>CM077092.1:23785813-24385813 GCA_039513925.1 Platanthera zijinensis
GGTTAGCCCGTGTAGGAGAAGGATTGAGCAGGACATGAAGTTTCATTTTCGTATCACAACCAGTCAAAGTATGAAGCTCTAATACAGTACTGAGCATTGGCCCGGCGAAATAGGCATCAAAGACCTAGAAGTGAGGGACAGACTCCTTGGTGTGGCTTCGTAGGTAGGGAGTTGCGGGAAGAGAAAGAAAAGAGGAAGGCAAGGGAATCTTTTTGCAACGGTATCTGTCCCTCGTGAAACTTGCATAGGGCGTCTACGCACATTAAGTATATCCCACATCCCAAGGGAAGAAAATACGGAGGCCGACGAGTTGGCTAAGTATGGAAGTATAGCCGGAGGGACTCTTATAGAGTTGTATTGTCCCGCAATAGAAGAAGTAAATATCATGAAAATAGACCAGCGCCCTTCATGGATAGATCCTTTTGTCCATTACTTCATGATGGGGAATGTTCACCCTTCGGTAAGCGACAAGAGGAGATTCAAGATGAAGGCGACCCACTACGTCTTGGTGTCAGCCATCCTCTATCGGAAGACTCTTCTCTCTCCCCTAACAAGATATGTGACAGAAGAAGAGATCCCCTGAATCCTGCAAGAGGTACATTCCGGAGAGTGCGGCAGTCATTCAGGAGCCAGAACCCTAGAGAAAAGGATTCTCCGTCAAGGATACTTTTGGCCAACAATCAGGAGGGACTGCGCGGATTATGCTAAGAAGTGTGTGAAATGCCAAAAGTTTGCTCCTTGAGGTCCAGCCAACGCAACAGCTCAAAACCGCTTCAGCTCCCTGACCTTTTGTCGTCTAGGGAATGGATCTGATTGGCCCATTCCCAATGACAAGTGAGCGACGTCATTTTATCATAGTAATGATTGACTACTTCAGTAAGTGGATAGAGGCCGAGGCGCTCGCCCGAACTACCACTAAAGTGATAAAGAACTTCATCTGGGCGGATATCGTCTGCCAATACGAGGTTCCAGCTGCCATTGTAACTGACAACGGCCCTGAGTTTGCAAGTGAAGAACTGGCCAACTTCTGCGACCAGCTGAGAACTGAGCTCCGGTTCTCATTCGTTCATCACCCACGAAGCAACGGTCAAGTAGAGGGGGCCAATAAGCAGATCATGAATTTGCTGAAAAAGAAGGTGGAAAATACCTGTGGTAATTGGGCGGAGCAGTTACGAGCCGTCCAGTGGACCCTTCGCACCACTCCTTCCTCAGCAACCGGTGAGACTCCCTTCAAGCTCTCACATGGATCTGAGATACTCATTCCAGTAGAGTTCGACATAGAAAGTCCTCGAGTGTTGTTGTCCAGGCAGGGCAACGACGATTGGATGGAGACAAACAATGAAAAGCAAAGGTGTAGTCTTGACCTGATCAAAGAACTCTGAGATCAATCAATAATCCGACAAACGGAGGCAAAGCGGAGGATGGCCAAATATTTCAACAAGAATGTTCGGATAAAGCAGTTCGAGAAGGGAGCCTCGTGCTAAAAAAGGTGGATGTAGCTGTGAGAGCGGCCTCAGTGGGAAAACTCAAATCTAACTGGGAAGGACCGTTCGTCGTCAAGGAGGCACTCAAGAGTGGGGCCTATAGACTGCAGTCGTATGAAGGCGAGGAGCTATCCAACACATGGAGCGGCGACGACCTGAAGAGGTACTATTCCTAAAGGCAAGGAGCATTTCTATTCCTTCGAAGCCTGACTCGTCTCTCAGGGATGAAGTTTTCCCCTTGCTCTGCGGGAAACCCTTAGCACGATGCAGTGCAGGAAGGCATCTTAGCAGGCACACGCGGCCTCTAGTCTGGTGAGTTTCGAAGCTTGCTTGTGCCCCCCATGAATCCGGACATTCGCGGCAGGCGGCGGACATCGAGCCTCTGACCCTCCTGTCGGTTTTGGTCATCTCCCCCACCGTAAGACCGCGATAATTGCTCTCAGGAGATACTCTTAAGTGGCATAGGAGGCAAGTCCGGATGTGTTGACCGGCCGCGCATTGACTGAGGCGTTGTTATTGTTACTGGTCTCCTTTCTGAGGACAGAATCCGAGCAACAGGCACATATTCCCCTCTGGCATTCCTCAATGCTGCGTGCGGACGAGAGCCCTACGGATACCTAGTGCTAGAAACGGCGACCTTAACCTCTGACAACGGACCCAGCCAATCGACAAATTTCCTAGCAGCCTGCTCGGACGAACACTCCGGACACTCTTAGGCCACGCGAACATTCAGATGCCCTTAGACGCGCGACTACCACAGTCAATGTCGTGCGAACTGTCAACAAGCAGTGGATAATCCAAGAAACAGTACACAAAATAGGGCATATATCTACTATGTCCGCAAGAACTGCAGATCAAAAATAATAATTACAAGTGTTTTTACAAAATTGGTGCGAACACACGCTCAAAGAAAAAGCAAAAGGTATCTACTAACTATCCTCTGCTGAGTCATCAAGGGAGCTGGCAGAACTGGACCTCTTTTCTACACTCTATGGGGGACTGTATCCCCAGGACATGGTTCGTTGAGGGGAGGTGTCCGCTAGGTCAGGCTCGCCATCCTATGGGAACAGCTTTTCGTATTGAATGTTCGCAAATCTCGGCTTGAAGAGTTTTAGCTCTCGAATGAGCTCCAAGACGATCTTCCAAGAAGCCTTTCCATCCTTCAAAATCACCTTTACAAATAACGGATTCTCCCCGGAGAAGCTCGCCTGGCGAAAAGAGGACTTGTTAAGCAATTGTGTTCAAGGTATGCGGACTCATAGTTTCAAATTTGTCCCGGTTACCTTTAACTGATTTTGCAGGCGAGCGACCTCTTCCTGGGACTGTCGAAGAGCATGTCATGTCTCCTCCAGCTCCCGCCAGCATGTGGTGTTGTATGACAACACCCTCAAGGAGGTCGTGGCAGGCGTGAGTTGGTCGTGGCGAATGCTCCTCATCTCCGCGACCTCTCATCCCCAACAACTGCAGAGAAGACCGCCAAGACATGCGGAGTCGTCTCCAGTCTTTCCCTCCAGAGCAGAAGCCTGGTGTTGAGTGTGACCGCATCCGCGTCCCAGAGCATCAGCGGACCACCAAGGCTGTCCGTCAGAGAGTAACCATAGGGGGGAGGATTTTGCACTCTGACTGGAGGAGTTCGCGCCGACATTGGGTTTCGCTAGGCAGGAGAGTTCGCACAACTCCTGCGAGGGGGTGGCGGCTGCTCCTCCCCGGGCACGGACCTCTTCATGGCGGCCTCCTTCCTTTTCTCTGTGGCAGTCAGGACCCTGCCCGGCGGCTCGTAAGGTCTCTCAGCGGGAACCTGCAGAACAACTGTAGGAAGGGGGTTTAATGCATGCAGGTATGTCAATTTTTTGAAGTTGAAAGTCTTACATTCAGAAGTGTCCATGTCGGCCACCTCTCCTAGGCGGGCGACGTAGTGCGGAACGTCGAGGGGGGCCTTCTCGAAGAACTCCGCGATATCCTTCTCTATTCCCTCGACTGGCGGACTCTGGAAGTCTTTCTCCATCCGCGGGTGAGGGTGGGAAACTAATCCCCCAAGGTCCGCCCTGAATATGGCAAACCTTGTCTTCCACCCATGAACCTTGTTTGCAAGATTCAGCGCCTACAGTCTGTTCTTTCCGATGTAGAGTTGCCCCTTTGAGAGCGTGCGGACGAAGAATAATCGCTTGAACACAGTCAGGCTGAAGCGGACTCTTTGAAGCCGCAATAAAACGAAAAAGGCAGTCTCCAGCCCTATGGAGTTAGGGGTGAGTTGCGCGGGGACGAGGCCGAAGTGATTCAACATTTCCACCATCTCTGGTAAGATGGGGAAGGTCCATCCCGCGTCGGAATGTTCAAAGGGGAGGACTAATTCATAGGTGAACACCAAGTGGAGGTATTCGCCGGGTTCAGGAAGCTGCGCGACATATTTGTCTGGAGATATGCGGATAGCATTGAGGTGGTTGGCGAATTCATCATCGGATAGCCAGATGGTTGGAGGTTCATGGAGCAAGAAGGCTATGACTGAGTCCGCACGAGTAGTTCCAACCTGACGAGCTTGCACATTCTCCGTGGTGTTCAAAGGTGTCTACTGGGAAAGAAAGCTCTGCAGACCTATTTATAGGAATCACCTCATTTACCTCGAAACACGAAACAACGCGGATACTGGTTAGCCGCAGGGAATGTCCGCGACAACCACTGCATGTCATCATTCCCTACAAAAAGAAAGGTACTATGCATCGCTGACAGGCGAGTAAGTTTCAAGTTATCAACACACCACAGAGAATAGCAAATAAGACAGCACTCCAAGCACAGCAGGTACATAAAGTGTTCGCTCGAAAGTGTTCGCGCGCATGCGCGTTGTCCATCTGCAACCTGTTTATTACAAACATAAAAGTTACTGTTTTCCTCTCACTCCTTAGAAGCCTCCTCGTCGGATATCCGTTCCACGCCCATGAACGCCAAGTTGCCAGTAATATCGACGATCATGTTGGATGCGCCCACGTGGTACTTGTACAACTTGGCGATCAGGGCACGGATGATGTGGATATCCTCCCTGACCTTCCAAGCGTACTTCTGGACAGCGTCCTCTTGGAGTCCCGAGCCTTGAGCCACTGCTTGGGCCTTAGTCCGCGGACCCAGCGCATGGTCGTGTGCGGCACTATGCTTTAATTCCTCGATCGCCTCCTCCAGGCGAGTTATCCGAGCTACGACGTCCTCAAGTCCTCTCTGAAGGGCCGCAATCGCTGAGCCGTTCTCTGGAGAAAATGATTAATTATTTATTATTCGTTTCTAACCAAGACAGTATGACAAGTGATTTTCAGTAAGTACCCGCAGGCAGGACGTTCTCCGGAAAAAATAAATCCTCTGGCTCGTCCTCTCCTCTCTTCCTCTTCCCAAGACGAGTGTCCGCAGCAGGCGACGACATGGGGGCAACCTTGTCGGATATAGAGTCCTCTTTCAGCCTATTCAACTCCTCATCAAGCTCGTCTCCGGCGTCGGGCGCATCGTCGTCATCATCACCTGTATCCGTAGGAAGCACCAGTACGGGTACCGGTACCGGGTACGATACGTACCCAGTACGACGGTATGACAAAATTTTAAAAACACGGATGCGGGTACGTCATGATACGTTACAACAAATATAATATATATAGGAAATAATGAATATATGCGTTGCGCATATATTCATATATCTGCGCTCCCCTTTGCGCTTGACAGCGGGGCGGACGGCGGCTGCGGGCTTCCTGGCCACCGGCCGCCCTGCTGTAATGTCGCCCCGTTGTAATGTCGGTCGCTTCGTTTTTTTAGCCTCCTGTAGCCGTTGGATTAAATCCAACGGCTACAGCGCGTATATAATCTATATGCGCTGCGCGGCTATGCAGCTTCCAAATATATTTATATATATATAGGAATAATTACCAAAACTTCCCACGAAAGATAGCATAATTACAGCTTGCACCCCTCTTATTATGGAAATTACAAAAACCTCCCATCAATGTTACAAAACATAACATTTAACCCCCCCCCCCCCCCTAAAGTTTACATTTCGTCACATCCGTGCACAAAATACCCCCTTGGAAATGTACTCTGAGGGGGGGTATATTTTTGTGCATGGATGTTATGAAATGTGTATTTCAGGGGAGGTAAATGTTATGTTTTGTAACATTGAGGGAAGGTTTTTGTAATATCCATAATAAGAGGGGCGCGGTCAGTGATTTTTCAAAGTTAGAGGGGAGGTCCCGGTAAATGCCCCTATATATATATATATATATATATATATATATATATATATATATATATATATATATATATATATCACAAGTGCAATAAATAGTTCTCAAAATATCGAAACATCAAACATAAATCATAACTTGAAGTACAAGTCCACAAATCAATGCAACATAACATGAAATTTTCAAACATTAAGCATTCATAAATATTACAAAAATAGCATCTCATATGTTTAACCAAAAGAGATAAAATGAAACTTAAGTCTACTCACCAGTCTTTTTTTCTTCTTATTGGTGGAGATCAACATCTTCAATCTCAGATTAGTCTAGAGACAAGTTAGTCGTTTTGCTAATAATTTGTGTCGTATCAAGACGTTCAATACACATAATTGTAACAGAAACGTACCAGTACCAGAAACATACTCGGTACAGATACACAACTTAGTTGGATGCACCAACACTTCCTAGCATAGAACCAACTTGTGTTTACTCTAGAAAAACAGACTCCTATCACAATATGCAGAAGGATGTGCTATGTCCAAGTGTGTCCACATAGAACCAACTTGTGTTTACTCTAGAAAAACAGATTCCTATCACAATATGCAGAAGGATGTGCTATGTCCAAGTGTGTCCACATAGGTGTATCCATCGAGTATCGAGTACGTACCGGTACTGGATACGTATCTGGTACGGGTACGCTGCCTTCGAGGAAGTATCCATGTTTAATAGATGTATCCTCATCCGACTCCACCGACTCCGCATTTTTGTTGGACGATTTTTGTTGGCTGGCCTCCCCTGACAGCATCTGGCGGTGGAAAGGATCCGGATCTTTTGTGGTGGACAACTTCTCGGGGGGATTCTGCAGCTTTTTAACCACTATATTTTTGCCCTTCGAAGAGAGTGTCTCCCGAAGAAACAATAGCCTTGCTGGTTTTCGGCCTCTGGGTGCCGGAATCTGTTTTCCTCTGAGAAGTATCAGAAGACGGCGCGTGATGTTGACTGTCCATCAGTGGGTTCGTGCAGACAGAATCTCCTAGGTCAAGATGGTTGTCCAGCAATCTGAGTGTCTCAGAAACGGTGGAGATAGAGCTGAGTTTTTTCTCTGAAGTTTTCTTTGGTGGCACTTGCTTAGAACCACCCGAAAACCTGGCGGGCTTTAATGGTTTATTCAGATCGAGTTTCTTGGTGGAATTCGTTTTGATGCCCAAGTCTGCGAGCAAAGATTGGTTCAAGCTCATGGTGAGCAGAAGCGGGAAGGAACTAAGGTATTATGAGGAACGACTTGTTTATGAGGGGGGCAAACACTATTTATAGACTCCTCGGGGAATTAAGTGTAGTTCTCAGTCTTTGCGGTCACCGGTCTACTTTTTCGGAGCCCGCGCGGCCTGCCGAAAAAGTGTGAGGATTATGTTAACCCCAAATCCTGCGACGACGAAGGAGAGCATCCAAAGGAGGCGGACATTCCATACCGAGCAGTGGTTCTCAGAGTTCGCCGACCTCTCGAGCGGACACCCCTGAGTTCTTGCGGACATCCCCCGGGAGCGCGACAATATTCGGCAAGGGCAGTCAACTGGTGACCTATGAGCGGCTTCTCAGAACACAGTTGCACAGTCTGGAAGCTCCAGTCAGGAGTATGCACGGACACTATGACCAACCCCGCACAGACTCCTCCTTATAAATCCAGCTCGAGCAGCGCCGCGCGGTTTCGTGCGGCCTCTTCTTTTAGTCTCTGTCGCCCTCTTCATGTACCTTGGGAGGCATCACATTTAATGTCACGATTTATAAGGCATCAAATGCTCGTCGGTTCGTGAACCGTCCACGCAGCCTACCCTCTAGTATAAAAGGGGGACTAGGGGTGCTTGGAGGGAACACGCGGACTTAGCCCAAAACCTGCCTCATTGTAGGTGCAGACACAAAGTTCTTGTCTTTCTTTCTCAGTCGTTGTACGCGCGCATACCTCCCAGGTGGCCGCACCACATATTGTAACCTTTCAAAATATAATAAATATAGGCCCGTCACAAGAGAGACATTCGCCGCGGCGGGTCCAGCCGGGTGTTCGCCGCTGCCGGTGGCCTCCTCCTCCCTTTTTGCCCTCTCACAACCGTCTGCAGGGCCAATAACCAGTCGCTCGTGAACCACTTTCTTTCCTCTGTCGAACACTCTTCTCAGGATAGCGCGCAGAGAGTTGGTGACATATTTTAGCTCCAACAGATGAAATTTTCATGCCTTATAGGAAGACGATGACAAATCTGTAGCGAGCAAGAGGTTAAACAAGATATCAGAATCATCGAGAGAGTCACAAGATTAGCTGACGAAGCCAGAGGTATGTCGAAACTGAGGGTCAGTGGTTTGTTAGCAGTGGTGGAGGGTCGGTGGCGACTAGCTAGGATGGAAGGATGTTAGGACAGCTTGTCAAAGAAACTTCATTGCCAAGTCAGTTTGTGATGACAACTAGACAATTGACTTCTCCTTTAAGAGACTTCTTCTCGAGCCAAAGTCACATCAGCCTAATCGCTTCTTATGATCCACTTTATGTCTGTATTAGTTGGCAGATTGCCAACTTCTTTCATGTAAGCGGTTTGGATCACCTGCTCAATTTGATTACGCCTGGAGGAATTTTTCTTTCCACACACCATATTCTTCCAAGTCACGAGAATCTACTCATCTTCTAATGCCCAAGTACACTATTTTTGCTTTCTTCCTGGCTTGGCCATGCTATTTTTCTGCTCGGCAAACATTAACAAGGAATCCTTCTACTCGGTTGATAAACTGAGTGGTCAATGAATTTTTCCACACTTTGCCGGAGTTACTTTAGGTTAGATTTTTGATCATTCAAGTCATTGAACTGGTTGCATGATGAAAGCCAACCTCATCCAGAAGTAAAAACTCATTCAGATTAATATTGGGTTTATTACATAGAAGAATGATACAGATGGGATTATAACATCTAGAATTAAGGATAGAGCGTAAAAAAAGTCAAGTTACAAAAAAAGTGTATTGCAATAAGAGAATATTTTCACAAGGTCAAGTTCCATAAAGTTGCAATTTTTACACCAATCCAAGTTTGGGTGATGAGTTCACTTATAGCCAAGTTTAATGCATTTGAACAAGAGCGTCATGCATTATGTGTGACGAACTTAGGAAGGATGGATTGAAAAACGATAATAAAGCAGAAATGAATCAATGATGGGAGTAAAAACTATTTGAACATGAGGGAGATAATGGAAAATAAAGCTAGAAAGACCTAAAGTGAAAGTTTTAAGATAGAAAAGCAGGATCGGAAAAGCAATATGACAAGTTGTGCAGAAACTTAGAAAATAGATTTACTGCTCATGCAGCCATCAATATGAAAGAATGCAGAAAATCATTCATAAATCTGACCCAAAATGACTGAGATAAAGGCAATAATGTTGATGGTGATCATGATAATTTACTAAGATTACATAAACATAGAAAGGCACTCACATCACGTAATTTGTTTCGAGGGAGCATGCGAAGGACAGCTTTGCGTATTACTTCTGTTGGATCTTTCACCATTTGGTCTTTCAAGCTTCTTTCTTTAAGGTGGCCAACATACCTATAAATGTGGTGATGAAATTGATAATAAGTAGTTGAAATCCATTTGAAATCTTTGGCCATAAGAGGGAAAATGAAATGGTAGTTACCCAGTGTGCCATCGATAAAATTTATTTGTCAATTTTCTTCCAGTCACACAGACATCTTTTGCATTAAGCACAATGCACATGTCTCCATCTTCACGATTTGGTGTATATGTTGGCTTATCCTTCCCTTGGATAACAGTTGCTATTTGAGAAGCCAATCTTCCAAGTACCTAGACAAATTGCAGCACCAGTTTGTTATAGCTTTCTATAAATTAGATTATTATAGAATGACTTCCAAAAATCTAAACAGAAAGGTGATTAAATCAAGAGAAGGAGAAAACCTGTCCATTTGCATCAAAAACTCGCCATCTTAGGCCCTCTAAATTAATCCTCCGCAGTCCAGCTAGTGCTTTCTGAATAATATGTTGGAAATGAGACATTACTGTTGGTTAAAATGCTTGACATTATTATTGATTAAAATACTTTGAAAGGAAAAAAAATCAATATATAAAACGACAGGATCCCTGATGGATTTATTAACTTGTGTGTAGGTCTGGCGGTTTATCATAATAACATCTCTGTACCTACACAAAAACATGGCCTGCACCTGCGCAGAGTCATTTTGTTTGGTATGAATCCTTTTTTTTTACACTTTTGTGGTGTAGTGCCTGTAATATAGTCTAAGCAAATTATTTGAACAACCTTTATTTATGCTGTCTTAGGTAGGCTCCATCTTTAGTCCTCCAACACTAATATTATTTACCTTCTAATGGTCCATTTTATACTCGTTGAAATACCACGTAAGTTTATTCTGACATGCGTCACATACCCATCTTTTCACATTTTCCTATGACAAACTTAGCTATCAATGGCTTTTCAATTCCCTGACACTTACATCATGCAACATTGCTATGTAGTTGCTAAAAAAGGGCACCCCGGTGACAAAGCATCCCCGCACAGCGGAGGTCTGGGGAAGGGTTCCACCACAAGGGTGAAATGTAGGCAAATCATACCCTGCATTTTTGCAAGAGGCTGCTTCCAGGACTAGAACCTGTGACCTCAAGGTCACACGGCAACACCTCAACCGGTGTGCCAAGGGTCCGGGGAAGGGTTCCACCACAAGGGTGAAATGTAGGCAAATCATACTTTGCATTTTTGCAAGAGGCTACTTCCAGGACTAGAACCTGTGACCTCAAGGTCACACAGCAACACCTCAACCGGTGTGCCAAGGGTCCGGGGAAGGGTTCCACCACAAGGGTGAAATGTAGGCAAACCATATCCTGCATTTTTGCAAGAGGCTGCTTCCAGGACTCGAACCTGTGACTTCAAGGTCACACGGCAACACCTCAACCAGTGTGCCAAGGCTCCTCTTCAACATTGCTATGTAGTTGCAATTCCATAAAATTTTCTGTTAAATATCAATGATATCCTCCTTAACACTACTGCGGTATTTCTCTACCATAATCCCACAACCTTTATTCTATAAGTTATAGAACCAAATATACTTACAATCATTGAGCCAGAAAACTGCTACATGAAAAATTGTATTGAAGACCTTACATTTCACGTAAGGACATAAAACAGTAAAATCAAGGGAGAATTTCATTTAATCACATTCTTCAGGTAACAAAATACCTTCATATTACCACCGAACATCTGAGTTGCAGCTGCCATTGTGTTATACCCCCTTTTAGTTCTAAGATGTTAGGGCTGTAGATTAAGAACAAACCAGGATCAGGAGGACATCATAAAATTTTATCATCAATCAAGGGTTTCAGCTACTTGTCCCTACCACCACTGCATTAGGTCAAAATAAAAAAGGGGATCAGCAGGAAATGGGCAAGAACAAATGCCTATTATGATATTTTAGTATTCATTGTATTTTTTTCAGACATCAAAATATCTAGCTTCCACTTGAAAGCACACATAACTAACTTAGCGTCATTTGGTGGCAGAAGTAAACATGCCAACACCCTTCATTTGAGAAACTTGGCGGAAATGGGCAGACATTAAACAGAGGAACAAACATTTCTCGTATCCCTCTGTCAGCCCGTCGATGCCATATCATCCCCTCAATCTCTTAATTCTTCATCAATGAACGCAAGTGCCAGTTCGTCATCGACTTCAACGATCACCTCTGATGAACAGCTCCAGTCTGACGCCTGCAACCATAAACCCTTCATTGGATCATTGTCGGCGTTGACATTCCTTACATTAATTCCCAAACAGTCGGCGGACATCGGTGATAGTCAATATGTCTCTTCCGAGTTCCGAGCCTCTGTTGACATCAACACAATATCTAGGGTTTCGTCGGTCATCATCGTTAACTACCTATAGAAGTTATCACTATCATGCTTGATTCGCTCTGAATGTCTCCCTTTGCTAGCTATCGTCACTGCTAGCTAATAATCCATCTTAATCATGTTGCTTCAAATATTTAGAGTACTTTATGCATTCATTTAAATAAGTATGAGTTTGTCTGAAATTCAATAATTATATTTGATCATAGTTATTTGGTCACAAATTGTTTTATCCTTTTGTCTATGGAACTATTGATCCATGCTAGGCTTTGTTCTATGATCGCGTGAGAATTTCACTCCCGGAAATTGATCGTCATTCTTATGAATATCCATTTGCTCTAAAATTGAAGTCGCGAGAGAAATTTGAATTGAACTCACGCCATCAACATCAAGTTTTGAAAATCGTATTACATCGTTTTTTCTTCTCAGAAACCCTAGGAATTCCTAGGGATAACTGTTGGATATTACATTTAATATTGCATTAATATTAAATGAATATTGCAATATATTCTCCCATCCTAAATATATTGCAATATATTGCATTAATATTAAATGAATATTGCAATATATTTATATCCTAAATATATTGCAATATATTGCATTAATATTTACATTGATTTTGTATCCTAAATAGGACGATTCCTATTTAGGAATTATGGGAGCACACGGTTCAATGACGTGTCATATTGTTGTAATAGTATAAATACCCCTATGTGGATGAATAAAATCAATTAACCTTTGTCCTCCAACATGGTATCAGAGCCTTAGGGCTAAAATACCTCTCCCGCTCCCGTTAGTCTTCCTCTTTCCCCCGCACGAGCAAACCACCAACCCCCGCCCACCAATCCGCCGCACCCCACTCCCACCTCCGCTCGGTGTACGCACGCCGCGCCCACGCCTCGCCTCCCGTACCACCAACAGACCGGCATCGGCCCTCTTCCAGCGGCCCCCGGCCACCGCCGACACTTCCGGCCCCTCTCCGGCATCGTCCACTTGATACCGCACATGCGGTGCTCCTCCTAATGCTCTTTCCGGTACCTACACCATTTCGTTTTGGCTCCTTTCCTCTTTATATGAGGCCGACCTAGTTTCTCTCTAGGCCGATCGTTGTTCTCCCGGGGGATCTGGATTTATATTCTTGATCGCCATGGCCGGGACCGGTGGCTCACCTACCGAATCTTCCACAATAAGTACACCCCCAACTACAGTGCCGTCCAGCAGCTTCTCTCGCCCGGGACAGAACCACAATACGCCTCAAATCACAATGATTCGTCTAGACGGCACCAACTATCTCTCGTGGTCTCGGGCTGTTACACTTGCTTTGAAGAGTCGGCGACTGTTTGGCTATGTCATGGGCACTACACCCACACCTCGTTCAGATTCACCATATTGGGTGCAATGGGAGTCGGAGAACTCCCTTGTCATGTCCTGGCTGACTAACTCCATGATCGAATCCATCGCTCGCAACTATCTCTTTCTGGATACGGCTGCAGACATTTGGTGAAGGGCAGAAACCACCTACTCCTGTCGCGGCAACGCGGCCCAGATCTTCCAGTTACGGCGAAAAATCTTCCTTCTTCGCCAAGGAGATCGCCCACCGTCTGCCTACTACCTCGAGTTCACCCAGCTATATCAGGAGTGCGATCACTTCGACTCCATCACATTGGCGTCTCCAGAGGACGAGATTCTTGTTCGCGCACGGGAAGATCGCAACCGAGTTTTTGAGTTCCTTCATGGGCTCCATAGGGACTTCGACCAAATCAGCGTGCAGATACTTGGCCGCTCCCCCTTACCCTCTCTTCCAGGGGTTTTCAGCCTCGTTCTGCAGGAATTCGATCGGAGGAAAACTTGGACTCCGGAGCCTCCTCCAGATGGTTCGGCCCTGGCAGCCCGTGTGGGCTTACGTACGGCTCGAGATTCTCGGCCGAGGTCAACTGACAAGGATCACCTGCTCTGTGACTATTGCGGAAAGAACCGTCATACCCGGGAGACTTGCTTTCGGCTTCATGGGTTCCCTACACCCCGGGGTGGCTCTTCCTCTCGTGGCGGTCGCGGTCCTGGCCGCACTTCGGGTCGCTCTACCCAGCCTCGCTCCGCGCACCTGTCTGATGTTTTCGACGAGCCACAGCTTCCGCTAACTCCGTCAGCAACCACTTTGACTCTGACGCCTGATGAGGTTCTTGCTTTCCGTCGACTAATGCAGGGTCCAGAGCCACATGCCTCTTCGTCCTCATATTCCCATCAGGGGCCTTCCGGTGCTCATGCTGCCGCCACCCGTCCCTCTACTCACTGGATCATTGATTCTGGAGCAACGGACCATATGACCGGCTCCTCCTCAGGTTTTGTGTCCTACCTTCCGTTGTCCGGCCGAAACAAAGTGAGCATCGCTGATGGTTCCCTCTCTCCCATTGCCGGAAAGGGCTCCATCTCATGCTCTTCCCTAACTCTTTCCTCTGTCCTTCATGTTCCGAAGTCTGATCTGGCCATTTCCGTCGGTATGAAGCCATTATATTTTACAATCCCAACGCAATCGACTACGGATTTCCTGTTTGTTGCGTCCTGCACAAGAATGTGTTTGTCAAAGTAACCATGCGTGTGCTTCTTGCTACACATCCTTGCAGCGCGACCCCTGTCGATCTCATGTTGGTTTTGATCCCCACAGATCTCCTGTAGTCGACCCCATACAGCTTTCACGTTGTCGACCCCTTACTGATCTCCTATAGTTGGTCCTCTATAGTCACTCTCCTCCTCGCAACATATTCCATGTGCCATGCAGTTGACCACTTGACCCCTTGTCGTTGCTCGCATACGTCCTGCAATGAACTGTCAATAATCTAGTGACTGCATTCATTGATCCAGCCAACCTATCACGTCGTCTTCGTCGAAGTTTTGTTGCGCCGCATTCATCTCCACATTCGCTCAATCTAGGGCAACAATCTTTTTGAGCTCTGCCCAAAGTACATGCCCTCACTTGTTTCATGGTCAAAGCCCGCTTGGATGTCATCGAAAGACGCCCTGAGAAACACAGATATCCTTGCATCCATGCATGTCATCTTGCAAAAAATTGAAGCTCAGCCTCTCAGGATGCTCAGTGGAACACTCTATCTCGCCCGCTACATTTGATGACCCATCCTCCCACCTTGGTCAACCGCCTAGTCTATAATTAACATTACCAAAGTGACCCAAGTCTCTGACTATGGCCTTACACTTCGCATGAGCTAGAAGTGTCCCATTTCAATGGCTTTTACGGTTCTACCCAATGAGATGGATAGTTAGAGTGGAACGTTCTTTGACATATAATGCATGGCGGGGCCTCAAAAAGTGATAATTGTCCGCTTCGAAACGAAAGGCTTGCCCTTCACTAGGTATTATGGTTTTGTATCACCACTCCAAGTCTCACATGGAGGCAACATAAACAAGATCTCATCAAGAGGCATGATCATCGCGATCTTGTCAATCACATCCTCGGACTTACTCATTACCACTACTCCGGCTTCTTCATGCAATGGAAACAACTGCACATTCGCTCTCATATTTGGACTCGTCACTCAGTGGACATTTTTAGCGCCATAGAAGTCGCTAAGGTGGTCGAAGCGGATTTCAACTTCAAGACCCTCAATCGTGTTTGATTCCTCACCCCCTCTTTCACTCTATGCAACCATCGTCTGACCAACCACCATTGCCATACACCCCATACACCCACCCTCCATACAACCACCATTCCAAATAAACACCCACCCCCACCTAAATCATCATTACCCAACTGACCACCCTACCCACCACTGAACAACCGCCCTCCAACAAGGAATACCAGGACCTTTGCAACAAGGGCTTCTGTTATTTCTACAAGAATTTGTACTCTCCCACTCGTGATTTCTCCATGAAAGAGTTGCATCATGGTATTGGGGATGGCGAACCGAAGTTCACTCGCCCACTTTGAGGCCTTAGAGGTCCAGGAAATTGAACCCTTCATCGAACTAGGTGGAAGATCTACCGACTCAACCTCAAATGCCGCTCCGGCAGCGGCTATCTACGATCTCGATCTATCCAACTAACAGGAGAGCTTTAGGGTCACTCCATTTTCATTCTGATAGACAGTGTGGGGACTCATAATCTCCTCTCTCAAGGTTTGGAATCTTAGAAGCGTCTTTTGATTGAAATGTCTTCGGGTTTCACCATCATTCGTGGGGACAACGACACTCCCACGGAAGGACTCTGTGCCCACCTTCAGTTCCAACTAAGTACATGTCTTGTTACAAGGAAATTTTATGTTCTTTATTGCACGGTGCTGACGCCACATTGGGCATCGCATGGCTCCAAATACTTGTAACATCTGCATCAACTGGGTCCAATCGACATTGTCCTTCATCATGGAGGGAATCTACAGACACTTACGAGGCACACCCCCTGTTGTCGCCACCAACATCATCTCGCCTCAGTCTGATGAGGCCTTTTACGGGTTTTTGTGCAAACCTTTAGCGACATTAGTGTGCTAGCAGTCAGGACTGCATCGTCGAGAGATGAGATTAGCACATCTTCATCTTTAATTTCATATTTTTATTTTTTTAACGTTAATTACTATTTTGCCCCTAAAGGGTCTATCTAAGCACACATTATATGAGAGTTACCTTGGATCATATTGGAAGTGAATCTAGGCTTGACAAAGGAGTTCTCCTTCTTCTCCGAAACCTAGAAAATTCCTAGGGGTCCGTTTATGAGAGCATTTAAAACCAATGTCATTTATATTTAGTGTTATTAAAATGTTATTCTTCAAATGGAGCATATTAGACCATTGGTCTAGCAATTTTACTTCAACATATGTTAACATTATCTAAATACTTCGGCTCTGTTTGACACGGTTATAGTGCTAGGAGAATAAACAGTGTGAAACTGTGGTGGGAAAATAAATTGTTAGAGAAAAAAAGGTGAAAATTGATAAAAATATTTGGAGTAACTCATTTTGTTCTTGCAACAAAGTTAGAAACAGAGAAACTAATTTATTTGTTTGAGTGAATAGCAGTGTGATTGTTGTATTACCTTGTGCAGAATTTTTGAAATGAAATATTTTGAAAACATCAACAACTGTACTGAACATGGAGTTATTTAAATCTAAAAACATTTACTTTGTTTATATTTCATGTTGCAAATTGTGCCTATTTCCAATGAGTTCTTTCGTTAAGAATTAATATAAATGAACCAAATTGAGATATAAAAATTCAAAAAAAAATAATACATAGAGATAATGCCATTGTAGCCAAACAAGTGATTCGTTTAATAAATTCATCATTTACTGTCAAATAAAACTATTGTCATTAAAGTCTTGTTCTAATATTTAACTCCTGAACATTCAAATAGGCAATTGAACAACCCAATATACAAAATTTAACACAGCACAATTAATGCAATTATATGAAACTTAATCTAGACAGAGATAATAAGAATACCAGGCTATTGCTAAAGGTTAAGAGAATCAACGATGCACCACCACGCCTGCAATTCAGCTGCAGTAGCACGGAAACAGTGATACGCGCGGTGCAGCTATAGTGAGCAGTGGTCAGCTTCTGGCAGGCCAGACACGGGCTGAGAGACGAGATTATGGTGGCCGGCGAGTGGGAATCAACAGCAGCCGGCGACGCGGTAAATGTGGGTCGGTGGAGGTTGGCGAGTGTGAGAAGGAAGGAGGCGTCGCGTTGAGGCGGGCTGCGTGCTTGCAAAGGGTTTTAGGGTTGGTCCAAACGACGACGACGAAGAAGAAGGCCGAGAAGTGGGGAAAAGGGAAAGGCGGACGCGAGGCCTGCCGATACTGCGGTATAGCTCTGGGCAAAGGCTTTCAAAAAGAGCTAGGGTTTAGGGTGGAGCACGAGATCGTAATGATCGTGTGAGCGACGCCGTAATAACTTCATCGGATCAAAATGAGCGCTGGAGATGAAGATGATCTTGTACGATCATAGATGACCTAGCGTGCGATCATAATTTGAACCAAAGAACTTTGCATATATTTTTGCGGATCTGGATCCCCTGGAGTTCCCGCAGGAACTACAGGGGGTAGAGTTCCTATTTTGCGAAGTAATGGAGCGGAATCAGAAAGAATGGTTAACATGAAAATTATAGATATTCCTGAGACGAATAACTTTCATGTTGAACATTTTTTGATTTGAAGTCGTTTAGACCTCCGATTTGAGCCCCGAAATAACATGAAAGTTATTCGTCTCGGGGATATCTACAACTTTCATGTTAACCATTTTCCCTGATTCCGCTCCATTATTTTGCAAAATTGGAACTCTACCCCCTCGAGTTCTCGCAGGAACCACAGGGGATCCGGATCCTATTTTTGCGCCCTATCCCTTGGGAGTTGGGAGAGATTTTTGGGACAGAACCGGTTTAGTAAATGTGGTTAGTGGCGGAACTAGAATTTCTGTTGGACCCGAGCACCATAAAAGAATAACTAATTATACATATTTTTTAATGCAACATTTTAAAAAATGCTAGTTAATTAAAATAAACTCAAATTACATACCGACTAACAAACTATTTTTCGGGTACATATATTTTAGTAGCGTGCGATGATTGTCTTATTAGTTATGCTTGTCGCAATGTCCTTCTCATTAATTATGGTTGTCACTGAAAACATTAAACATGCAATAATAACACTCATATATTTGAAAATTGAAATTCAACAGCTCAATTAACAACTTTGGTTATAGTGCATCAACAACTGCTTATGAATTAGCAAATACCTTGTACTATAAATACAGTAGACAATACTCAAAGCAAGCAATGCAAATGCAATGTCCTGTCGCAACCAATTTCAACAATTACAAAGCAATTACTCAAAGCAAACAGATTACAAAGCAAGGAATGTAATGTTACCGGATCAAGTTCAGAAGAGCAATGCAATGTTATCAGACCTAGGCCTGAATGCTCGAGACTGAAGTCACTCTCCCCTAGAAATTATCTAGGCCTGAAGAAAAGAAAAAAAAACAATGGGAATGTCACAATGTCAATAATTAATGAAATGCACAACAACAATCAAAATCTTCCCAAAAACCCTAAATGGTTACAAAACATCATATAATGAAAAGCGAAATGTCAACCAAGAAGATTGAGACAATCAGAAATTCAGAATCCTCCCAAATAATGTGCGGGAAGAGTCAGAGTCAGAGTAGAGTTACCCTACTGTGAGTTTCACCAGGAAGAGGGTCATGCAACAGCTATTTGCCCCGAATTCCTGGAGTTGAGAAGGACAAGAGCTCCGACACCACAGCCTCAATAATCGCAAGATCCGGTGCGGATTGAAGAATTCTAACCTGAGGCGGCAGGGGAGAGATGTGAAAATAGGGTTGATGTGGGCACCCGGGGAGGGATTCGATGATGCACTAGGGAAGAGGGAGGTAGGGAAGAAGTGGATCATCTCTTGTAATGAACTTTACTTGCATTGTATCAACTATGATTGATGAAAGGGACCGCCAGAAAATATTTGTGAACCATGAAAAGCCCTGAGATGATTCCGCTGACCAGGATCCCGCTAGCTGGTAGGGCAGGTTGATCTCTCGGAGGGGTAAGTAGGCCTTACCCTGAGATGATTCCACTGAGCAGGCTCCCGCTAGCTGGCAGGGCACGTTGATCTCTCGAAGGGGCGAGTAGGCCTTACCCCGAGATGATTCTGCTGACCAGGCTCCCGCTAGCTGGCAGGGCAGGTTGATCTCTCGGAGGGGCGAGTAGGCCTTACCCCGAGATGATTCCGCTGACCAGGCTCCCACTAGCTGGCAGGGCAGGTTAATCTCTCGGAGGGGCGAGTAGACCTTACCCCAAGATGATTCCGCTGACCAGGCTCCCACTAGCTGGCAGGGCAGGTTGATCTCTCGAAGGGGTGAGTAGACCTTGCCCCGAGATGATTCCGTTGACCAGGCTCTCGCTAGTTGGCAAGGCAGGTTGATCTCTCGAAGGGGAGAGTAGGCCTTATCCCGAGATGATTCCGCTGACTAGGCTCCCACTAGTTGGCAGGGCAGGCTGATCTCTCGGAGGGGCGAGTAGGCCTTACCCCGAGATGATTTCGCTGACCAGGCTACCGCTAGTTGGTAGGGCAGGTTGATCTCTCGAAGGGCCGAACAGGTCTTACCCAGAGATGATTCCGCTGACCAGGCTCCCGCTAGCTGGCAGGCAGGTTGATCTCTCGAAGGGGCGAGCAGGCCTTACCCCGAGATGAATCCGCTGACCAGGATCCCGCTAGCTAGCAAGGCAGGTTGATCTCTCGGAGGGGCGAGTAGGCCTTACCCCGAGATGATTCTGCTGACCACGCTCCCACTAGTTGGCAGGGCATGTAGATCTCTTGGAGGGGCGAGTAGACCTTACTCCGAGATGATTCCGCTGACCAGGCTTCCGCTAGCTGGCAGGGCAGATTGATCTCTCGGAGGGGTGACTAGGTCTTACCCCGAGATGATTCCACTGACCAGGCTCCCGCTAGCTGGTAGGGCAGTTTGATCTCTCGAAGGCGCGAGTAGGCCTTACCCCGAGATGATTCCGCTGCTCAGGCTCTCATTAGCTGGCATGACAGGTTGAACCCTCGAGGAGGACAAGTGTTTTTTACCCCGAGGTCGTCTCGTCACCAAGGCTCCCATTAACTGGCATGACAGGTTAACCCCTCGGGGAGGCCAAGTGTTTTTTAACCCGAGGCCGTCTCGTCACCCAGGCTCCCATTAGCTGGCATGACAGGTTGACCCCTTGGGGAGGCCAAGTGTTTTCTACCTCGAGATCGTCTCGTCACCCAGGCTCTCATTAGCTGGCATGACAGGTTGACCCCTCAGAGAGGCCAAGTGTTTTTTACCCCGAGGTCATCTCATCACCCAAGCTTCCATTAGCTGGCATGACAGGTTGACCCCTCAGGGAGGCCAAGTGTTTTGTACCCCGAGGTCGTCTCGTCACCCAGGCTCCCATTAGCTGGCATGACAGGTTGACCCCGCAGGGAGGCTAAGTGTTTTCTACCCCGAGGTCATCTCGTCACCCAGGCTCCCATTAGCTGGCATGATAGGTTGACCCCTCGGGGAGGCCAAGTGTTGTTTACCCTGAGGCCGTCTCGTCACTTAGGCTCTCATTAGCTAGCATGAGAGGTTGACCCCTCGGAGAGGCCAAGTGTTTTTTAGCCCCAGGCCGTCTCATCACTCAGGCTCTTATTAGCTAGCATGACAGGTTAACCCCTCGGCAAGCCCAAGTGTTTTCGACCCCGAGGTTGTCTCGTCACCCAGACTCCCATTAGTTGGCATGACAGGTTGACCCCTCGGGGAGGCCAAGTGTTTTTTGCCTCGAGGCCATCTCGTCACTCAGGCTCCCATTAGCTGACATGACAGGTTGACCCCTCGGGGAGGCCAAGTGTTTTTTGCCCCGAGGCCGTCTCATCATCCAGGCTCCCATTAGCTTGCATGACAGGTTGACCCCTCGGGGAGGCCAAGTGTTTTTTACTCTGAGGTCGTCTCGTCACCAAGGCTCTCATTAGCTGGCATGACAGGTTTACCCCTCGGGGAGGCAAAGTGTTTTTTATCCCGAGGTCGTCTCGTCACCCAGGCTCCCATTATTTGACATGATAGGTTGACCCCTCGGGGAGACTAATTTCTACCCCGAGGTCATCTCGTCACCCAGGCTCCCATTAGCTCGCATGATAGGTTGACCCCTCGGGGAGGCCAAGTGTTTTTTAGCCCGAGGCCGTCTCATTACCCAGGCTCCCATTAGTTTGCATGACAGGTTGACCCCTCGGGGAGGCCAAGTGTAACAACCCAACCCGTTAAATAACATATAGTAGAAGGTCCGGCCGGGGCCCCACATTATATGCCACAAACAGACGGCGAGGTCACAGTTTAATACCAAATACCACGCATCCTAACTCAGAGCATTCTAGTAGAAGCTTATAAGTTATACAAACTCAATCCTTGAATGTCCACTACTATATAAATAACCCATTTATATACAAGACCAGGAATGTTAACAAACACACCGCTCACGGCCTTAAGGCCTTACAAGTTTCTCTTTACAAACATACGACTTCATACATCGGCACGTAGGCCGGCCACACATGAAATCCAAAGCTTCGCACGGCCTTCGAGGGCCTAACAGCAACAGTAAGGGCTTCAGCCCGCTCAATCCATTTCCGCAGCTACAAGGGCAGCACCTGCATATAGATATCCACCCCAGGGGTGACAAACAAAGCAACGGTCAGCATTCAGCTGACCAATTATAACGACCCTACCCCTTACCCGGGGCAGTGGTTCCTTCCCTGCATATAATATCAACACATATATACAATACACAATATCATCACAAACACCGGCCTTAGTGCCAAACGTTCCGTGCACTCAGGGCACGCTTACGGTGTACCAAGCTCCTCATGGTTCCACCACCAATTTGAGATGTGTACTTGTTGGTCGGGCCTAAGCCTCCAAACTCCTATTGAAGACCTCCTGCACCCGTCCACTCAGAGGCACGCACCTCTTAACAAATTGTGAGCACTATCAGTCAACCTACCCATGTAGTGTAACAAGCCTAGGGAAATCGCCCCGCTGCATTGCTACCAATCGACCGCTCACCCGATCCTACCACGGAACTTATTGGGTGGCTCACCCACTCAGAGGTTCTAAACTTATTGGCTATGGGCATCACCCGCCAAACCCCTGTTGACGACCTCTCATACCCATCCACTCAGAGGTTCTTAACTTGTTGGCTATGGGCATCAGCCGCCAAACCCCTCTTGACAACCTCTCATACCCATCCACTCAGAGGTGTTCGCTTACGACCAATCCGATCAGTGAACTTGGTGGGTGACCTACCCACTCAGAGGTTCTCACATTCCTCCTCAACACCGGCACATAGTGTCGCTTTCCATTCCATCAATACAGCTCGCACCGAGCATACAATCAAAGGAGCTAGACTAAGCTCATCACAATCGTCCTCACCATCTCCGTAAGGTAACCGATGTATACACGGAGTCTTCTCCGATTCGCAGCATCACCAATCCATACATCCATCCAGATGGGCTTCACACAGCATGTATATGCCGTACTACACAGTTCCAGCTCTAGATGCAGACTCAACCACTGGAATCACTTACGCTCTTCCATCTTTTGATGGAGGATTCCACAGATATACATGCATAAACAAAGGGCTTCATGTAAGACCCCAACCTCGGAGTTGATCGCGGGGCGATCAATCAACGCTTTTGGAGGTCTGAACAGGGGCACACGGCCAGGCACACGGCCGTGTGCCTACCCGTGTTCAGTGATTTATTGTGTTTTTTGTGCGTCTCGAGTCAGAGAAGTACACAGCCTGAGACACACGGCCGTGTCTCAAGCCGTGTGTGGGGCACACGGCCTCGAACACGGCTGTGTTCGAAGCCGTGTTCTGGAAGCCCGACGATCGTTCCTGAAGCTCCAGGTAACACGGCCCGTGGCACACGGCCGTGTCAGGACCCGTGTCGATCGGCGAATGAGCTACACGGCCAGACACACGGCCGTGTGTCAACCCGTGTTCGGCCCAGTTTTTGGATTTTTAGATCTAATCTCGGCCGTTCGTTCCCTTGGATCTAAATCCGACGGTGGGGGCTGCTCCTGGGGGGTTATTAGCGGGAAATGGGGGGAGAAACCCTCATTTTCATCTTGAGTTTCTCTTTCTTCATCTAGAGAGAGGGGAGAACTCCCTTGGTGGTGTGAGCCCAAGATCCGGCCGCCGGAGGAGTTTTGAAGCACCGATTCGCAATCCGAGTCCGGATCCTCGAAGGCAAGGGCGAGGCGAAGCTTTCCATCCGACTACATCTTCATGGCGCCGCGGAAAAATGCGAGGGTAACGATCCTCATCATAGGGCATGTGTAGTCGCCCTTCTTTCTATGCATGGGGAAAATCCCCTCTCGCGAGTGAGCGTTGAGGCGCGGAATCCCTTCGGGTAGATATGTAAAGTCCCCGTTGTTAGAGCCCGGAATCGGAGTACGGGCTCGCGGGTTTAACCCGAGCATACAATCGATGATTTTAGTTTTCCGAAAAGGATTGCTAGATCCTTGGGGGTTAACTGAGGCGCACCCGGAAAGCTCGGAATCACAATCGTCCTCACGGTACATAACGGGGTTATGTGCATGTTTTGATCGATTGTGGGAATGAGGAGAAACTTGACCCGCACCGATGGCTAAATGGCCGTGGTGAAGTGAGCAACGGGCGGGTGGAACTCTACCCATAAGTGGTCTCGGTAGAAGCGACCTAAAGTACATGGGACTTCCCGGGGGGCTGGAAACGGGCCTAGGCTTCGGCTGAAAGGGCTAAATGCTCACGATTGTTGCCATCCGAGGGATGGTGGTGGAATCGCGGTGTCGGACTGGGTCCGGACCGGGTTCACCGATTAGTGCCCTGAGAGCACGGAGTGTGCGGCCGTGCGTGCCGACACTTGTGGCGAATAGAATACTCTATAGAATTGCTATGGTAGTTTTATATGCAGGGAAGGAGCACCGCCGTCCCGAGAAACGGGACGGGGTCGTTATAATTTGGTCAGCTTTTGCTGACCGTTGCCCTTTTGTATTGCCACCTCTTGGGTGGGTTGTTTTCTTCAGGTGCTGTGCGGAGCCAAGTGGCAAATAGCGGGCTAAAGCCCAAGTTGCAGCGCCAGCCCTCGAAGGCTTAGTTATTAGCTTTTTCATATTCATGTATGGCCGGCCTGCGCGCCGATGTATGAAAGACCACTGTTAAGCGAACACTTTTGAAGGCCTTCACTTACTGGGTTATAGTGGACATTCATGCTCTGTGGCAGGGTTCTTATCTTTTTCTTAATTAAATTTTGATAGGAGGATTGGTTGTGTGGTTTCAACGCGTAACCAAGATATGGCGTACTATGCATATGCTAACGGATAGGGGTGTTACACTTCACCTGCCCAAGGAAGAAAGACCGTTACCCTTGACGTTCGCTTCGGCGCCATGGAACACTAGCCAGATGGAAACCACCGCGGCGGCATTGCCTCCACCACGCTGCACTCGGCTCTCGAAACGGACCGATGAAGCTCCACCGACGGTCGGAAAGCTTCTCCTTCTTCCTTCCTTGCTCTCCTCTCTCTCTTCACTTAGAAAGAGAAAGGCTAAGATGAGAATGAGATATCCATCTCTATTCTCGGCCTTATCAGAGCAGGGAAGAGCTGGGACTACAGGATCCAAATAGAAGAAAACGAACGGTCAAGATTTGCTTTGAAAAGTATCTAAATAGAGCTGACACGGCCCGTGACACACCCGTGTCACAGGCTGTGTCCCTTGAGCAGTTTAGGAACCGACTCAATCTGAAACAGAACACGGGCCACGACATGCCCGTGTCACTCCCTGAAACGCCCGTGTCAACCAGTACACGGCTGTGTGGATGGCTGTATCACCTCATCAACACAAGGCTGAAACACCCAAGAAGAACACGGCTAAGGCACACACCCGTGTCCTCGGTCGTGTACTCAACAGCCCCTGTGACACGCCCTTGTCAC
Source organism: Platanthera zijinensis (assembly GCA_039513925.1). Taxonomy (NCBI): domain Eukaryota; kingdom Viridiplantae; phylum Streptophyta; class Magnoliopsida; order Asparagales; family Orchidaceae; genus Platanthera; species Platanthera zijinensis. The sequence continues at coordinate 23,810,895 of CM077092.1, forward strand.
AGGCCGTGTACCACACTCAACGCCACTTAAAGCCACTCCGGAATTCACCCGAGGAGGACACGCCCTGGGACACGCCCGTGTCTCAGGCCGTGTTGCCTCTCGACGATCAGTTCTCGAGAGCTCGAGTCGACGCCTACGAAAACAGAACACGCCCGTGTCCCAGGCCGTGTCACTCAGCCTGAACCCATTTTGGGACTTAGGGTTTTTTGGGGTGTTACAATCCTCCCCTCCTTATAGAAATTTTGTCCCGAAATTTAGCGCAACATATCTAACAATTCAACCATTCCTTGATACAAATACACACGATGGTTCGGGGTTACGCTCCCCACGTTTTCGCACCAACAAAAGTGTTTTCATAAACACATATACATACAAGATACAAGGTACAATAAAAAGCAATAAAGTGTACCCTCCACTTTATTTCTGTTCCTCCGCGTCTCTAAGCAGCTTTTTAACATCCTCCTGCAACTCCAGGTTAAACACTCGAGGTTGTTGCACGTCATAATATGAGCTTTGCGGCTCCTGCACTCCGAGATCGTACACTCGCGGTTGTTCTCGGGATGCAGATGATTCCGCCACTGCCTTACCCTTCTCCTCATAGGACGCACCTGGCTTTTGCTCATTCTTTGACGGGCCTTTCCAACATAACGGGCAATATGCCCCGTCTTTCCACAAATAAAATAGGTACGCGAATCAACACGTCCTTGACCAAACGTCGCGCCCGAAGCACTATCCGAAGACGTTTGTTCAGCAGGCTTGAACCTCTTCTTATCCTGTTTCCTGAACTCCGACTGTTCGGACTGCGGGACTTTGAACTCCGACTTATCCGCCACCAAGTTCTTCTTGTCATGTACTCGTTTCAAATCTTTTTCCAGCGCACAGGCTGTATCTACTAAGGCTTGGAAGCCTTGGTTCACTGAACTCGGAAGCGCCAATCTCAACTCATCTCGGAGTCCCTCATAAAATCTGTTCGTTTTCCGCGCTTCTTCCGCAAAAGTCGACCCCGCATAACGTCCCAGCCTGGTAAATTCATGCAGGTAGTCATCCACAGTCTTCTCACCCTGCCCAGACGTTGAAATTCGCTCTCCATCGCAATTCTCCGCGATACTGGCAAATATTTTGCCCAAAACAATCTGAAGAATTCGTCCATCGAAATCTCTCCCAGGCCTCGGCCTGCCAACTGGTGCATCTCGACGTCATCCCACCACAGTCTCGCCTCTCCTTCCAGTAGGAAAGTGGCTAACGTCACTCTCTGCCCCTCATCAATCCTAAGCGCTGTCAGGATCCTCTTCACTCTTGGAAGCCAATCTTCCGCCTGCGTTGGGGAATGCGCCCCGACAAACGTAGGTGGATGAAAATCCATAAATCGCTTCAATTGCTCGTCAGTCGCTCGCTCGTCCACTCGAGCTTCCACCCGCTCTTGCCTTGCACCAACCCGAACTGGCTCCACGATAGGCCTTGCCTGCCTAACAGGTTGTGCTTGAATCATGGCAAATACCGCCTCCGCAACTAGGCGTACAGTTTCCGCAGAAGGAGGAGGTGTGGGCACCTCGGCTGGTGCCGCACTCTCATCCGAACGCTGGGGCTCAGACTGCCCAGCTCCACTTCTTGTCACCTACATGTGAACAAGATCTCAATAATCAACCTCCAATCCAAAATAGTAAACCAACTAAATACACACACGCACATTCCTAGTGGGCATTCTTGAGTTTAATTATGTTAAAACAGTTCGCACGTACACGTGCTCGCCACCCGAAAAAAAAAAATTCGGCCACAAATTCAAAAGCGAAAAACCGAGAGGGCCTCTGATAACAAAATGTAACAACCCGACCCGTTAAATAACATATAATAGAAAGTCCGGCCGGGGCCCCACATTATATGCTACAAACAGACAGCGAGGTCACAGGTTAATACCAAATACCACACATCCTAACTCAGAGCATTCTAGCGGAAGCTTATAAGTTATACGAACTCAATCTTGAATGTCCACTACTATATAAATAACTCATTTATATACAAGACCAGGAATGTTAACAAGCACACCGCTCACTGCCTTCAGGCCTTACAAGTTTCTCTTTACAAACATACGACTTCATACATCGGCATGAAAACCGGCCACACATGAAATCCAAAGCTTCGCACGGCCTTCGAGGGCCAAACAGCAACAGCAAGGGCTTCAGCCCGCTCAATCCATTTCCGCAGCAACAAGGGATGCACCTGCATATAGATATCCACCTCAAGGGTGACAAACAAAGCAACGATCAACATTCAACTGACCAATTATAATGACCCTACCCCTTACCTAGGACAGTGGTTCCTTTCCTGCATATAATCTCAACACATATATACAATACACAATATCATCACAAACGCCGGCCTTAGTGTCATACGTTCCGTGCACTCAGGGCACGCTTACGGTGTACCAAGCTCCTCATGGTTCCACCACCAATTTGAGGTGTGTACCTTTTGGCCGGGCCCAAGCCTCCAAACCCTTGTTGAAGACCTCCCGCACCCGTCCACTCAGAGGCACGCACCTCTTAACAAATTGTGAGCACTATCAGTCGACCTACCCACGTAGTGTAACAAGCCTAGGGAAATCGCCCCGCTGCATTGCTACCAATCGACCGCTCACCCGATCCTACCACAGAACTTGTTGGGTGGCCCACCCACTCAGAGGTTTTTAACTTATTGGCTATGGGCATCAGCCGCCAAACCCCTGTTGACGACCTCTCATACCCATCCACTCAGAGGTTCTTAACTTGTTGGCTATGAACATCAGCCGCCAAACCCCTCTTGAAGACCTCTCATACCCATCCACTCAGAGGTGTTCTCTTACGACCAATCCGATCAGTGAACTTGGTGGGTGACCTACCCACTCAGAGGTTCTCACATTCCTCCTCAACACCGGCACATAGTGCCGCTTTCCATTCCATCAATACAGCTCGCGCCGAGCATACAATCAAAGGAGCTAGACTAAGCTCATCACAATCGTCCTCACCATCTCCGTAAGGTAACCTATGTATACACGGAGTCTTCTCCGGTTCGCAACATCACCAATCCATACATCCATCCAGATGGGCTTCACACAGCATGCCTATGTCGTACTACACAGTTCCGGCTTTAGATGCAGACTTAACCTCTGGAATCACTTACGCTTTTCTATCTTTTGATGGAGGATTCCACAGATATACATGCATAAACAAAGGGATTCACCTGCCCAAGGAAGAAAGACCGTTACCCTTGACGATTGCTTCAGCGCCATGGAACACTAGCCGGATGGAAACCACCGCGGCGGTCTTGTCTCCACCACGCTGCACTCGGCTCTCGAAACGGACCGCTGAAGCTCCAACGATGGTCGGAAAGCTTCTCCTTCTTCCTTCCTTGCTCGCCTCTCTCTTTTCACTTAGAAAGAGAAAGGCTAAGATGAGAATGAGATATCCATCTCTATTCTCGACCTTATCAGAGCAGGGAAGAGCTGGGACCACAAGATCCAAATAGAAGGAAACGAACGACCAAGATTTGCTTTGAAAAGCATCTAAACAGAGCTGACACGGCTTGTGACACGCTCGTGTCACAGCCCGTGTCCCTTGAGCGGTTTAGGAACCGACTCAATCTGGAATAGAATACGGGCCACGATACGCCCGTGTCAACCAGTACACGGCCGTGTGGATGGTCGTGTCACCTTATCAACACAAACCTGAAACACCCGAGAAGGACACGACTTAGGCACACGCTCGTGTCCTCGGCCGTGTGCTCAACATGCCCCTGTGACACGCCCTTGTCACAGGCCGTGTACCACACTCAACGTCACTCAACGCCACTCCGGAATTCACCAAGCAGGATACGCCCTGGGATACGCCCGTGTCACAGGCCGTGTTGCCTCTCGACGACCAGTTCTCGAGAGCTCGAGTCGACGCCTACGAAAATAGAACACGCCCGTGTCCCAGGCCGTGTGCACTCAACACGCTCTGGGACACGCCCGTGTCCCAGGCCGTGTCACTCAGCCTGAACCCATTTTTGGGACTTAGGGTTTTTGGGGTGTTACACCAAGTGTTTTGTACCCCGAGGCCATCTCATCACCCAGGCTCTCATTAGCTTGCATGACAGGTTGACCCCTCGGGGAGGCCATTTAAGACCCCCCCCCCTCCTGGAACACATAACACGGCACGAGGGGAGTCTTATGCCCAGAACAGCCGCCTTGCGACAGCACTAGCACTCGGGCTAGCCTGTACTACAAAACGCCTTCTGCCGGCCTTTACCAATATCAATCATGCCAACCCAACCAGAGTAATAAAAATAGAAGTCAAATGCACACATAATCATATAAGTCCAAATATAACAAATATAGATGCTACATCTAGCTTCTAAACTATCAGAGTACGAGTAGTCTTGCCCAAAAGGGCTACAACAAGAGTCACTCTATGACTCACATCTGTCACTAACGGTAGCGATGGCACCGTCCCTTCAGGACATGTTTTCCTGACCTAACTGTCCTGCTGCATTACCTATTGCTGCTCTGCCTGCGGGGTTTCCTCCTAAAAAGAAAGACGTTGCAACCGTTAGTCATAAAGACTAAGTGGTTTCACATCTGCTCCCCCAGCGACTCCTCGGCACCGGGCGGAGAAAGGATCAGGATACAATATATTTAATGAAGCAGTAATACAAACAGGTGGAGTAATATATATGACATAAGTAGCAGTAAAGTAAATTATAACGGTATTATCAGCATTCTAAGCTAGCAGTTCTATATCTACAACAGAGTATGAGAATGTAAGTTATAACTGAAAGTAACTCAACTTATATGAATGCTCATACAGACATATAAGTTGAGGATCGGCTCAACAGAAAGGTAACTCATCGTATAAGAGTACCCATACAAACATATACGATGAGGATCTTGTTTATGCAATGTAATGTGATACAATGAATGCTATGCTATGACTCAACATGCACACGCACAAGCAAATTGCTGTGTCGACACAAACTCTGAAGTTCCCACTTTTCGAGCAGGTAGCTAACCTCTCAGGCGCCAACCGTCGTGGCTAGACGGTGGTAGTAGAGCGGACATCTCCACTACTAGGCCGACATCCACACGACCTAGCCTAGGCCTCCATACTCCTCAACGCTAAGAATACATCAGCGGAGGTCACAAGCGTACTACGGCTCAGCGGGAGTCTTGGGTAGATGTGCACCGAGAACCAAGCCCCGATCTGGCCTAAGTTGTGACCCGGAAGGAGCCTCGGAAAAAGCACGAGGACCAAGCCCAACCGTTCACTTGGCACGAAAGGAGCCCCAGGAATGAGCACCGAGGACCAAGCCCAACCACCTAAGGTTTAACTGTCAACTCCCGTCGGTTTGACGACTGGCGAGCCCGTAGACCTGCCACACTATCCTTAACTCAGGATTACGACATCACGTGTCGACACACACCGCATGCTACTTCACGTCTCGAGCTCAACAGCTCACAAGGGTTCCCTTACCAAATCCCTTATCAACACAAACAATCAAGTACGACAAACATTCACGCACTATCAACCCTTCCACATATCCATGCACTAACCATATTCAAACCTCTTCCAACATTTCAAGCTCACAGCTCACATTACCAATTCACATATCTAGTTGTTTATACAATCCAACCATTTCGTTCAAGTAGGTTTTACTTCATCATCTGATTATAAAGGATCAACCAACAGCTCACCACGAACTTTACGATAACTGTTCATAATTCCTCTAATAATACTAAATTAGGTTTATATTAACAAAGAACTAAGCATGCAGGAATTGTATAGAGAGTAGAACTTCAAACAAGGATTCCTTATGCTATAGGAATCCGGAGAAAATGTGTAACCCATCGTTGGAAAGGTATTTCCACGGGCCACGACTTTCGTGTTTAGTCAGAAGCCCAGATTTGGTTGTATCATACTCGAAAGCGGCTTCTAAGACTGTTACATTCAAATTACAGTTTCAGCATGTTTACATTATCAGCCATCAATTTTGATCAGGCTTTCCCGTGGCTTCAGACATCGCCTGAAGATGTATAACCACTCGTTGGAAAGATCTCTCCAAGGCCTACGACTTTCGTGTTTAGTCAAAAGCCCGGATCTGGCCATGACATACATGAAAATGGCCATGAAGATCGCTGCGTGCAGAACACATATTTCTGCACGCATTTTTGAGGCAGAATGAACGGCATCGGTTCATCTTCCTCCTCTAGTGGATCTTCCCAAATCACACCTAGAAATCCTCCTCCCTTATTCTGTAACACCCCTATCCGTCGCATCAGGACATTCCTCTTCACGAGACCGGTCCCCGACGCCATCGCATTGACCACGGACAGACCGGTTGGATTACGCGTTGAAACCCTAGAACACAACCTAGTATGGCCTCCTCCAGAGTCGTCCTATCTCACAACATAAAGCAACTCTTAATTAAGTTGCAGATATCTCGCCTAGGATTAACCCTACAGAGCATGAATGTCCACTATAAAGGGAGTGAGGAGGAAACATACACTTCATTTCCGGCGTTTCCGTTAATTTCCGGCCATAGAATCGCGTGACTCTTCGCGGCTTAACAAGGTCGTCTTCTCCTCAGCGGCGGCGGTTCATCACGGAGTAAATAGTTGAAAAAGCAACTCTTCCCTGGCGCTCCAGCAACTTCTTTAGCCACAAAAAAGCTAGTCGCTTGGGCAACAGCATAGAAACAACCCACCCAAGAGGTGGCAATACAAATAGGGACCAACACGGGTCAGGAACATAGCTGACCAAATTATAACGACTACCCGTGTCCCGCTCGGTGACGGCGGTGCGTCCCTGACGGTTATAGCAATTCGTATTCGCCACAAGCACGCACGGGTAGGGACACACTCCGTGTCACTAATCGGTGAACCCGTGTCACGAGACCACAGCCCGTGTGCATGGCCGTGTTCTTACGTGTGTCCTGCTCGGGAGACCACGCATCCGGCTTGCTGGATGATATGCAACACTCGTGAGGGACAGCGCCTTGTCAGTCTCTACCCGTTGTCCTACTCGGGAACACATGTACTTTAGGATCGCTTCTACTCGAGACGCACATGGGTAGGGCACCCGCCCGTTGCTCACTTCACCACGTGTCCTGCGGTGCGGGCCAAGCTCCTTGTCGAATTCCCACTCAATGCCTCTCGATCACGGGTAAGGACAAGCCCGTGTCACATAACCCGTGTACCTTCTCCGGGCAACAGGCGGCAATGTCGAGTTCCGCCTCAACGCTTCTCCTAGGTTCTACTCGATAACACAGGTAGGGACATCCCGTGTATGCAATCTACCGCGTGTCCTAGAAATTTCTCTAAAATCCACACGGAGTGTAAGCTTCTCCGGTCATGCAATGCAAACATCACCGATCCGGGCCCGAAGTCAGGCTCTCCTGACACACAATGCTTACGCCCGTACGAGGGGCTCTAAGCAACGAATTGGGACGTTACAGGCCAAGTGTTTTATCTACCCCGAAGGGATTCTCGCTCACCGCAGGGGGGCTCCCATTAGCATGGCTATGACAGGGTTGACCCCTCGCAGCGTGCGCCAGATGTAGTTTTCTACCCCCGAGGCCACTCATCGCCCAGGCTCGGCCATTAGCTGACATGGGCTGACCCCTTCCCTTTCTCCCTTCTCTCACACTTAGAGAGAGAGTGGCAGATAGGTTGCCCTCGGCAATACCCGAGGCCCCCACCGGGATCTAGATCCAAGGGAACGAACGGCCGATGACAGGTTAGATCCAAAATCCCAAAAACTGGGCCGAACACGGCTTGACACACGGCCGTGTGTCTGGCCGTGTAACTCATTCGCCGATCGACACGGCTCCTGACACGGCCGTGTGCCACGGGTCGTGTTACCTGGAGCTTCAGGACGATCGTCGGGCTTCCAGAACACGGCTTCGAACACAGCCGTGTTCGAGGCCGTGTGCCCCACACACGGCTTGAGACACGGCCGTGTGTCTCAGGCCGTGTCCTTCTCTGACTCGAGACAGCACAAAAACCCAATAAATCCCTGAACACGGGTAGGCACACGGCCGTGTGCCTGGTCGTGTGCCCCTGTTCAGACTTCCAAAAGTGCCGCTTGATCGCCCCGCGATCATCTCCGAGGTTGGGGTCTTACAACTCCCTCCCCCTTAAGAGAATTTCGTCCCGAAATTAAGAACAGAGACTACACAAAAATAAACAAATCGAGTACCTGAGGGGAACAACTCGGGGTACTCTCGCGCATTGTCTGCTCTCGCTCCCAAGAGAGCTCCTCGCGCCCGCAGTTATCCCAACGGACCTTCACCATTCTGATTTCCTTGTTCCGAAGCCGCTTGACTTCGAAATCCTCAATAGATATGGGCTTGACTTTCGTTGTCAACCCTTCCTCAACCGGTACTTGATCAGCCGCGATCACCTGCGAAGGCTCTTGCACCGCCTTCCGCAACACAGAAATGTGGAACACATCATGTAATCCACTCAACTCCACCGATAGCTTCAAACGGTATGCCGCTTCGTCGACTCGCTCCAGGACCTCAAACGGCCCAAGGTATCTCGGACTCAACTTTTTCAAGCGTCGAATCCGTGAGACGTATAGTAGAAGGTCCGGCGGGGCCCCCCTTGAACGGCTTGATCTTCAAGTACACCCAATCGCCTACCGCGAACTCCACGTTCCGGTGCTTGGCATTGTAGTACTTCGCCTGCCGGTCCTAAGCGATCAACAAGCGCTCCCGAATGATCCGCACTAACGAGGTAGCACTCTCCACCTCCTGCTTCTTGTACAACCTTGCCTCACCCGCTTCAAGCCACAATAACGGCGTGCGACACTTCCTACCATACAGGGCCTCGAAGGGCGCCATTTGTATACTTGCTTGGTAGCTGTTGTTGTACGCGAACTCCACCAAATAAAGATGAAAACAAAACAAAGTCTTCCCAATGCTTCCCGAAGTCTAGAACACACATGCGGAGCATGTCCTCCATCGTTCTATTAACCCTCTCGGTCTGCCCATCCGTCTGCGGATGGAAAGCTGTACTGAACTTTAACTTTGTTCCCAACATCTACTGCACCAACCTCCAATCATTTGACGTGAACCGCCCATCGCGATCACTCACAATGCTACGAGGCACACCATGCAGCCTAATAATATTGTCAACGTACAACTTTGCCAATTTCTCCACTGGATCATCCTTCCTATGCGGAATGAAATGCGACACCTTAGTTAGCCGATCTACGATCACCCAGATGGCGTCGTTCCCCTTCTGCGACCTTGGCAACCCGTGCACAAAGTCCATAGATATATCGTCGAATTTCCACTCCGGTATAGGCAAGGACTTCAGAAATCCTCCCGGCTTTTGGCACTCCGCCTTCACCAAGGCGCATGTTTGGCATTTGGCCACATACAACGCCACATCTTTCTTAAGCCCCGGCCACCAAAACAACTTCTTGAGATCACGATACATCTTCGTGCTCCCTGGGTGGATTGAGTACTTGGTATGATGAGCCTCGTACATCAACTCCGCCCGGAGGTTGCCCCCACTTGGGACGCACAAACGACGATCCTTCCTTAACAAACCATCTTCCACCGAGAACTGGGAATTTGACCCATCCGTAGCGGCCTCCAAAAGCTCCTTCATGGAGTCATCTAACTCCAATGCCTGCCGAACCCGGTCAGCCAGGTCATACTGCACCTCTGTCCAGTTTAACATTGCCTTGGCGCTCGTCTGCTTGTCAACGCAACAGATCTCAAGCTCCTCCAACTCCCGCACTAGCCGCTCATCATGCACCGACAACCAGTTGGCTCGGGCGGGAGCCCTGCGGCTCAGCGCATCCGCAACTGCGTTGCCCTTCCCGGGTACATAATGTATCTTGAAGGTGTAGTCCCCCAGGAACTCCATCCACCTCCTCTGCCTCATATTAAGATCCTTTTGATCCAACAAGTATTTTAGGCTCTTGTGATCGGTGTATATGTCGACCCTTACGCCGTAAAGGTAGTGCCTCCACAACTTGAGTGCAAATATCACGGCCGCCAACTCCAAGTCGTGCACCGGATAATTTCTTTCATGCACCTTTAGCTGACGCGATCCATACGCTATCACGCTACCATGCTGCAACAACACGCAGCCCAAACCGCTACCCGAAGCGTCGCTATACACCTCAAAGCCCTCGGTCCCACTCGGCGAACTAAGCACTGGCGCCGTGGTCAACCGCCTCTTCAGCTCCTCAAAAGCTTGCACGCACTCTTGCGTCCACAAGAATTTCTGATCCTTCTTTGTCAACTTCGTGAGAGGTAAGGCTACCCGCGAGAAGTTCTCTACGAAGCGCCTGTAATATCCGGCAAGCCCGAGAAAACTAGCGGACTTCCGCGACAGAAAGATAACCGCAGGCGTATCGCAACCTTCGCCGGATCCACAACGCCCTTCCCCGGACTCACTATATCAAGGAACGCTACCGAGGGTAGCCAGAACTCCGCACTTGGAGAACTTTGCGTAAAGCTCATTCCTCCTCAGAGTCTCCAACACCAAATGCAAATGCTTGAAGTGGTCTTCTTCGCACTGCGAGTACACCAAAATATCGTCAATAAAGACGATCACAAAGCGATCCAGGAAATTCTCTGAACGTCCTGTTCATCAGATCCATAAACACCGATGGCGCATTCGTCAGTCCAAACGGCATGACCGTGAACTCGAAATGCCCATACCTCGTACTTTTTGAACGCCGTCTTTGGGATATCACATTCCCTGATCCTCAGCTGATAGTACCCCGACTTCAAGTCCAACTTGGAGTATACCAGATGATCCGACTAACTGATCGAAGAGATCATCGACATCGCTCGGTGATCGGGTACTTATTCTTTTCCGTGTCAAACCTTGTTCACACGCCCGTGTCTCCTGCTAGTCGAGCTGCAACAGCCGCATACTACCGTCCTTCTTTTTAACGAAGAGGACCGGTGCGCTCCAAGGCGATGAACTTGGACGCACATAACCTTGCTCCATCAGTTCCTCCAGCTGAACCTTCAAGGCCGTGTCCGGCCATCTGACCTGAATTGGCGCCAATTTCGCAAAATAAATAAGGAAGCACGCCCTGGGACACGCCCGTGTTTGGCACCCGGCACGAGCTCGATCGTACACCCGATCAATCTCTCGCCGCGGTGGGGCTCCAGGGGAAGGCTACTCAAACATCGGGGTTTGGGGTGCTACAACCCTCCCCCCTTATCAAAGAAAACTTGCACAGGAAACAAAAGCAGCATTAATGTCTTGCTATAACTCGGTATACACCCAGCTTACACGGTCGCAATCGATCCAAGCTCTGACAGTCAATCCATTCCAAATAACTCGAACTCAGGCATGGCTGCTCTCGCTCCCATGTGCCTTCACGGCCACACTTGTCCCATCGGACCTTGACCACATCACTTGTCCTTCGCTCGAAGAAGGGTCTAACCCTCCGATACGCGATATAAACTGTTCGACGAAAGAATGCGAAGCACCATGTAATTCACAGTCCGTGTGCTGTCGATAATTACCACAAAGCCAAGAAGACTTAGCTTAACGCAATGGAACATTTCAAGTTTGATCAAATATACCAATCACCCACCGCGCTGGCCTCCTGCTGGCATTATAGACTCTGCTGACGAGCTTGGGCTATCATGCCTTTCCTCGTAGGTAGCTCCTTTTTCCTTTCGATTTGCGCCCAAGCTCACGGTGTACGGCTTTCCACCGTACAACGCCTCGATGGTGCCCCCGAGCTGCAAAGAAGCTCCCGATGTCTTAGCCTTCAAAGTCTAGGGCCACATGCGGCGCTTATCCTCCATCGTCCGGATTCCCTTTCTTTCAGTCTGCACGTTTCTCAATTTCTCCAAGGACCGGCCGCCAGGGTCATGAAACCCTGCGTCTTGCCCGACAGCAGCAACCTCACATCCTGCTTAGCCTTCATGAATCGTCTCTCCTGTCTGGAAGGTAGCGCCATTCTCAACCGGTAAACTCGTGGAATCATGACCTGTTGGATCTCGGCGACCCGCGCCGAAATCCATAAATATCTCGAACTTCCATCGGAATAGGGACTTCGGCCAGGCTTCCCCTCAACTGATGCATCTAGCCACCACCACATCTTGCGTCCCCACCAGAACAGCTTTTTCATATCCCTGTACATCTTTGTGCTCCCTGGGTCTGAGTACTTTGCAAAGTGAGTCGTACATCAACCCTCAGTTTACCACATTTGGGAGCACCTCGACCATTTCTCCGTAACACCGTTAGCCCATGACATGCCATCTTTAGCTAGCTCTGGAACTTTCTCAAGCTCCTTTGCTCGCCGAACTCTGTCCGTAAGGTCTGCACCTGCCTTGCACGCATTGATCATTGCCAACACCGCTTCTCCATTGCTTCCAATTCTTGGACAAACGCGATCGCTTCTGCAACCTTGGCCGTACGGAGTCTGTCACTAAAAGCATAAGCGACCAATTTCCCTTCCGGGGGTATAGTGAATCCTCAATCATGTGTATTTTCCCTAAGTGGGAACTCCATTCCATCTTTTCATGTTATGATGACGCATATTCAGACCACCCCTTCTGAATCCAACGAATTACATTTAAGGCTCTTGTGATCCGTCTAGATATCCAACTTTGACGCCATATAGCAGTAGGTGCCGCCACAACTTGAGCGCACGGAAGACCTGTTGGTTACCGCCGCCAACTCCAAATCATGGACGGGATAATTCCGCTCATGCACTTTCAACTGACGCGAGCCATAAGCAATCACTTTCCCAATTAACTGCAGAAGAACGCAGCTAAGAACCGCTGCCCAGATGCATGAATGTCACTATAGATGAGTCATACCCAAAAGAGTTCACGGCCTTAGGCCTTACAGAATGTTCGCAAGGACGTCTTTCATACACAGGCATGCCGTGGTCAAACGACTCTTCAAGTCTAATCAACTAAGCTCGAGGCTCCGGCGTCCATATGAACTGGGCTTTGCTATCTTTTGGCTCGCAACAGCGTGGTGAAACAACCCACCCAAGAGGTAAAGCAATCCGTGAGAAGTTTTCCACAAACCGTCTATAGTAGCCCGCAAGTCCAAGGAAGCTCCTGACTCGGCCACTGAAGACATCACTGGCCAATCTCGGATGGCACTTATCTTCAACCCGGATCCGGACCGCCCGATACCCGGTCTCCGCTTACCACATGGCCTAAAAAGCATTTAGCTACTGAAGCCTAGGCCCGAGCCCCGGGAACTCCCATGTACTTTAGGTCCTTTACCGAGACCACTTGGCAAAAAGCTGGGTAGATTCCTCCGCAGGGTATGCACTTCACCAACCGCATTTAGCCATGGTTTGCGTGATCCTCTTCGACTGAGAGTATACTAAGATGTCATCGATAAACACGCAATAACCCCGTTATGTACCGACAAATCCAAGTACTCTGGCGGAATGCGTTCGCCCAATGCATTAGGTCCATAAATACCGAAGGCGCATTACCCCCATAGGATCCAACGTATGCATTACCGCGTGAACTCATAAAATGACCGTAGCGTGTTCCAAACGCCGTCTTGGGAATGTCACCTTCCCGAATCCTTAGCTGATAATATCCCGAATTTCAGATCCAACTTGGAATAGACCGTTGATCCCGCCAGCTGATCAAAAAGGTCATCAATCCGTGGGATCAGATACTTATTTTTCTCCGTCAGCTTATTCAACTCGCGGTAGTCAATAGAAAGAAGGGCGACACAACCGTAAGCTACCGTCTTTCTTTTTCACAAAGAGAACAGGCGCGCTCCAAGGTGACATACTTGGGGTATATAACCCTGCTCCAACAACTCTTGCAATTGGACTTTCAACTCAGCCATCTCTTTTGGCGCGACGCGATATGGAGAGCTTGGGCCACAGGTTTCGCACCTGGCACCAACTCAATAGAGAAGTCAATCTCCCGCTGGGGTGGTAACCCAGGAAGATCTTTAGGAAACACATCGGCAAACTCTGACACAACTGGCACTTCATCGACACTGGCCTTTGGCTCAACAGCCTGAATTAGCGTGAAGAATAACTTCGCGCCCTTCCGCACAGCATTGACGACTTGGAGTGCAGACAACAACGTTCCGCCAACTCCTCGCATACCAGCGAACTTCGTCACAAGCCCGGTATTCTGGCCCAGTGTAATCTCTTTGGAGTTGCAATCAATAAAGGCACGCTGCTCCGAGAGCCAGTCCATACCAAAGATCACATCAAACTCCGATAACGGTAGCACACGGCCGTGTGCCTGGCCGTGTGCTGCACTCAAACCGAAGTCCCGACTTCCTATTTGCACATCCACATCGCAAGCCCTATCTGCAAGCATCACACAGCCATTGAAGGAAAGAGAGGTTGGCAATAGCACCCTTGTATGGCCTCCTCCTATCCACCGTCACATGACTCGGTACCGCAATGCGAGATACGAAATCCTCAGACAGAAAAGAATGCGAAGCATTTCCGGCCCGTATCCGGCCAAACAGGGCTCTCGCTATCCTCTTCTCCTCAGCGGCGGCGGTTATTCCGAATCAGGACAAAGCCTGCAGCACACACACAAAAAGAATCATGCACAAGCTGAAAAACAAAACCTTATATAAAAACCAAACGCACAGCAAGTAAACTAACTCAACTCGTACCTGTGACGACGTCACTTTGCTTAATCGCTTCCTGTTGGCCAAGTTGATAGATTCGGGGCTGCGCTTGGACAAGCAGAGGAATCCACCACCGCTTTGCCCTTCTCAGCATACGACGCACCCGTCTTCTTTTCCCCTTTGGGCTGCACAACTCGACAGTCACGAGCAATATGCCCGGTAGGACACCCGGCCACAGTTATAGCACGTACGAGCATCCGGCCTTGATGTCGCTCCCGACACAACGGTCGTAGTCACTTGCCCAGATGGCTTGGACCTCTTGCCCCCTTTCTTCTGGTAAAACGACTTGTCTGGGCGAGGTGCTTGAAACTCTGGCTTAGACACCACCAAGCCCTTATTCCTTGCACTCGCCTCATGTCCTTTTCCAACGCGCACGCAGTATCAACCAACGCCTGAAACCCTTGGCTCACAGAACTCGAAAGCAGGAATCGTAACTCATCCGCAATCCTTCATAGAACCGATTCGTTTTCCTTTGGTCATCCGCGAAGATTGTTCCCGCATATCGTCCCAACCTGGTAAACTCGTGCAAGTAGATATCCACACTATCGTCCCTTGCTTTAACCGTTGGAACTCATTTTCCATAGCAATACGTTGCGCCGCTGGGACATGTTTCGCCAGAAATATCCGAGAGAACTCCTCAATCGATACTTGTGTTAATTGCCTGCCCGCCAAGTGGTGTAGCTCAACCTCGTCCCACCACAACCGCGCCTCCCCTTCAAGCATGAAGGTGGCTAAGGTGACCTTGAGAGTTTCCTCCGCCCTGATCGCTGTCATTATCCTCTTGACACGCGATAACCAATCTTCCGCCTGCGTTGGGGATCCCATTCCCGCAAACGTCGGAGGACTGAAGCTCATGAATTGCTTCAACTGTCGGTCAGCTGCTCGTGGATCTACAGCCTCAACCGGCTCGGGTCTTACATCAACACGAACTGGCACTACCGCCGGCTGCGCTTGCCCGGTCGGCTGAATCATGGCAAATAGGCCTCAGCCACTAAGCGAACAGTTTCGCAGATGGAGGAGGTGTTGGCACCTCAGCTGGTGTCGCACTCTCATCAGAACGCTGGGGCTCAGACTGCCCAGCACCACTACGTGTCACCTATAGGTGGACAAGACACACATTAGCGAACGTATGCAAGCAAAACAACACAAAAAGGAACGCGCAGATTCCTCAAACAAGATTTTGTACATTCCTTAATGGACATTCCAGAGTTCATTAGCGTTACAGCAGGTCGCACAAACACGTGCTCGCCACCCACAAAAGAATTCGACCACGAATTCGAAAGAGGAAGACCGACGAAAAGCTGATACCAAAATGTAACGACCCCATCCGTTAGATGACGTATAGTAGAAGGTCCGGCCGGGGCCCCACACTATATGCCACAAACAGAAGGTGAGGTCACAGGATAATACCAAACCAAATACGAATCCTAACTCAGAGCATTCTAGCGGAAGCTTTAAGTAGTACTTTGAACTCTCAACCGGAATGTCCAATATATATAAAACCACCTTTATATATAAATACCACGGAATGTACACAACCACAAGAGTTTGGCCTTAAGGCCTTACAGTTCCTCTGAACATACATCATGTTTTACAAACCTCGGCGCGCAGGCCGGCCATACATGAGTAAAAAGAGAAAACAAAACAAAGCCATTCGCTTAGCCTTCCAGGCTAGCCGCAGCAGCAGCAGCACCAGCAGTAGGGCTCTCCCGCCCATCACTTACCACTTGGCTCTCCAGCACCTGCACGGGAACAATCCACCCAACGGTGGCAAACAATGCAACGGTCAGCATTCAGCTGACCCAATTATAACAATCCTACCCCTTTCTCGGGGCATGAGCATTCTTTCCCTGCAAGCATGGCATTATCAAGAGCAACTATGTGCGCGCAGGCACATCCAAGCCATCACAACCATCGGCCACCCGGCCCGACAGTCCGTGCACTCAGGGCACATTTTCGGTGTACCGGAATACCAGGGTCAACACCACCATCTACACGGTATTTGAGCATTTCTAGTCTTTCCGGCGCGCGGGCCTAAGACTCTCATTAGGCGCTCCAACAAAACCTATACCAGGCTTCCAAGTCGGACGGACCTAACGCAGGTACGGATCAGCCACCCCCCATTGCTCAAGTCGCCGAGCCACCTCGAATACGGAAGTATCCATGGCATTTTATAGGCGCGGGTCGGTTTCACCTTTCCTGTTCGGCAATCTGCCTTTTCAACGAGTTGCAGCCCAACGGCTCAACTACTCACAAAGTGGCAACGCACGGCCACAAGAGTTGCCGCCAACCCTCTTCATTTCCTGGACATCGTCCAGTACTTCCTGCCGCACCAAGCAACAGGTAGGAACAAGGCATCACAAGCCATAGGCATCACAAGCCATTATCACGGAGCCTTCTCCGATATGCAAACAAGCATCACCAATCCAGATTCCATCCAGATGGGCTTCACACAGCATGCCTAGAGCCGTACTCCAATTCCGGCCTCTAACAAGGGGGACTTCACATATCTACCCCAAGGGACACCACAACCCACCGCACACTCGCGGGGAAGGGCTTTCCCTATGCAATGCAGAAAAGAAGGACTTCACATGTCCAAGGAGGGAGATCGTTACCCTTGTCGATCTCTTCGGTGCCATCGAAAACTAGCCGGTGAGAAAGAACCGCAGCAGCCTTGCCGTCACAACGCCGGCTTCGGATCACGAATCGAACCACGGGAGCTCCGCCGGTGGCTTGCTCTCCTCCTCCTTCTTCCTCTCTTCCTCTCTCTTCCTTAAGGATAAAGAAGAATGACTTCTTCATTCTCTCTCACGACTTAATCCAGCCCAAGAAATCACCTGAGCCTTTGGATCAAAAGAGAGGAAACTGAACGGCCAAGATCTTCCCAAAAATCACTTTTTGGCCGACACGGCCTGTGACACGCCCGTGTCACAGGCCGTGTACCCCTTAAGCGGTACACATAATTTGAACCGACTGAACAACACGGGTCATCGACACGCCCGTGTCGGACCTGACACGCCCGTGTCAAACCTGAGACACGCCCGTGTCTCCTGCTCCATTCGAGCTGCAACCAGTACACGGGTCGGAACACGGCAGCTGACACGCCCGTGTCCAGCCTCACACGCCCGTATTCCCGGCCGTGTTCAAGGCCGTGTCCGGCTCTGACCTGAATAGGCCAATTTCGCAAAATAAATAGAACACGCCCTGGGACACGCCCGTGTCCCAGGCCGTGTACACCCGACACGCCCTGGGACACGCCCGTGTCCCAGGCCGTGTAACCTGACCTGCTACTCAAACTTCAAGTTGAGTCTTTTGGGGTCTTTTGGGGTGTTACACTCTGCGAGACGGCTCCCAGGGTCTCGACGAGACTGCTCCCAGGTTCTCAACGAGACGACTCCCAGGGTCTCGACGAGACAGCTCCCAGTGTCTCGACGAGATAGTTCCCAGGGGTCTCGGCGAGACGGCTCCCAGGGTCTCGACGAGACAGCTCCCAAGTCTTGCCCGGCTTGAGCAGCTCCCCTGGCTTGAGGATCTGCTATTTTACCCATGGTGGGCTGCGAATAGCAGCTATTCAGAACAATAGAGTTTGGCTGTTGGCAGACCAGCCCCGGGGTATTTCAGTAATTTTAGAGAAACATGATTGCGCTATTAGCAGGTCATCCCCAAAAATCTATAAATAGACCATTGAGGTGCCTTGGAGAGGGCTCGGGTTTTCACCTCTCTTCTTCCTCCTCCTTCATCCTCCAAGGCACCTAGCTCAGCATTGGCTAGGGAGGGGGAGATCTCAAAACTCTTCCGGGTGTGAGGTGGGACCTCCACGTTAAAGCCGAGGGTCTGTTCCTAGTTTCCTGAGCCTTTGGTCTGTGACATTCGCCTGAGTGTAGTAAGTGTGAGGTCACCCCTTTTTGGGATCCCGAACTCCACAGAGATCGATTTCTCGGTTTCAACAGTATTTATGCAAAAAACTTAAAAAAAAAGTTATCAAAAAGATTTCAAAAAAAGTTTTAAAGTTATCCTAAAGATTATATTATATAATTATGAATGTCAAATGAACATGGTTTTGAAAAGAGAAAGAAGAAAGGAGAAAATTGTAATGACCTATCTGATTCAACAGGACAACGTCACGGCTCCGCTATAGACAACGTTATCGGGCTGCAGCCCAAGCATCCCAACCCCTCTCTAGCCTACTGGTGGGTTGTTGGCGGTCACAGTCTCCCTTTGATGAGCGAAAGTCTCCGGTTAAACGGACAACACGGGGACTTCCCAAGAGGTCACCCACCTCAGTACTACTCCAGCCCGAGCACGCTTAACTACAGAGTTTTTCAACTTCTCATCATCAATTGAGCTCAATTAGTGATGAGAAGTTAAAAAACTTTGCAGTTAAGCGTGTTGGCGACCAACAACCCGCTATAGGTAACGTTACCGGGCTACCGCCCAAGCACCCCAACTCCTCTCCAACCCATTGACGGGTTGTTGGTGGTCACAACCTCTCTTTGATGAGCAAAACTCTCTGGTTAAGCGGACAGCTTGGGGACTTCTCAAGATGTCACCAATCTCAGTACTACTCCAGCCTGAGCACGTTTTACTATGAGTTTTTTCACATATCATCACCAATTAAACTACAGCTCAATTGGTGCTGAGAAATAGTTTAAAGGCTTCTTATTAAGGAGGTTGCAGGATCGAGTCTCGGCCTCAACAACCCACCGCGATCGAGAAACAGGCGCAGAAAGGGTTTGGAGGTTGCATGGGCTACCTCCTGGACTATCTCAGTGGAGCTTTGCCCATGTGGGGCCGGTCCTGGGTCTCACAAATAAAAAGTGCACTTTTATTTTAATGCCTCGCCGAGTACTCTCATTTCCTCAGGGTACTCTTATTTCCCTCTGTGGCGTCGTTGTCGGGCTGCAACCCAAGCACCCCAAAGCCTCTTCGCGCATGTTTCTCGGTCGCGACGCATTGTTGAGGATGGGTCTCGAACTCGCAACCCCCCTTGCTAAAGATCCTTCAAACCACTCTTCATCACCAATTGAGTTGCCTCTCCACGCCCGTTTCTCGGCCGCGACGCATTGTTGAAGCTGGGTCTCGAACCCGCAACCCCCTTGATAACAAACCTTCAAACCACTCTTCATCACCAATTATTGCAGCTAAATTGGTAATGAAGAGTGATTTGAAGGCTCGATATCAAGGGGGTTGCGGGGTCGAGACACGACCTCAACAATGCGTCGCGACCAAGAAACAGACGCAACGAGACTTTGGGGTGCTTGGGTTGCAGCCCGGTAACGATGTCATGTGGGAAATTATAGTACCCTGAAGAAATGAGAGTACTAGGTGTGTCGTTACAAAATAGAGGAATGAGAGAGGAGAGGAAGGAAAAAAAGAGAGGGGGTCATGAATATGGCTGTTCACAAATCAAATAGTTCATAAACAATACGCGAACATCAAATTTGAATCTCGGTTAAAAGAATTCGCGAATACCAACAAAAATTAATGTAATAAATTTTATATAACAAATAAAACTTCTCATATATAAGCTATAATATAAGTTATATATATAAATTAAACTTCTTCAAACTCGAATCAGAATTTGAACTCAAGATCTTGGGATGAATCCAAATTCAAAATTGTGTTTTCTATTTCAATCTTGAATTCGATATATCTGTTAATCGATTAGATTCAGTTCATGAATATCCAAAAGTAGCGTAGGCTTTCTCTACCCTAAGTGACCCCCTAAGCCCTACTGACTCATGCATGATGCTGTGAGTCCGGGGCAGTGTCGGAACTAGGATTTTAGAATCGTCCGGGCACAATAAATTATAAAATGCATATCAGTGTTGAAAATATCTTTTAATATAAGAACTATTGTTTATAGTGATAAAAACTACGTATAATGAATCAAATATATCTTTGGAGAAAATGGAGTAACGTATTTGCAAAAAAATAAACTTAAAAGTCGGCATAAAACTTTCCGTTGGCGCATGCTCTAAAAACATGAAATAATTATTTTGGTTGTAATTGTATCTGCAACGTCCTTTTAAATGTAAACAATTAAGTAATCATTCATCTATTCATCTCTCATTCGGTTTCACAACTGATTTTTTATTATCTTCCTTGCAAAAAATGTTCTTTTAACACGAGCTGTTACAACTAATAAGATGCAAGCCAACTTCAACAATCTAAAACTAACTGTTTTTAATTCCACTAATTTTTAAAGAAATCCACTGATTCTCTTAACTTGTTAAAATATGTCTGGTGATGTAGATCGCGTGTCAAAAATGTATATATGAAGTTGTACTTCAAGTAACCGCAACTCTATTTGAGTAAAATCATATGGATATAATTCAGCAAGATGAATTATTTTTTGTTTATCATAAGCAACATATTGATCACTTGAGTCGAGACAATTGACACAAAGCAGCAATTATGTGTTTACTTCATCAAAACGATCATTTGACTCATTTAGCATTCAATCAAGCACTACATTAAAATTTTCAATCATGCAATTATGTAGATTTGTAATCTCACGTGTGTTGTGCCTTGATCTACCTGGTTGAATGAACTTTCAATCATATTTGAAACTTCTATGTCATGTTTACTGCAAAAAGAGAAGACTTCGACCATAAAGAATTGCAACTTGACTTCATCATTTCTCATCTATAATAGTAGTGATTTTGACAACTATACAAAATGCATTACGTTGACAATGTCATAATCTTTTTTTTGCAAAGCTTGTGATAACTAGTTGTTTTTGACAAAATTCTTTTCATCAAATGAATCATAAATGCAAATTTAAAAGTCAAGATGACTTATAATAGTGTGTTTGTCATTCCACCAAATCTTTTAAAGCAATCTTCACTAATATCGATCATGAACAATATTTGTGTTGTCTCAATTGTAATTGTTGCTACTATTTCTTTTTGAATATTTGACGATATAAGTTGACAATTTTGAGAAGCATTTTGTAAAGCAACTAACTTGATGTCATTACTATGTGATACGAGGAAGTCCAAAAGCTCAAGAAAATTGTCTCGATTGATAAACTTTTTAGACTCATCATGACCACGAAAGTACAATCCTTGTCGTAAAAGAAATCAAACACAATCAATCGAAACACATAAACGAGCACGATATTCTAAAGTTTGTTGTTATTCTTCTCTGACAAATGCAATTTCAATACCTTGTTTTTGATTCATCAATGCCTCCCACATCTTCTTGGAAGCATAGTGCAGAGTCGTGTGATTTCCAATTTGTTTATCCAGTATCGTCTTATATTTCCGATATCTAAATCCTCTAATGACAAAAGTAGCCTTACAATCTTTCGAGAAAAAAATATAACAATATAGGCAATATGCTGCATCTTTCTCTTTACTGTACTTTAACAATCCTTTAAATTCGTTAAACCAAATTTTATTGAAATGTCGAGCTTTGTGTTCGATTTCTGATTGTGGAAAATTGTCTAAATGAGGTTGACAATGACCCTTTTGTAAATAATAACTTCTTATTGAGTATTTAAGATTCACATCATAGGAGTTTATAGGGTATCTTAAACCGGGATCCGCAGATAAATCTTAAAGTTTGAACTCTTATGCTCGATTCTTTTACCAATTGAGATCAATTTTTGAAAAAAAAAATCCATTGCAAATATAGCAGTGACAAATCCAATATCCCAAAATAAATACATTCAAAAATGAATTCATTCAACAAATATTTGTATATGAAAATATGATAAAAAATAAAGGTTGCTCAAAATCAACTAGAGAACTATGAAAAGTTAAATACCCAAATGCAATGTGAATCCTATGTGTGAATGCCCTGACAATCAAAAATCCAATTGTTTGTGATGGGGTCTCCATAGAGCGCTAAACACACCCTCGCGCATGAGGTGCGATTATCAGGTAAAATTCATAGTCTTGGGGTGCAAATAGTAAAAATTCTTATCATGGGGTGCAAATAGTAAAAATCTCCACCAAGAGGTGCAAATAGTAAAATTCGACTATCATGGGGTGCAAATAGTAAAATTCCTTCATCATGAGTGCAAATGGTAAAATTCTCCATCATGAGGTGCAAATAATAAAATTTCTTATCAAGGGGTGCAAATAGGAAAATTCCCCATCATGGAATGGAATAGTAAAATTCTTCATCTCGAGGTGGTCTGTGTATAACAAAAATGCAAACGACAGTTTGCGTATAGTAAAAAATATGGTTATGGTGTGAACATAACCATATCCGTCATATCGCCACAAAACTATATAAACAGATGTGCACATAACACATAATATTGGTTACGGTGTGTGAATAACCACATAACCATTGTGACCACCACTTATTTACGGAAATGTACACTCAAAAAACTATAAATATTAAATAAGACTCAGGACCTCCTTCATTTCCATCTCTTCTCTCCCGAGAAAATCCTCCTATGAATTTTCTCTCTCCTTATCCTTTTATCTATGTACGCCGCTTGTGTGCACGCCCCTTCGTGGGCACGTTCCTCTCCGCGCGCCTCGCCTTCAAGACCACCCAAGCGCACCTCCGCGCTCCCGGCCGTCAAGACTGTCCAAGCGCGCCTCTGCGCTCCCGACTGTCAAGACCGTCCAAGCGCGCCTCCGCGCGCCCCGCCGTCAAGACCATCCAAGCGCCCCTCCGCCCCCCTGTAACGACCCAGCCCGAACCGCTCAGGGACTGCCACACCCGATCATGGGCCACACAGTATGGCCTGGACACCGATGCCGTTAACAAGGCCTGCAGGCCGTACACTCCAACCAAATCACTGCTCCTGTTTCTCAGCAACAGTAGGTTGTTGGCAGGGGTTTCGAACCCGCAACCCTTGATATTCCACCTTCAACAACAAATATCACCAACTGAGCTGCTCAGTTGGTGATATTTGCTGTTGAAGGTGGAATATCAAGGGTTGCGGGTTCGAAACCCCTGCCAACAACCTACTGTTGCTGAGAAACAGGCGCAGTGATTTGGCACTTTTTATGTAACGACCTGGCCCGAACAGCTCAGGGACTGCCGCACCCGATCATGTGCTGCACAGTATGGCCTGGACACCAGCGCCGCTACAGGGCTGCAGCCCGATACACCCCAACGCATCACTGTGCCTGTTTCTCAGCAAAGTACGGTGTTGGCGCTAGGTTTCGAACCCGCAACCCTTGCTAACACTCCCTTCGAACAGAGGCTGATGCCAACTGTGCTGCAAGGGTTGCGGGTTCGAAACCTAGCGCCAATACTGTACTGTGCCGAGAAACAATCACAATGATGCATTGGGGTGTACCGGGCTGCAGCCCTGTAGCGGCGTTGGTGTCCAGGCCATACTGTGCGGCCCATGATCGGGTGCGGCAGTCCCTGAGCTGTTCGGGCTAGGTCGTTACACCCCCCGCCGTCAATACCATCCACGCATCTGTGCATCCCGCCGCCAAGATCGTCCAAGCGCGCCTTCGCGCGTCCCGCCATCAAGACTTTCTAAGCGCACCTCTGCGCACCCCGCCGTCAAGACCTTCCAAGCGCGCGTCGCGTGCTCCGCCGTCCAGACCATTCCAAGCGCGTCTCCGCACGCTCCGCTGAGACCACCAGGTCTCCTCAATGTCAGCAGACCAAGCCCACCATAGCGCCCAAAGTTTGTGTGCCCCGCACCACCAACAGTTTACAAGAGCAACTTCAGAGCCCGCCAAAGACCGCTCAACTGTTGTCCAACGTGTAGATCACTTAGCATTCCCAACACCCTCGGCTCATCAGCAAGCTTGTCATGTGACGACAAGACAGCCATTCCAGGCTCATCCAATAGCAACAAGAGATAAGCCCAATCACCAGGACGAGCGTAGTAAGTCGCCCACACTTCCGAGCATTAACAAGGACTCCAGAGCGCGACTAGTGCATCGCTGCCCACGAATCACAAAGAAACATTAAGCTCTGCGAGTGGTGGCCTGCCATCCTCCGAGCTCTCCCACCACACTCTCTCTCAACAATTGTAACGAGATGCAGCTTGTCGCTCTCGAGTTCTTTAAGAAAGCTCTATACAACAAGTAGTGAAGGTTTGACCGGCACAGATTCGACCATGTGATTTTTCACCCAGTTGATGGATTTTTCACGCTAAAAAATTCTCTTCCCAACTTTTTGCTTACTGTGACTGTTTGCATGTTTGCATGCTCGACCGCTCCCGAGCTAAGGCGATTCAATTTAGTTTGGTCTATCAGAGCGTTGAGCGATCCGCAACAGTTTGAATGCATATAAGCAAGAAAATGAGTAACAAAGGAACAATACCTGGATGGTGATTGCTCAATTCCAAAGTCGAAGTCTACAACTCTATAACACTTGATAGAGTTCCCCCTGAACCTTCTAAGTTAAACCGGAGCTCGACCAAAGACACGTAGAGGAGATAACGAGACCAAGCAAGCCCGCATACGAGCACCACGCGCAAGCACACACGTAAGGACCACGCGTGCCTCACGCACGCGCAGGCCCTAGATGCGACCACCCGCGCATAGCAACACTACTACAGCCCCACACGCACAATGACCTGAGTACGACAGCTCGCGCGCAGCAGCACTACCACGACACCGCGCACGCGGGACAGGGCTACCGCAGCATCGCGCGCGGGGTAGCGCTGTCGCGACACCGTGCGCAGCGGCATGCACACGACCAACACCGCGCACAACGATGTTGTCGTGGCACAATGCGGCGGCTCGCACGCAGCAGCATTGTCGCGACACCGCGTACGCGACACACCAACCCGCACGCCCGCATTCCTTCCTGCCACGCGCTTGTATGTTGTGCACCAGCGCGCGGGGCGGATGCAGACGCACGTGGCGCGGTTGCACCCACACGCGGCGGTAGCGCGCGATGCTGGCGACGGTTGCGCGACCGCTAACAACCTTGTCGTCCGCAGTCGCCTCCTTCGCCACCGGCCGCCGTTGCCTCCGGGCACCTTTCCCAGGCCGCCCTAACTGCCCGGGGGGAGGGGGCACTCTCGTCATTTTGGCAAAAATGATGATCCAGGTGAACAAAACGGAGCAATACCATTCACTAGCACAAATCACTGTCTGCCACAATTACCATCATGACCTTCTAGAAAATTATAAATAGGCATCCAAGCCTTCATTTGAAGACAAACAACTCTAGAGGCAAGATAGAGCTCTGAGGTTTTTCGGCAAAATCGTGGACTTAGACCGATTCTCTGCTCAGGAATTCTCTTCGTTCTCCTCTTTGCGCTCAGGCTTCAGCATGTCCGAAGTCACGTCAACTGCCTCTGCGAGAGCGCTCCCATCAAGGCTCTGCATTAAACGAGAGCGCTCCCTTCAGAAGCTTCGTAGACTCAGTGAATTTTTCAGCTGGAACGCTCCCACCCGGGTTATGCGAGTTTTACAATATTCGAAGGCCGGAGCGCTTCCATCGAAGCTCCAAAGACTTAATTGTTTTTCTCATTTTCTGCAATTATAACGAAGTAGCGATCTGTCACCCTCTGAGATCAAACCAAACTCTGTAAAACTCTAAGAAGATAGTAGATTTTGGCTTGACATAGTTCCAGTCATGTGATTTTTCACCTTTTCCGGGTTTTCCATGTAAAATGCACCTCTTGACATTTGTTGCGGTTCATTTTGACTGTTTGCATGCCCGGCCCAATTCTGAGTTAAAACGATCCGATTTCTCCAGATCGGGAAAAGACTGGGCGACCCGCAACAACACCGCCTCCAGATCTTAAAAACTAGAGAAGGTTCTCTATTTTATCCTCCTAAAATCAAAACTGGGATTGCAGAATGGCGAATGTCGACAGCAGAAGGGATCAAGTGAAAAAAGAAAAGGAAATTCAAACTTGCAAATCGGAAGGAAGAAGCTAATGTCGTTGGCTCGTCGCCAGAAATTGCCGCACGACACACTCCGCAGACGCCAACGCCGCGACTCGCCGTTTGTGATTCACGCGAAGGAGGAAACTCCCGCGACTCGCCGTCTATGACTCAAGCGAAGGAGGAAAATGCTATGATTCGCCGTCTGTGACTCACACAAAGGTGGAAACTGATGCCCTAGCGCTAAAACCGTGATTTTTTCTCCAGTGGCTCATGACATAAGTGAGGAAACAGATGCCCTGACGCTAAAATGCCAAAAAACACGTTCGGGCACTTGCTCGAGCGTGTCTAATAATGAGTCTTATGATTTAGAATTTAGGATCTCAGGAGTATCGTCATGTCAGAACACTATCATGGCCGCACAAGAAGGAAAATTTTTTTGGTGTGTTTCTCTCACTTAGTTTTAGGTGAGAGATTAAATACGGGCGCATGATTCGATATCCAATGGTTGAGTTGTTTTCGCAGAATACTACGGTATTGAAAAAATACTGTCAGTACTATCAGTATTTCGATCAAAAATACTGTCAGTACTATCAGTACAATTATTATTTTCGGACTGATTTTTTTTCGGGGCTCAAATCGGGGGTCTAAACGATTTCAAA
The DNA here is from genome assembly GCA_039513925.1 of Platanthera zijinensis. Taxonomy (NCBI): domain Eukaryota; kingdom Viridiplantae; phylum Streptophyta; class Magnoliopsida; order Asparagales; family Orchidaceae; genus Platanthera; species Platanthera zijinensis. The sequence goes on from CM077092.1 coordinate 23,837,969, forward strand.
TCAAAAAATATTTAACATGAAAGTTATTCATCTCGGGGATATCTACAACTTTCATGTTAACCAATTTTTCTAATTCCATTCCATTATTTCGCAAATGAGGAACTCCACTCCCTAAAATTCCTCGAGGAACTCGAGGAAATCCGGATCCCCAATTGGCTGGTGCTAAATTGGATTTTGTTTTTTGTTTTTAGGTAAAAAATAACATTGCGTGCAGTCGTGCTTGAAAACTTTATTTATTGCTAGTTTCTCTCTCTTGTTCGCAGCCCACTTTCCCAGGAGTTTCCTTTCCCACGCAAGACGAGATAGCGAGCCAATCCCCAACTCCATAATATACATTAATATTTTATTACTCCCAATAAAATATATAAAAAAAGCTCCGTCTCTGCGGGGGTTTCGTCTCCTCCTCCTCCCTTCCGATTTCCGGCGGCGTAGAAACTTCGCCCTCTCCCGCTTCAGAGATGGAGACGCCGGCCGACGATTCTCGTCTGGGATACGGCAAGATTGGCTACGGGTAATCGCTCATTCTTCTGCTCCTTCGATCTCCTGCTCTGGTTATAAATCTATCTCCCGTTTAATTGCTCGGCGAGTTGTTTGCATACAGATGCGAGCACTATCGGCGGAGGTGCAAGATTCGCGCGCCCTGCTGCAACGAAGTATTCAACTGCCGCCATTGCCACAATGAACACACCGTACGCAATCTCTCCTTAGCATTTTCCCTCGGTTTGTTTTAGCTCGATCCTTTTCATTTTCTGATAATTAACCATGCGATTTCGTTCCCGGCAGAAGGATCGGCACGAGCTGTGCAGGCAGGATGTCAAAACGGTGAGATCCCGATCCATATTTTTTCTACTTTCGTTGTTCTGGTTCTGGTGTGATTTCGTTGTTCGATTTCATTTCCAGGTAATTTGTCTGGTCTGCGATACCGAGCAGCCGGTATGCATCACTGGATCCCATTATTTTCTACTTGTTCTATAGTATGTAAAACATCGGGAATGAGTTATTTTCTGCTTGATAGGTTGCTCAAGTGTGTTTGAACTGCGGGGTTAACATGGGAGAGTATTTTTGTGAAGTATGCAAGTTTTTTGACGATGATGTAAGCTCACTGTCTGGTTTTATGCAAAATCTGAGTGCCAGTGGTAGAGATTTGGGGTTTAATCTGATTGTAGTTTTGCAGATTGAGAAAGGGCAGTATCATTGTGATGACTGTGGCATCTGCAGGTCAGGAAATCCATATTATCGTTTTCGTTTTAGATAGATTTAGCATGGAATGATAATGGAGCTTGCAAGTTGTGATGAAATACAAATTTTCATGCAGAGTTGGTGGCAAGGAGAACTTCTTCCACTGCAAGAAGTGTGGTGAGCATTTATTGCTTTCTTAATGCTTTGATTAATGTCTTCCCTAGTGGTTTATGTAGCTGAATTGCCATCATTAGTATTTTGCATTTGGAGGAGAGTAAGTTTTTTTTTCATTCATGTTATTGTTGTTTTCTTTCTACTTTTGTTGATCTTGGATAGTTTTTAGGGAAATGGGCGTAATTTCTTTCTCCATCTGAAGTAGATTGCTACTAACATGATACCTTCTCTGGTTAATTTATAATTTGGAGAGGTTTAAAAAGTTTGGAATATGCGGACTTCGGTTAAGGAGAGACTCCGATTCATTCAGATTTTGGTTCATAGTTTAAGAGACTAAGAGAGTTAAGTGATCCATGCAGTTCTACAAGGAGGATCTATCACTATTAGCCTGAAAACTTGACTAAGGCCCTGTTCGAGAGAGCGGTGAGAGAGCAGTTGTAACACCTCCATCCGTCACGTAGAATATAACAGAAGGTCCGGCCGGGGTCCCACGCCATATTCCACAGGCAGTTTGTGGAGTTACGTATTGAAACCATTATCTAAACACGCATCCTAACACATAGTACATTATAGCGGAAGATAAGTTTAATAGATTGTCTAGAACCCAACCATATGAATGTCCACTAAACCAAACAAGAATGATAAGTTAAATACACAAATAGTTATGGCCCAAAGACCTTACAAAGTTTTCTTAAATGATAATGTCTTACATACTTCAGCACGCAGACCGGACACACATGAAACAGTAATAGTAAATACTACTTCGCTTTGGATTTCGAGGGACGACTAGCAACCATGGGCTTCACCTGCTATTTCCCGCTCGGCTCGGTTACACCTGCATGAAACCATTCCACCCCAAAGGTGGCAAACAAAGCAACGGTCAGCATTAGCTGACCAAATTATAACGACCCCACCCCTCACTCGGGATGACGGTGCTTCTTCCCTGCAAACATTTATCATAAATATTTATTGGCAACCAAAACGTGCAACTTAAGCACCATTCACTACAGACATTGACACAGTCGTCCAAACGCCCCGTGCAGTCAGGGCACATTCTCGGTGCACCGGACCTCAAAGGGTCGCACCTCCGTCCTCAGCGACGGTCAACATCGTTTGAGCATTCTAGTCTTTCAGGGTCAAAGCCAAAGACAACGCCCCTATGGCTACGACAAAGTCAAGGTGATCCCCGTGAAGCAGTCACTCAATGACTCACTCCAAGTCGATCGACATAGAGTTGAGTACAGTTTAGCTCTTTCCCGATGCTCAAATCGTCAGAATCGCAAGCCACAACTCGGGTCAGCATCCCCTTTCCCGTCTGTACGATACATAACCCTGTTATGATCCTAGGCAAGCACTCACGACCGCCTAAGCTGGGCCCCTCAGGCTCTCAACTCCACACAATGGCCCCCAGGTCTCCAAGAGACAGACCTCACAAACAATGGCCCCCAGGTCTCCATGAGACAGGCCTCACAAAACAATTCTCACTGGGAGCTACCGCCGCGCGGTAGGGGACAGACTATCGTCTCTTCCCCTCCAAACGAGTGTTTTCCTGGAGGTTCACCCCAGTACTCTCTCTGTAGTCACTTGCACACCCCGCGACTCCGAAATTTACACGCTTACCACGGAGTCTTCTTCAGCATACAAAACAATCATCACCAATCCAGACCAACCTGTCCGAATGAGCTTCACACAACATGCCTATACCGTACTTCGATTCCAGATTCTAAATGCAAAGACAACGGGGATACAACCGATCTACCCGTTCTGGAGAACTGCGTCCATGTGCTCGTGGGGCGTCTACCCTCACATGCCAAAACAAAGGACTTCACATGTCCAAGAAGAAGGATCGTTACCCTTGACGTTCGTTTCGGCGCCATGAGAGAGAATCTAGCTGGATGGAAATGACCGCAACGGGTTTGCCTCCGTAGATCCGAACTCGGCTCGCGAATCAGAACTCTGAAACTCCAACTACGACGGATTCACCTTCGTTCGTCTCTCCTCCTCCCTCCTTCAGCCGCTCAGAAGTTGGCCTCAAGAGAAATGCATTGAAAACGCCACTTCCTAGGCTTTAAACCGAGCTACCGCCGCGCGGTACCTCAATCGACGACTTGTTTCGCAAACCCACCGCCCACGGACTCCAATCACAGGCCGACACATGGCCACGCTGTTACAGTCCTGCTATCGCCGAACGGTAACCTACTACCACCACGCGGTATCACTGCGTCGGTTACGGTGCCAGACACTACCGCCACGCGATACCACTATCGCCACGTTGTATTCCCCCGAGAGCTCTGCCAAATGGATTGGCCACACTACCGTCAACGGTATTACTACCGTTGGGCGGTAGCTTACCGAAAGTTCTTCCACTAAACCTGCCAGACTACCGCGACGCGGTAGCTCACTACCACAACGCGGTGACTCGCAAAGAGCGATTCCACACCCAACTCGCAACACTACCGCCGGCGATAACCCTACTGCTGGGCGGTAGGTCACAGGTTCGAACTCTGGCCACGGGACATTTGGGGTTTTACGGCAGTGGCAGTTGTGAATCGCTGTTATAAAAAATATAGGTAGGTTGGCCAAGAACACTATTTCAGTATTTCCCCAATACGATGTTTTAGGTCAAAACACCATAACTTTCATGCAAGTGTGTTCAAGCTATAGCGGCCGGACGCACAAATCCCACGTGGGATTTGGGCCAAAATATGTCACCGAAGTTCTTGTAAACTACAACCGTTTACTAACACAATTTCACAGTCACTGCCCAAATGGTCTTCCAAGAGCATCCCTGATATGAACTTTGTTTTACGGCGTATTTTTCATAAGTCTAATTCCATCGATCTACTTCAAAGTTTTCCTATTAAAATATTGTTGTCTGGACAGAGGAATAACTATTTTTAGTGACCAATTTTACTTTAATTATATGTCAAAACTAAAGGCAGGAAAATTCAAATCTACTGACCTGTTTAAGTAGAAGTGAATCCCGTAACATCCAAAGTCATTATACACAAAAGACAAACATGTGTTTCCCTGCACATTATGATCTATAAAACTTATCATCATTGTTGGTGATCTTCAACTGTAAGATTTTATGCTTTCTGCAGTCGATTGTTTTTTTAAGGTCTATTTTTCTTATAAATTTCTAATTTATATGTCATTTAAAAAAGATATTAGATAGTGAAATTTTCAACCCACTCATTGAAGTACCAGAGATGTATATGCTCTGATTCTCAGTTTGTAATGGGCTTTCAACCTCCTCTGCCTCTAAATATTTCTAGGCTCGTGCTACTCTGTTCACTTGCGGAATAAGCATTCCTGTGTAGAGAACTCAATGAAGCATCACTGCCCAATATGTTATGAGGTTGGTACTGAAATGTTTCTTTAGTTTGTACATTTGGAGATATTATAATATTGTGAAATGTTACTGCAGTATCTTTTTGACTCCTTAAGAGAGACAAGAGTCCTGAAGTGCGGGCATACAATACATTCGGAGTGTCTTCATGCTATGATCAACCATGAACAGTAATTTTCATACTGTGGATTTTTATTTTGTCAATGAGTAGTTTTGATAATTTATTCATGGCTATTATCATCTCATTTATCTGTGAATCCTGTCATAACAGATATACATGTCCAATATGTTTCAAGTCTGTAGTCGATTTGTCGAGGCTTTGGAGAAAGTTTGATGAGGAGGTAAGAGCCCATATATATTTTGATATTTCAGAAGAGAAAAAATGTTTCACTTTTGGATTGTCTGCAAAAATAATGCGCCTCTCAGCTAATGGATTTGTTGGTTTAATTTGAGTTATATGTGTGCATGTATGTAGTTATGAAATGGAAATTTGCACTTTAATAGAGGAGCATGCAATTTATCAAATGAATTTTGCCTCACTTGCACTTGAGAATTGTTCACATCATTTTAGTCAACGAAATATCAATGGAACTCCTATGATTCATTTTTCATCTCAAAAGAAAGAGTTGAACATTGAAGAGCCTATCACTCATAGAGATTGTGAGTTTCCAGTCCATATGCACAGATTTACTTTCTAGCAACTAAATTCACTCACAGTTCTCTCCAATCCATATGCCTAGCTTCCAAGTTTGCTACCGTGTGTTTCTCTTTGATCGGGATTCATTCAAATTTAGGAGAATATGTATCATTTTACGCACTCAGCTTATAAGATAGTGTGGTCTAGTATTTTTGATAGGCTTACAGAATACCTAATATGCATATTAATATATTATACATGATAGTTAGACAAGCTTTCTTTTCTTTTAAAATTTACAAGCTGTCACTATTACCTCCTGATTCATAATTACTCGGAGGTCCTATACATGCGTCCATCCAAAGAGAACCAACAAGTAAAATTAGATCTTGGAGATGGCTTCTGGTTTTTCGATTTCCTTCTTGCAAGATCACAGGTAAGAACCTTCTGAAGGAGAATGATTTTCTCTTTTTTGGTCTACTCTATGGATTTCCACTTAACCTTACATAATCAGAACGTATTTGAACTTCTTTCCTACTTATTAAATTAACTTCTTTATTGTTTCCTTCAATTATATTTTTAATAGAATTTAGAAGTGCTGAATATATTCTTATTAGGTTTATAAGGATGATCACTAGAAATACCTAAGCCCTGTCGGCTACTGTGTTTTAGCCATATAATAGCAGCTGCATCTTTTCAAAGACTACCATGAATAGAGAATTTTTTTTGGTACACTGACATAAACGCTAAGCTGGTATTAGAGCATCTTCTTTCTTCTTCTTTGTCTTTCTATATTGAGAGAGTCATCATCTGCAACCAAGTGCCTTGATCCTCCACAATTTTCTCTGCTCCAATCCGTCTATCACGATATTCACCAATTCATAGTCCAATGGAAGATTTCTTCTTTAGCGATTCTTGAGAACCTCACCACCAATTCCAATCAAGCACCTCAGTATTTGTTTACTCTCGTTTAACCAGTCTGCCTTGCTCTTTTCCTGTCACAGAACCAATGAAGTTTTTTTAATCATGAATATCTTCTTACTCATCTTCTATCTACAATCAAAATGATCCCTCTGCAACCTTTGTGGAAACAATGAGCCTCATGCCTCCTTCCTCACATCGATATGGATTCTTTATCATGGCAATTCATAGTCTTTGTCACAATGACTTTGGTTCAAAGCAATCCAGTTAATCACAATTCAGTTGCCAAAATTCGTCTCCAATTGAGTGTGTATTTAGCTTAAGAAACAAATCTCAGATGTTATTACGTGCTACTAAAGCTCATGTGAAGTACACGTAGGCCACATCTATAAACTGATAATACCTTGTTGTTCAGCTTAGTATAAGCTGATTAGAATCAAATGGGACAATTCCTTTGATATTGTGGGTTGGGTCATTATAAATGGTATCCAAATCATGCCTTTTTGTGCTCTATTAGCTAAGGTTCGTGGTCATTCATCATTTATAGGGTGATAGAAGGGCCCATGTGATCGATATAACTGGCCACACCTATGAAGGGAGATTGAATTAGTTCCACATTGCTAGAAGTGGATGTGATCATGCTTCTTAACTAATAATTGCGACCCCAAATAATAGAGGCACCTTTTTAGAGAAAATGGCGGAGTTGTGTTGGAAAATCCGTCGTTCAGTGTGCTCTAGTCAGAGAAGTTCTAGGATGAGTGACGTCCAAGGAAGTACTCCTAGTCATAGGTCACATATGAAAATGATAAACTATAGGATTCAACTTAGTGTAGGCTGAGTAAAACCAAAGCAAACAATACCTATGAAATTGTGTGTATAGTCATTACTGTTACCATCGTTATCGTTTTCCTACCTTCTAACTTCTCCTGTAGTCGGTCTCTTTTGCCTTCTCCTGTAGTCTGTCTCTTTTGCCTTCTCCTGTAGTTGGTCTCTTTTACCTTCTCTTGTAGTCGGTCTCTTTTACCTTCTCCTGTAGTCGGTCTCTTTTGCCTTCTCCTGTAGTCGGTCTCTTTTGCCTTCTCCTGTAGTTAGTCTCTTTTGCCTTCTCCTGTAGTCAGTCTCTTTTGCCTTCTCCTGTAGTCGGTCTCTTCTGCCTAGCACTAGAGAGGATTAAGTCGCTTCTACAATGATTGAACGTCTTAAGTGTAATGGTTGTTGTAAGATGAGATACATCACTGATTCATGCTATAATCTTACAATTTCAGTTGAAGTACTTATGCTACTCAGTTGTTCTGACATCAACCATCATCCCACAGGATGTGCATTATAAGGGAGAAACTATACATATTTCTATTGATGAGTGCTCCCACTTTTTTCAGTATCAGATTACTTAGGAGTCAGGATGTGAAGAACCCTTCCCAGTTCCTCATCTATTGCAGTGCACACTAAACCTTCATTCTCTCTTCCGGATACTTGATTAAAGTGCATCTTATCATATGTCTGGTAATGCATTTATATTTACCCATATCCATAAACCCCCTCTACTACCAATATTTTTCTTGCTAATGGACTTATCTACGAAATATGCGGAATTGATAGTGTACGCCCTATATCATCTATACCTCTACGGTCCTCGCATTTTGTCCCTAAATTCCCTATCAAACTTTTTGAAAATGTTCCCCTTGTGTCATTTTAGAATTCTAGATGCAGACCTTTCCAAATGGGCAAATATCATAACTTTCCATTCCCTTGTTGTGCCAATAAGCATATATCGGACCTTTTCTTTAATTTATTCAAGTATATAGGGTTATGATAAAGTTGTATCTGAATTTTATTTTCATTGTTTTGTCATCTTTATTATTGTATGGTGATTCTGCTGATTCTTCTTAAGGATCTAGTGAATTGTTTAATGTAATTTGATAGTTCAAACCTTCATGCTTTCTCAACACTTGATTCACTAATCATCTTGCCTTAACACACCACAAAATAATATGCATGTTCCATCCCAATTATGGGATATTGCAATCTTGACATTGTGCTTTCTTATAAATCACTTTCTATCCTTGTGCATCATTAGATTCTGATGCAGGACGAATCTATAGGTGGCGGATGTGATGTTTCCCTAACCCTACATGCAATGCAAAGTACGACAAATAATTCAAATTGAGCATTAAGTAATTTAATCACACGCGCATGATTATGACAAAAACAAAAATAATTCGTTTAAACAAGTGGGTTAAGCTTTCCTCCGCGTGGAGGGCCAAAGCGAGAGCGCTTGTCAAATAGACCCTGCAAATCGCAATAATAATCTAAAAGCAAACAACCATAATACAAGAAATCCAAACAAGTATGAGATCCAACTGATAATAATAATGTTGAAAAAATAATCGTCCAATGCAACAAAGACTCACCAAGTAGTGGGATGACCAAGACAATGAAGGTTTCGGAGCCGGATGTGTTTTGACGGCGATCAAATGTGGAACCGGGGGCGGGAAAAACAACTTAAGTGGTTTTCCTCGGCGGTGGAAGGGCCAGAAGGCGGAATCAGGCCGAAAATGAGTAAATTCGGCTACGTAGGGTGGATCCGGGCGTGGGAGGATGAATCCGATGTTTTGGAAGCAGATACATGGTATTGGAAGGGGGCAGGTTGAGGGAATAGGAGGGATCAGGGTCGGACTGCCCAAATCTGGCCATAAATAGTGAAGGAGTTGATGTGGTGGCTCCACGGAAGAGAGGGTGAGGCGGCGGGCGGCAGCGGGAAGGCATGGAGGTGGCCGGATCTTCAGCGGGAAGGGCTGGCGTCTGGCGACAGTGGGTTTTGCAGCGGCTCAGGTAGGGAGAGGCAGCGACTGTTTGGGATAGGTTGGCGTGTGCAGCAGGTGGCTCCATAGAGGGGAAATGGGGGGGGGGGGGCAGCAGGCGGCAGGCGGCTGGAATCAGTGGGGGTATGGGGAGTTCAGTGACAGTTTGGGAGGCTGTGGAGGGGAGGTAGAGGGGTTTGACGCGAGAAAAGGAGGCTAGGGTTAGGGGGAACCTTGGGAGGGAAGATAGGCACCTATGAGTCGTCACCTAGGGTTCCACAGAGTCAGCACCGTGGGAGGATCGCGGGATCCTCACGCATCATTAGATTCCCCTTTCAATCATTTTCCTAATATCCTCTATATTATTTAGCCACTCAAGCATTTGGATGTACATACATTATCCTCATTTATTAACCGAGATGTATTTTCTCCCAAGTCTATTAAATGTGTGTTTTTTAGAATATTCCTGTTGTTAGAAGAAGGGGAGTGGCGCACCGGTTGAGGTGTTGCCGTATGTCCTTGAGGTCATGGGTTCGAGTACTGGAAGCAGGTTTTTGCAAAAATGCAAGGTAAGGTTTGCTTACATTTCACCCTTGTGGTGGGACCCTTCACCGGACACTCGCTCCGTGGGGATGTCTTGTGCACCGGGCTGCCCCCTGCCCCTGCCCCATTCTTGTTGTCAGAAAGCGTATCATTACTGTTCCTTTATTTTTCGTCGTGCTTTCATCTTTGTCGACATTCCTTTTTTCAGTCCAAAGGCTTGTTTGACTCACCTCTCTTCTTGTTTGAGTCTTGAGGGTTATGTTATTGCTTCCTTACCAAAGCCCAATATTTCTTTGGCTGAGAAAATGGTGTGTTATGATTATGTATCTGGTTGATGAACACCTCATTAGTAGGAGGACATTGCAACATCTTTAGAGCCAATCCATGTTGTTATCCTTACTTTTACAGCCATTAATGATGCCGCCAACTAGCATTCATATGCCTCATCACAGTTGCATTGCCGTCGTCTTATATTACCTTTTATTTCCCGTGGCTATTTATCTCCACATTATTGTGCTTTTATCACTTCACTTTGTGTTCTTTCTATTCCTAATGGTTTAAGATGCTCTGTCTCATCCTGAGTTGATGCATATTTTACATGACACAATGAAAGCATTAGATTTTGAATAACATTGAATTTAGTCCCATAAGATTTTGAATGACACATTGGATTTGTTTTAATAAGATTTTGAATGACACATTTGATTTGGTTCCATAAGATTTTGAATGACACATTGGATTTGGTTCCATAAGATTTTGAATGACTCATTAGATTTGGTTCCTTAAAGAACATATAGAATGAGATAGTATGCATCTTTTGTTGAAAGGTGGGGCCCAATGGGTAATCACACCACGAGGCAAACTGCAGTCTGAGCCCAACCAAATCACCCTGTGCTAATCTGTTGGTTTGAGGGCATTTTAGTCTTTTTGGGTTTGCCCTAATTTCCCCTATAAATGAGGGGTTAGGGTTCTTATTTTGTGTGGAGTTGTAAATTGATTTGACCTCTTTTTTTCTCCCCCATCGGTGATAGTGAATAGCCTCTCCCCGTGGACTTACGCATTTCTCGTCGAATCATGTAAATCACATCGTATTATTTTGTTTGTTGTTGTGTGATTTTGGTTTTTCCGCAGCGATCGTACAACAAGTGGTATCAGGGCCAGGTTGTTGTGATTTTTGATTTGGAGGCGGTGGAACCGTAGATCGGCTCGCTGTTTTTTGAGAAGGTGACCGACGTCGTTACAGATCTAGTTCGGATCAAACCTTTGATCGTTGAAGGCGGCGCTGGTTTCGGTTGAGGCAACGTCAAATTTTAAAAAAATGCATACTAAAAAAAATGGAGTTCTTCTCTTCCTCGGCTTAGGCAGCACCAATATGAGGATTTTGTGATTTGTCTTCTTTCTCACTCGGCATTAGTGGTGTCAAAATAGGAAGAAGACGATTAGTTTGTTTGTAGAAGGAGGCGGTGTTGTATAACCCATAATTTGTCGAGATCAGAAATACTTACCGAGACGCCTATTTGCAGACCTCACCAGGCCAATAGATGCGAGCTTGGGCGAGCAAAGGCGAGCTTGGGCGAGCAAAGACGAGCTTGGGCGAGCAAAGACGAGCTTGGGCGAGCAAAGACGAGCTTGGGCGAGTAACTCGCGAGTTTGAACGAGCATCCTTCATAACTCGCCAATATGGGCGAGTATCCAAAGCCCTAAGAGGTATTCTTACATTCCCCTTCCCTTGGGATTTGTCTATAAATAGACCCACGGGGGTACCAAGAATGACACGTTGGAAGAGGTTGAGGCCCCCAAGTTTGATACTCGCCAAGTCCGTGCCTTCCTCGTACCTCGCCCAGCCTTTTGGTTGCGGAGGGAAAGTTTCTTCCCAACTTTCGGGTACATGGTGGGACCTCCCTGCTGAGGCACCTGGAGTGTGCTTGTAGACATTTCTCTCTCCTGCTTTAGCTGTGATGTTCGACCACAGAATCAGTAACCTTAAGCTACAACTAGGTCCGAACATTTGAAGTAGGGATTTTTCCGGCTTCAACATTACGAAAAGAAAACTCATGATTTTTTTCATTTTACATTCCACTCGGCACGGTGAAGAGAAGGCACCAACTTGGAAAAAAGGAGGGTTTTTCTTTTTTGGGCTTAGGAAAAAAAACAAATTTGGAAATTTTTTCTTTCTATTTTTATTCTCTGGCCAAGCGGCGCCAATAAAAAAAGGTTTTTTTGAGGTCTTTCCTTCTTCGGCAAAGAGCAGGCGCATGAATCAAAAATCGAAAAAAAGAAAAGGTTTTTGAATGGTTCTCTCCATCGGCGGTTCAGGTGAGAGAGAGGGCACACAAAACAAAAAAGGTTTTCGTTCTCCTTTGGTGGAGTGCGCAACTGAAAAAATATATATTTTGGGTTTTCTCTCTTCCGACGATACCAGAGGGCAGCGAAGAAAAGGTAAAGGCTGCATTTTGGTTGAGGTGTGTGACGCTAGAGAAAGGGCTGCATCTCCTGTTCTAGTTGTGGCTTTGCTTGGAGTTGTGATCTGAAAGTGGTAACAAATTTTTTTGTTTTGGATTAACTAACAAAAAGAAGTTTTTTTTGTTGCTTTGTGTTGTTTTGTTTTATTTATGACAAAAGATAGGGCACAATGGCGACAAATGATCCATATAGCCGACCCCATTATAGCGGGATAAAGGCTTGAGTGTTGTTGTTGTGTTGTTTTGTTTTATGTGTTATTTTTTGTTGGAATCAATTGAAAAAATAAATTGTAGACTTCAGAGCGGCAGAATCATTGATCCATCATACAGTTTCAAATCCGGTGAAAATTGATGTTACCAAATTTGATGGAAAGAGTAATATTGGCATGTGGCGATGTGAGGTGATGGACGTGTTAAGCTCTCTAAATTTGGTGATCGTTCTTGATAGTGATGAATGCCCTGATGGGATTAAAGGTGAGCATAATAATCAAAACTTGTTAATCGTTCGATAATCGCTCGATTTTTTAATCGGATGGAATTCAAAATAAAATGATCGAATCAAACCGATTCGAATCAAACTTGACTTGAAATTAATTTCGAGTTGATTTCGAGTCAGATCCGAATCGCTTGATTTATGATTCGAGCCGGCTCGAATTTATTATTCAGTTATGGGCTATTTGGTTTTCTCGGTTCCACTTCCCGAAGTTCCCGTCATTCTCGTGACCCCGTCATCCCGAAGAGGCGTAAAAGTAATAGTTTCGTTAAATGCGCCACTCTACTTTTTGCCTTTTGGCTTTTTTGGTAAAATGCTGAAATAATATAAAGATTAAAGCAATAGCTTCGTTAAATGTGCCACGCCATATTTCTTTTGGGATTTTTTTGCCACTTTGCCTTTTGCCTTTTGGCTTTCCCTTGGCTTAATCCCTTTAGGCTTTAGGGTTTCATTTTCAAGCTTGAGAAGGATGACTGGTATGTCGGTGACCCGCTCTCCGTGTCCGACTCAGAAGTCTGCAATCGATTGCGACTCTCCGAGGACTGCTTCAAAGGACAACCAGCGACCGGCGACGAGGAGTCTTCCTCTCCCGCGACAGTTGCCCGTTTTTTTGTTATTTTCTTTAAACGGTTTTGTCCCTTGATCATTTTTGTGGATTGATTTTTGTTTTTGTTTTGAATCCAACTAACCCGACATTGCATATTTTAGTGTTCTTGAGAAGATGGTTCTGTTTAGTTTGATTTTGGTTCGATTTTTCGATTTCAAATTAAAAACCTAAAAGCATAGGATTGGTTAGTTTTTATTTGTCACTGGAATTTTTTTTCATGTTTGAATGATGCTCTTCATAGTTAATTTTTTAAAAAAAATTATTTAACACCAAAATTTGTAAATAAATAAATAAAAGATTACTAATTTCGAGCCGACTCGAAATTGATTCGAGCTTGCTCAAAATCGAATCGATTTCGAGTCGGCTCGAAATTAGTTAATCTTTTATTTATTTATTTATTTTACAAATTTTGGTGTTAAATAATTTTTTTAAAAAATTAACTACGAAGAGCATCATTCTAACATGAAAATTTTTTCGAGTCGAGCCGACTTGACTCGAAAATTATTTCGAGTTCGATTTGATTTCGAGCCGATTTCGAGTCTAAGTCGAGTTGAACTCGACTTAAGTTGACTCGATATCAGCCCTACATGGGATGGCTGGAAACTGGAAAACTTGGTCAAAGATGAATCAGAGTGCTTGCGGGTTGATTAGAAATTATTTGACACAAAAAATCAAATATAGGGTTATGTTGGAGACGTTTGCCGGAAATCTTTGGAGGACGTCAGAGAATAAATATCTCACGAAAAACGTGGAGAATCGTCTCCACATGAAGCGTCAATTATACTGATTTCAGATGAGGCCTGAAGTCTCAATTGATGAGCATTTGAATGAGTTTACGAAACTGTTAACAAATCTGTTGAATTTGGATGAGGATGTTGACGATGAAGACAAAACGCTCCTTCTATTGAATTCTCTTACAGATGAGTACGAGAACTTCACTATGTCTCTGTTATGTGTCGGTTATGTTATGATGTTATGTTATGTGTCAGTATGTTATTGTTATGTGTTATGAATATTATTATTTATGTCTTTATGAGAGTTAGGTGAGTGTTGGGAGATTGTTAAGCGAGTCATTATTACGTGTAGCCTATATAAAGGCATGTGAGGGTATGTATGAAGGAAGCAAGAAAGTATTCTAATTCTCATCTTCCATTGTGAGATCTTGGTGGCTCTCTCCTCCGACGAGCAACCCCGCTCAGGCAGCCGCAGTCACGGCTCCGTAGTATTCCCGCCATCATCTCCACCACCATCATCTCTACATCCGGCCACCTCCGATCATCTCCGTCGACCTCTCCTCCGTGCAACATTGGAAGGCCCATAACAACTTGGTACCAGAGGAAAATCTCCTCCTCGTCCGCTGTTTCCATCGAGCCAAAACTTTTCCTCGACCGACGCCTCCTCCCCTTTTTCCTGCTGCCATTACCGTCGTTGTTTCCCCGTCATTTTCACTGGCCGCATATCCAGTCGCAGACTCTCCGTTGTTTCCCCGCCACCATCATTTCCCCGTTCTTTCAAAGCCTCCAACAGGCCCCCATCCCCGCATCAAGCATCGTCATCCACAGCAAGGCCTCATCTTCTACAACATCCCCGCTCCATCAACGCTAGAAACCGCAAAAAAATAGAATCGGCCGCTGCAGTTCCGTCGCCGTCGGCATCTGCAAACCCGCCGCCGGTCCAGCTCCAGCGCACCAGCCTTGCCAGCGGTCGCCGACACCTGCACACTCGTCCCCATCCCGAGAGGCATCCGTCGAAGTCGGCATCTGCAAACACCCGTTGCCGGTCCAGCCCCAGCGCACCAGCATCGCCACCGGTCGCCGGCATCTGCAAAACCGCTCTTGTCCCTCGTCGTCACCTCTGCACCAAGCCACCGCGCGTATTCGTCGTCGCCTCCGCTCTTGAGCCCAGTGCCCTGCTAAATCGAGCCCCCAGCCCTGCTACATCGAGCCCCCCGCCCTGCTACATCAAGCCCCGTTCTTTTATGATTTTACTCCTTGCTGGCTGCAGCTGTCATTATTTGAGTCCTCCCACATTAATTTTATTTGGCAGCGGGTCCCACCCCCTCCACAACACGACGTCTTCTTTTAATTTAATTTCTTTTTACTTTCCGTGGATCCCACCACCATTCTCTCCCACTCTTTGGCCTTTCCCATACACACACCCTTCTTATTTTTATTTCAAAGTCTCATGCAGCCCCTAATCAATCTTAATTAATTTAATCAAGTAATATTCTTGATTAATTAATTAATTGCATTATGTGGACCATCAAGTTGACTACCACGGATGCCGCCGCCATCCAATCGTGGCTACGAGAAATGATGAGCTCCATGGACACACGCCTTCGGAATACCGACGCACTCCACCACATTAAGAACACGACCTCCGCCTTTCTGCCGCAACCCGTGCCCGTACCGCTTCCACCGCCGTCTTTTTTCGTGCAGTCGCCATCTGCGCCGCCCGCTGACGTGCCACCGCTCTTAGCGGTAATTGCCCTTCCGCCATCACATGTGGCGGAATCGCCCCACCTTGGGCCACCTTCATCAAACATCATGGCCGCCTTTACGCCAGCACTTGCTCCGCCAGCCACCGCTCTACCGACCCTGACGGTCACCTCACCGCCTATAGATCTGTTCCTTTTGCCGATCGACGCTTCCCCGACCTACTTGCTGCTGCTGCTGCTCCTCACCACTCCGCCGACCTTGCCGAAGTTACGTCGCTCGTCTTTCCAATGGCGCCGCCGCTACTCACCGACGACGCTGTCATCGCTACGCGATATCATACACTATTCTGGCGGGAGATCAAGCTGCCGGATGATCCGGTCACCACATGGAGTTTGAGCTTTGAGGGCAAGCTCGATTTCAAGGACGGATGAGATGTTATGTGTCGGTTTTGTTATGATGTTATGTTATGTGTCAGTATGTTATTGTTATGTGTCATGAATATTATTATTTATGTCTTTATGAGAGTTAGGTGAGTGTTGGGAGATTGTTAGGTGAGTCATTATTACGTGTAACCTATATAAAGGCATGTGAGAGTATGTATGAAGGAAACAAGAAAGTATTCTAATTCTCATCTTCCATTGTGAGATCTTGGCGGCTCTCTCCTCCGACGAGCAACCCCGCTCAGGCAGCCGCGGTCACGGCTCCGTAGTATCCCCGCAATCATCTCCACCACCATCATCTTTACATCCGGCCACCTCTGATCATCTCCGTCGACCTCTCCTCCATGCAACATTGGAAGGCCCATAACAGTCTCTCATTCATAGGAAGGAAGTCTTGAAATACAGTGAGGTGTGCGACATTGTTGAATCACGAGTTATGTCGAAGGAATAAAAAGTCATCGAAGGTAGAGTCGGCTGAAGCACTTTTGTTTCATCGAGGCAAATCTGAGAAAAAGAACTGTCACAAGAAGAGTAATTACAGTACTCAGAAGCGTGACAATTCACATGGTTGTAGTCTTGGGTGCAATCAGTGTGCATTTTATTTGAAGATGGGTCACTAGAAGAAGGATTGCCCCAAGTTAAAAGAGAAATATAAGGGAGTTTTCTCAGAGGCGAATGCTCATATTACTTAGGAGATTACTAGTGATGATGAGTCTGATGTTTCTCTCTGTCACTTTTCAATGTTTATTTACTGTTGATTCATGTTGGATTTTGGACGAGTACTACCTATCACATTTGTCCCAATCGGGAGTGGTTGTGTTGGTACCCTAGTTTGATTTGAGTTTAGTCTTCTCCTTTTGTTCCTTGACCCAAGAAATATCTATGGTCAATGGTTAGTGGTCTAGCTGTAGGGTCCTCGCTTTTCCAGATAAAGAATTTGGTTAAGTAGTTTTTCGTTCGACTATAGTCGAACGCCGCTCGACTATCGTCGACTAACTGTTCGACGATCGTCTATCAGTTGCTCGACGTTCTGTCTGCGAGGATAGTTCGACTATCTGTTGATAGTTCGACTATCTGTTGCTGTGATAGTTCGACTATCTGTTGATAGTTCGACTATCTGTTGATAGTTCGACTATCTGTTTGTTTGATAGTTCGACTATCTGCTTGGATAGTTCAACTATCTGATAGTTCGACTATCTGTTTGATAGGTCGACTATCTGCGTTGTTTGATAGTTCGACTATCTGTTGATAGATCGACTATCTGCTTTCTTCTGATAGTTCGACTATCTGCTGATAGGTCGACTATCTGTTTTCCCTTGATAGTTCGACTATCTGCTTTGATAGCTCAACTATCTGATAGCTCGATTATCTGTTGATAGTTCGACTATCTGTCGTTCTTTGATAGTTCGACTATCTGTTGATAGATCGACTATCTGTTTCTCTTCTGATAGTTCGACTATTTGTTGATAGGTCGACTATCGGTTTTGCTTTGATAGTTCGACTATCTGTTGATAGGTCGACTATCTGATAGCTCGACTATCCTCTGATAGTTCGACTATCTGTTGTGATAGTTCGACTATCTCCTTTGATAGTTCGACTATCTGGATCGTTCGACTATCTGTCCTATAGTTCGACGATCTCCGTGCGTCGGTCGACGATCTCCGAAGGTCGTTCGACGTTTTCTGTTTGCCTTTTTATTTTGTATTTATTTATTCTATTAAATTAATTAATACATTATCTGGCATGTTATTTCAGTTGTTTTATGATAATATTTCCAGGCAATATCTGCTCCATCTCTTTTGCCTGAGTCAAATCTTTTCAGATAAAGTTGTTTGTCTTATTAGTTGACAGTGTATTTTACTTTATCTGCTGTCAGTCCTTTATAGCCGTTAGACTGAAAAGTCTTCTTTCTGTTATAAAGAGTTTGTCGCTGGTGTGATTTTATTTAGTACCTGTATTATCAGATTGCTTCCTGCAGCTTCCTTGAAAAAGATTTATCCCTTTTATAGAATATTTTGCTGCAGAGTTTGTTTGTCTTTGTGATATTTGCAGCCCAGGTTTCAAGTTTCAGAAGAAGACAAACAGTTCAAATTGAAAAGAGCCGTTGCTTGTTGCTGCTATAAAAGGAATCCTTTGGAGAAGGATTTTAGCTAGCTAACCAGTTATTCTAAGAGTTATTCATTTAAGCATTCAAGCTTTCATCAAGTCCAAGTTTAACTGCTCTCAGCAATATTCATCCAACTGAGAAGTGTTAAGCTCTTCTGCTCTTCTTCAACCTGAGTTCTCCTGCTTCCAGGAAGTTCAGACTCAGAGTTTTTTTGAAGAAGAAGAAGAAGAAGATAGCCGCTAGAAGATTTCTATTTTATATTTTATTTATCTTCTTGTAGTTTTTCCTTCAGTTTTTACTGAAGAGTCTCTGCACTGAAGCAAGACTTCACCTGGACATTCTTTGAGGCAGGGGGAGCCTTGATTCCTTGAGCTTTCTAGCTCAGTGCAAGTCTTTGTGCTTCTCTAATCTATTGTAAAATAGAGAAGACATCTTAACCTTCTTTCCCCCTCTTGTACAGGGTTATTACTCCCTTCAAAAGTATCTCTTGGTGGCAGGGCACCTGATCAAAAACCTGTGTTTGGTTTTTAGACAACTGATCAAAAGTCTAAAGGATTTCTAGATCTACCTGAAGCAGATCTTGTGGTGGCAGAGCACCTGATCAAAAACCTGTAGTGGATTCCTACCTTGTTGGTAGAAGAGTGGACGTACCCAAGTTGTTTGGGGAACCACTATAAATTTCTTGTGTCGTCTGGATTGCCTTGTTTAATTACTTGCATTGTGACTGTGATTAGATATAACTAGGTTTGCTAGTTGCTGATTAGGTTTTCCAAGCCTTAACTGTAATTACAGTTAGCTTGAGTTTGTGCACAACACTTGTGTTAGGCTTTAGGGTTATTTCTATATCTATAATCTTTTCATTCCGCATTTCACTCCAAGGGAGTTGGGTAGACTATTAAGTTTTGTCTAGTGCAAAATTTGATAACTCTATTCACCCCCCCTCTAGAGTAGTATCTATCCCTTCACTTTCAATTGGTATCAGAGGGAGGTTGACTGACTGAATAGGCTAACACCTAAGTCACAAGATCCTGATAGATATCAAAGTTTATAGATATTCACTATCACTATCATGGCCCAGTCCAAGGATTATTCTAGCACCCAACCTCCAGCATGCAACTTAGCTAAGTTTGGCATCTGGAAGGCAAGGATAAAATTATTTATGAATTCTATTGATGAAAGTATCTTTGCTTCTATTTTGTCAGGACCCCCAAGAGCACCTGCTGCTGCCACTGCCTCATCATCTGATATGAGTGCAGTGCCTCCTCCAGACTACAATGATGAGTACAAGAAGGCAAAGATAGTAGATGCCAAGGCGATGAACATTCTGGCTCAGACAATGTCTGATGAGGTATTCCAGAAGATTGCTGACTGCTCCTCAGCAAAAGCCATGTGGGATACACTGAACCAGATTGTAGCTGGTTCAGCTGATGAAAGGAAGGACAGAAGGTCCAACCTTATCTCACAATATGAGAACTTCAAGAAAACTGATGTTGAATCAGTTGAAGCCATGTATACAAGGCTCAGCTCAATCATCAATGAGCTGAGGACCCTTGACAAGGACATATCATTGACAGAGATCAATGATAAGATTCTTATGTGCTTCCCTAGCACATGAGATCTAAGGATCTGGCCTATCAAGGAGGCCAGAAGCACAAATGAGATTTCAACTGAAGCCCTTCTTGGCAAGCTCAAATCCTTTGAGCAAGTACTGAAGATAAGGGAAGCAGAAGCTGAAGCAAAGACCCCTACTCCAACAAGAAAAGAGCAATCTCTAGCTCTTAAGGCTGCTGATGCTTCTGAAGGCAGCCAATCCAATGAGGAGCTAATGACATTATTTGCCAAGAGGTTTCTCAAGATGGGGAGAAAGGAATTCAGAAAGAAGTCTTCACGCTATGAAGACAAACCAAGGTATGACCGTTCTCCTGCTAAAGAAATTATCTGCTATGGTTGCAGGAAGCCTAGACATATCTTACCAGATTGTCCAGAGGAGAAGAACAAAGATAAGAGGAAAGAAAAGGAACAGTACAGGAAGCACTCCAAGCCATCCTCCTACAAGAACAAGAAGAAGGAGAGAGGTTTCATTGCTGAAACCTGGAGTGATTCTGATGAAGAATCTTCCTCCTCTAGCTCCAGTGAGGATGAGGAAGAGAAGAAGGCAAAGGAAGTTTGCCTGATGGCAATAGATGCCTGCAGCAATCACTCAGCTGCAGAGAGTTCAGATTCAAAAGAAGAAATGCCAACAGAAGATGAGGTACTATCTTCTTATGACTTCACTTCTGAAGAATTTAAATTAGATTTTAAATCCTTATGCTTAAACTTAATTAGTTCAGAAAAAGAGATTAAAGAACTTAGAAATAAGTTAGCTGACTCGGAATTAATTGCTACAGAAAATATTAAGTTAAAGGAAGATCTCACTAATTATAGTGAAGAAATTAAGTTTCTTAAAATTGAGTTAGCTAAATCTAAGAGGTTAGAAGAATCTCTAAATGGTAGAAGTCTTAAGTTATTAGAAATAACCAGCATGACTAACACTAGGTCAGACAATAACAAACTAGGCTTAGGAGCTTCTCCCAGTGAACCCCCAGTTATTCTTAAAAATAATCTTTCAACTCCAGTGAATTTCATTTCAGCTAGTGGAATGAAGAACACTGAGCAAGTAAACCAAGTTAATAAAACTTTAAATAAAGCTAAGAGAGAAAAGAGGAAGAAATTTTTTAAAGAAATACAACGAGCGTCGAACGCTGCTCGACGATCGGAAGCGCAATGGTCGAACGAAGCTCGACGATCTGAGCGCCCATCGTCGAACGTCGATCGACGTTTTCAATATGATTTTCAAAATCATCATCAAACCCGTAGAAACCTAAATGAAAATAGAAACCCTAGGTTTGTTGACCCATCATCTGCATGGAGAATCCCACCTAGGAGATCTCACCCATTAGGTTATCACCCTCAGCCTGTATTTTCATTTATTTCTAGCTTTTCTTATGTAAAAAACAAGGGACCCAAGGTTACCTGGGTCCACACTGTCTAAATGAATGTCTTGCAGGTGAAGGCCTATCCTATCACTTAAAATAAATGGTATTTGGATAGTGGATGCTCCAAGCATATGACAGGAAATAAAAATCATCTGTCAAAGTTCAAAGCTAAGCTCGGCCCAAAGGTTATCTTTGGAGATTCAAGCTGTGGTCAGACAGAAGGCTATGGCAGGATCACAATTGGAGATGTTACTTTCAAGAGAGTTGCATATGTGACAGGACTGATGCACAATTTGATCTCAGTCAGCCAGCTATGTGATGCTGGCTACCAGGTTTCATTTTCTAACTCCTCTTGTAACATTACTTTAAATAATAATGTTGTTTTAGTAGGCATTAGAATAAGTAATATTTATTTAGTAGATTTCAATTCAACTCATTCTGAAATCTGTTTATTTAATGAAGTAACAATTAATAATAATTCTTTGTGGCATAAGAGGCTTAGTCATGTTAACCTTAAAAATATATCTAGGTTATCTAAACACAACCTTGTTAGAGGTTTACCTTCTTGCCCCTACAAGAAGGAGAGCCTATGCAAGGCTTGTCAGCTAGGCAAGCAAACCAAAAACTCTTTTAAATCAGTAAATAAGAGTGATTCTCCTAGAATCTTGTACTTATTACATTTGGACCTTTTTGGCTCAATAAATGTACAGAGTTTAGGAGGGAAGTATTACACCTTAGTAATTGTAGATGACTTCTCTAGGTTCAGTTGGGTTTTCTTTTTGAGAACTAAGGCTGATAACTTCAAAGCCCTTACAGACTTTCTATTATGTGTGCAGACTGAGTACTCTACTCATGTGGCCTTGATCAGAAGTGATCATGGTACTGAGTTTGACTCTCTTCTCATGCAAGAATTCTGTGAGAGAGAAGGTATCAAACATAGCTTCTCAGCTCCTAGAATTCCCCAATAAAATGGGGTAGTTGAAAGGAAGAACAGAACACTCATTGAAGCTGCTAGTACATTGTTGGCAGATGCTAATATGCCTCTCTCCTATTGGGCAGAAGCTGTTAGTACAGCCAATTATGTCTTGAATAGAAGTCTGATACACAAGCTTAAGTGTAAAACTCCTTATGAGTTGTTTAAAGGAAAGAAACCTAAAATTAATTATTTTAGAGTTTTTGGCTGTGTAGTTTACATTCATAATAACAATAAAGAATATCTTAGAAAATTTGAAGCAAAAGCTTCAATGAGAATTATGTTTGGATATTCCCAAGTAAGCAAAGCCTATAGGGTTTATAACAAATCATCCTGTAAAATTGAAGAATCTGTGCATGTATCTTTTGATGAGTCTCAGATGTTTTACAAGTAGAAGGAAAATTCTCCTTCCTCTAGTTCATTGCAGGTACCTGATGCTACTCAAGAAATTCTTCAACTATCAACTCTTCAGATCACTGAATCAGACAGTGATGAAGACATTGCAGAAGCTATTGTTGTACCACCAACAGTAGATCAAATTCCTCCTGAGGAATTAATCTCAACTGTTGCTGAAGATCACATCCCACCTGCTGATATTGTCACACTTAGAGATCACCCTACATCTCAAGTGATTGGAGACATATCAGCTGGTGTACAAACAAGACACCAATTAAGACAGGATGTGATGCATGCTTGTTTCCTCTCACAGATTGAGCCCCTCACCTTTAAAGATGCTGAGCTAGATCCCCACTGGATCATTGCTATGCAAGAGGAACGCAATCAGTTTGAGAGATGTAAAGTTTGGACTTTGGTTCCAAGACCTAAAAGCCAACTGATCATAGGCACCAAGTGGGTGTATAGAAACAAGTTGGATGCAAATGGAATTATTGTAAGGAATAAAGCAAGGCTTGTAGCTCAGGGCTACAGACAGGAGGAAAGTATAGATTATGACCAAACCTTTGCTCCTGTTGCAAGGCTAGAAGCAATAAGGATCTTCTTGGCCTATGCAACCTATATGAAGTTTAAGGTCTTTCAAATGGATGTCAAAAGTGCATTCCTGAATGGTGAGCTTAAGGAAGAGGTGTTTGTTGAACAACCACCAGGGTTTGTTTCTTCAACTCAGCCCTCACATGTGTTCAAGTTGCAGAAAGCTCTTTATGGACTAAAACAAGCACCCAGAGCCTGGTATGAGACTCTAGCTAGTTTCCTTTTAGAGCACAACTTTACTAGGGGAGTAGTTGATAGAACCCTTTTCGTCAAGCACCACAAGGACACAATCCTGTTAGTTCAAGTGTATGTGGATGATATTATATTTGGCTTCACTGATCCCAAACTTTGCAAAAGGTTCTCTGACCTGATGCACTTTAAGTTTGAGATGAGTAGTATGAGTGTGCTGTCTTACTTTCTTGGTCTCCAAGTTAAGCAAGATGCTGATGGTATCTTCATCTCCCAATCCAAATATGCCAAGGAATTGATAAAGAAATTTGGGATGGCTGATGCTTCAGTAATGCCTACACCTATGGCTACTAATGTAGTTATTGATTCTGATGATCACGGCAAGCCAGTTGATCAAAAGAATTATAGGGCCATTGTTGGTTCCCTATTATATTTAACTGCAAGTAGGCCTGATATAATGTTTGCTACATGCCTCTGTGCTAGATTCCAGGTCAACCCCAAGGAATCTCATCTGATTCTTCTAAAGAGAATCTTGAGATACCTGAAGGGATGTCCAAATCTAGGACTTTGGTACCCAGCAGAATCAGAATTTGAGTTAATTGGATACTCTGACTCTGACTATGCTGGTTGCAGAGTTGACAGGAAGAGCACCTCAGGAACTTGTCAGTTCCTGGGAGAGAGATTGGTCTCTTTCAAATGGATGTCAAAAGTGCATTCCTGAATGGTGAGCTTAAGGAAGAGGTGTTTGTTGAACAACCACCAGGGTTTGTTTCTTCAACTCAGCCCTCACATGTGTTCAAGTTGCAGAAAGCTCTTTATGGACTAAAACAAGCACCCAGAGCCTGGTATGAGACTCTAGCTAGTTTCCTTTTAGAGCACAACTTTACTAGGGGAGTAGTTGATAGAACCCTTTTCGTCAAGCACCACAAGGACACAATCCTGTTAGTTCAAGTGTATGTGGATGATATTATATTTGGCTCCACTGATCCCAAACTTTGCAAAAGGTTCTCTGACCTGATGCACTCTAAGTTTGAGATGAGTAGTATGAGTGTGCTGTCTTACTTTCTTGGTCTCCAAGTTAAGCAAGATGCTGATGGTATCTTCATCTCCAAATTCAAATATGCCAAGGAATTGGTAAAGAAATTTGGGATGGCTGATGCTTCAGCAATGCCTACACCTATGGCTACTAATGTAGTTATTGATTCTGATGATCACGGCAAGCCAGTTGATCAAAAGAATTATAGGGCCATTGTTGATTCCCTATTATATTTAACTGCAAGTAGGCCTGATATAATGTTTGCTACATGCCTCTGTGCTAGATTCCAGGTCAACCCCAAGGAATCTCATCTGATTCTTCTAATGAGAATCTTGAGATACCTGAAGGGATGTCCAAATCTAGGACTTTGGTACCCAGCAGAATCAGAATTTGAGTTAATTGGATACTCTGACTCTGACTATGCTGGTTGCAGAGTTGACAGGAAGAGCACCTCAGGAACTTGTCAGTTCCTGGGAGAGAGATTGGTCTCTTGGTTCTGTAAGAAGCAGGCTTCTGTCTCAACTTCAACTGCAGAGACTGAATATATAGCAGCTGCCAGTTGTTGTTCACAGATCCCGTGGATTCAAAACCAGCTTGTGGATTATGGTTACACACACAAGAACACCAAAATCATGTGTGATAGTACCAATGCTATCTCAATTGCACAAAATCCAGTGCACCACTCTAGAACGAAGCACATTGAGATCAGACACCATTTCCTGAGAGATTGTGTGGAAAAGAACAAGATTTGTCTTGAGTTCATATCCACTGAGTTTCAGAGAGGTGATATATTCACCAAGCCCTTAGATGAACAGAAGCATCTGTTCTTTTTAGTTCAACTAGGCATGATCAATGGAAGAGACTAAGTGTGACTATATCTGCCAATGTTGAAACTTGTTTGAAGATAGTCGAACGACGTTCGAAGATAGTCGATCGGGTCAAGCCCATCGTCGACCTATGGTTGATGAAAGCTTGCCTGGTTGAAGATCGTCGACCGGCGTTCGACCATCGTCGAACAAGTCGAGCTCATCGTCGATCTCTGGATGACGACAGCTTGTTGTTTGTGAAGACAGAAATAGTCGAACGATTGGTCGACTACTCTGCTTCTGGACCGATCGTCGAACGACCGTTCGACCATCGTCTCCAGTTTCTTTTAAATAGATCGACTATCTCCGGTCTAATATATAGCTGATAGTCGACCTAGGTTAAAAGATCTTTGCTTTTATCGTCGACGGAGAGCGTCCTTTCGCATTCCGTCTTCCCGCTTGCTCCTCCTCTTGCGTTTTTCTGCCGATTCGTCTTCTCCGTCTTTCTCGCGCCTTCTCCAGCTCCTTCAATGGCGATCTCTCCAGCATTGCTCGCAGTTGTGAAGTTCAACGCAGGATTCAGTGTCGACTTCGATGCCTTCAGCTGTTGTGAATCAGGGATTGTGGAAATCCTCCAGTTATGCAGAGACCAAGGGTTAGAAAGATTAATGTCTACAAGGATTAAGTTAAATATTCCCGAGAATAAGGAATGGGCATTTACTTCGTCCTCCACCGACGAATCGATGACCGGCTCTATTGGCGGAGAAGAGGTTATTTTAACTCCCGCCATTCTGACTGATTTATTTGGATTGATAAATGGTGAAGAAGATTTTGAGCAAGATGCTCCAGAGTTCGGAAGAATGCTGATTGAGCTGGGACATGCGGAGGGCATTCCCACGAAGCTGCTCAAGGTAAATTTCCCCTTCAAGATCAAATTTCTTGCTGAGTTAGTTGAAAAAGTGCTTCTAGGAAAGCACTCCGCCCATGACAACATTACTAGACAACAATTTGCACTGATGTGTGCAATTGTAAATCAGAAAAGGATTAATTGGGCAAGTGTTTTGTTCGATTTAATAAGGAAGAAGAACAGTAAGAAAGAGGTTATCCTAAGCAGGGTTATTGGAATTTTTCTGAAAGAGAAGTATCCCCAGCTGCTGATTTCATCTGCTACAACAATTAATGCCAGCAAGAAGATGGATCCGAACTTGTTCTCCAAGTGGAAGAGGACATTTGTGAAGCCCGCTCTCACAGGGGTTGCTCCAGCGACATCCGAGAGCACAAGGACTGATTCAGTCTCTCCTCAACCGCTAGAAGCTGGCTCAGCTCATCCTTCTCTTCCATCATCTTCTTCTGCCTTACCATCAACTTCTACTGAAGTAGTTCCATCCTCTTCAGTTCCGTCTACCTCAGTTGAAGTTCCATCAACTTCAGCTGAAGTACGACTTCCTGCTTCTCCTGTTCGAGATACAACCACGGTTGTTATTCCTTCTCCTCCTGCATCTCCTATTCCTTCTCATCTGGCTAGGATATCTGATCCTAGTTTTGATTTGTTAGGATCTGAGAGGACTCCAACACCTCGTCAGTCCCCTATTCGTTCTCCAGTTCATTCTCCTCCTCCATCTCCACATCATTCTCCATCTCCTGTTCGTTCTCCAGTTCAACAGGAATACATTCCTCCTGCTGATCTTCCATCATCTGCAGTTCCCCCACATTCTTTTGAAATCACCCCAGCTGCCCAGCATTCATATCCAGCATCTTGGAGTTGATTACCCCTTCAATCAAAATCATGATTGAAGAGGCAATTGCTCCACTTGCCTCCTCCATTGCTACTTTGACTGCTACCATCAAATCCCTCTCTAAATCTGCTGAGCCCTCTTCTTCCAGGGGCCTGGTTTCAGTTCCCACTGAAATCAGGCAGGGGGAGATGTTCTATGAAGATGTCTCAGAGCGTCCAGCCTCCCCTCCAGCAGATCCTCCAGCGGTGATAGATATAGTGATGACAGTTCAAGAAGAGACTGCTCCAGCTCAAGAAGAATCAGTTTCAGTGTTATCTGAAAAAGAAATATCTGATGCAGTTATGTTATCTGAATTTGCTGTAAAAGTTTGTTTAGAAGATCTCACCACTCCTTTGGTTGCCCGTTTCCTAGAAGGCATTATTACATCCTATCTAGATGAATCCTGGGAGTTGGTAAAGTATGAAGGTAATTCACTCATCCGTTTTATTGACGAGTCAATTGATTTGCTAGTTTGTGAATACCTAGAAGGAATGCTTTTAGCTTATTTAGTAGATTTGTGTTCATGAATCTACAGATTATATTCAAAAAGATATAGCTGCTCAAGTAGAAGTAGTTGTTCGAGAATCTGTTGCAGATGTTTTAGTTGTTCAAGAAGATATAGAAGATGTTGAATCTAAAAGTCAAGATGAAAAGACTCTAGTACTGAGTTTAGAAGAAGAGAAAACAAGAGCTGCCTGGCAGCAAAGAGTACAAGATATTTTGAAAGAGAAAGAAAAAGTTTTGCAAGATGAAAAATCTACTGTATGGGATGACTCTCCAGGACCTGATCTGGATTCTCTTCTGGCTCAGGATGCTATAGAAGAAGAAAAAGAGAAAGCTGATCTGAAAGCAAAGGAAAAGGCTGTATCTGAAGCCTATGACCCTTATGATCATCCTCCCTCATCTTATTCTGAAGATGAAGATGATTCAGATATGTCTGAGGACTCTAAGAAAAGGAAAGCTGCAAAGAGAAAAAGGAAAGCTATTGCTCCTCCTCCTCCTAATCGAGACAATGATACTCCCTATTACATATTGAAAGGGATTGACCCTAAGTCGAAAGACTTCCAACATTGGATGTGGTTTTCCAAGAACCAGCAAAAGGAGAGAAAGAAATCTAAGAGATATGATAGTCCTGCTTCCAGATGGACACCTAGAGGTCCTCCTCCTCCACCTCCCGGTGCAGGAGCCTCTGGCAATTTATCTGCTAATCCATCTGCTCCATCTGCAAAATCTGCTCCTTCTCAGCCTCATTCAAGGAAAAGTTCTCAAAGCCACCAAGACAAATCATATACTGGTACTCAAAGGCATGATACTGAGGTTAAAGATCAAGTAAAAGAGGTTGTATATCAAAAGCCAACTTTTTCACCTTCTCCATCTCCCAAGAGAAAGGTTTCTCCTGATATACCAGTTCATGTTGCTAAGGATGTTGCAAAAGGTAAAAGAACCATCTTCTCTGAAAAATCCAGTAAAAAGTTTGCTGAATTTGCTCCTCCTCCATCTTTAGTTGTTCAAGAAGTTAAAGGTACAGCTGAAAGTTTATTAGATTTATCTGTTAAGTTTAAAACTGTGAAGCCAATAGATACATCATCTGAAAATGTGTATGAAAGCCAAGAGTTAGATCCTGATTTCAGGATGGCTCGATTTCTAGAACTTGTTGGATCAGCTCAGATAAAGAAAGCTAAAGCTGAAGAAAAGGACTCTACAGGATTTACAACAATGTCAAAGTTCAGAATAAAGGAACTCGATAAAATCCAGGTTAGCCCTGAAGTATTTGATCCTTCTAAATATATGGAAAAACATCCAGAAGCAGTTGTTCCAAGGGCTGCAGAACTGAAGATTATTGGTGTGCAAGATTTGAAGCTGTCTAAGAAAGAAGCTATTGATCCCTTGCGGAAAGTTTCTTTTGTTCCTAGCTCTTCTGACCCTAAACCAGATTCTGTAGATTCTTAATTTTGATTGACTGCTGTTATATATATCTGATTGTTTGATAATTGCTAGTTAATTGTTATCTATTTCCTGTATTGATTTATTGCTCTATAGTTAGTTCTGTGTTTTAGTTTTTGAGAGACTTAACTCAAATAGGAGGAGATTGTTGGTACCCTAGTTTGATTTGAGTTTAGTCTTCTCCTTTTGTCCCTTGACCCAAGAAATATCTATGGTCAATGGTTAGTGGTCTAGCTGTAGGGTCCTCGCTTTTCCAGATAAAGAATTTGGTTAAGTAGTTTTTCGTTCGACTATAGTCGAACGCCGCTCGACTATCGTCGACTAACTGTTCGACGATCGTCTATCAGTTGCTCGACGTTCTGTCTGCGAGGATAGTTCGACTATCTGTTGATAGTTCGACTATCTGTGTGCTGTGATAGTTCGACTATCTGTTGATAGTTCGACTATCTGTTTGTTTGATAGTTCGACTATCTGCTTGGATAGTTCGACTATCTGTTTGATAGGTCGACTATCTGTTTGATAGGTCGACTATCTGCGTTGTTTGATAGTTCGACTATCTGTTGATAAATCGACTATCTGCTTTCTTCTGATAGTTCGACTATCTGCTGATAGGTCGACTATCTGTTTTCCCTTGGTAGTTCGACTATCTGCTTTGATAGCTCAACTATCTGATAGCTCGACTATCTGTTGATAGTTCGACTATCTGTCGCTCTTTGATAGTTCGACTATCTGTTGATAGATCGACTATCTGTTTCTCTTCTGATAGTTCGACTATCTGTTGATAGGTCGACTATCGGTTTTGCTTTGATAGTTCGACTATCTGTTGATAGGTCGACTATCTGATAGCTCGACTATCCTCTGATAGTTCGACTATCTGTTGTGATAGTTCGACTATCTCCTTTGATAGTTCGACTATCTGGATCGTTCGACTATCTGTCCTATAGTTCGACGATCTCCGTGCGTCGGTCGACGATCTCCGAAGGTCGTTCGACGTTTTCTGTTTGCCTTTTTATTTTGTATTTATTTATTCTATTAAATTAATTAATACATTATCTGGCATGTTATTTCAGTTGTTTTATGATAATATTTCCAGGCAATATCTGCTCCATCTCTTTTGCCTGAGTCAAATCTTTTCAGATAAAGTTGTTTGTCTTATTAGTTGACAGTGTATTTTACTTTATCTGCTGTCAGTCCTTTATAGCCGTTAGACTGAAAAGTCTTCTTTCTGTTATAAAGAGTTTGTCGCTGATGTGATTTTATTTAGTACCTGTATTATCAGATTGCTTCCTGCAGCTTCCTTGAAAAAGATTTATCCCTTTTATAGAATATTTTGCTGCAGAGTTTGTTTGTCTTCGTGATATTTGCAGCCCAGGTTTCAAGTTTCAGAAGAAGACAAACAATTCAAATTGAAAAGAGCCGTTGCTTGTTGCTGCTATAAAAGGAATCCTTTGGAGAAGGATTTTAGCTAGCTAACCAGTTATTCTAAGAGTTATTCATTTAAGCATTCAAGCTTTCATCAAGTCCAAGTTTAACTGCTCTCAGCAATATTCATCCAACTGAGAAGTATTAAGCTCTTCTGCTCTTCTTCAACCTGAGTTCTCCTGCTTCCAGAAAGTTCAGACTCAGAGTTTTTTTGAAGAAGAAGAAGAAGATAGCCGCTAGAAGATTTCTATTTTATATTTTATTTATCTTCTTGTAGTTTTTCCTTCAGTTTTTACTGAAGAGTCTCTGCACTGAAGCAAGACTTCACCTGGACATTCTTTGAGGCAGGGGGAGCCTTGATTCCTTGAGCTTTCTAGCTCAGTGCAAGTCTTTGTGCTTCTCTAATCTATTGTAAAATAGAGAAGACATCTTAACCTTCTTTCCCCCTCCTGTACAGGGTTATTACTCCCTTCAAAAGTATCCCTTGGTGGCAGGGCACCTGATCAAAAACCTGTGTTTGGTTTTTAGACACCTGATCAAAAGTCTAAAGGGTTTCTAGATCTACCTGAAGCAGATCTTGTGGTGGCAGGGCACCTGATCAAAAACCTGTAGTGGATTTCTACCTTGTTGGTAGAAGAGTGGACGTACCCAAGTTGTTTGAGGAACCACTATAAATTCCTTGTGTCGTCTGGATTGCCTTGTTTAATTACTTGCATTGTGGCTGTGATTAGATATAACTAGGTTTGCTAGTTGCTGATTAGGTTTTCCAAGCCTTAACTGTAATTACAGTTAGCTTGAGTTTGTGCACAACACTTGTGTTAGGCTTTAGGGTTATTTCTATATCTATAATCTTTTCATTCCGCATTTCACTCCAAGGGAGTTGGGTAGACTATTAAGTTTTGTCTAGTGCAAAATTTGATAACTTTATTCATCCCCCCTCTAGAGTAGTATCTATCCCTTCACTTTCAGGTTGTGTACTTACAAGTCTCTGGATACTGGTGTTGTTACTACGGGCAACAATCAGACTTGTCGTACTATTGGTGTTGGGAGTATTTTGGTTCGGATGAATGATGGAGCATTGAGAGAGTTGATAGAGGTCAGACATATTCCGGATATCCGGAAGAATTTGCTATCTGTTGGGGATTTAGAAGACAAGAGCTACAAGATAGTGATCGAGGTAGGAGTTCTGATAATCAGTCACAGAGCTTTGGTTTTCATGAGAGAAGTTCGACACCACAATCTATATTATCTTCAGGGGAGTACAGTTACCGGGACTGTGGTCATTGCTGATGATTCTTTGGATGTCACCACTTTATGACATATAAGATTGACTCATACTGGAGAGACTTATCTCCAGGTTTTATGAAAATAAGGATTTATTAAGGGAGCAAAAAGCTGCAAATTAGATTTTTGTGAGCATTGTGTGCTTGACAAGAAGACACGTATCTTTTGACACTGACGTCACAATACAAAGAGTATTTTAGATTATGTTCACACAGATGTTTGGGGCCCGACGAAGACGACATCTTTTAGCGAGCGACGATACTGTCTCCTTCATTGATGATTATTCCATATATGTTCTGGAGATATTTGCCACTGGGAAGAATTGGATTGAGACTCAAACTGGCAAAAAGATTCAATGTATCAAATCTGACAATAGAGGCAAATACACATCGAATGCGTTCTTGCAAGAGTGCTGGAGATCAGGTATAGAGTATCACTTCACTGTCAGGGAGACACCGCAACATAATGGGGTGACAGAGCGCATGAATCAGACTTTGGTGGAGAAGGTTCGATGTATGTTGTCTAATGCTGGATTAGACAAGATTTTTTAGCTGAAGCACTTGACTATGCTTGCCATTTTGTGAACCGTCTGCCTTCTGCAGTTATTAGAAATAAGACACCAAATGAAATATGGTCGGACATCCTGCTAGAGATTATGTGCACATAAAAGTGTTTGTGTGTCCAGCTTATTATTATGTGAAGAATAATAAACCAAAATCATGGGCAAAGAGGGCAATCTTCATTGGCTTTAGGCGTGGAGTCAAGAGATACAAACTGTATGATCAGAGAGAAAGATTGTCATTAGCAGTGATGTTACTTTTGATGAGCCGAGTTTGCTGAAGCCTCGGGACTCAAAGCAGGTGGAGAGTTCCAAGCCGATCACTACTACTGTTTAGAAGGACTTTGATGTGACTCCATTTGTTGTACCAGTTCTCTGCATTTCCGACGAGAGATATGATGATTGATGAAACTGCTGATGAAGTACCAGGTACTTATGATCAGGAGGTGGAGGAAATAGAGGCAGGGAGTCATGTTTAGGATTCTATTGCCAGGAGCTGGACTAGGAGGCAGAATGTCTCAAAGCCTGCTTGGTTAAGGGACCACGTTACATTTGCACTTTCAGCATCTGAGCCTGAAGTCCCTAGTCATTTTAAGGAGAGTGTAAAGAGCTCAGATATTGATTTATGGAGGGAGGCGATGGATGAAGAGATGTCTTCTCTCAATAAAAATGCTATGTGGAGATTAGTGAAATTACCTCTGGGTAGAAAAACAATTGGGTTCAAATGAGTGTATGCGAAGAAAGAAGGATCTCATGACGTTGCTGATATGCGTTACAAGAGAAGATTGATGGCCAAAGGCTTTGCTCAGAGTGAAGGTATTTATTATGACGAGGTGTTTTCCCCAGTTATCAAGTATCCATCGATCAATGTTCTATTGGCCTTAGTAGCGCAATATGGTCTAATTTTGGAGCAGCTTGATGTGAAAATTGCATTCTTGCACGAAGATTTACTTGAGTAGATCTATATGAAGCAACCACCTGGATATGAAGCTCAGTGTGACTTGGTGTGTAAATTTGACAAGTCGCTTTATGATTTGAAGCAGTCACTGAGACAGCGGTACAAAAAGTTTGATCAGTTTATGTTGGGATAGAAGAACACACGAAGTCAGTATGATCATTGTGTATATTTCAAGAAATTGTCTACTGGCGAGTTCATTTATCTTCTATTATATGTTGATGATATATTGATTGTCACTTCAAGTCAGACATAGATTGATAAAATGAAGAGACAACTCTCAAACAGTTTGATATGGAGTTAGACGAGGCTTGCAAAATTCTCAGGATGGAAATCTACAGGGACAAGAAAGCTGAAAATGTTTGGCTCACTTAAAGAGCATACATTGAGAAGGTGTTGAAGAGGTTTGAGATTGATGACACTATAAAGGCAGTGACTTTACCACTGACAATGCATTTTCAAATGAGTGTTGACTTGTGTTCTAAAGACGACCAAGAGAGGAAGAGAATAAAACTAGTTTTGTATGTAAGTGCAGTGGACAGTTTGATGTATCTCATGGTTTGTACAAGGCCAGATATTGCACAAGCTATTGGCGTGGTGAGCAGATTCATGCATGATCCATGCCAGGGTCATTGGCATACAATTAAGCGGATTTTGAGGTATCTCAAGGGTACAATTGATGTTGACTTAGTGTATGAGAGACAACAATCCTGTGTTGGGTTGTGTATGGCCTACACTGATTCAGACTATGTATGTGATATAGATAGGTGCAGGTCTACGACCAGATATTTATTTACATTGACAAGAGGTCTAGTGAGTTGGAGGCCGACTTTGCAATCGACGGTGGCTTTATTTACAACAAAGGCTGAATACATGACAGTGACAGAAGCTATGAAGGAGGTTATCTGGATGCAAGGCCTATTGGATGATCTGGGCGTGGAGCATAAAACTTTAACTATCTTCCGTGACAGTAAAAGTGTGGTTTTTTTTGGAGACAAATCTAGTGCATATGCTTGTATCAAGCATATTTATGTAAGGTACCATTTTGTTTGAGATTGATCGAAACATGCAAGGTTCTTTTGAAGAAAATTGATACCAAGGAGAATCCAGCAAACATGCTTACGAAGATGCTTCCTGTCCAGAAGTTCACATATTGCAAATGTTTGATGAACGTTCGAGCTCAGAGGTGATTGTCTTGAAGGGAACTTTTGGAGAGCTATGCGTGACTTGTTCCCATTAGGTGGGAGGGGTTGTAGACAACCACCCTGGTGCAACCGATTTGGTGTTGACGTTTATTTTGTCATCTCATATTTGTTTGTTTCAAGTAAGAGATGAGGTGAAGATTGTTTGTTTGAAAGGTGGGTCCCAACGGGTAATTACGCCACTAGGCAGTCTGCAGTCTGAGCATCTAAACCAAATCACCCTCGGGTAATCCTCGTTAGAACTTTGACCACTGTTGAAAGGGTAGGTTGTTGAGGTGGGAACTTGAACCACCGGCCTCCTTTAGAAGAGAGTGTTAACACATCATCTTATACCCAAATGTTATAAGATGATGTGTTAACACTCTCTTATAAAGGTGGTTGTGGGTTCAAGTCCCCTCCTCAACAAGCTACCTTTTCAATAGCGGACAAAATCCCGACAAGGGTTAGCCCAGAGTGATTTGGTTAGGATGCTTAGACTGCAGTCTGGTTGGTGGCATGATTACATTAGGCCCCACCTTTCAACACTGCAAATAGGATACACATCGCCTGACTACTAATTGTCAGTCTCCTCTAAGTAAAATACCAAACTTGACATGGAAATACAAGCTTACGGCTGTTTGAGATTGTGGTGCTGGTGGCTCTAATGGAAAATTAAGCTCCAGTGAAAATGTAGCTCGGACCTCTCTGTGGGGAAATGAAGCTTAATTGAAAATTTTGTCCCGCCTCACGGGAGTTTCAAAATTTTTCTTTGCTCAAGTTTTTTTTCCCAACAAAATGGAGTTGATATGCGCAAACAAGCCAAGCCTACATCTTACTAATGTTAGATATTGATTAAGAAATACAGAGAAACCACAGATAATATTATATAATTAAATTGGAATTCGAATTCAAGCTCAAATAAAAATTCGAATCAAAATTCGAATCCAAATTCGAATCCAAATTCGAATATTCGAACAAATCAACCCACTATGACAAATTAGAATTATATTGAAGAGCTACTCGGTTCGTGAACACCCCCAAGTGTGCTTTCCTCTGTGGATTGTCTTCATGCTATAAAGTTGTAGAGATCAGTTCTTGTTGCAACCTTTTTTCACATATTTTTTCTTACTTTATAATTTTACTATTTATTAGCAACATCATATTATTATTTGCTATGGTTCCACAGCATTCAGTATGCTAAAACGAAATGTTTATATCTTTCAGATTGAAGCTACTATGATGCCTGAGGATTATCGCCATAGAAAGGTTTGCAATGAATATAAAGTTTGTCATTTTATTATTTGGAATTTTTTTTAAAGCGGGTGTGATTTTCATACATTTGAAGTGGCGTTTAGAAGTATGATTACTAGAAAAGCTAACCGTCAATTTATGTGTTTGTTAGAACATGATTACAAGAAAAGCTAACCCCCATTGATGTACTTATTGGAACTTAAAGGATCCACCCTAAACAGAATAAGCTGGTTATAGGTTGAGGGACAAATGATCTACCATAAGTACATGAGTTTCTCGACGTGAAATCTAACAACACGCCCTCACAAGTGAAGGTCTTTGATCTCTTAACACGCGTAATGTTTTTTTAGATGTTGCAAAATAATCTGATTAGAGGTGGAGGTATATAAGTCTACATGAGTTTTCGATGCAAGACTCTATTCTCAACACACCTTCTCAATTGAAGGTATTTAGCTTCTTAATGTGGTATTTTTTTAAAATAGGATTGCCATGTTGGAGCAGACCGTTGACTTCTTCATATATGGCCTTATAACGTTTGTTAAAGTCTTTGGCTTCTTAACAAAACGAGTGACTGGCACAGGCTTTCGCCCCTAACCGTCACGGAGCTCTGCCCTTACGATAGCACGTTTTTTAATATTAAATATTTGTAAAATTTTGTAATAAACTCTAAACTCATCACCCTTTGAGATTTTGAGAAGAGTTGTTATTTGGAGAGCACAGTACAATGTAAGGCGGTGGTTTACCCTGTTGCTGATGTAAGTGGTTTGAGTCGGCTTATCTCCAATTTGTGAGCTTAGGGTTAGAAATTTTGTAATAGAAAAGGGCAAAATAGAAAAGCTGAATGTTATATCAAAGGATGTTTTCCTCCTTTAATATAGTATATATGTTACGACATAAGAGCAGAATGTAGGTCCTCTCTAGAACTCAAATATTCAACCTAAAACCAATGTTTATATATGGAGTGACCCACGGTCCATATTGAGCGCACACGACTACACGAGTTTTCTGGTATAATTTACTTCAATGATGCGAACGAATATGATAACGTACTTCATTTCACCCCTGCATGATTGCGAAGGGAGCCCATGTTTTCTTTATTGATTTCTGCATATTTCCTCATGCAGGTATGGATCCTGTGCAATGACTGCAATGATACCACTGAAGCCTTCTACCACATTGTTGGCCACAAATGCCTCCACTGTCAGTCCTACAACACCCGGATGATCGCCCCGCCCATACTTCCTCAGTGATTTCGTCCGAAGCAATCGAACATTTATCGGTAGACCGCTAACTTTCTATTACTACCTTGATTTGAGCCACAATCTGGTTTCTGCTCACCCCTATTGGTGTTGCCTCGGGTCGCTATAAAGTTTCAACCTCCACAGAAGCACTCGTAGGTGAACTATATTTAAAATGATTTATGTTATCATTTTATGCTCAGTTCACAATATTATATTCATTTGAAAGTGTTTTGAGCTCTATTGAACCATGTAGTTGTTTCAGTCTTCTTCTGTATATAAATGATTGGGTTTTATCAATCTTTATCAACCCAAGTTTCTTCCAGCGTCGGTCGATTTTGACGGTATCTGTGTATTTAATTTATGGTTTAGGATTTAGGATTAAATATCAGCATGTTCCTAAAAATGGCTGTGATAAGCATAAAAGTGTTGGTAAAAGGAAGCCGGACAATATGAATGAGAAGTTTTGGAGGGCCTAGAATTCGACGAGTTTTTTTGTCGCTAGGTTATGGTTTTATGGCATTTTTGGATCCCGATTAATATCATGCTTCCGTCCGTTTGGAAAAAATTTAGAGGACAAATTTCAGTATTGCAAGAATTGGAATTGAAGTTAATTCAAATTTTATTGTTGGGATGAAATTAACAATTTTTTCATGAAAATTGGAATTAATAATTATGTTTGGCTGCATGTAAGAATTCAGTTGCAGTAATTAAAATTTAAATAACCCATGTAAGATTAAAAAAAACATGAATTAAAGGAGATTGAGGCTCCTTTGGGTGTGGTTTTTTTTTTTGTTCATAGCCGTCATGAATTACATGAATTTAAATAACACATGTAATTTTGAATATAAAAGTGAAAGAATTTCTTAGTTGAGGTCGTGCATTTGAGAACGACAGTTCATAACCGTCATGTTTGTGACGGCCAATGGGAGCCTAAACCACACAATCAATCGGTGACAGATCTAGGAAATTTAACGGGGGGGGGGGGGATGTGAAATTGAAGAGGCACATTCTGTATTGTGTTCTTTTTGTGCGTGTTCGCACCTATTCGCACCTATTAATAGGTGCGGTACATGCAGATCCGGCTGCCATAGGATATGCTTCTTAGCTGGATTTCAATAGCTGAGATATAATCATATCTGATTCGTCGTTTCATCCGATTGTATATCCGACTGTTGAAATCAAAATTCTACGACCGGATCTGCTGTGAGGTGGGTATGCTTACCAAACAATTATTCTATTCTATATTGTAGGATTAGGTTTGAAATTGACACGTGGATCTAAATTGCTGATATCCATCCCTTAATCATAATATCATTAAAGCTAATATTTCAGCTTATATATTTTGATCATGACACTGTATTTAGGCTTAGTGACCTTAGTAATTATATTAATATATTTATAATATAATGTTATAAATCATTTCATAATATATTTATAATATAATGTTATAAATCATTTCATAATCATTCGGGTGTAAAAGCCCGGTCATAATTTTGGATGTCGTGGGTGTGTTGTACTGCACCGTGTAGTGCAGCACATCCAACGGCTGCGAGTGCATCAACACTCGCGCCGAGATGTGTGCACGAGTGCTGATGCACTGGCAGTCGCTGGATGCTGCACTGCACGGTGCAGTACAACACTCCCCCTTTTCCCATAATTTTGGAACGAACAAATCACCCTTTTTGCTAAATACAATTTGTTTGCTCATGGTTTGTTCTCACATGCTCTTTGTTTTTGATAAGGCAAATTTTGATAGCAAATCCTATTTATGTTGCATATATTCATTTTTGTTAGGCCTATATGATCATTTTCAATCAAAGGTGTAAATTGAGTTGAGCCGGCTCGAAAAAATCTCGACTCGAGCTCGAGCTCGGATATTATTGTTCATGAGTTCACGAGCCGGCTCGCGAGCTTTTCACTCCTATATATTTTTGTAAAAAATTAAAAATATAAAGAAAATCAGGCTCATGAGCTAAAAAATTTGTGAGCAACTCGAGCTCGAGAGCCCGAAGCTCGAGCCCGATAAAAAGACATTGAGCTCGAGCTCGAGTCAGGACAAAATAAGCTCTCGAAATGATTAGCTCGAGCTCGAGCTTGACAATTTTGTCAAGCTCAACTCGAGTTCGACTCATTCGCACCCCTATTTTCAATAGCCATATGTTTTGCCTGTCTTTGGAGGATACAATTTAAAAGGATCATAAGAGACGTGAAAATGGTTGCGAATGATGTAACTAAGGAAAAACTGCGACAAATTAAATATTATGGGAGG
Source organism: Platanthera zijinensis (assembly GCA_039513925.1). NCBI lineage: Eukaryota > Viridiplantae > Streptophyta > Magnoliopsida > Asparagales > Orchidaceae > Platanthera > Platanthera zijinensis. Next base: position 23,876,967 of record CM077092.1, read on the forward strand.
CAAAGTTTAACACATTTCATGCCGCGAGTCACGGGACTACGCCCCTACAGCCAAGCGCAACAGTATCCGCCTGTCAAGTTTTGCCGCCCACGGCGGGCTTCGCTGATCAAATACTCTCTCTCTCTATGTTATTAATAATAAATAGTTTTTAGTATAAATGTAGAAGCACTTATGACATAATGGATAAGGCATTTGACTTCTAATCAGGTGGTTGTCGGTTCGAGTTTGACCGGGCGTCCTATTTTAATTTTATTCTTATTGTTTTCATTCTTTCTAATTATTCATCTCACATCATGGGTTTAGGGTAGATATTCAGATTTAAATAATAGAAGAGGAAACAAATGTTTGAAATTTGACATGAAGCGGGCGAGCTAGGCAGAGCGGGCGTGGCTATCATATGCAGGCCGGGCGGGCGAGCTATTTGCAGACAGGGCGAGCTTTAGTCTCACCTCATCATTTTTTTTCAAAATTTGAAGGGTAAAATGATAATTTCTCATTGTAGGGTAGTAGTCCTATTAAATTATAGGTTCTTGCCGTCCTAGATGTAGGAAACCTATTAAAAATTATACAAAAAAACATGATTCATTTGTGTGATCAAACCACTGAGATTTATGAATTAACTAGATCAAATGGTCATGATTAATTCTATTAAATAATCAGGACCGGGCGGGCGAGCTATTTGCAGATCGGGCGGGCGGGCTTTAGTCTTACCTCATTAGATTTTTTTTCAAAATTAGAAGGGTAAAATGGTAATTACCCATTGTAGGGTAGTACCCCTATTAAATTATAGTTTTAGGACCCCATATCATTCTAGTCGTAGGAGTCCTATAAAAAAAATAGATGAAGAGCCGTGAATTATTTGTGTAATCAAACAACTAAGAGTTGTGATCTAATTAGATCATATGGTCCTAATTAATTTTAAAATTTTATATTTCAATATTATTAGTAAGCCGCATTATTTCTTTATATAGGATAGAAATATATATACATATATACGAGCAGCGCATACTTTTAGATTACTATAAGTTTTTTAAAAATAAATAAATTTAAAAACTGTAAAATTTTAAATAAAGAAAACATATATCTATTATATCTTGCTTCAATTATTTCATTTTCCTCTACTTTCTAATTTATTATGATTTATTTTATAATCTATTTAATCTTAAATTTATAATAAAATATTCAATATATTAAAAAAATTATGATACGGAGATTATTTTTAATATATTTTTATTGAGAGGCCGGGGCTAAATTGATGACTCGATTGGTCAAGACGTGAATGATAATTCTTTTGTGGGCCCAAAAATCACTTTAGGAAACGTGGAAGGGACTCCGAAGCCACCTGCCCAAACCAAATAAATGATTATTTTAGCACATATTTAATTTTTGGGTATTTTTACCGGCAAACTCATTAATACTATGTTTGGCGCGGAGTTTTCCCCGGCCATGTCGGGCAAATGTTGCTGGACGGCGGGTAACAAACGCACTCTGGCGGCATTTGCTCCGTTTCAACCGGCAGCTAGGAGGAAACGACCCCGATCTGCTCCTTTTTGACCCCCACATCTCCCCTCCGGTTTCAAAGTCCCGTTTCGACCCGCCGGATGCACCTACCACCGTCAAACCAAATATAGCCCGAGGCTCGGTTTGGGGCGGTGATCGCGGTCATGAATATGTGGGTTAAATTGTCATTCGTTAATGCTCATCTAAAGAATTTCATCAACTTTTATGTTCAAACAGATGATGTTGGTTAGGCGATTCTTAACGAATGACGGTTTAACTCGTGCGTTTGCGACCGCCACCACCGTTCTAAACTGAGCCCAAGTTAATTTTGTGTTCACGAACTACTGAGATCCTTCATAGTCGTTGTTTCTTTTGGAATGAGATTCCAGGAGATTCCTGCTCGAGGTTTCTGCCACCGCTCGAGTTCCAGCTACGCTCCCCGGGGTCGCGCCGCTTTAGTTTGCTCTAAATTTGGATATTTTGGTAGAATTGGATTCCATAGGTTCTTATTTTCTCTCACTCTTCCTTAGATTTGAAATTTTGAACCACAGAGTTTGAGTTTTGAGTAAATCCAAAAGGCAATAACTAAATGCAGGCCGATTTTGGTTATGTGTAAGCCGCACACCTTCATAACAATTATGTGCAGACTAAGTTTTATATAGGTTCACAGCTTCCTATAATTTTTGTATTTGACCTGCATTTGTCCTTGAACTGCACATAATCAAAAATGATCTGCATATAACATCACCCTTAGCATTATTGCCTAAATATATTCGAAGACTTGAATCAAATTGTTTCCATATATTATTGCACATATGATTGTTTGTCTCTATTGTTGGGGTTGTGAAACACTTCCGGTCCTCTTGTTTCTCACACCGGGTTAGCCCACGTGAGCTTAGAGGAATCGAAGTGTGATCCCCCTCCGACATATCTGGCGCCGACGACAGCGGGGGTCCGGGGGCAGCCGCCCCCGGCGGAGGTCCCGCTGACTGGACAGCGGGCAGGGGTCCAGGGGACAGCGTCCCCGGTGGGGACTCGGGGGCAACGCCCCCGGCCCAAAATTTTTGGGGGTGTTTTTCCCCAAGCGTCGAACTGGGTTCAACGTTCGTCGAACTCAGCTCGACGTTCGTCGAACGGGCCAAGTTCAACGAACGTCGAGCGCAGCTCGACGAACGTCGACCGCCGCTCGACGATCTGTTGAACGGGCTGAGTTCGACGACTCGTCGAGCGCCGTTCGACGATCGTCGGCGTTCGACGTTCGACATCGCCGAACGTCGAGCGCAGGTCGACGATGCGGCCTTTTGGATGCCTATTTAAGGCGTTTTCTGGTTATTTTTAGGGTACGACGGGAAAACGACGGGAAAACGACGGTTTTGGCGGCGGTAGTCTTTTGGAGGCGATCCAGAAGGTATTCTTCTACGATTTTCTTCTTGTCCAGAAGTGTAAGAAGGTAGGATCAGGTTTTAGATCCTTGTAACATTTTGGTGTAAACTGTATTGTTCTGGTGAATACAAGAAGAGAGAAGAAGGGGAGAGAGGACGTAGCCCGGTTTGGGTGAACCTCTGTATATCTCTGTGTCTGTGATCGCTCTGTTTTGCTCTGTGTTTTGTTATTCATTTTCGAATTTCCTCTTCTCGGCGCTCCGGATTTCCTTTCATATATATATGCATATAACATCACCCTATTAGAGACGCCTCCATTTTTGAACACTTGAATCTATTTTTATCATTTGCCGCAACATCGTACCATACGGACCGGGTTCCTCTCCATGTAGGATCCTAAATGGAAGTCCATTTCGTGGTGTGGATGCATTCTCACTTGATACGATAAGACAATTTTTTTATTAACAGAAAAATAAAACGAGAAGAAATTAGTGAATCCATTGGATCAATCAGAAATAGATCTTGATGGGTATTCTTTTATTTATAGAGAATTTGAGCTGCGATTAGCAAAATCCCTTCATTATTAGGAGTGCAAGTAATCAAAGGTGTGGGAAGTTCTATAACTTCCTCCACTAAGGGAATGCCCGTAGTGGATAAGACTTTTAACCGTCAAAATCACCGATGTGACCAACACACCTCGCACGGCCCCGCCGCTCGTCGTAGGAGGCTAGGGCCCCAATCGCCACCAGTAGGACGGCCGCCCGAACCATGTGCGGTCGCTTATGCACGATAAGGCGCGCGATCGTGCGCGGTAGCCTACGCGGTCACGCGCACTCGCGCACCTACTTGCGCGCAGTAGTGAGTGCTCCTACGCACGGTAGCACCACCCTTTGTCGCACGACCACATGGGCCGCCCTTCATCGCTCCCACCGTTTGCGCCCCCCTTTGCCGCACGACCACATGCTCACTCCTAACGTCCCTACGCTCACGAAAACATGTGGAATCCCTTTTAAGCCTACACTACAGATTTACCTCTTTACCTCTTGAGTTCACAAGGGCTGTTGGACTATTCGCAGTTCGGAGTTTGTAGTTCGTAGTTCGCAATTCACTACCTGTAGTTTGCATTTTGTGGCTCGCGGCCGCAGCTCACGACCCACAGTTTGTAGTTCGTTGTCGTCACTGCCACTGATCGAACTTCTCAAACTGCCCGGTGGAAAAACATAATATCCGCAAAAATGACGACCTGTGTGCTTCAGATTGAGGAATTTGATTTGTCCGTTCGGTTGTTATGATTACAACGACGCAATTACCAAACCACCTCTGCCAAAAACTATAAATGGAGCCTATAGCCCTAATTTGAGTGGACCTGGGATTCAACGTCGTGTGAGCTTCCTCAAAAACCTTTTAGAGTTTTCCCTTGGCTTTAGAAGCTTCTCTTGAAGATCTACATCGGCCTTTAAAGATCTCCCACCCTTTCGAAGGTGACTTGAAGATCTTCTTTGAGCTTCAAAGATTTCATCCTCCTTCAAACCACCCCCTTAGAAAGCAACTTGAAGTACCCATTTCACATTTCGTTAAATTTCATTGTAATGAGCGTCAACTTGCCACTTTCGAAAGCATAGCGACTTGTAACACTCAAAGAATTTGAGGAATTTGGTCGGCACTGAACTAGTCACGTGATTTTTCATCTTTTTTATATTTTTTACATTGTTAATATTTTTCTGCGTCGGATTACGTGCTCGACCGTTCTTGTGCTAAGATGTTTCGTTTCGATTGGCTTACAAGCGCATCGACGGCTTGCGTGCCAGACCAGTTTTAGGCCCAGGCCAAACCTGGTTTCCAGGCTTCACCGGTCCTGGCCCAGGCCCATGCCAACTTTTTTCCTTATATTGTGGTCATGTTAAGCCCCCAAACCCTAGCCTAGGCCCGACCCGACCCACCCGACCCCCAGAGTCCAATTTGTACGAACACCTCTAGTTTCTAATAGTTTTTAGATAATTTTAATAATCAGTTCCCCAATATTTTCATTCAAAAAGAAAAGCTTTATTCTAATAACAGAGTAAAGAAAACCAAAATCACATAAAAGTCTAAAATAAGTATTTCACAAAAATTGAAAGTAGACAGAGTAAAGAAAACCTTTTCAATTATCTTTGTTAAAATAAATTTCTTTTTTTTCTTGGAATAATTTTTTTTTCTAAATATTCAAAACATTTAATACTGAAATTAACACATGCTTATCTAATATTCTAATAACTTGGCAAACATTAGCGTTGACTTAATCAAAAAATTGGGGAGGCAAATATTTGTTTGTTAACTCTATCCTTTGTGAATGCGTACAATCAATTGCCTCTACAGAATATTTTTTTTATCATACAAGTTCGCCGGATGCGCAAAATACTAGTATTTTTTTTCGCCAACAACGTACAATAATAGTATTTGATCGTTGCCAGAGACTTGTTACGGGTTGTTTGGTATTCCTCCGGTCCGGAGAAACGTGCAAACAGTCAAAATGAATCGTAACAAATGATAAGAGACCTTTTTTACGTGGAAAATTCAGAAAGGGTGAAAAATCAAGTGTCTGAAGCTGTGTCGAGCCAAAATCCACTAGCTTCTCATAGTTTTACAAAGATTGATTTGATCTCGGAGGGTGACAAGCCGCTACTCCGTTACAAGTGCAGAAATTGAGGGAAAATGACTAAGTACTCGAAGTCTCGATGGTAGCGCTCTGGGCTTGGGGAGTTGCTGGGCTCGCAGAACCTGGGTGAGAGCGTTCCGGCTGGAAAATTCTCTAAGTCCACGAAGCTTCTAGATGAAGCGCTTTCACCGAGGCGGAGCCTTCATGAGAGCGTTCTCGCGGAGGCGGTTGAAATGACATGGGTAGTGTTGGAGCATGAGCGGAAGGAGGAGAGCGGGGAGAATTCATGAGCAGAGAATCGACCTAAGTCCTTGATTTCGCCGAAAAACCTCAGAGTTCTCGATCTCTTGCCTCTGAAGTTGTTTCTCTTCAAATGAAAGTTTGAGAGCCTATTTATTTTTTTATTGAGGGTTATGGTGGTAATTGCGAATGTGAGTGATTTATACTGGCAAATGGCGTTGCTCCGTTTTGATCACCATTTTTACCAAAATGACGAGAGTGCCCCCTTCCTCCCAGGCAATTCGGGCAGTTCGGGCGGCCCGCGCAAGTTGCCCGGAGGCAGCGGAGACCAGAGGTCGCCGGCAACGAAGGAGACGATCGGGGAAGGCGAGTGGCGCCTGTGCGTGCGGGCGTGCTTGGCGCGGTCGCGCGATGCGCGACCGTACGGGGCACTGACTCTGCCGCGCATGGGAAGCGGCCGCGCAAGCGCGCGGCCCTGCTGCCGTGCGGGCGTGCAGACCTGTGGCCGCGCTGGCTGGCCGCGCGCATGCCGCTCGCGCGCTTAGGCCGTGCGCGGAGGCAGGCCACGCTGGCTACGACGCTGGCCGCGCGTGCTAGCGCGCAAACCGGACGTGCCTGCGCGGCCCTGCTGCGCGCGTGTGTGGGTTCGACCTCTCTCTTGGGTGTTTTTGAGATTTCCCGCTTTATACGCGGCTGGTTTGGCCGGATTTACTTGCCCCCATGTCTTGAGCCGAAAACCTTTCCTGTCTAACTTAAAAAATCCAAGAAAAACTCCCACCAAGACTCATCTTGCTGAATATTTTCTCGTAGAAGAAATGCAAGAGACTTCGAACTACTACCAAATAGCAAAGAAATTTCAGGTTGAGCAATAAGAAATGAGCTTCCCTCTGCTAGTAGTTTAGAGAATACATAATGCAATGAGCTAGTACATTTTTTTTTTGCATTAGTTTTAACCGAATGAAATATATGTACACACATATATAAAGAAAAGCATTTATGGTGTAATAATGTGTATCATCAAATCAATTTTAGTCATTCAATCATTTCTTTTTCATTATTTTCTATTTAATTAAGACTTTGGCACCCTTTGGAACGGTGGTAACAGTCATAAACGCATGAATTAAACGATTATTTGTGAAGTATCACATAACAAATATCATCCGTTTGAACATAAAAGATGATGAAGTTTCTTAGATGGGTGTTAACGAATGACAATTTAACCCTCATGTTCCTGACCGCCACCATCTTGCCAAACGGAGCTTTTGTTTGGCACGGTGGCGGCGGTCATGAACGTGGTGTGACTGCAAAAAAAGCTTGAGGACTGTGAGTAGGAAGAGTGTCGTCGCGCTAATGCATTCTTGCGTTTGATGAGTTTGGACAAGAACATTACAATCACGAATTGTGTGTTTGACATGACAGATTATGACCGCAACCAAGAACTAAAACAAATTTTGAGCATAAAAGTGAATGAAGTTCTTGAGATCAGGCATTCACAAACGTCGGTTCATAATTAACATTCACGATCGTCGTGGCCTCGCTATACACGCTTGATGGGGTTCCTCTAAAATTATTTTGAGTTGAGCCGGTTTGGACTTGGGCCGAATCGCCCGAGCAAGTCTCGTCGACCAAGCGAGACGCCCGTGCGGGCCATTGGCGCACACTGCCGGCACGCGCGTCCGCGCATGACAACAACGCGCATGCCCCAACGGGAGCGCACAACCCCATGACACCCGAGTGCACAGCGCACCACCGTCCTTTTTTCACATCGCCAACCTTCTGTTTGGGAGGACGCCTCGTCGAATAAACTTCCCGAGCTGCCGAGACCGTCCGGAGGCACTTTCGTCTTTTCCTAAAATTTGATGATCTAAGTGACCAAAATCGCACAATCATATTCGTTAACTCAAGTTCCATCCAGACACAATTACCAGCACGTACCTCAACAAAAGCTATAAAAATGCTCTCAGAGCTTCATCTGAAGACAAACAAACCAGAATAGAAGAGAGAGCTCTGAAGTTTTCCAGCAAAGACTTGAAATTCCGCCCACTCTCTTGCTCAAGTGCTCAAGTGTTCACTCTACATATTCACTCGCTCCCCGCTCAAGTTGAACTTCACTCTCCAAGTGCTTGCCTCAATGTATCTCCACCGCTTGCTCAATGCCCGCTCTAAAAGCCGCTCCCGCGAACTCCAAGAAAGACTTCACTATTTTCCCGCCTTCAAGTACTCCTGAACGGACTGTTGTCCTAACTCCTGTAACCTCCTGCAAAATATAGAAATTTGGTCGACACCAAATCAACCCCACAATTTTTCTCTTTCCCGATTTCCACATACGTCATTTTGTCACTGCTGTTGATTCACTTTTGAGTTTTGACTATTTGCTCGCTTAGCTTTGTCTCAAACTAAGATGGTTCGATTCTCCACACCGGAAGGGTGCTGCTAAGCAATAAGCAAGCAGGCAACAACACCCTTGTTTAAAATCCATTCCTTTTTTTTAAAAATTAAATATTTGCATTTATAATTTTATATAGTCTATTTTCTTTTAAAACAATTAATAATAATAATATAATATCGATGACTTGTCCAGTGCAAAATAAATGAGACGGCTTTAATTATTATAAAGTATATAGATATTGAATTATTGATTATGCCCGCGATTTATTTGAAATTATTTTCCTTTAAATATTGAATTCCAATCTCCGCCGGTTTTCTTCTGCTAATTGATTGAGCTCTGTACGAAGCATCCGTGCCCTAGTTGTCTCCACCATCAAAATTCCGTGGGATCTTCGCTTCCTCGATCTTTCCTTCGACCCATCGATCGCATTATTTCGTCATCCTTCGGTAATCTTCATCTTGTTTGTTTCGATTTGTGTTTTTAAGAGGATTATACATCGAAAATTGGTTTTTAGGGTTCTTTTGGGGGTTATGCGCTCAACCAGGTTATGGATCGGGGAAGATGGCTAGCGGCCATGGTTTTTGCCTTCCTGTTTGTGTTCCCCTGTGAAGGCAGGCGTAAGCCCCCCTTTTTTTGGTTATTTCTCGTTAAAATATGATCTTTTGAGCTTCATGAGGAACATTTCTACTGTAATTTTCATTTTGTGCTGACATGAAAACAGAACTTGGGATCAACTACAAGGATCAAAGTCCCTTTTATAACAGTACTCTTGCCAAGATTCTGGTCGAGTATACTGCTGCTGTGAGTTTTCCAAGCAATCGATTCAAAAAAAAAATGTTTTTATGTATTTTTGGCTTAGAAGACATCTTCCATATCTATACCGAAAATGAAATTGTAGTAGCTTGGATTATTTGAAATTTATGGGCTTTATTGTATTCTTGTGATTATGTGTTATAGGAGATCCAATTCTTGGTCTCTAATTCTAGAAGTTCTTACCATTATATTGATGAATGTTGTAGGTATACACAGCGGATTTAACATCACTATTTACATGGACCTGCTCGAGGTGTATAGATATGACAGTGGTATATATGCCTCTGTTTCCATTGAAGAGATCCCATTTGCAAAATTTGGAGCTTATGAATTTGTTCTAAGGATTTAATGTTTATGCTTTGTTTCATGTTTAATTTACAATGGTTTGTGATAATTTGTCGCATGTATCAGGGTTTTGAGGTGGTGGAGGTGATTGTTGATGTCCAAAATTGTCTGCAGGTGCGTTAGCTGGCCATCAAAATGGTTGAAACTTGCTTGTGGGATGATTATTTTTAGTACCATGCATGATCAGCCTCATTTTTTTTACTTGAAACATTAAAAAGTCTTTTTGTAGGCATATGTTGGTGTCGCGGAGGATCTTAATTCTGTTATTGTTGTTTTTAGAGGAACACAAGAACACAGGTACGTACGGAACGCATTTCCTATTACAGTAGTAATTTGTTAGTAGTATTATGTGCTTTATTCGTTTCATGTATAGGTTGTTGCAGTTGGCCCAACTAGTATTCAAAGACAATGGACTGATAATCCCATGTTTAGCTATCTACATTTTGTATTTTTGAGTCGATTTTAGTCGAGCTTAAAATTTGAGGGATCGAGCTTGAGACTTTTGACCAGCAAAAATTCTATATCTTTTGATATAAGTTCTCTCTAACCGGCTATGCAATTAATTTGACGATCCTGTAAGTTTTTTTGGATGTAATCCATATATACTAATAAATTATTTTCCTTGTGTTTTTTTGTTCCTAAACATCTTGTATTCTATCATAAGCATCAACACTAGCTTTATCCTGACTATTTTTGGTCATTCCTATATGAATGTGTTCATTTATTTCTATTGTGTGTTGTTTGCCTTGTTAAATCTATTTTGCGTTCAAATTTGTTTTTGTCCTACTTCTATCCACATGTTCTTTGGAGTATATTTTTCTTTTTTATCATTTGCATTGGTTATCTACTAGTTTTATAGGTGCATATTCTATCCTTCGTTTTATATGCCCAAACCACCTCAATATGCTGTCCCATGCATTGACTTCAATCGGTGTTATTCTCACAACTCTCATTTAATCATTCTTAATTTAGCCTCCTTAATTTTTGCCCACGTTCATTTTGCCCCTCTTATTTGTCCACATTCAACTTAGTTATTATTGACTTATCTCTCAACATTTGGGTCCTTTTGAAATTGTTGATCAGATTGCATTGTGCTTGCTTTTAAATATCCATGATATATTGTTGTAGCATAGTAGTCAAATACACATTTCCATGTTAATGTAATTATGCAGCTTTAACTTTAGAACTTACATAGTTATCTTTATCACCTTCCAAGTATCATACACTTAACCTTTAGCAATATTTTACGCGTGATTATCAGTTTCTGAACTATATTTTTCACATCTCATAATTTTATAATTGAATTTGAATGTTTTTTCTATGATAGAGATTTAAATTTTCCTTGTTTTTGGAATAGACCATTGGTTATCTACTTTGTGGAAGTAGCGAATAACTGATGGAATTCCCACTTATAGTTGTTGGGTTAAAGGATAGTTGTGGATGATGGCGATTATGATGGCTTCAGCAAAGCAAAATGACTATTTTAGCATATTGTTTGCATCACAGCATCTTTTTTTCTAGGTTTTCAACTTATTTTTACTTATTAGATTATGGTTACACAGTATACAAAATTGGATCGAGGATCTTTACTGGAAACAACTTGATCTTAACTACCCTGACATGCCTGATGCAATGGTTAGTATTCTTGTGCTTTGATAATCCATCAGTAGCTGTCGTCTGAAGATATCATCTAATTCTTCTAGATGATTGCAGGTACACCATGGATTTTATCATGCTTATCACAATACGAGTATGCGTCCTGGGATTTTACTTGGTCTTCAAGAGACCAGAGAGCTGTATGGAGACATGCAAATAACTGTCGTAGGGCACTCGATGGGAGGAGCTATGGCAGCCTTCTGCGCACTCGATCTTAAAGTAACTTATCTATTTTTTTACAAACCCTGCATGGTTTTACTCGTGCTTTAATATGCATGATATCATGATACTTTTTTGGGTGTGAGCATATCTTGTGGATCTTTTTACTATAGCGGGCTCACCTTGAAATTTGAATATTGTTTTTAATAATTTACTTTTTAGTTAATGTTGCATTGACTATTGGTCGACCAGAACATTAAGACTTTTTGCATGATAGAGTTACATATTTTTTTTCATTTCTCCCTTTTATGGTTGTTGAAACCCAATTTTCCTGTGGAGATTGCTAATGTGATAGTACTAGTTATCATGAATTTTCAACTAAACAACTAGAAAGAGAAACAATCGCCACATAAAGATTTATGAGCGTTGTTTGGACGATCGGAATTCACAGTCATGTTCGGAGCAACCTTTACATATTCTATATATTTTCTTTCATTTTTGACCTATATTTCAGCAGGTAAACATAATGACCGAACGTTCAAATCCGTTCATCGGTGTTTGCCTGAGGTTGTTTACTCTATTTATATGTGTGCGAGGGTTCATTTGAATTGAAGGGGCTGATGGTTTGAGGATCTTTGCCTTGGAGGTGCCAGTCGCCTAGGGTGCAAACTCCTAGCCATTTTTGAAAATACTAAATCCTCCCCTTGCATCCCCCTTTTGATACTCGTACTCCCCACTACTGGCTCTTCTAGTTCCCCTCACCCTCCACCCCACAACAATGTTATCTCCCTCCCCCACTTCCCACCATTGCCTACATTCTGCGGTAACCTCCGCCCCAACACCGTCTCTATTGGACTCTTTCATCCATCATTGGCTGCATCCCTAATCCGTCTCTGAGTTTCCGTATGATTGAGTGAGCATATGAATTGCATTTTTTAGATTCTTCATCCTTTGGAGTGGATCTTATATTATTAGTAATATTTGTTCCTACTTAATTACTTTCTTGAATTTGTTATGGGTCTTATTATGACATTATTTATTTCTTAATATGTATTTATTATGTCTTAAAAGTCGCGCCCTTATATGACGTCGTTATTTATGTTGTGTCTTGATGTGACGTCCTTTTTAGTCGCATGTCCAAATATGTCACTATTTTCATTAAAAAGTCCGTTGTAAATTCTCTTTAAAGGACAATAAGGGTCTTGTATGAGTAAGCAATGAAATATTCTATTTCTCATCTTTGAATGAGATCTTGGAAGCTCTCTCTCTTGAGCACGCCCCGCTTAGTAAGCCGCGGTCATGGCTCCGTAATATCTCCGCCACCGTCATCTCCACCTCCGGCCACTCCTCCGACAATCACCGAGTAGGCCCATAAAAAAACTCTTGAGACTTGCAGGACTTGATTCATGGCACGTTTAACTTAAGCACTCTCGCCATGCAAACTTAAATTTGTTAATTTTCTTTTAAGCTGTTGCAATTGATTGTGATTATCTCTCGTGGATTAAGTAATTCTATTACAACTTGCAATCATGTGTCAAATGCTCACGCTGTCTCTTTCATTTGTGTGTTTTATTAGTTTAGGTTTGATGGGTTTCCCCCTGAAATCCTCGAGTGAAACCGGGAATATCTCAGCCAAGAGAGGTAAGCCGACCCGACCAAGCGAGCCGCGCTCACCTCAAAGGCCAGAAAACATCCCTAAAAGGGGGCCAAGCGAAGCACGCGCACCCAAGCAACCGTGCTGGAAGGACCACCCCGAAGGGAGGGGCGCAACCAGGCGCAGACGAACGATGCCATTCGTCGACACAAATCACGCCCCAACGCAATTACCGACTTGACCCTCCAAAAAATTATAAAAATTCCTTCAGGCCTTCATTCGAAGACAAGCAACTCCAGAGGCTAGAAAGAGCTATGAGGTTTTTCAGCGAGGTCGTGGGCTTAGGTCGATCCTCCGCTTAGGAATTTGCTCCGCTCACCTTTTAGCGCAAAGGTTCCATTAGGAATCCAAGACATGATGTCCGTCTCCGCGAGAGCGCTCCCACCAAGGCTCCGCTTCAACAGGAGCGCTATCATCGATTCTCCGTGGACTTAGAGATTTCGCCCAGCCGAAACGCTTCCATCGAGGCTCCGTGGACTTAGAGATTTCGCCCAGCCGAAACGCTTCCATCGAGGCTCCGTGGACTTAGAGATTTCACCCAGCCGGAACGCTTCCATCGAGGCTCCGTGGACTTAGAGATTTCACCAAGCCGGAACGCTTCCATCGAGGTTCCGTGGATTTAGCCATTTTCCTAATCAGAGCGTTTCCTTTAAGGCTCCAGGGACTTGGTTTTTTTTCATCCTTTTCACAATTTGTATTTGTAATGGAGAGGTCGTCTATCACCCTCCGAGGAATCATCCAAACTCTTGTAATCTTCAAGGAAATAGTGGATTTTGGATCGACACAGATCTAGACCCGTGGTTTTTCACCCTTTCCGGGTTTTCCACGTCAAAAAAAGCCTTTTGTCATTTGCTGCTGTTTTACTTTGATTGTTTGCGAACCCGATCTGACTTCGAGCTAAGGTGGTCCGATGCTCCAGACCGGGGAAAAACCGAGTGACCCGCAACATTTTGGCGCCGTCTGTGTGAAGGTGTTCCCAAAAGCTCTAACAAATTTCAAGATCACAACACCAGCTACAATGACGAAAGGAAGCGCACACACATCCGACCAACCAGCTTACGAAGAGTCTAGTGATCAAGCATCTAATGACTCGCCCATTAACCCCACACCGCTTCTCGAGGAGATTGTTATCACACTGGCATCATCAATAGAGGAGCGAATGCGTCAGATGAAGGAATGTCAAGCTCAAACCCTTGCCCTACTAAGAGACTCAAAGATTCCTAAGCCCCTAGGGGCACCTTCCACGCCCGCAAGCTGGGGATCGCTCCCTTCGAACCACCACTCGCTCACACCGCCTGCCACACACGGACTTGTGGGACACAGTTCAATGGAAGCACCTCACTCCAGGGAGCCCTTCTCCAGCCAGAGCAAAAGAATCAAGCGAAGAAGAAGCTGAGTCTGAGCCTGACATCCAGAGAAGGAGGCGGGCGCCTCAACAACGCTTCAAGAACTAGAGGGCAACTACATGACCTACGCTTCACTCCACTCGCTCACGCGGAAGTTTCAGTCGTCAAGCAAGCTCCCAACATGGCCGTCACTCAAGGAGGCCAACCGTCGTTGATCCCAAACCAGATAATACCTAAAGGCATCACCAGCTATGAGGGCTCTGTCATAGGCGAGTTGTCTGGCGCCAACTGCTCAGCGCGCCTCGCATTTCCTGATAGGCTTCCTGGGCACACACCGGGAGAAATTTGTACGATGATAAAAGCCGCCACTTCAACTGATAGAAGGCTCGCTCAGGAGGGAGCAGGACATGTGGTCGAGGAAGAGCGCAAACACGGGGGGGGGGGGGGACCAGGCTCAGGCGCGCAAGGCTTCGTTCACCCTATCTCTTCTCTATCCCCACAAATCCTGATGCATCCTGTTCCGCCCGGTATCAAACTCCCCAACCTCGATACTTTCGATTAGACTGATGACCCTGTGGTATACGTCCAATATTTTGCAACCGTTATGAGAATCTACAATGCCTCAGACCCACATTTATGCCGAGTGTTTCCAGCAACTCTAAAAGGAGAGTCTCTCGCCTGGTTCCGCTCTTTGAAAGAAGGGGAAATCAAGAACTTCATGGAGCTAGCTCAGCTTTTCACGAATCGGTTCGCCACCAACCGATGACTAGTTCGCCTCGCAAGGATCCGACTGATTCGGGCAGAGCTGCTCAAGGATTTCTTTCACTGCTTCACCATAGAGGCACAACAGGTCCCGAAACTTAACCATGAGCTTCTACACAGTCTTTTCCTCGGGGGTCTCCAGCCTGGAAAGCTCCACGCCATGCTAAGGAGAGAAGCAGAGCTCAACTACGTTGACCTCATCCGTCGAGTCGAGGCTCAAATCAGGACAGAGGCGGCAGCTGAGGAGCATCGACCTCCGCCCGAAGGAAGCTCGAAAAGGAAAAAGAATCACGAGTCACTACCGAATCCCAGAAGGAGCAGCAAACACTGTGTTAGCCCTCGCCGAGCCGGGGGGCACTGCCAGCACCAGACTTCCCCTTGACCTTCACAAATTTAAGTCTTGCTCTCTATCTGCAATAATTGAACACTTCGAAAGCCAAGGGCTCTCGCACCAAACTCCGGAGACCAATCCAAATACTGCAGCTATCATCGAGGACAAGGACACACCACGAAAGACTGCGTGCGCCTGAAAGAGGAAATCAGGTGAATCGTACATGCTGGCCGACTCGAACAATCTCAGGAGAAAATGACAGTGACTTAGTCTGCCCTGACCAAACCCATGATGGGCAAGGGGACAGAGGAGCTTTCCTCGGAGCAGACCCAATTAAGGCCAAGCCAGCCTCCTCTGAAACCACCGCTCTCCGAGGATTGCTTCTAAGGGCACTCCGATTAGGCGCACCAATGCAGGGCAAAAATCCAAGCGTAAGGCGCGGCTCCTAAATGACACTGTTAGAATTCGACTAACAGAATTTGCAGAGGAAACTCTGCCCCCTCTATGGATTACTCTTTCACAACGGCAAGAATAAAGGGAGCACGGTCAGGCCTGCATACCCCTGTACTTTCATTCAGCAATAACCAAATTAATTCTGTCTTACCAACTACAACCATTTGCAAGCTCGACAGCTCCCAGGAGAGATGGATGAAAGTCCTCCTGAACCTCTCAGGCGAGATAAACAAAAGTCATTCTGCACCTTTCAGGCGGGATTGACGAAAGCCTTTCTGCATCTCAGGCGAGATCGGCGAAAACCCTTCTGCACCTTAGGCGAGACGGACAAAGGTCTGTCTGCACCTCCCAGGTTAGATGGACAAAGGTCCATCTGCACCTTCACTTGGACGAACCCCGGTTCTCCCGAGGCACAAACGAACAAAGGTTCTTCGCCATCTCCACCCAGATGGACCCCAGTCCTTCTGAGGCTCGGACGAACAAAGGTTTTCCGCTACCTCCACTTGGACGAACCCTGGTTCTCCCAAGGCGTGAACGAACAAAGGTTCTTCGCCACCTCCACCCGGACGGACCACGGTCCTCCTGAGGCGCGAACGAACAAAGCTTCTTCGCCACCTCCACTTGGACGAACACCGGTTCTCCTAAGGCGCGAATAAAGGTTCTTCGCCACCTCCACTTGGACGAACCTCGGTTCTCCTAAGGCACGAACAAAGGTTTTTCGCCACCTTCACTTGGACGAACCCCGACTCTCCTAAGGCACGAACAAAGATTCTTCGCCACCTCCACTTAGACGAACCCCGGTTCTCACAAGGCATGAACAAAGGTTTTTCGCCACCTACACTCGGACGAACCCCGAATTTTCTAAGGCACAAACAAAGGTTCTTTGCCACTTCCATGATCTGGACGAACCCTGGTTCTCCTAAGACGCGAATGAACAAAGGTTCTTCGCCACCTCCATCCAGACAGACCCAGGTCCTCCTAAGGCGCGATCGAACAAAAGTTCTTCGCCACCTCCATCCGGATAGACCCAGGTCCTCCTAAAGCGCGATCGAACAAAGGTTCTTCGCCACCTCCATCCTGACGGACCCAAGTCCCCCTAAAGCGCGATCGAACAAAGGTTCTTCGCCACCTCCACCTGGACAAAGGCTCTTCCTCCATCCGAACGGGCCCGATTCTCCTAAGGCACGAACAAAGGTTCTTCGCCACCTCTACCTGGACGAACCCCGGTTCCCCTGAGAAACGAGCAAACAAGGGCTCCTCGACACCAACTCCTAAGCAGACTCTGGTCCTCCCAAACCGCAAGAGGACAGATATCTCCCACTAACACCTGATCAAAATGCCAACACTTAAGCTAAACGCCACTCTACCAAAAGTGTACGCGCACCAAAGCACACAACCAGAGCACAAAAGATCCTAAAAAGAGGATCCCCGTTCGAACAAAAAACAAAAAAACATGCGATGGTACAAACAAAGGCGCACCCGCAAGACGAAGCAAATAGAAAAAAAAGGCACAATGAGATCATCCCTCAACATCGATGTCAGCATCGTCATTCGAGGCATCCTCCACGCCCAGATCACCGCGCTCCGGTAACCTCCGAGTAACCCAAAACCCCTTGCCAAAACCCAAGCGGTACACGACATCACGCTCAAGCAGATCAATCCTAATCGCCATCATCTCAGAGCAAACCTCTTATGCGATACGAGATCGCTCCATCTTAAAGTCGTAAGACCCGTTTTACTCGGGCACCGCGGGCGCTCGCATAACCTCGACGTCCTTCAGCTCCACGGTCAGTCGAGCTTTCTCTTTTTCCAGCTGCTCCGCCTCCATCTGGACGGACTCAGGACCTCCTAAAGAGCGATCGAACAAAGGTTTTTCACATCTATTGCATGGACGGACTCTAGTCCTCCTTAGACAAAAGCGAGCAAAGTCTCATCGCCAAATCCCGGTCCCTCTCAAAGCGCGCACGAACCAAGGTTCGTCGCCGCCTCCCAATACAAACAGACATCCGAGTCCATCCGCACCACCAAGGCAAGAGGGGCAAGTGTCCTTCCTATCACGCTTAAGCAACAAGATCCCGCCACTAACACTCGGCAACAATCGCCAGTGATAGCGCACGAGGAACTAGGAGCATAAAAGCATTAGATACTCTCAGACCGTCGCAGTGCATGTCACGACACTAAGTCACCACCGCGTGGACAACAACAAGGAGCGTTTCGGCAACTGCTGGGGTTCCCTGCCTAATGACGACGGCGGGATCTTCACCACGCAAGGCCGACGCCTGAGGGGATTCGCAAGCTCAACACGTCACGCAAAAGCCCACATGAATGAACGAAGGAAGTGATAAAGGCAATAGGCCAACCAACAATGCCAAGCGTGCATACAACACAGATGCAATTAAGTGCTCCCCTGTCGCCAACACCATCTTTCAAAGCAGCACCTCCTCAGGAGACGGAACACCCCCGCGTCTTTCGCATTACACAAAGCCCCTCGCCGAGGGTGTGACAGAGTTCAACAACGTGCACATCCCGCCACGACAAACCTACCTTTATAGCCATCATCTTAGGGACCGCTCAGCTATCCGGCACCGCTCCACTCCAAGGACTCAAGACTCCCTGTGTTATGCAAACGTGAAAGCTCGCATCATTGCAACATCCTGAGGCACAAACGTCATCAATGACCACCGTCTCCAGAAGCTCAGTCCCAACTCTTGATAGGAACGAGCACTGAATCATTCCAGGTTACATCATGGAAATGGACACCATGTCCTTCCACAACTTCTAGTGGTGGCAAGCCCGCAGGTCCTTCCGCGACGCTGAGACAAGGGGGGCATAACGCCAGAACATCGCCCCACGTCGCAAGAACTCGCCACCAGCGGTAACGCTCCGTAGCAGCCGTATAGGCTAGCGCGCAGCGCCATACTCACACATCCGTACAAGGAGGATGCGAAAAGCAACGCGCTTTTGCACCAACACGACAAACAAAGCACAAAGTAGGAGGGCGTTTCCACGATGCGCCGCAGACGCCACGTAACTAGCGAGGGCTCTGCACGATCAATCAATCGCATGAATCGCCGCCTAGGCATCCCTCGCGGAACCTTCAACCCGCGAAGCAGACAGAGGTGGTTCTGAGACGTCAGCGCCCACATCAAGGCCCGATCAAGGGGATATTTCACGGCACAAACAAAAGCAGCTTGTGACGCGCGCATACCAAAATGATCTTAAGTCCATAATCCCAAGGCAAAATGTTCGAGCTCAGAAATTTACGGGCTCGTCTCTTTGCTGATCACGACCCACAAAAGATTGGGGGAGTTTGATGGGGTTCCCCATGAAATCCTCGAGTCAAACCGGGAATATCTCAGCTAAGGGAGGTAAGCCGACCCGACGCGCTCCAAGCCGCGCTCACCTCAAAGGCCAAAAAGCATCCCTAAAGGGGGGCCAAGCGAAGCACGGGCACCCATGCAACTGCGCAGGAAGGACCACCCTGAAGAAAGTGGCACAACCAAATGTAAACGCGCATGTGCCCTGCGAGCCGGAGGCCGCCCCCGCTGTCGTCGGGCACCCCGCCGGGGGGAGGGCACTTTCGTTATTTTGATAAATTTGGTGATCCAGGTGATCAAAATGGAGCCACACCATTCGACGGCACAAATCACGCCCCAGCGCAATTATCGACACAACCCTCTAGAAAATTATAAAAATGGCCCCAGATCTTCATTTGAAGACAAGCAACTTTAGAGGCTAGAAAGAGCTCAGAGTTTTTCTAGCGAGGTCGTGGACTTAGACCGATCGTCCACTCAGGAATTCGATCCGCTTCCCTTCTAGCGTAAAGGTTCCATTAGGCTTCCAAGGCACGACGTCCGTCTCCGCGAGAACGCTCCCACCAAGGCTCCGCTTCTGCAAGAGCGCTACCATTGAGGCTCCGTGGACTTAGAGATTTTGTCCAGCCGGAACGCTTCCATCGAGGCTCCGTGAACTTAGAGATTCGCTTAGCCGGAGCGCTTCCATCAAGGCTCCGAGAACTTAATTTTTTTTATCTTTTTCACAATTTGCACTTGTAACAGAGAGGTGGTTTGTCACCCTTTGAGAAATCATCCCAACTCTTGTAATCTCCAAGAAAATAGTTGATTTTGGCTCGACATAGATCCAACCACGTGGTTTTTCATCATTTCCGGGTTTTCCACGTCAAAAAAAGTTTTTTGTCATTTGCTGCTGTTTTTGTTTTACTGTTTGCGCACCCCGACTCCGAGCTAAGGCGGCCCGATGCTCCGAACCGGGAAAAAACCGGGTGACCCACAACAAGGTTCATTACTTATGTCCTCCCTATTACATCACCCATTACGTCATAATTATGTCTTCACCACACTTGCAACGCTACCTTACCCCGAGGCCCGAGTCACTTACCCTTTTAAATATTTTGAAAAGTTAAAAGCTAGATACAGATTTTTAAACTAACGCATGAAGCGTGACTTTGAGCTTTGGGCACTAATACTTTGAAGAGAAGTCTACTGTTATGACTTTGAGCTATGGGCACTAATACTTTGAAGAGAAATCTACTGTTATGGTCCAGTTCTCGTTTGTTATCCATCACATATTTTTATTAATGCTGCATTTATTATGGTCCATGTCGCATATGTTATTGTTCGTCCTTTTTATGCAAGTCCATATGTGATTTATTTACATTTATGTCATGTTGTAAGTCTATTTAAAGGACCCATTGGGTGTTGTAATGGTAAGCAAAAAGAAGTTACTCCTTTTCCTTTTGATGAGATTGTGGTAGCTCTCTCCTCTCTAACACATCCCGCCTAGGTAGGCACGGTTCCAGCTCCACTATCCTTCGCCGCTGTCATCCCCGCCTCCGACTATCCCCCGGCGACACTACCGCTATTACAAAGAAGCTCCTAACATCTCCAAATTTGGCTTTTGCCAATATTACAATCATGAGGGTATCAAACAAAACCGGTATTAGTACTTTAGATGTTCCATTATGCTATTAATTCGCTTTTGCTGAATGTGCTTCGTTTATATGTGACATGCACGTGTTTTAGGGATTCTAGCGTGTTCATGGAACTTATATAATATATCAAAATATCTAATGATGTTTTGATGTTTCTCCTTTTGCAATATTTTGTGCATTAATCTTATGTTTTTGGCATCAAGGTCAACCATGGGAGTCGCATTAAATTGCCTTGCTTTTGTGTTATATTAATTAAAAAAACATTAGTTGATGGTGCTTCTAGAACCTGTATAATCTCCATCAATTTCTATTTTATTTACTCTGGCTCCGTTAGGTTGGGTGGAATTGGGACTTCAGAATTAGAATTGAAGGTTAAATATAATTGACAATGACATCTAATTCAAATTCTAGGTGTCCAATTCCATCCAAACGAATGGGCCCTTAACGGTGCATCGAGCCAATTTCTCTTTTCCATTCTCAGGCAAGTCTAGTTTATGTTGCCCAGCCATCTTATCTCTCTTGTAATGGCTGTTGGTTAACCTGAATTGATTCTTTTTGTTAATTGTGCTAACATCCAGGTCAACTATGGAGCAAAAGATGTTAGACTTATGACATTTGGACAACCTCGGATAGGGAATGCTGCTTTTTCAGCATATTTCAAGTCACATTTGCCAGATGCAATTCGGGTGACGAACGGGCATGATATTGTGCCTCATCTACCGCCATACTACTCCATATTCCCCCAGAAGACCTACCATCACTTCCCCACCGAGGTAACACCATGCAAAATACTTGTTAAATGCCGTAGCTGTTTAATCTTAGGCCCTTGTTGGCCTGGCGTTTTTGATCCGGCGCGGTTCCCTAGAACATCTGCCTCGCAATTGGGCGTTCCTCGGAACATGCCGAAAGTGCCCGTTTTGTGCCTTTCGTGACCTCCGGTTGCTTGCTATCCATTTTTTTGTATATAATGTTGCAGTGTTAATTACTGGGATCTCCTTTAGGACTTTGCATTATTACCAAGATCTTTTCATGCAGGATAGGCGTCACACCTGCCTGCCACCCTGGAGTCTCATCAGTTGGTGATGAGAGCTCGCCTGAGAGCTCTTTATCAAGGAGGTCTTGAGATCGAATCTTGACCTAAACAACCTTTCGGCTTTCTGTGGTTGGATCGAAGACGGGATCCGTTGGTGATGAGAGCTCGCCTGAGAGCTCTTTATCAAGGAGGTCTTGAGATCGAATCTCGGCCTCAACAGCCTTTCGACTTCCTGTGGTCGGACCGGAGATGGGTTGGGGTGTACAGCCCGCGGGCCTGATAAAGCTGCCTTGGTGCGACGCCAAGGTGGGTCCCCTGGTGAGACTCTAGGGTAGCAGGCAGGTGTGAAGCTTGTCCTTCATCATAAAAAGTGCACTTTTATGATGCAGGACATGCGTCACTCCTGCCTGCCACCCTGGAGTCTCACTAGGGGGTCCACCTTGAAGTACACCAAGACGGCTTTCATTAGGGCTGCCGCCCATACACCCCAACCAGTCTCCGGTCCCACCACTTGTCACAAAGGGTTGTTGAGATCAGGGATCAAACACCTGACCTCCTTGATAGAGTCTTCAGGCAGACTCTCATCACCAATTGAGTTGCGGATCAATTGGTGATGAGAGCTCGCCTCAGAGCTCTTTATCAAGGAGGTCTCGAGATCGAATCTCGGCCTCAACAACCTCTCGACTTCCTGCGGTGGGATCGGAGATGGGTTGGGGTATATGGCCCGCGGTCTTGATAAAGTCGCCTTGGTGCGATGTCAAGGTGGGCCCCTGGTGGAACTCCAGGGTGATAGGCAAGTGTGATGCCTGTTCTGCATCACCTTTACTCTAGTATTTGAAATTAGCAAAATCTCCCCTCCATGTTTACATTGTTTTAACTTTTAATACAACATGAGAGAGGTGCGCTTGTAATGTATGTTAACTGGGAGGCGATATCTTGTAACATTGCAAACTCAGATGAGAGGCTTTTATAATTTGAAAATGTAGAGGGACGACTCCTATAGTTACTCAAAGTCCCAGGGAAGCCCTAAACACTCCATATATTAATCTGGAATTTTATTAGGTTTTGAATTGACAGTCCCGCTCTTTTATGGATTATGGTGGTGATTCAGGTATGGCTTCACGAAATCGGATTGGAGAGCCTCGTGTATTCCGTCGAGAAAATCTGCGACGAAACGGGCGAAGACCCATCTTGCTGCAGGTATTTGCTTCCCTATCCATGCATCAAATGCTTGTTATCTCACCCAGCCTCTCTTCTGCTCTCTTGACTGTTGTCTTTTCTTGTCCGGAAAGATCCGTGCGCGGAAATAGCATCTCGGATCATCTCGTCTATCTCGGAGTCAGCCTGCACGCGGAAACCTGGCGGTCTTGTGGGATCGTAACGGACCCGAACACGAAGAAATATCAAACAGATCTTTCTGGAAACTTCATTATTTCGAGGGATTCAGCTACTTCAGTTCTGCAGCAAAGTCCAGAAATAGAGACTAGCAGCAGTCGATACTCATTGGTGCTTAGTTCAATCAGTAGGAGGCAGGAGAAATAAAAGAAGGGCATAAGAAATGTAGTGTACATATTTACATAGCTAAACTCTTGATAGAAATTTATCAGTGTACATTTGCACTCACTTTCAAAAAAATATGACCGTTGGTGGGTTTACTTCTCTGAAATGGCTGGTATGGTTCTATTTCAGTGCTAAGATATGTCCCTGTGACTTGTAATAAGAATATTTTTTTTTACTTTTGATAAATTTTAAAAAAATGAAATAGATGTTAAATAAATGGTAAGTTTATTGAAAGATTTAATATTTAAGTATGCATGAAATCCATTGAACTTATCCTATAGGATGAAGGAAGAGATTGCACAACTTGCAAGAGAATATTCTTGCAATATTAGATATTTTTTTTGTGTGCTTATTACTACATGAAACTATGTCTATATGCATTGGGCAAATATAAAATTAAACTAGGGGAAATAATTACCACATAATGAGTGTACATTTGGTAATGACACTAATGATTAAATAAGCTATGCTAGCATTTACCCGCAAATGTACACGCGTGCGGAGCGAATCGACTTGAGAGATATGTTATGAAACCGGAGATTAGAGTGGATTCGGCATTGAGGTGAGCCGAAATTGATGAATACGAGATCCAAGTCCGGCGTGTTCTATTACTTCACGATGGATGTGTATGTTGAGAGTATTTTGTTTTTTCTGTATAAAGCAAAGGAAATAAAATAAAGTAGAAAAATCTAATATGATAAATGAACCCCTGAATGAGGTAATATCTCCCCTAATAAAGTTGAGTATGCTAACAATCTTAATTATCATGTATTCGTGGTGATCAAAAATATATGCTGAGGATATGAGAGGTCACCTCTGTGAACTCAGTAGGTTATCTTGATGAGCTCAACAGGTCAACTCGGCGAGCTCAGCAGATCATTTCAGCCAACTCAGCAGATAACCTTGGCGAGCTCAACATATGACCTCGCATGGGTGGGGCCCACCTTATGATAGTTGAAGACGTTCCCCCTGAATTTTTGAAGTCAAATCGGGAAGATTACGACCAAGGACATGGAGGGGAAGCAACCCGAACAAATGAGCTGCGCTCACCTAGGAGCACCCCGGAAGGAGGGCAAGCCAAGCACGCACCTGCGCAAACGGTGCGCACGTGCAGGCAGTGCGCCCATGTGCGAGCGACCAACCACACACATGCGACCATCGCGCGCGCGTGGCCTGCGCAAGCAGCGGCGGTACCGCAGCCGCCGGTCGCCTCGACTGCCTCCGGTCGCCGCCACCACCGAGCAACCTGCCCGGGCCGTCCAAGCCGCCCGAGAAGGGGGGGCATGCCCGTCATTTCATGAAAATTAGCGATCCAGGTGACCAGAACGGAGCAACGTCATTCGCCACCTTAAAACCGCCCGAATGCAATTACCAGCATGACCCTTTTGAAAACTATAAAAAGGCCCCAAATATTCATTTGAAGACAAGCAACTCCAGAGACTAGAGATAGCTCTGAGATTTTCCGGCAAGGACGTGATACTTAGATCACTCCTCCGTTTTGAATTCGCTCTGCTCCCTCTCTAGGCCGCTCAATGTCAACATTAAACGCTCAACACTTAACGCCAACGCTTAGCGCTCATGTGGATGCACTCATGAGCGCAGAAGAAGACGCCGGAGGAATACTTTCTTGGACGCTCGCCTCTTAGCTTCGTGCTCTCCAAAGTTTCAAGGACTTGGCCATTTTCTCCAGAAAATGCTCTCATCCAAGTCCTGAGTACTTAGCCAATTTCTCGCTCTGGAATAAGGCACCGAGGAGCACTCAAGTGGACATTCTCGTCAAAGCTCAGTGGACTTAGATTATTTTTCTGCTCTTCCTGTACTCTAAACTTGTAATGAAGAAGTGTCATGTCACCCTCCTAGGAGATTGCCAGTACTTGTAACCTCAAACTGTATAGTGGATTTTGGCTTGACACAGATCCAACCACATGATTTTTTATCATTTCTGGATTTTTCACGGTAAAAAAGCCTCCTGTCATTGCTGCAGTTTTTCATTGAGTGTTTGTGGGATCGGTCCACTTTGAGCTAAGGTGGTCTGATTTTTTGGACCGAAGAAAAATCAGGTGACACGCAACAGTTTGATGTCGTCTGTGGGAAGGTGTTCCCAAAAGCTCTAAGGAATCTCAAAATACAACGCTTGCCCTGCACAAGTACCCCCAACTAGCTGCAATGACAAAGGAGGCATGCACGTGGCAAACCAGACAACTTGCAAGGAATATGACAACCAAGCCTCCAACAACTCTCCTGACGGTGGCACGCCACTTCTCGAGGAGATAATCGTCGCGCTAACATCATCAATGGAGGAGCGGATGCGTCACATGGAGGAATGTCAAGCTCAGACACTCACCCTACTAAGGGACTCAAGGACTTCTAAGTCCATGGAGGCACGCCCTACACCCGCGAGCCAAGGATCACTCCCTTCAAGCCACCCCTTGGCAAAGTTGCCCGTGCCACGTGCCACGCATGGACTCGTGGGGCACAGATCGATGGAGGCATCACTCCCAAAGGAGCACTTCTCCTGCAAGAGCAAAAGAATCAAAAAAGAGGAATGAGCGGTCTGATCCCGACATCCGGAGGTACATTTGGATGTCTTACAAATTATGCATGCGCGCAAGAATGTTATCAACCACATTTAGTCGAGTGATCAAATTCGAGCCGCAACATGAAATATCGGACGGTGCGGTTATAAGGGTAAATACATGAAACAAGAGGCGGTGCGGCTACAACCGTTGGGGAACTCGTTATAGGAAAAAAATGTCTTAGTAGCTTACTATAGCGGAATTGATATATTAGTGGCATAGTTGTAAATTCGTGTTTAGTGATGTTCGGTATGAATGTTATAAATATAGCCTAATGAGTTGTAATGAGAATGATTCTATTAATAAGAAAGTTCTTGGTAGAATTGTTCTCTCATTTCTTCTCTTCTTGTCTAGTTTTGTCTTCTCCTCCGATCATTTTCTCTGATCTTCATCTAAGTTCTTCCCCTCTGACGCGTTTGAAATTTTCATGACAATTTTTCATTTGTCGCGAGCCACGATCCGCACAGAATAACTTCCATTAAATATTTTTCATTTGTTGCCAACAACTTCATACCCACTTCCACCAATTTTGTAATCAATGTGGCCATGATCCTCACCATCCTCCTCATGTGCTCTCGTCTGCGCGCTTGGCCCAAACTACTTGTTCTGTTGCGCCCTCCACTTCTCCAGCCGAGGAGACCCGCACGTTCCAATCTTTTTGGCTAGGGCCGCTGCTCGCTGGTGCGCTGCGCTGTCAGGAAGTTCCCAGCCGTCGTTTACCCGAGCGATCTCAGGTTGGGGATGTCTGGTTCGGAGTGCGCCAACCAGTGGCGTACCTAGAATGATTTTCCAGTGTGGGCATTCATTAAGATAACGATAAATTATTTTTTTGGCGCTCGTTCATAATTTCATTTAGGCAATTCATCTAACAAGTGATAATTCAATGATATGCAATTGTAGTATGATGATGGGCAAATCCAATGACAATGGATAAATCCAAAAAGAATGAGGTATGTGCATTACACCAAAATTAAAAAAAAAAGAAAATAATATGCTGGAAATTGTTCAATTTTTTACACGAAGGTGGAAAGTGTGTTAAACAAAATTTTAACAAAAAATAAATAAAAAATCCTTTCGAGGAAGGAGAAATGAGTGCTGTTGTGGACTAACTTGATGGCCCGGTCGGGCCGGATTTGCTTGAACCGTCTTAGCTTACGAGGCGGTCGAGCGCACACACAGTCAATGAAAGTAGAAAGTTGACACGAGATGTGATGACGTGGAAAAACCCCTTAAATGGGTAAAAAATCACGTGATCGGGTCTGTGCCGGTCAAATTCCACTAAATTCCGGTGATCACAGTGTGTTGGAGAATCGGGGAGACAGGCCGCTCCCGTTACACTTGGTGGAGAGAGAGAGAGACTATAGCTTCCTGCGGGCAACAGGCTGCACCGCGGAAGTGACTTAGACTTGGAAATGCGCGGGATGCTTCTGGCGCTTGCGCTCAGGGCGCACGTGCTTCTGGCTTCGGAGGGCCTCTTCCTTCGGCTTCCTCGAGGTCTTGGGCGTCCTTTAGCTATCAGCGCGCTGGTGGGGTGCTTATAGCCGCTGGTAGCAGCTGGTGGTCACTGGTTGTCGATGGTGGCTGGTGGTGGTTCTCGGCGAGCGGTGGTTGACTTGGTGGAGGAGGCAGGATAGCTCTCACTTGAGGAAGAAGAAGACAACCCGGAGGAGAGAAAAGGTCAAGAATGAAGAGACCCTGAGGTCCCTTTTATAGCCTCCAGGGGAGGATCATGGTGGGCCCCACCACTAAAGTGATGGGTTAGTGGGTGGTTACCCTCTTGATCGAACGACGAGGAGAGCCTCCCCTTGATCGAACGGTGGGGAGGCTACCCACGGTGACGGGCCGCCACGGCGGCGGGGGTGGCTGGCCAGGCGGCCGACGGCGGCGGCCGGCTGGGGGCCGGCCGCGGCGAGGGCGGCGGCCCTCCGCGGCTAGACTGGCGGCCCGCCGCGGCTAGGCCGGAGGCCTTCCTCGGCTAGGCCGGGGGCCTTCGTCGGCTAGGCCGACGGTCTGCCGTGGCCGGTCCGCCGGCAGCCTAGCCGGCCGTGGCCGGCTGCGGCTAGGCCGGCCGTGGCTGGTTGCGGCAAGGCTAGCCGTGGTCGCCCACGGCTAGGCCGGTGGCCTGCTGCGGCCAGGCCGCCAGTTGCTAGGCGGCCTGCCGCGGCCACCTGCGGCTAGGTCAATGGCCTGGCGCGGTCAGGCCGCTAGCGGCTAGACGGCCTGGCGCGGCCTAGCGCGGCCTTGCCGCGGCTAGGTCGCAAGCGGCCAGGTCGCCAGTGGCTAGACGACCTGGTGTGGTCTGGTCGCGGCCTGCCTGGTGCTGGCGGTTTCCCTCCACGGGGAGAGGGAGTGGGTCCCGACCCCCATGGTTTTCTCCTCCTGAGAGTTCATGAATGAGGTGGGCCACCCATGACCCACTTTTGGAGGCGATCATGGGGGGGGGGGGGGCTTTTCCCTTATAAATAAAGGTGGAACCCATCAAGTGCAAACGGCAAAACCAAATTTAAATGAAAAATAAATAGAAAAAATCCTTATATTCCTCAATGTACAACCCCGTGTTCGCCGAAGGGACTCGGACAAGCAGGCGGGTCGACCCCGGCCCGCGCCTCCAAGGGTCGCCCAGGCGGGTCGACCCCGGCCCGCCTCTCCTAGGAGGGTAAGCCTCCAAGGGTCGCCCAGGCGGGTCAACCCTGCCCGCCTCTCCTAGGCAGGTCAGCCTCGGCCCTCCGACCCGCGCCCATTAGGCGGGTCAGTCCTGCCCGCCTCTCCTAGGCGGGCCACCCTCGGCCCGCGCCTTCACGGGCGGGCTGTCTCCAACCCGCATCCCCTAGGCGATCTAGCCCCGGCCCGCGCCTCCTGCCGAGTAGAGACATCGAAGGGCTACTCGCCCAGTCCCCAATGGGGGGGGGGGAATCCCTTGCCATTTTGCCCCTACAGGCCTTCCCTTAGCCAGCTAGAACTGCGGAGTCTCGCTGTTGTCAGACCTGGGTGTACAACCCCGTGTTCGCCGAAGGGACTCGGACAAGCAGGCGGGTCGACCCCAGCCCGCCTCTCCTAGGCGGGTCAGCCTCCAAGGGTCGCCCAGGCGGGTTAGCCCTGCCCGCCTCTCCTAGGCGGGCCAGCCTCGACCCTCCGACCCGCGCCTATTAGGCGGGTAAGTCCTGCCCGCCTCTCCTAGACGGACCACCCTCAGCCCACGCCTTCCTGGGCGGGCCGTCTCCAACCCGCGTCCCCTAGGCGAGCCAGCCCCGGCCCGCGCCTCCTGCCGAGTAGAGACATTGAAGGGCTACTCGCCCAGTCCCCAATGGGGGGAATCCCTTGCCATTTTGCCCCTACATGCCTGCCCTTAGCCAGCTAGAACTGCGGAGTCTCGCTGTTGGCTGACCTGCCTAAGAGAGGCGGGCCGGGGTCAACCCACCTGGGCGACCCTTGGAGGCGCGGGCCGGGGTCGACCCGCCTGCTTGCCCGAGTCCCTTCGGCGAACACGGGGTTGTACACCGGACGCCAAGGCGGGTCAGCCCTGCCCGCCTCTCCTAGGCGGGTCAGCCTCGGCCCTCCGACCCGCGCCCATTAGGCGGGTCAGTCCTGCCCGCCTCTCCTAGGCGGGCCACCCTCGGCCCGCGCCTTCCCGGGCGGGCCATATCCAACCCGCGTCCCCTAGGCGAGCCAGCCCCGGCCCGCGCCTCCTGCCAAGTAGAGACATTGAAGGGCTACTCCCCCAGTCCCCAATGGGGGAATCCCTTGCCATTTTGCCCCTACAGGCCTGCCCTTAGCCAGCTAGAACTGCAAAGTCTCACTGTTGGCAGACCTGGGTGGACTGCGCATAGCCGGTCAGGACAGCGCAGTTCGGCTGTTGGCAGGCCAGCCCAAGGGGTTTTCAGTAATTTCAGGCTAGCAGAGGTTAGTTATTTGCAGATCGTTTTCAGAAATTTATAAATAGGACCCAAGGGGTACCTCAGAAGACATGCTTACTTGTCCCCCAGTATCCTAGCGCTTTATGAGGTACCTTAGCCCGACATTTGGCTAAGGAGGAGAAGCGCTCAGTGATCTTCCGGGTTTGTGGTGGGACCTCCGCACCGGGCCCTTGGTCTAGTCCTTTGCTCTCTTTTCCTTGTTGTTTTCCTTGCAGGAGCGAAGTAGGTGCGCGACCACCCCTTCCCTAAGGGTGAACTCCACAAGAGACCGATTTACGGTTTCAACACTCAAAAAACAGAGTGGTACATGCATTTCGCCTCTCCACGTCACAACAGTTTATCTCTCCATGTCACAACAGTTCGTCTTTGTCTATCAAAAGTTTCAGAAGAAGAAAGTGATAAGCTGTAAATGGTTGAATTTTTCCAAGAAAAATGAGATATGATCGTGAAAACAAAGTCATGCCAAAGTCGCCAGATATTACAGACGTGGGCTTGCCAGTAATCGATGCCCTTTGAAATCTGAAGGGAGAAATCTCGCGCGGAGGAGAAATTGAGGAAACACCCTAGGCGCAATTTCGCGAAAGGGAGAAAGCTCGATCATGCTTTAGGTTTTAATGCCTCTTTTTTTAATTGGTTTTTCCCATTTTCAAGTATTAGCTACGGTTTTTAACCGTAGCAAATACTGTAAATAATATTTGCCGCAGTTATAAACCGTGGCTAATACTACTTCAAGAAAAAAATTACTTCAATGAGGCAGCCGCCTACACTCGGCCTATGGTAGGTCCTTCGTTCCCCTGGCGCCAACTGCCTAGTGGAGGTCAAGTTCGGGTGCGCCCCACGCGCGAGCATGATTTCCACGTGCTCTGCGTCGACAAATGGCTCATGACCTAACTGACCTACAGGACCTGCCTAGTGCCTACAGTGCCTATTTCACATTGGCTATGCCAGCCGGCAGGAGACCGGCTGGCCCGATAGAAAATTACCTAAACATCATGAAATAAGAGGAATTAAGCTAATCAAAACCTGGGATACTTAGTGGATGGCACATAGGATGTCACTATACACTATGCCCCCATCTCATCAAAGCTCTCAAAATACTACTAACACACTGTTCCCTATAGCGGGTCACTCCAACAGCTCAATACCGACCCAACCGGTCTACTTCGGCCGGCCCAGCCAACGGTACACCGAGTGCCCCAAATTTGACGTACATATCTATACATTGAACTGTGGAACTAGTAGAGTGACCGGCTATCGCGAATATTAGGGTGTTAGTATGTACAAAGATTTAATGAGATGGGGGAATAGTGGCATCCTATGTGTCATCCAAGTTTTGGTTAGTGTAATTCCTCTCATTTCATGATGCTTAGATAAGTTGCTATCATGCCCGACCGGTCTCCTCCCGACTGGCACGGCCAACGCTCGTTCGACTTGTCTGAAATAGGAATTGTCGGCAGGGCGGGCAGGTCGGCCTGGCCACGAGCCATTTGTCGACACAGAGCACGTGTGTTGGAGACTAGAAACAGATTCAACCACGTTCAGATTGAGGGGGTGACCAAAGGTTATGATGGTGATTAACCCATTTTTTAACCACTTGGGGTGCGCATAGCCGTTCCAAATGGGGGGATCATGGGGTTGACTAGTGGCTAGTCAACCCACTCCCCATGATCCCCATCATGATAGTAGGAGAGTGGGAGGACCCACTCCCCCTTTTATCTCTCCACTAATTCCTCTCCCATCACAAAAGAAGGAAACCACCGCCGGCCACTGCCGCTCGCCGACCACCGCCGGCCACCACTCGACGCCGACCACCGCCGGCCGCCGGCCGCCTCCCGCCGCCGGCCGGCCGCCGGCCGCCTCCCGCCGCCGGCCGGCCGCCACCCGCCGCCGGCCGGCCGCCTCCCGCCTCCCGCCGACCACCGCCAGCCGGTTGCACGCCGCCCGTGCCTCCACCGTCCGATTGTGATGGGGCCTCCGTAGCCGTCCGATCCGTTGGTAACCACCCACTAACCCACCACTTTAGTGGTGGGGCCCGCCATGATCATCCCTCGGAGGCTATAAAAGGACCCCCAGGGGCTCCTCATTTCTTATCTTTTTTCCTCCCTGGTTCTTCTCCTTCCTCAGGTGAGAGCTCTCCCGCCTCCTCCACCAAGTCGGCCTCTGTTCGCCGTGAGCCACCGCCAGTCACCAACAGCCACCGGCGGCCACCAACATCCACCAACGACTACAGGCACCCCACCAACGCATAAGAAGCAAGAGGACGCCCCAGACCTCGAGGAAATCGAAAGAACAGGATATTGGGAGCGAGCAAGTGCGCGCCGCCCCGAGCACGCGCGCCAGGAGCATCCCACACATTCCTTTGTCCATGTTACTCCCGCGGTACAGCCTGTTGCCCGCAGGAGACTACAGTCTCTCTCTCTCACCCCCCAAGTTGTAACGGGAGCGACCTGTCGCCCAGATTCACCAAGCATACTGTAATCACCCAAAGCTAGTGGAATTTGACCGACATAGACCAGGTTACGTGGTTTTTTACCCATTTCAGGGAGTTTTCCGCGTCATCAAAACTTGTCTTCACTGTTTCATTTTCATCGACTGTGTGCGCGCTCGACCTCTCCGTGAGCTGAGACGGTCCTAGATTATCCGGTCCGACCTGCGCATCGAGTTAGTCCGTAACAGGTTACTTGTTTTGTTATCAACCCACGTGAGACTCGATGAGAAGAAGTTAGCAAGCACAAAGAACAACAACGAAGTGTCGAAAAACAAGATCCGCGTGCTGCGGCGAGGAAGTCCCGCCACACACCCGGAAGTCTATTGGAACTTTCTCTCCTAAAACCATTGTTGAGCTCGGCACAAGTGAGACAGATACTGAACTCACCCACCGTAGAGGGGGGTGGGAGTGGGGTGAAGGTGCCTTCAACTTGTGCCTCGAGGTCCATGATTCATGACTACTAAAGCAACTATGTGTAGGTGTGTAAAACACCTCAGAACCCACCCATGTAACCACACCACATAACCGCATTGCACACGCACATAACACAATGCATAAGCTACTAAGACATTTTTTCCAAAAGCGAGTTCCCCACCTGCCATAACCGCATGCCCCCTATTTTATGTAAGACATGTTTTCCTAAACCGAGTTCCCCACGTGCCATAACCACACGACCCTCCTTATTTCATGTATTTACCCATGTAACCACACCACCTTATATTTCATAAATTTATCATGCCAAAGCTCAAATTCACTAGACTGAATATTGTTGATAACATTCATTTGCGCACAAATATTTTGTAAGAAATCTAAATGTATCTCTATGATATATGTGCGCGCCCACGCAGTCAACGCCTAAAACTATATATATTGGCCGTTGATTTCCTGCAGAAATAGCATGATTGATCCAGATACTGATCAACGGTCAGTATTTAATACCGTATGATCCGTAGGATATCAGATCAATGGTCAGTATTTATTTTTGCACCCAAAAATAGGTGAGTAATTCATCTAAATTTTTTTCCTCTAGAGAGATAAGTTTTCTTAAAGAAAGATGATGGAATTAAAAGGTATTTAAAAGAAGAAATTATTATGCAAGTATTTTGAAGAACAAAAATTTACAATAAAAATGACATATTAAGGGTTCACTTGCCCGGCCTTTTTACTCCGGCTTGTCTGAATAAAAACTCCATCGTTATAAAATATATGTTTGACACTGCAATAGTCACAACCGTCGCCCCAAAAAAAGTTTGAATGTAACGACATAGTTCCACGAGTGATATGTGTTCACAAAAAACCCTTTAAACCAAAACACGAATGTGATTCCATGAGTGAGATTGAGTGTTCGCAAACTATAGTTCATGATCATTGCGTTCACCACGGCCACCAACATCCCAAATAGACTCTTAATGTAACATCCCGAAGTCTAATATCTCAAAAAAATTTCAGAAGCTACACACACCAAAATTATCTGTCTTCGTTGGACCGCCCTCATCTAATTTTTGGTGCTCAACTCTAGTTAGTCACTCTTCATATTCATCTCTCTCTCTCTCGCACCTCACTTCTCTTCGCATTTTCTTGGTTCTCTCTTTTTGTCGCGGGCTCTTATTTTTATAGTAGATTCGTGGAACGGGGGACGAAGAATCATGAACATGAATTCTATGAATGAGATAAATAATTATTGGGCAATAATTAGAAAAGTTCATAGATATATGGGTATGTTCATGTTAATGATCTCCTATATTGAAGGAGAAGAACCTCAATCTAACCTTTGGATTAAGTTTTTTAATATATTCATTAATTTGATTATATGTCTATTATTTTCATAATATTTAGTACATGCAATACAATTAATTCTTGATTCGTGATACATATTAAAGTTGAAGCATGTAATTAAATTGAAAAAATATATATAAAAAATTCATAGCTTGTAATATACCTGATGGGGATGAAGCCCCATTTAAAGTCTTAAGGGTGCATTTAACCACTCTTCCCCCATGATTTCTCCTATTATGGAGATCATGGGTTTGACCGGCCAACCCACTCCCCATGATCTCCTCCACAATAGGAGGATCATGGGGGCCACCCATCCAATAACTACCGCCGCCGTCGCAGGCGGCCGCCGCCGTCGCTTGGCCGTCAGGTCGCCGCCGCTTGCAGATTGGCCACCGTCCGATCACTACGGAGCCTCCATCGCCGTCCGATCTGCAGGTAACCAACCACCCACTAACCAACAGGTTAGTGGGGGAGGCCCACCATAACCACCTCTGGGAGGCTATAAAAGGAGCTCCAGACCTCCTCATTTCTCACCTTTTCGCTCCCTCAGCATTCTTCTTCCTCAAGCCAGAGCTCTGCCGAACTCCACCCTCAGGTCATCTTCAAGCCGCCTACGAGCCAGAGGAACGCCCAAGTCCCCAAGTGCGCGAAGAAGGGAAGAAGACGACTATCACCAGCACTCAAACACACCAGCCACCAAGCAACATCCAACATTCACTCGGCGCAGCCTGTTGCCCGTTGCAAGTCAGGAATTCTCTCTCAACACCAAGTTGTAACGAGGAGCGGTCTGTCGCCCTCGATTCTCAAGCATATTGTAACCGCAAGCTGATAGTGGACTTTGACCGGCATAAATCCGGTCATGTGATTTTTTACTCATCAGTTGAGGGATTTTTTCACGTTAAACCTCTTGTGTCAACTCACTATTTTCATTGACTGTGTGCGCGATCGACCGTCCCGAGAACTAAGACGATCCAGTTTACTCCGATCCGACCGAGACATCGAGTTAGTCCACAACATTACCAAACATGATGATCAGATATAAAATAACAGAAAAAGAAAGTATGTATAAAGTAAGACATTAGCAACTAATTCAACATATTATTATTTTTATATAAAAGAAATAAAATACTTAATATGATGTTGTTTTTAATATGGACTATATATTAGACACTCGAAGTGGAAGTTTTCATAAGTTATTTAATTACATATATTATTGATAGGGTCCCACAAATATTATGGAAAATTAGGGCTGTCGATAGCAAAAGTAACCACCTCTTTTGATGGAGAAAGTGAGGCTGATCAAAGTCAACTCACTAGCGCCATGACCATAATCATCGACGAATTGCACTCACACATGTGCGCGGTCGCAGTATCTCACACCACCACAAGGCCGAGCGCGTGGCCCTGCACGCAAGAGGCCGCGCCCACCTCGCAGGGCGTGCGGGTCCGCTCGCGCCCCGCATGCGTGATGCCGCTCGCGCCCCGCGTGCCCAGAGCCACAAGCTCCCCACAAGCGCGGGGTTGTGCGCAAGGGGGTGCACTCGCCCCGCAAGTGCGGGGCCCAGACGCCACGCGCTTGCAAAGCCCTGCGACCGCAGTTCTGGGCGTGGCCGGAAAGACTGTGGCTGCAAGGGTCGCGACCATCCCTCTGTGTGCGGTCGCAGGGGCCACATCGGCCCTCTGCCCGCGGTCGCGAGGCCTGCGGCCGACCACTCGTTAGCAGTCGCGGGGGCCGCAACTGGCCCCCCGCCCCCGGTCGGCCCCTCGATGGACGCCAGTCCTCCCCCCGGGCGGCCTCCCGCCGCTGGGGTCTCATCACCGGGCGCCACTGCCGCTCGACCCTTTTTT
The DNA here is from genome assembly GCA_039513925.1 of Platanthera zijinensis. NCBI lineage: Eukaryota > Viridiplantae > Streptophyta > Magnoliopsida > Asparagales > Orchidaceae > Platanthera > Platanthera zijinensis. The sequence goes on from CM077092.1 coordinate 23,912,778, forward strand.
CACCTTCCGATCGTACCCACGCGATCTTCCTATCCAATGTGCGAGGTACGAGTAACCATACCCGCGTAACCACTGCATAACCACCAGTTATGGGTGAGTGGAAATAACAAAAACATATCGATCTGCGCGTAGTAAAAATATCATAAAAAGCGTGGCACGAATTATACTAAATTGGCCAACAAATAGTAAAATGGTTGGTTATGATCTGCAGATAACCGCGTAACCAGCATAAACACCCGATGGGCCGATAAATAGGATTCCGGTCTTTCCTTAATCTCCATCTTTCTCTTCTCCTGCCTTTCCTCCTACGCGCAAGAGAGATCCCCGAAGATTTCTTAGAAGATCTCCTTCTCCTTCGAAGAATCCTTCAAAGATCTTCGAGCGTGTTCGAAAATCTTCGAGTGTCTTTGAAGATCTTCGAGCCCCCTTTAAGCGCCTGCAAGGATTCCGCGGCGGTTGCCTCCCCGCGCGCTATTTATGCACCACGCTCATTCCACCTTGCACACGTTTCACCTTTCATGCATTTGTCCACACACTCACCACGAACTCCGCCGCGAGCACCGCAACAAGTGCCCCACGTGCACCGCAACATGCATTCTGTGTACACACGCTCAACTCTCACAACACCCTTTGATCAGCTGAAAGCTCTCTAGTCAAGAACACGCTCTCCACTCAAGACTCCACAATGAGCAATAGGGGACACTCCGCAGACACCCTCCAAACACTTCTCGAGCAGTGACTTGTCACCCTCCAAACACTTCTCGATCTCCCCCCTGTAAGTTGTAACGAAAAGCGGCTTGTCGTCCTCAAATTCTCTTTAAAGCTCTGTATAACGATAACTGATAATGGAGTTTGGTGGGCACAACCCCGATCACGTAGTTTTTCATCACTTTCCTAGGTTTTCCGTATAAAAATCTTGTCAGCTGTCTCATTACTTATTGACTTATTGCACTCTCAATCGCTCATGTACTAAGATGGTGCAATTTAGAATGATCTCCACTCTGGAGCCTCGAATAAGCTTATAAGCCGCAACAATTATATTATTTATTATCTATTTTATATTTTATAAAAAGCAAAGCTCGTTTATGTTATAATATTGAGACATTATTTTATATATTCTACATCATTTACTCAAATAGTATAAATAAGATAAAAACTATTGTTTTGGAGATTTTATTGTAATTTTAAGAGTTGCATGTCTATATTTTGATGTACTATCAAAAGAATTGTAGTTATGGAATTTCTTTTCAAATTAAATATATTTTGTAAATAAAAATTAGATTAACTATCTAAAGTTTATTTTTAAAAAACTAATTGATGTTTAATTTAACAAAAGCTTGAAGTTTAGATCAAAATTGTTTCATTAATACTATTTCCCAACAAAACTAACTATTATGTATACTATCAAGTGAAGTATGGGTAATGTTGTAGCCTCACACTACTTATGAGGGTAGTGAGTGATCAATGACATCATCGAGGCCTCATGAGAGGAAAAATAATTTGGTGCGTATAATACATGTATTTTAATTTATGTGCGGAGCAAATCCAGCCGTATGATTTGTGATTTCAACGACCGAGAACCTTCGCTAAAAGATACGACCGTATTTTCTAATATGATCGTATTTGAAAAATGATCATACCCCGTTAAAATAACGATCGTGTGATTGTATTTCCTCCCGCATATATATTAAACACACCAGATTATTTCTCTCACGAGAGAATCCCTATTAAAAGTTAAGATATTCAGGCCCTATGAACATTTTTAAGCACATGTTTCAATTCTTGAGATCTTGACGATCACAAAGACTAAAGCTTGATCGTACTTGTATAATTTGTGACTGCGCTTTGGCCTGAAAAGTCGTTCTAAAAAAGTGTTCATGATCACACCCACCAGAACACTGCCCATCTTTTTCAGAACTTGCGTCTGCAACCACCGGCGCTCTCTTGCCGCTCTTGTTAGGAAATACGAGATCCAGAGAGCACACAAGAAATCACAGAAAAATTAACAAGCAAAACACACAAGGAGTTGACGTGGAAAAACCCCAAGATCGGAGAAAAAACCACAACCACCCGCGCCTAGAGAATTAACTATGAAAAAGATCAAGAGTACACCGCTTCTATTCTGGCGCTCCTCTTCTTCAATTTTTGCATGGTGACGATTGCCCACTACTCCCAGACACAGTCATGCTCCACAAAATAACAGCTCTCCCAAAAAGAGTATATGTGCACAAATTTTGATGTCTGAAGCTAATTTTGATAGCATGTACAACCCTAGTTGGTGCATCTTTTCAAGTTTATTCAAGATTGAATCACATAATTGGATTCAGCTGCGAAACTCGAACATCACATTTTGACATTATGTATCTCCACCTAAACCGTCAAAAATCGCAACCCTGTGCACAAAGCATCCCCGCACAGTAAGTGTCCAGGAAAGGTTCTCACCCTGTGCACAAAGAATCCCCGCACAATAGTGCTCGGGCGAAAAACCGCTACCGGGCAAATATATCGCGCCCGGGTGAGAAAAATCGCGCCTGGGCGAAAAAATTACGCCCGGGCGAAAAAACCGCGCCCGTGCGAAAAAAACGCCGCCCGGCGAAAAAATGCGCGCGGGCGCAAAAATCGCCTGCGGGCAAAAAAATTGCGTCAGGGCGAAAAAATCGCGTCGGTGCAAAAAAATCGCGCCCGGGTGAAAAAATCGCGTCCGTGCAAAAAAATCACGCCCGGGCGAAAAAAGCGCGTCCGGGCGAAAAAAGCGCGTCCGGGCAAAAAAATCGGCTTGGGCGAAAAAAAATCGTGCACTGGCAAAAAATCGCACCCGGATGAAAAAACGCACATGGGCAAAAAAATCATGTCCGGACGAAAAAAATGCTTGGGCGAAAAAAAAATGAACGGGCAAAAAAATCGCACTCGGACTAAAAAAACTCACCCCGGCGAAAAACCCCGCGCTCGGGCGAAAAATGCCAGCCGGGGCGAAAAATGCCAGCTGAGGAGAAAAATGCCAGCCCGGACGAAAAATTCGCGCCTGGGCGAAAAATTTGCGTCGAGAAAAAAAAAACACGCCCGGACAAAAAAATTACCCCTGGGAAAAAAATCACGCCAAGACAAAAAAATCAAGTTGTAAATTTTTTTAGAGATAAGTGTTTTTGGATGAAGAAGTGATTTTCGAAAAGGTTGTAAAGTAGGTGACAAGTGACTTTTCCAAAAGATAAGAAAATGGAGTTTTTCGCGGTGGCTTTTCCCACCGATAAACAATCCAAACGGTCTCTTAAGTGTGGTAGCGTTTTCCAGAAAACGAAAAGGAGTTAAAAAGCCCTCCCAACCGGCCCTATTTAAAGTCTTAGGGGTGCATTTAACCACTTTTCCCCCATAATTTCTCCTATTATGGAGATCATGGGTTTGACCGGTCAACCCACTCCCCATGATCTCCTCCGCAATAGGAGGATCATGGGGGCCACCCATCCAATAACTACCGCCGGCGGCGGCCGGCGGCCGCCTGCCGGCGGCGGCGGTCGCCTGCCGGCGGCGGCGGTCGCCCCGCCGCTTGGCCATCAGGTCGTCGTCGCTTGCAGATTGGCCACCGTCAGATCACTACGGAGCCTCCATCGCCGTCCGATCTGCAGGTAACCACCCACTAACTATCAAGTAAGTGGGGGAGGCCCACCATAACCACCTCTAGGAGGATATAAAAGGAGCCTCATGCCTCCTCATTTCTCACCTTTTCGCTCCCTCAGTCTTCTTCTGCCTCAGGCCAGAGCTCTGTCGAACTCCACCCTCAGGTCATCTTCAAGCTGCCTACGAGCCAAACGCCCAAGCCCCCAAGTGCGCGAAGAAGGAAGAAGATGACTATCACCAGCACTCAAACACACCAGCCACCAAGCAGCATCCAACACTCCCTCGGCGCAGCCTGTTGCCCGTTGCGAGTCAGGAATTCTCTCTCACCACCAAGTTGTAATGAGGAGCGGACTGTCTCCCTCGATTCCCCAAGCATATTGTGAACTTTGACCGGCATAGATCCGGTCATGTGATTTTTTTACCCAGTTGAGGGATTTTTCCACGTTAAACCTCTTGTGTCAACTCACTATTTTCATTGACTGTGTGCGCGCTCGACAGTCCCGAGAGCTAAGACGATCCAGTTTACGCCGATCCGACCGAGACGTCGAGTTAGTCCGTAACAATACATAGTATGATGATCAGATATAAAATAACAGAAAAAGAAAGTATGTATAAAGTAAGTAATTAACAACTATTTCAACGTATTATTATTTTTTATATTAAAGAAATAAAATACTTAATATGATGTTCTTTTTTAATATGGATTATATATTAGAGACTCGAAGTGGAAGTTTTCATAGGTTATTTAATTACATATATTATTGATAGGGTCCCACAAATATTATGGAAAGTTAGGGTTGCGGATAGAGCTGTCAGTTAAAACTGAAAACCGCAAATCGAACCGGAACCGAACCGGAACCGCAAAGAATCGGACCGAACCGTTGGCAAATTATTCGGGCTCCGGTTTGAATTTTGGAACCGTGAATAACATTGGTCCGGGTGTGGTTCTTACATTTTATTATCCGGATCGGAACCAGAACCAGAACCGCAACATACAACTCTCAAGCGGTTTCAAGATGTTTAGACCCGATCCGAATCGGACCGAAGTAGAACCGAACCGCAACCCGTTTATTATTATTATTATATTGTTATTATTTTATAATTTATCTATAATATTTATACTTACTATTACGAGTAAAACTGCTGCAGTTTGAACTCAAACCGCAATCGCACTAAAGGTGGTCGATTTTGGACCGAACAAAACTTCATCGCATAAAATCTGTATGACATGGTTTGACATTGGTGTGGTTTAGAGTCAATTTTTACAGTGCATTTTTTTATTTTTATACAGTTATATATTATATTTTTAATTTTACTTACATATTTTTTTGAAATATTTTATTTAAAAAATATAGAAGCTGTATTTATTAGTAATCATGAAAGACAACTAATTGTAGGCAATTATTACGGTTGAGCATGTCGATGAGACGTTCGCAAGCCAACTAGAATTCGTGGCAAGTCTACACGCGTAGGAAGACAATTGATATTATCCCACCGATCGCGGAAAAGACCGTAGAGAAGTGTGCAACATAATTATTTCTATTTCGATGTTGTTTTGAGTTTTACTATTTGTAACCCGCTTTTATTTCATTCCTCAAGCTTGACCTTGGTTTTAGTTGGAACCGAACCGAACCACATGGAACCGAACCGAACCGATAGTGACCGGTTTGGTTTTGGTTCTTGTTGAACCGTAACCGGAACCGTTGACACGATGGTTCTAAAAATTAAGCTGGAACCGGAACCAGAACCGGAACTGATCAAACCAAACAAGGTTTGGTTTTGGTTTGGTTCTAATTTGAAGAACTGTTACCTTAGTGGTTCGGTTCATGATTTTAGTAGAACCGGAACCGAACCGAAACCGTGAGAGCTCTAGTTGCGGATAGCAAAAGCAACCATGTCTTTTTATGGAGAAAGTGAGGTTGATCAAAGTCAACCTCACTAGTGCCATGACCACAATCATCGACGAATTGCACTCACACACGTGCACGGTCGCATAATCTCGCACCACCACAAGGCCGCGCGTGTGGCCCAGCACGCAAGAGGCCGCGCCCACCTCGCAGGGCGTGCGAGTCCGCCCGTGCCCCGCATGCGTAATGCTGCTCGCGCCCCGCGTGCCCGGAGCCACGCTCTCCCCACAAAACGCGGGGTCGTGCGCAAGGGGGTGCACTCACCCCGCAAGTGCGGGGCCCAGATGCCACGCACTTGCAAAGTCTTGCGGCCGCAGTTCTGGGCGCGGCCGGAAAGACTGTGGCCGTAGTTCTGGGCGCGGCCGGAAAGACTGTGGCCGCAAGGGCCGCAACCAGCCCTCTGTGTGCGGTCGTAGGTGCCACATCGGCCCTCCGCCCGCGATCGCGAGGGCTGCGGCCGACCACTCGTTAGCAGTCGCGAGGGCCGCAACCTGCCCCCCGCCCGCGGTCAACCCATCGCCAGACGCCGCTCCTTCCCCCCGGGAGCCCTCCCGCCGCTGGGGTCTCATCACCGGGAGCTACTGCCGGTCGACCCTTTTCCACCTTCAGATCATCCCCACGCGATCTTCGCCATCCAATGTGCGAGGTACGAATAACCATAGTTGCATAACCACCTCATAACCACCTGTTATGAGTGAGTGCAAATAACAAAAACATATCGATTTGCGCGTAGTAAAAATATCATAAAAAAACGTGGCACGTATACTAAATTGGCCTACAAATAGTAAAATGGTTGGTTATAATCTGCAGATAACCGCGTAACCACCATAAACACCCCATGGGCCGATAAATAGGATTCCAGTCTCTCCTTAATCTCCATCTTTCTCTTCTCCTGCCTTTCCTCCTACGTGCAAGAGAGATCCCCGAAGATTTCTTCGAAGATCTCCTTCTCCTTCGAAGAATCCTTCAAAGATCTTCGAGCGTGTTCGAAAATCTTCGAGTGTCTTCGAAGATCTTCGAGCCCTCTTTAAGCGCCTGCAAGGATTCCGCGGCGGTCGCCTCCCCGCGCGCTCTTTACGCCCCACGCTCATTCAACCTTGCACACGTTTCACCTTTCATGCATTTGGCCACAGACTCACCATGAACTCCGCCGCGAGCACCGCAACAAGTGCCCCACGTGCACCGCAACAAGCATTCAGCGTGCACACGCTCAACTCTCACAACACCCTTTGATCAGCTAAAAGCTCTCTAGTCAAGAACAAGCTCTCCACTCAAGACTCCACAATAAACAATAGGGGACACTCAACAGACACCAAGATGCGCAAAATGCGCTGCTCAAGTTTTCAAGAACAAGCAGAAGACTACCTAGCTTCCAGTGCGTAGTGCTCCCCTCCACACAAAGTAAACGATTTAGCTTCTCGAGCAGTGACTTGTCACCCTCCAAACACTTCTCTCTCTCTCCTGTAAGTTGTAACGATGAGCAGCTTGTCGTCCTCACATTCTCTTTAAAACTCTGTATAACGATAAGTGATACTGGAGTTTGATGGGCACAACCCCGATCACGTAGTTTTTCATCACTTTCCTAGGTTTTCAGCATAAAAAATCTTGCCAGCTGTCTCATTACTTATTGACTGATTGCGCACTCACTCGCTCAGGTACTAAGATGATGCAATTTAGAACGGTCTAAACTCTGAAGCCTCAAATAAGCCGCAACAATTATATTATTTGTTATCTATTTTATATTTTATAAAAAGCAAAGCTCATTTATGTTATAATATTGAGACATTATTTTATATATTCTATATCATTTACTCAAATAGTATAAATAAGATAAAAACTATTGTTTTGAAGATTATATTGTAATTTTAAGAGTTGCATGTCTATATTTTGATGCACTATCAAAAGAATTGTAGTTATTGAATTTCTTTTCAAATTAAATATATTTTGTAAATAAAAATTAGATTAACTATCTAAATTTCATTTTTAAAAAACTAATTGATGTTTAATTTAACAAAAGCATAGCTTGAAATTTAGACCGAAAGTGTTTCATTAATACTATTTGCCAACTAAACTAACTATTATGTATAATATCAAGTGAAGTATGGGTAATGTTGTAGCCTCATGTTGCGTAATTGGCACCGGCCCGCGAGTACGGAATTCGTCGCGGACAATAGCAACGGAAGCGAATAACTGAGCAAATAATGGCGCGCACCAATCAATCCTCGGAAGGATACAAGTACGAGATTCCAAAACACAAATCAACACAGACGACAAGAGATATACGTGGTTCGGAGTTAAGCTCCTACGTCCACGGGGAGAGCGCGTTAGATCCACTAAACAAAATTAATGTTCGATTACAACCACAAGACACTCAACGATCCTTTCGGACCGACACTAACCTAGAATAGGAAAACAAGAACAACAAAGAAAACAATAAAGGGGAAGAAAACTCCCCTAGCACGCTGCCGCCGGAGCTGTCGCCGCAAGAAGTCGCCCGAATGGCCGATCGGTGCCGCTGCCCTCTTCCTCGCCCCTGGACGCTGCTGGCGTGAGACCGCCGCAGCCTGGATGTCGTCGGAAAGGAAGAAACAGCCTATGTCCGATCTGCCGCCGCCGGATCTTGGACGTCGCCGGAGAAGAAAACACGGAGAAGAGCCCTAGATCTCGATCCTCCTGATGCCTCCGCTCCCTCTTCCTCCTTGCCGCCGGAGAAGAGAGAGCCCCGATTGAAGCTCCTAGCCGATCTAGCCGCCGCTCCTTCCTCTGTCGCCGGAGAAGAAGAGCCTGAGATCGGGATTCGCCCCTTATGCCGCGCCGCTGTCGCCGGATCTTTGGCTGTCGCCGGAGAAGGAAGCCGATCCACTCGCCTCTGTCGCTCGATCCTGTCCCGAAGCCGCCGCTCCTCCTCCCGCTTTCTCCCGATGTTGCCGCAAGTTGTTCTCCCGGTTAGGTTAGAAAAGAATTCGATCGGGGTATATCTTGCCTTCCTGTGCAAGCTTATATATATATATATATATAAAATTGAAAAACAGGAACCGGACCGGTCCAGTGGACCGGTCCGGTTGGAGCATCATCAAAATAACAATCTCCACCTTGATGCTCCACGAACGCAAATACCGCCTAGAACACACAGACATCTACTGGCGACTACAAGCCCCCTCTCCCTGGGGCCGGCACGATCAACGTGCATCAGTCTGAGTCAAGTCAAACTTGACTCGCCTCACTGATTTCTTCCGCATGCTCGCAACGCAATCCTCCGTAGGAATCTCCCGCAACAAAACGCCTCCACCTCGAGCGAACTCCCTCAACTCCCGGTGACGCACGTCGACGTGCTTCGTCCTTGCACGATAGACTGGGTCTACTGCAAGACGAATCGCACTCGAACTCTCACTGTGCAACTCCACCTTCTCCTGAGTGATCCTAAGTTCCTCGGTGAGACCTCTGAGCCTGACAGCTCCTCTCACGGTGTCTGGGTACTCCTGAGATGACTCTCTACCCATCTCCTCTACGGCTGCGAAAACTCTACCTCCGCCAAGGTCCTCTCTACGCGCACACGCCCTTGCCACGAATCCTGCCCTGCCCCTCCGCTGGTCCTTCCTAACTTTTCGCTGAAAACGGTCTCCGCTCTCTAAAGCTCTATCGAAGGAATCGCGATCTGAGGAGATTGCCTGAAATGCATATGCTACCGTATCCTATAGCTCGAGAGACGGTCCGACCTCTCTCCTCACATTTCCCCTAGCAATCGTGGTGCCAATAAGTCTATAGAGCGATCCAAAACGCTCTCCTCTCAAGACTGTCTGCGCGCCTCTCCTGACCTCCAAATACCCGCTGCTACTGGTATAAGAATACCCGCCAGCCTCTAGAGTGCCTAGAGAAAGCAAACTCTTCCTCAACTCGGGCACATACCGAACGTCGGTGAGGGTCCTAACCACTCTATCAAACATCCTAATCCTGATGCTCCCGACTCCCGATATCTCGCACTCTGACTGGTTCCCCATCCGAACACGACCACCTCCACAGTGTCTAATACTGGAGAACCATTCAATGTTCGGGCACATGTGGAACGAACATCCCGTATCCATGATCCAGGAATCTGCGGTCCCGACTACCACATCGCGACTCTGTGAAACGTGTAGAACGTCATCATCGCTCACGCACTCTGATGCCACTGCAGCCTGCTGAGGCACAGACTCTTTGCCCTTGAGTTTCCTCACTGGGCAGCTGGCCTTCCAATGCCCCTCCTCCTTGCAGTAATGACACCTACCCCTGGACCTAGGTCGATCATCCTCCTTGCCTCCCACTCTCGATCTACCTCGGGATGGGTCTCTGCTCTTCATGAGCAGACCCTCGCTCGCACTCGATCCGGAACTGCTCCTCTTCTCATTAGAGAGAAGCATCGTCACCACTTCCTCCATCTTAAGCGTATCCTTCCCATACAATATGGTGGTGACTAAATGATCGAACGACCTCGGGAGTGAGGACAAGAGGAGAAGAGCCTGGTCTTCCTCCTCGACCTTCACATCCATGCCGCGCAACTGGGATACCAACTTGTTGAACACATTTAAATGATCCAACAGTTGCGCGCCATCGGACATCCTCAAGCTGTACAACTGCTTCTTCACGTACAGCTTGTTCGTGAGCGACCTAGACATGTAGAGCTCCTCGAGCTTCCTCCACAAATCCACCGTAGTTTCCGCCTCGATAACGTTGTACATGACCTCGTCTGCCAAACACAGCTGTATGGTGCTGATGGCCTTGAGGTCTAGCTCATCCCACTCATCGTCGTCTTTCACCTTAGACTTCTCCTTTCCAAGGAGTGCCTTGTGAAGACCCTGCTGAACGAGTACGGCCTTTATGCGTTTTTGTCAAAGACCGAAATCGATCCGCCCATCGTATTTTGGAACCTCGAATTTGGCCGCCATTGAATTTGCTCACTGGTCCGAAGAACGAACCTCCCTCTGATACCAATTGTTGCGCAATTGGCACCGGCCCGTGAGTACGGAACTCGTCGCGGACAATAGCAACGGAAGCGAATAACTGAGCAAATAATGGCGCGCACCAATCAATCCTCGGAAGGATACAAGTACGAGATTCCAAAACACAAATCAACACAGACGACAAGAGATATACGTGGTTCGGAGTTAAGCTCCTACGTCCACGGGGAGAGCGCGCTAGATCCACTAAACAAAATTAATGTTCGATTACAACCACAAGGCACTCAACGATCCTTTCTGACCGACACTAACCTAGAATAGGAAAACAAGAACAACAAAGAAAACAATAAAGGGGAAGAAAACTCCCCTAGCACGCTGCCGCCGGAGCTGTCGCCGCAAGAAGTCGCCCGAATGGCCGATCGGTGCCGCTGCCCTCTTCCTCGCCCCTGGACGCTGCTGGCGTGAGACCGCCGCAGCTTGGATGTCGTCGGAAAGGAAGAAACAGCCTCTGTCCGATCTGCCGCCGCCGGATCTTGGACGTCGCCGGAGAAGAAAACACGGAGAAGAGCCCTAGATCCCGATCCTCCTGATGCCGCCGCTCCCTCTTCCTCCTTGCCGCCGGAGAAGAGAGAGCCCCGATCGAAGCTCCTAGCCGATCTAGCCGCCGCTCCTTCCTCTGTCTCCGGAGAAGAAGAGCCTGAGATCGGGATTCGCCCCTTATGCCGCGCCGCTGTCGCCGGATCTTCGGCTGTCGCCGGAGAAGGAAGCCGATCCACTCGCCTCTGTCGCTCGATCCTGTCCCGAAGCCGCCGCTCCTCCTCCCGCTTTCTCCCGATGTTGCCGCAAGTTGTTCTCCCGGTTAGGTTAGAAAAGAATTCGATCGGGGTATATCTTGCCTTCCTGTGCAAGCTTTTATATATATATATATATATAAAATTGAAAAACAGGAACCGGACCGGTCCAGCTAGACCGGTCCGATTGGAGCATCATCAAAATAACAGCCTCACACTACCTATGAGGGTAGTGAGTGATCAATGACATTATGGAGATCTCACCGGATGAAAAATAATTTGGTGCGTATAACACAAATAGTTTAATTTATACGTGGAACAAATCCTGTCATATGATTTGTGATTTCAACCGCTGAGATTCTTCGCTAAAAGATACGATCATATTTTCTAAAACGATCGTATTTGAAAAGTGACCATACCCCGTTAAAATAACGATCGTGTGGCTGTATTTCCTCCCGCATATATATTAAACACACCAAATTATTTCTCTCACCATAGAACCCCTATTAAAAGTTAAGATATTCAGGCCCTGTTAACATTTTTAAGCACAAGTTTCAATTCTTGAGATCCTGACGATCACAAAGACTGAAGCTTGATCGTACTTGTATAATTTGTGACGGCGCTTTGGCCTGAAAAGTCGTTCTAAAAAAGTACTCATGATCACACCCACCGGAACATTGCCCATCTTTTCAGAACTTGCGTCCGCAACCACCGGCGCTCTCTCGTCGCTCTTGTTAGGAAATACGAGATCCAGAGAGCACGCAAGAAATCACAGAAAAATTAACAAGCAAAACACACAAGGATTTAACGTGGAAAAACCCCAAGATCGGGAAAAAAACCACAACCACGCGCGCTCAGAAAATCCACTATGAAAGAAATCAAGAGTACACTGCTTCTATTCCGCCGCTGCTCTTCTTCAATTTTCGGATGGTGGCGATTGCCCAGTACTTCCAGACACAACATCTCTCCCAAAAAGAGTATATGTGGACATATTTTGATATATCTGAAGCTGATTTTGATAGCATGTACAGCCCTAGTTGGTGCATTTTTTCAAGTTTATTCAAGATTGAATCACATAATTGGATTCAGCCGCGAAACTCGAACATCACATTTTCACATTATGTATCTCCACCTAAACCGTCAAAAATCGCAACCCTGTGCACAAAGCATCCCCCGCGCAGTAAGTGTCCAAGAAAGGTTCTCACCTCATGGGTGAAATGTAGGCAAATTTTACCCTACGTTTTTGCAAGAGCCTACTTCCGAGACTCAAACCCGTGTCACTTCAAAGGTCACACGAAAAACCCTAACCGATGAGAGTCGGTTCGGGACCAACTGAAACTCGTAGTGACTGATATGCAGTGCATTGCGGGGCCAGCACATTACACTGCAATGTGACCCCATCCTAAAAACTACTCCATAAAATAAGAGCAAATCTATATTATATTTTTTTCCATACAAATATAAATAATTAAATCTATGATTGGGTCCACCAAACCGACCAATATATCTGGCATGTGCTTGGTAGGGCTGACCCCCACCTCAGTTTTTATTATCTTCTTCGTGCATTTTGCCACCGTTTTTTTGGCTTAAAAAATGGTGTCTTTTCTTAATTATTTACTTCAAAAATACGAGAGTGACAGTGTGCCCATAGTGCCTCGCGTGATAGTATTTCTATCTCTCACATTAGGGGCGGATCTAGAGGGGGTCTAAAGGACACTGCCTTCCATTATTTTTCAAAATGATTAGTGTATTTGGATTCCTCTCGTCAAGACAATGGATTTGACTATTTATATGTCAAAAATGGTGGCCAGATGAGGGAGAAATAACTCCGATAAGATGAAAACGTTTAACATTTTTTTTGAAGGAAGTTGATGTCTGAACCCGAATGTTAAAATTTTTATAACCTAGTGACGCATTTTAAAAAAATTATGCACCTCATTATTAATTTTCTGGATCCGCCACTGCCTCACATTCTCTCATCTGCAATGCTTCATGATGTTCGGTCCTTAGTCCCGCTAGACAGCTTCTCGCTCAAAAAAGTGCATTGAAATGAATTTTATGTTATATAGCACAGTTCATTCATCTTTTCGAGAGAGTGGTCGTCAAGAGGCCTAGGGTCTGATAGTCTTCGCGTGTTGCATACGGGAGAACTGGAGAACGAGAGTGGCTGGACTACTATCGCGTGGGGCACGGAAGCCCTTGCACTATCACTCATAAAATACATATCATTTTTAAAAATATAACAAATAAATCTGCCGAAAACGCTCGATTTTCTAAATATTTGCTTGCACCCCTCTAAATATTCATGGATACACGGCTAAGAGCAGTCATGCATAAACAAGGCCTTACTCGGGCTGTAGAACACCGTGCATTACGCCATTTAATAACTGTCAGTGCATCAACACACCCCCGCTTCCTCTTTTTTTCTACGGTTTTATAGTCGGATTTCAGCGGGTTTCTATAAATTTCTTTTTTAGCAGTATTACAGTCCGATTTTTCCGGGTTTTTTAGAGTTCTCTTTTAAAGCAGTTTTTACAGTTGAATTTTTGTTTCTTTTTATGCAATTATAGTACTTTTGGGGTATTTGCGGCCGAAAGGGCGAATTCGCAAGGGAACTACGGCACCGGCCGAACGGAGGAGCTGCGGCACTTGTGAGGGAGACGCGGAAAGGGCGAACAGGGAGGGAGCTGTGGCACTGAGCGGAGTCGGGAGCGAGAAATTTTCGAATTCGCAAGGAAGAAGGTGGGCCCCAATCAACTTATGCACACACCGATTTTCGGATTCAGGAGATGCGCTGTACTTTATGGTGCAGCACACAATCCAACGACTGCGAGTACATCACATCCCCATATGAGACGAAGGAAAGAGAGGGCAAAATGAAAGCCTTTCCATTGATGGGGTCGGAGACTGTTTTGGATTCAGAGAGGAAAGAAACCGTGCTCGGATCCCTACACCTCCGTTGGGAAAATGGCTGTGGGCGAAGCGGAGGACCCGCTGAAAGATGGTCTCTTTGCCTTTATCTGCTGCAAAGATGCGGGCGGTACCGTGCGCCATGGCTGGCATTTGTCACCCGGCCCCCCGCTTCCCTGCATCACTCCTTTTCTTCTGTTCAAAAAGAGGGAAACTGGAAAACCCTAGCTTTTCTTTTCAGGTCAGGGCTTTGAAAAAGATGGCTGCGAGGCTGGAAAATCTTGTGGTGGGTTTCTACACCATCCCCTGTTTGGGAGATTATATACCGCCTTTTTACACTCTCTTGCTTCAATTATGGCCATCTCCTGCACCAATCACAAGCCCCTGCCTCTCTTCTTCTTCTTCTTCTCTCTCTCTCTCTCTCTATGGGAGGTTATCAAGGTTTCATTTATTTTAGTTGGAGGGGAGATTCCACTGGAGTGTATCTGCGTTAAAAAGGATTAAAGGGACCAATTTGTCATGTGGGGGCAGAAAGCCTCCCCGCTGTATATTTTTGGACTTGTTTGGTTGATTGCTACATTCTCCTACGACTCCAGCTGGGAATTCAGAACTCAAGTTATAGTTTTGTGAGCCGTTTTGACTCTTATGAAAGTCTATAATAAAAGACCTTCTCACCATTGCTTTCTTCCCCTCTCTCTCTCTCTCTCTCTGTGTGTGTGTGTGTGTCTCTCAGTTGTTTTATGTTTGACATCTTCATTGATGTGCTCACTCTATAGTGCATTTCCTTGTGCCATTTGTTAGAAATCTTCTTCTTTGTTGGATACTCTGACCTTGCCCCAATTGCATTTGAGCAAATTGAGGGTCATATATCCTAAAAATCAGATCAAGGCATTGTCTGATCTTGCAATTATAGGTAGGGGGAGTAATACTTAACTTGGTTTCATAAATGGACGTTTTTTGACATCCTTTAATCTGTTTTTTCTTCTTATTGAAATTTTCTTTGTTCTTTAGTTTCAATGTATAGGTTTTACAGAGAAAGACAAGTGCTTTGTAGATGTCGTGGTCGCTTGCAGCCGTAGTTGGAGTTGCTGTGGGCGGCCTTGCCGTGGTGGTGATTGTTGTAGGCCTCATATGTCTATACTTGTTCAGGTGGAAGGGTCTCTCGAACAAGGCTTCGGAGACGGCCTCTTCCGATCCTTCCACACTTGGTAGATGATTTCCTACAAAATTATGATTCTGATGTTTGATAGGAGCATGATTTTTGTATGAAATTTCGCTTTAATTTATGAACAGTTGAGTGGCATGGAGCGGGCGAAGTCTCTTCTTCTTGCGGCGCTCCTCCTGATCATCACGGGGCAAGGAAATTTAGCCTGGGAGAGTTGGAGCAGGCTTCCAACGAGTTTAGTGAGAACAATCTTGTGGGTGTTGGAAGTTTTGGGTTGGTTTACAAAGGGCTGCTTCTGGATGGAACTTTGGTTGCCATTAAAAGGCGCCGACGGGCTCCGAGGCCGGAATTTGTTGAAGAGGTAGACATTATTTGTAAAAATAAAAATAAGGATAGATGCTTGGTTAATTAGCTCGAGAAATTATGTAAGTTAGCTGTTTTGATATCCCCATTGAGAATAATTATGAAAAACTCTCCTATGATTTTGCATAATTACAGGGCTGTTCCCCTCTTTGTTTTAAAACCTCTCTATATGTATACATTGTTCAAATATATGTAAAAAATATTTGTACATGTATGTTAGCAATGCAATCTTGGAAGGGATGTCCCTATAATTATGCAAAGTTGGAGGACAGGTCCTAGTAAACAACTCTTCCATACTGACATGTTTTTTTTTCCAATCATTTTGATGAATCAGGTTCATCATTTATCAGCAATTCGGCATAGAAATCTGGTCACTCTTATCGGCTATTCTCAGGAAGGTGGTCTTCAAATGTTGGTTTTTGAATATTTGCCCAACCGGAGTATCCGTGGTCATTTATATGGTAGATAATTAATTTTTTTGAAGGAATTGTTGATGGTTTGCTTAAACTTGTGTCTATCTAATTGTTCTTCTACAAATCAGGGACAAACCAAACAACCAAGCTTGAATTTAAGCAAAGGCTATCTGTCGCTATAGGAGCTGCTAAAGGTACTTGAGCTAAATGGACTTTCTTTTTATGTTTATGTTTTGTAGAACAAAATGTTGATTCTTCTTTCTCCATATGTGCAATTGTGAATAACCTTTAAAGATTGTTTCATTCTTCATGTAATTATTGGAGATTGGAGCTACGTTGTTAACGGTGTGCCTAAGGCTCAAGGCTCGCCAGACTAAGAAGTTTGTGTCTTCGTGTGCCTTTTTTGCGCCTTTGGAGCATAAAAGGCACGATTGAGTGCAATTTATGTTGTAAACATTTTTTGTTTAAAACAAAGAAAGAAATATTGTAAGATTTCATTAATTTTTTTATTATTTAGTGTTTGTGAAATATAATCGAGCATTGGGACTTAGATATTATGCAAATGACCGCATTGATTATATATTTTTAATAGATATAAATGATAGTAATGAATGATTAATGAGTAGAATAAATGAAGAATCTTATCAAAGATGAACTGTTGTTTGATACTGATTATTTAAATTGAATGTGATTTCGCATTACCTTCGTCAGGCACGCGCCTGCGCCTTGAGTCTTGGCTCCAAGACCCTTTTGCGCCTTTATGTGGCACGTACCTTTAATAACTAAGGATTGAAGCCCCTTTTACTTTTTCCAATCCTAAAAGTTCTCTAAATAGAGAGCAATGTATTGTAATCGTGTATCGTAATTAAGAACAATAAGTTGTTAATTAAGAACAATAAGTTGTTAATTAAGAACAATAAGTTGTTAATTAAGAACAATAAGTTGTTAATTAAGACCAATAAGTTGTTAATTAAGAACAATAAGTTGTTAATTAAGAACAATAAGTTGTTAATTAAGAACAATAAGTTGTTACGATCACTTATCTGTGATTGATTGTGCTGCCCTAGAAGGGAGAAGTCTCGGAAGTACCTCCTCTCTATTCTCTTAGACCTAGATTTCCCAATGCTGCGGGTGTTAGAGAGGGAGATTATAATAAGAGAGAGCAACTTATTCATCTCTTTGAAGTGTAGGGATACATGCAAGAAGAGGATTGTAAAATGTGGGAAACCTATATTGTTAGTATTTAGCGACGGGAAATGATGCGGAACGACAATGCGGACCCGCGACAGAGGATGAGTTTTGGGCCCGTTTGGGGCCAATTGGCTACTTGCCATATTTAGCACTTCCAGATCGATAATCAGACTTCACGGGTGCGTCCAAATTTTCGTTTACTTACACTTCCATATATTATATTATATCTTTAGTCTTTATTTAGTGTAATCGGGTACGTCACATTAATGGTCAATCATATTTGCTGATGTAAGGGATGCCCTAATGTTGTTTTAATATAAATAGGAGTAGGGGTTGCTTGGAGGCTATTGCAGGTTTTGGAGAGATCATTCCCGAAATCCGGCGATCCCCTCACGATGATGACTCCGTGAGGCCATAGGTGACCACTCCTAGGTGCTTTCTTGCTTCCCCTTGGTATCCCTTGCCTATAACCTTCATTTTCCCCTCTCCACAACCCTAGCCGCCCCTCCAATCCCCTCCAAAAATGTAGCTTTTCAAAACTTCCACCAAACCACCCTACAACCCTCCCAAAACCCGCCGCCTAGCCACCGTTCAGCCTTGCTGCCGATCTATTAGTGCCCTAAAGCGCCACCGCCGCCCCTAGTCCACATGTCGCCACCACCCCTAGTCCACAACCCGCCGCCCCTTTTCCAAATCCAGCCACCTCCACTCAAATCCAGCCACCTTTACTCATATCCAACCCCTACCTCCAGATCCAACCCCAAATATTCAGATTCTAGCCACCTCCACTCAGATCCAGCTCCTAATATTCAGATTTCAGCCGCCACTTCGCCGAACCTTGCCGGATCTACCCTCCTACGACAACCCCTATATTTTGTGAGTGCTTTTTGTTTCATGGACTCCGATCTTATATTTGCTTGGATAAATAACAACAGAGTTTTGTTCGAGATATCTTGTGATTTACATGAACTGCTGCACATTTTTTATTTGGCCCTCCACGTGGAGTAAAGCCGAAGCTTGTTTTGCCTAAAAGAAATGATTTTGCTTTTACTTAAATTATGTGTGTGCGATATAATTCTTTATTATTATGTCCTGAATTCACCGCCGAATCTTGCATTTTACATATAGTAGTTATGGTGAGTAAAGTTATCTTACCGCACGTCACATTAGGTTGCATACTAGTATTCACACACCAAACATCCAACCCTTCATTAGCCTGTGTTTAGTTCTCATTGCATTTGTCCACCACCTATAGATTCCTTCCGCGTCAGGAAGTGGAGGATCGATTGGGGGAAAAAGGTGGGAAAATAGGACTCCATAAGCTGGAGGAGGCAGCGTCGATTGGGAAGGTGGTGGGGTGGGGAGGCAAACTTTACCAGTGACTCACCTACCCGCACAAGAGCTGAAAGAGGGTAATTATAGATGTTGAGCAAAAGAACCAAATCAATTATTTTAGTCTCCCGTAGGTACACACACACACACGAGGTTACACTACATAAACATAAAAGCATAAAATACAAAATATTCCAGCACTCCCCCTCAAGTTGGGCGTGTAATGTCTGTCATGCCTAACTTGCCCAGTATTCTATCAAACGAGTTTTAACTCAGCCCTATGGTAAGCACATCTGCAAACTACTGGTTTGATGAAATAAAAGGGGTATTCACAATCCCTCGAACTATGTTTTCCTTGATGAAGTGTCTGTCGATCTCCACATGTTTGGTACGATCATGTATCGGATTATGGGCAATGCTGATAGCAGCTTTATTATCATAATAGATCCTGATTGGACCATCACACTCCACGCCAAGGTCCTTCATGACCGACTTAATCCACAAACCCTTCACATATCCCCCGTACCATGGCACAGAACTCTGCCTTTGTGCTGTATCTGGCCACAACATGTTTTTTGATTCTTCAGGTCACCAAATTTCTCCCAACAAGAGAGCAATACCCTGATGTTGACCTCCGGTCATCAACTGAACCTGCCCAGTCCGCATCAGTGTAGACCTCAACGTTCAATGCCTCGTTGGGTGAGAACAGTATTCCCTTGCCGGGAGAAGATTTGAGATACCTCAGGACCCTGTACGCAGTATCCTGGTGATGAGATCTAGGTGAATGCATGTACTGACTAAGGACCCTCACAACCACAACATAAGATATGTCCGGACGAGTGTGAGAGAAATAGATAAGCTTCCCCTCCAGTCATTGGAAGCCAGGTATGTCATCAACAACTTCTCCCCCATCCCTTCCTAGTTTGTGATTGACCTCAATTGAGGTATCTGTCGGCTTGCACCCGAGCATCCCAGTTGTCTCAAGCAAGTCAAGAATATACTTTCTTTGAGATATAAAGATCCCATGTTTGGATCTGACCACCTCAATGCCAAGAAAATACTTGAGGGGGCCAAATTCCTTCACTTTAAATTCCTTAGCCAATCTAAACTTTAGAAGTTCAACCTTTCCGTATCATCTCCGGTTATTACTATATCATCCACATAAACAATAAGAGCAGCCACCTTACCCTCCCTATGTTTCACAAACAAAGTGTGATCAACATTGCTCTGTTTGTATCCAAAAGAGATCATAGCCCGGTGAAATCTCCCAAACCACGCACGTGGAGATTGTTTCAAGCCATACAAAGATTTTTTCAACCTGCAAACTTTCTCTGTCGACTCTTCTTGAATAACACCTGGAGGGAGGGACATGTAGACTTCCTCCTCCAGATCACCGTGGAGAAATGCGTTTTTCACATTTAACTGGAGGAGACTCCATCTTTTACCCACAACACATGAAAGCAAAATCCGGATGGAGTTCATTTTAGCAACCAGAGCAAATGTCTCCTGATAGTTGATGCCGACGGTCTGCGTATATCCTCTATCCACCAACCTGGCTTTGTATCGTTCCACAAGTCCTTAAGAGTTTTGCTTCATAGAGAAAACCCACTTGCATCTCACAATTGTTTTCCCCTTAGGAAGATGAACAAGCTCCCATGTATGAATCTTGTCAAGGGCTCCCATTTCTTTCAACATGGCTGCCTTCCACTCGTTATGCTCAAGAGCTTCCTGCCAAGACTGAGGAATAGAAATTGAGGCCAAGGAGGTGACAAATGTTCTATGTGTAGGAGACAAAGAGTCATAAGTCACAAAGTGAGAAAGAGGATGCTGGGTAGAAGCAGAACTACCTCTGTTAGTACCTGACGATGGATCGGGTAATGACACAGGTTGAATAACAAGAGCCTGAGTGTTCGTGCCCCTCCAATGTCGCGCGTAGACTTGCAATAGAGGAGGAATCACCGGGTTCCCAAAAATAAGTGGAGGCACCGAAGGAGTAGGGACGGAATGTGGCACCATAGATGGAGGATAAATAGACAGAGGAACAGAAGGAGGGGAACACACTTCTGTAGCAATAGTCTCCCTTGAAGTGAGGTCCCATAATATGCTTCTGATTCTCGGAGGGTGACATTTATGGTAACGAATACCCGCTTGGTGACAGGATGGAATCACTTATAGCCTTTCTGAGTGGGAGAGTAGCTAATAAACACGCACTTCAGAGAGCGAGGATCAAGTTTGGTCTTAGGATGAGTGTGAACAAAACATGCACATCTAAAGACGCGGAGAGAGAGAAAAGTGGGACGGACCCCTAGAGTGGTGTGGGGAGTATGAAACCCAATGACCCGCGTAGGAAGACGATTGATGAGGTAGGCCACGGTGAGAACAATATCACCCCTGTAGTACTTCGGGAGATGCATCCGAAGGAGAGGACATCTAGCCACCTCAAAGAGGTGTTGATTCTTGCGCTCAACCACCCCTTTTTGAGAAGGGGTGTAAACACATGAGGTTTGATGAATGATACCAAGGTCACTCAAATATTTCTCAAGCCGAGAGTCAATATACTCACGACCATTGTCACTACGCAGGATTTTAACGATAACACCATATTGAGTAGTGACCATCGTGTGAAAGCGTTGAAAGATAGAAAACACCTCACTTTTTTGCTTCATTAAGTAAACCCAGGTACAACGAGAGTAACAATCAATAAAGAAAACAAACCAAGAACAACCAGAATAGAAGCAGTAGGGTTAGAGCCCCAGACATCAGTAACAAACGAGACTAAGTTACGAGGAGACATTAGAGGGAGAGTACTACGATGATGTTTAGCTAGTTCACATACATCGTAATGAAAATCAGTAAACAAAGTAGAAGACATAATATGAAGCAACAACTTCATAATAGCGATAAGAGGATGTCCTAGCCGACAATGTCAGGAATCCAACTCAGAGGGATGAGCAACATAAAGATCTTTGGGAGGCCGAGCGATGCTGGATGAAGTGGAAGCAGAGGGGTCGAACACATATAGCCCGTTGCATAGTCTACCAGAGCCAATCACCGTCCCCGTCTTCAGGTCTTGAAAAACACAAGAGGTAGGAAAGAACTTCACTGAAAAATTCATAGATTTAGTTAGATGACTAATAAACAAAAGATTGCGAGTGAAAGCAGGAACATGAAGAACAGAGGAGAGAGTAAAGGAGGAACATGAAATGGATCCTTTCCCAGCGATGGGAGATAGCGATCCATCAACAATTCTCACTTTGTCTCTGCCCGACAGAGGGGTGTAGGACACAAAACCTGTAGCAGATTCTCTCATGTGATCTATAGCCCCAAAATCAATGATCCACTGAGAGGATAAGTGGGAGGAAGCAGAGTGAGCACTTGCCGAGCCCTGATGAGCATATGAAGAGGAAGTAGAATTGGACGGCTCAGCATGATGAACAGAGGTATCCTCCACAACGTCTAACAAGTGGGCTGATTTGGGCAGAGAAGTCCGGAGCTGGGAGCGACCACCTCCGCGACCACCACGAGATGGAGGGCCGCCTCGAGAAAGAAAACCATGAAGCTTGAAGCAGGTGTCTCTAGTATGACGGGCCTTTCCACAATAATCACAGACAAGATGATCTTTCTCTGCAGTCCGCAATCTAGTGTCACAAGTAGGGCGAGCCCCAAGCTGAGAAAGAGTGACAAGAGCAGATCTCTCGGTGGCTGAGTCAGGAAGAAGAGTCAGACGACGGTCAAATTCTTGTTGGACAAGACTGTACACCTCGGGCAAAGAAGGAAGAGGAGTGCGTCCAAGGATCTAAATACTGATCGAATCGAAATCCCGTTGTAAGTCGTAAAGAAACTCGAAGATGCGATTGCGTTCTTCTCTTGCTCGGACCAACACCTCATCTTTAAGAGACGCAAGAGTCAAAGAATCGAAGTGATCGTACTCCTGATAGAGTTGAGTGAACTCCGAGTAGTAAGCCGAGGGAGGACGATCACCCTGTCGCAGGAGAAACAACCAACGATGTAGTTGTTTGATCTTAGCTGCATTGCCATAACAAAAGTAGGTAGTCTCTGCGCGCTTCCAAATATCTGTTGTAGTATCCAAGAACAGATTGTTACGAGCGATGGACTCTGTCATAGAGTTAAGCAACCACGACATCATCAGGGAGTTCTCAAACTCTCACTGAAGCCACTCAGGAGAGTCAGACGGAGGAGGCTTCATCGTGCCACTGACGTAACCAAACAACCAACAGTTTTTGAGGGCAAGAATGATAGAGCGAGCCCACTGGAGGTAATTGGAACTGTTGGAGTTGGTGACCAGGCGGTCAGACGGTCTGTCTTGGCGGGTTGAAGATCGCGCGGTCTGGCGGTTTCCCTTCAGCGGTTTGGTTGCTGTGTTGTTGCTGTCTGGAGTCCGGGCGGTCTAGCGGTCTCCCATGACGACTTCTCTCTCTCTGGTGGTAGCCGAGCGGTTAGCCCTTCTCTTCTAATCCCGTGGCTTGTGCAGGTTGTTTTTTGTATAAACCGCTTAGTGCTGTAATTTTTTAGTCCCACATCTCTAATTTGTATTCTCTCATTTCTCCTCCATTCTATAAAAGGGAGGTCATTCCTTTGTAATAGATACATTTTTTGGATAATAAAATTTTTGTTAATCAACTTCCGGTTTGTTCTTGTTCGTTTCTAACATGGTATCGGAGGACTCGATCTTTTCCGCCTGATTCAGTTCCTCTATCTGTCCGCGCGGCTTGTTCCTCTCTGGCTGTCTGTTCGCGCGGTCTCTTTTCTCTTCTTCTTGTCGCTGCCCTCTGTGTGCGCGGCCTCTTTGTGCGACCTCTGTTTTGCTCGCACGCCCTGTTCGTTTTCCCGCGGACTCCTTTCTGTTCGCGCGGTCTTCTCTTCCTTCTGTTCGCGCGGCCTGCTTTCTAGCCGCTCGACTTCTTTCCCTTTGCTTGCTTCTGCGGCTTGGTCGTGGTTTTTCTTGCCGCTGGTGTCTAACACCGTGACCACTGCAACTCTCTTTCTCCTAGCCGCCGCGATTTCTCCCTGTTCGCGCGGCTTGTCTCCTAACCGCGCGGTTTCCTTATTTTTCTCCTATGGCTCTTTCTGATGCTTCTACTGCCACCACTCCTGTCGTTAATCCGCCTCCGCCTCTTCCTCATACTCCTTCCGGGAACCTTGGCACCGTTTCCAAGCTTGTCGGCTCCAACTACCCGGATTGGAGTGTCTCC
Organism: Platanthera zijinensis; assembly: GCA_039513925.1. Taxonomy (NCBI): domain Eukaryota; kingdom Viridiplantae; phylum Streptophyta; class Magnoliopsida; order Asparagales; family Orchidaceae; genus Platanthera; species Platanthera zijinensis. Next base: position 23,936,609 of record CM077092.1, read on the forward strand.
TTCACCTTTCTCCTTCGCTCGCAACGCAAACGCCACCATCTCGTTGATGACCCTCCTCCTCCCACTTCCCCTCTGTTTGATGACTGGGATGCGAGCGACGCGCTTGTGCGTACTTGGCTCGCTAACAGCCTATCCGATGAATGCCTTCCCTTCATCCGTCATGATGAGACGGTCAAGGCAGCTTGACTTCATCTTGCTGCTCTGTACTCCAAGGGGGCTCAGACGTCCCGCATCTATACGTTGTATGCGGACCTCTTTGCCCGTCCTACCTTGTCTCCTGCTGCTGCCTACCAACAGGTTCAGGCTCTCGGGGCTGAGATTCTTCAGAATCGCCCCTTTTCTGCGGATTTGGCTCAACAACACAAGCACTTTCAGGAGCTTCTAGTTGTGTGCTATCTTCTGCGGCTTCCTGATACTTATGATATGATCCGCCAACAAATTCTAGGTGAGGCGGAATCTCCTACCTTAGATGCCACCGCTAGGGGTGAGCATGAAAAACCGCAAACCGCAAAAACCGCCCGCACCGCAAAAACCGCACCGATTTTTAAACCACACCGCGTAGTTTAGGTGCGGTGCGATGCGGTTTTGAACTTTTACAAACCGAGCGCGGTTCGGTGCGGTGCGGTTTTTGGATTTTGAAAACCGCACCGCACCGAATATTTTGTATATTTAATTTTTTTTAATTATGTGACGTCACATTTAAGTATATTAAGTAAATGAGATAAATTGAGAAATAGAAAGAGTGATGCATGTGCACTTACCCTTTCTTAGAGCAAGATTAAGATCATACATGATATTATCATGTCAAGAAGTGGAGGTGGAGAATTAACAGTATTAACACTTGGTGGAGGTGGATAATGTGGATAATCATCCTCGATTTTTATACAACAAGTACAAACCATAATAAGTTACTTTGATATTGTCATGAGAGTTGAGAATTCGTCAAGAGTCACAGTAGTAACCGTGACTTGATCAAAGAATTGTTTGACCGAGATAAACTCACAAGAGAAAATTCGATGGGTGTTGTGGAATTAATTGTGTTGTTCGACATCAAGGCTAGAGAGAATAATGTAGAAAAAAAAAATCTTCATCAAAAGCAATCAAAGGAATGACCTTCAATGAACTCAATGGAATCTGAGATAAAATACTAAAATAGCATGATCGTTTTAAAAAGGTGCATCTGTAGTAGTAGAAAATCTGTTTCTCTATAAATAGAACGCTCAACTTGACGCTATTAAGGGTGATGCTTACCTGTAGTATATGTAAAATACATGTAAAAACCGCACCGAAACCGCAACCGCACCGCAAAAACCGCACCGAACCGAAACTGCACCGCATAATTTCGGTGCGGTGCGGTTTTGCTCGGGCAAAAACCGAGCCCTTACGGTGCAGTTGCGGTTTGGGCCAAAACCGCACCAAACCGCACCGTGCACACCCCTTGCCACCGCTGCCCGCATCGCCGCTGTCACCTCTCTCCTTCAACGCCCTCTTTTGCCCGCTCCTCCTCTACAGGACAACTATGCTCACCAAACTCAGCGGAGTGGCTCTGGTAGCCGCAGTCACCAGTCCGGCAGACATGCTCCTTCCCGCTACCTCTGCTCTCACTGTGGCCGCACCGACCATACTGTGGATCGCTGCTGGATGAAGCATCCCCATCTTCGCCCCTCGGGTGACTCTTCCGCCTCATCTTCCAAGTCATCTGCCTCCGTGGTCACATCATCAGGTAGTGCTCACGTGGTGACTCAAGGTAAATGACTTATCGACTCTGGTGCGACTAATCACATGGCGGACAATCCTCAGTGCTTCTCTCTCGTCGAACAACATGATCGGTTGCCCCCGGTCCTCGTTGCAGACGGTTCTCCCTCCCCGGTTCATGGGTCGGGAGTGGTTCATGTTACTCCGTCTATTCGCCTGGCGGACACTCTCTATGTGCCCAAGTTTCCGTGCAATTTATTGTCGGTTACCTCTTTATGCAAGCAACTTCAGTGCTCTGTGATGTTTACTTCGACTTTTTGTTCTTTTCAGGATCCGAGCTCCCAACGGACGATTGCTACTGAGACTGAGAGCGGCGGCCTCTACTTCCTCGACAACGTTTCCGCCTTGTCCGCCTTCTCCTCTTCTTGTGCGGATCTTCTCCAGTGGAATCTCCGCCTCGATCATCCTCCTCCAAGGCTTCTACGTCAGCTTCTGCCCCACCTCCCTCCTTCCAGTACTCCTCTCAACTGCGACGCTTGTCAGCTTGGCATGCATCACTGTTCCTCCTTCCCGCCGAAGCAAGGTCGGGGTTCTACCCGTCCGTTTGATTTAGTCCACTCCGATGTCTGGGGACCTGCTCCTACCCTCATCATTGGTCGGGGTAGTTCTTATTTGTTACCTTTATTGATGATTTTTCTAGATGTACTTGGGTGTATCTCTTACGAGATCGCTCTGAACTTTTTGATGTATGATTCTTTTTATCAATTAATTAAAACTCAATTTGGTGTTTGTATTAAAATCTTTCGCTCAGATAATACTAAAGAATATCTGAGTCATGCTTTTACCTCTTTCTGTGTGCAACATGACATTATTCATCAGACTAGCTGTGTTTATACCTCCCAGTAAAATGTGGTGGTGGAACGCAAAAACCGTCACCTTCTCGATGTCGCTCGCACCTTGATGACCCAGATGCATGTTCCTTGCTCCTATTGGGGCTATGCTGTTCTCTTTGCCTGCTACCTCATCAATCGCATTCCCTTCACGGTTCTCCACGGACATACCCATTCTCCATTCTGTATCCGGGCAAGGAGCCTTTTCCTCTCCCTCTTCGAATCTTTGGGTGCACTGCCTTTGTGCATGCTCCATCTGCCACCCGTGATAAGCTCTACCCTCGCTCCACCAAATGCGTCTTTCTGGGGTACTCCACCACTCAGAAAGGCTATTGTTGTTTTGACCCCGTTCTTCGTAAGCAGTTCGTCTCCGCTGACGTCACCTTCTTCGAGAATGCCTCCTACTTCTCGGATGACTTTTCTCTTCTTCCTCCGACTTCTGATACTCCTGCTGTACCCTTCGTCCCCTCGCCTCCTACTGCGGTCTCACCTCCTGCATCGTCTCCGTCCACTCCTCTCCCCCCACCTCTCTCTCCCTCTTCTCCGCCACCGTCTCCCTCCTCTACGACGCCGTCGCTCTCTACTCCCGGGCCAGCTCTCTTCGCCACGGATGCTCCGGATGCTGAGGGACCCGCCGACCTGGATCTTCCCGTTGCTCTTCGCAACGGGGTACGGACGTGTACCCTGCACCCCCTTGCTGCTGTTGTATATGATCGTCTTACCTCTTCTCGCAGAGCCTTTGCACTGACTATCTCTGTCACTGCCACACCCCGTTCCTACTAGGAGGCTCTTGCTATTCTCATTGGAAGACGGCCATGGATGAGGAAATGACGACCCTCATTGAGAGGGGTACCTGGACTCTTGTTCCTCCTACCTTCGGCACCGATGTTGTAGGCTGTCGCTGGGTCTTTGTGATCAAATTTGGCCCGGACGGCCATGTGGATCGTTATAAGGCCCGCCTTGTTGCTAAGGGCTTTACTCAGACCTATGAGGTTGATTACTTTGACACCTTCTCTCCCGTGCCCCGTCTCAGCACTATCCGGGTTCTCCTCTCTGTGGCGGTCAATAGAGATTTGTCTATTTCCCAGCTGGATGTCAAGAATGCCTTTCTTTATGGTGATCTTCAGGAGACCGTCTACATGGAGCAACCTCCTGTGTATGTTGCTCAGGGGGAGACATGAGTATGCCGACTGAAGAAGACAATCTATGGCCTCAAGCAGAGCCCTCGAGCTTGGTTTGACAAGTTCAGCGGCATCGTGAAGGCCATGGGTTTTGTGCGAAGCTCTGCCGATCACTCGTTATTCATTCGCAAAACCTCCTCGGGACTGGTGGTTCTTGCTGTGCACGTCGATGATATTCTTCTCACTGACGATGATCAGGAAGGGGTTGCCTTGACAAAGCGGCATCTTCGTCAACATCTGGTCACGAAAGATATGGGCCCTCCGAAGTACTTTCTGGGGATCGAAATCTCTCGGAAGCCCAACTCCTTAGTCCTCTCCCAACGTAAGTATGCTCTTGATCTATTAAAAGAGGCATGGTTGACTGGAGCAAAACCTGCCCGATGCCCCATGACAACTGGAGAAGACAAAACCTTGACAGATGATTCACCTCCTCTTTCAGATATTACACGGTACATGCGTCTGGTTGGTAAGCTCCTATATCTCATAGTGACCAGACCCGACATTTCCTATGCGGTGGGCAAGGTGAGCCAATTCATGCAAGCTCCTAGGGAGTGCCATCTACAGTCCGCCTTGCGGATCTTGGAGTATGTCAAAGCAGCGTCTGAGAAATGATTACTCTTTCAGAAGAATGATCATCTGAGGGTTGAAGCATACTCAGATGCGAGTTATGCTGATGACAAAGGGGATCGCAAGTCAATCTCGGGTTTTTGCACCTTTGTTGGGGGAAATCTGGTGAGCTGGAAGAGCAAGAAACAGTCTGTTGTTTCCAGGTCCAGTGCAGAAGCGGAGTATCGTAGTATGACATCGACCACTTGTGAGTTAAAGTGGTTACAGGCTCTCATGCTGGATTTATGAGAGGTCTACAACCATTCTCTACCTATGTTATGTGATAACAAGACTGTCATATACATCTCCAAAAATACGCTCTTCCATGAAAGAACCAAGCACATTGAGGTCGACTGTCATTTCATTCGTGAAGAAATTTTGAAGGAACAAATTTGCACTCCCTTTGTCACTTCTAATAAAGAGCTGACTGACATCTTCATAAAGCCAGTATCCGGCTCGTTTCTTCATATTTGCGACAAGCTGGGCATGATCGATATATATGCTCCAGCTTGAGGGGGAGTGTTGGAGTTGGTGACCGGGCGGTCTGGCTGTCTGTCTTGGCGGGTTGAAGACCGCGCGGTCTGGCGGTTTCCCTTCAGCGGTTTGGTTGCTGGGCTGTTGCTGTCTGGAGTCCGGGCGGTCTAGCGGTCTCCCATGACGACTTCTCTCTCTCTCTCTGGTGGTAGCCGAGCGGTTAGCCCTTCTCATCTAACCGCGCGGCTTGTGCGGGTTATTTTTTGTATAAGATGCTTAGTCCTGTAATTTTTTAGTCCCACATCTCTAATTTGTAGTCTCTCATTTCTCCTCCATTCTATAAAAGCGAGGTCATACCTTTGTAATAGATATATTTTTTGGATAATAAAATTTCTGTTAATCCACTTCCGGTTTGTTCTTGTTCGTTTCTAACAGGAATCATCCAATTTCATAGTGGTAATCTAAGGAGTGTCATGGTCAGAGGTGACATGACAAGATCCAACAGAAGCCGGAGTAGGAGAAGTCGCTCCATCGAAAGACATGGTTGTAGAGGAATCATTTCCCGCCATAAGGAAACCCCAAATAGAAATCGTGGACACTCCGAAAAAATCACAACGGAGAACGAAGAAGGGGGCTACCCTCATAAAAAGATGGGAAGAACACACATGCCCAAAGAGGGGCAAGGAATGATGAAAAAAAGGAGAAAGGGACCGCCGGAAACAAGGAGATTAAACAACCATGTGACCGGCGTCCCTAGAGCACGAGAGAGGGGCGGAGCAGGGGCGAGCGGCGGCGCGGGAGACCGCTGGAAGCGGATGTGCGGGGAACCGCTGGATGCGGATGCGCGGAGAACCGCTGGAGGCGGAGGCGGCAGAACGGGGTGCGGCTTGGAGGTGGAAGGCGAACGGAGGCGGAGGGCGAGCGACGACGCAGGAGCGGCGAAGGGCTCGGGACGAGGAGTCGCGAACATGAGTGTCGGCCGAAGAATCGCGCGAACCCTAGGGCCGCGACTCTGATACCATGTTGAGGAAATGAACCAAATCAATTATTTTAGTCTCCCGTAGGTATATATACACACGGGGTTACACCACATAAACATAAAAGCATAAAATACAAAATATTCCAACAAGAGAAATTAGGTAAAACTTCTCCATGGACCTCCATGGAGTGGAAACTTCCTGAACTGTGTAAAACAGTGTTGTTTACTGCATGTAATTTACTTGTTTTCCCTAATAATCATAGGAGAGCTGGATTCCTAACAATGGTCACTTTTGCAGGCTTAGCTCATCTGCATAGCCTGTCGCCTCCTTTAATTCACCGGAATTTCAAGACGAGCAATGTCTTGGTTGACGAAAATTTTATTGCGAAAGTAGCTGATGCTGGCCTGATACAATTACTAGAAAGAATGGATGGTGCTGGTTCTTCTCAAGCTTCTGTAAATGATATCTTTCAGGATCCACAGTATGTGAATTTTAACGGTGTTAATTTCTAGGGTAAATTTTCATTGCTATGATAGGAAGAATTTCCTCATGATCTCTTGCTACAGACAGAAGTTATGCGATTCTTTAATCAATTTAGGGTTGAACAAATGGGAGTGCAGCCATCTGAATCAAGTGATGCTTACAGCTTTGGGGTATTCCTTTTGGAGCTTATCACTGGCCGGGAAGTGGAGAGCCTCATGGTCCAAGCGCCCAGCGAGACCTTGACTAAAGTGGTATGCTGATTTCCATTTAATTATGACGAGCTGTAAAACACCGGTTTCTCCGTTCCCCATCAGTTATAGTATCCTCGCCGCTCGCCATCCTCCATTTTCAGTGTACGCTCATCGAGCGATTTTCGGGGGGGGGGGGGGGGCATGGTTAACGTAGCACACTGCGTACCGGGGACGATGAGCGACTGAGGTAATGTCATTGGGGCACAGGCTCCAGGGAACCTCATGCCAGGCTACTTGTATATATAATACATGTAAAAAACAATGAAGAGATTCAAATTATGCCCCCCCTTCCCCCACCCACACACACAGACACACCGCTTGCAACCCCCCGAGCGCAAAAGGAGAAGGGACGACAACCAGAGTGCTGTCGTCACACTATGCACGGGGCCCTGCACTTGATATCTTATTGCGCACGAGGGTTTGCGAGTGACGGAAATGCTATCGAGCATGGGCAAAGCTCGTGCGAGATTGCTAGTTATAATGGAATAATTACAATACTAAATTTCAATTTTTTTTTTAATTTACTTGCCATCATAAATTTGTGATCATACATTTATGATTTCAATCAATTCATGGAAATTTTTTATTGAAAATTAATGAGCTTTACATGATTACTATCGGAAAATTATCGTTCTTAAATTCAAAATTAATCTTGATGTAAAATATGAGAAGTTATTGGGCATGCTCATCTAAACAACATTACCTATTAATCCAGTGAAAATCCTTGTTGATGCGGTCATCACATAATTTGATCCTACCTAAATTATTTTTTTATATTTATGTAAAGCTACATAGTGTTGAATCTACTAGGCAACCTTAGAGAGTGAATAAGGTTTTATGTTAAAAAATATATATATTTTTACAAGTGATTTAACGTTGCACATCCGAAATAAAATATTAGACAAATTAAATCAAAAGGACGATTAAAAAAACCATTATTATTCTTTAAGATCAATGATAATAAAAGATATGATCTTTTTATGTAAAGATCAAGGGAGGTGATTCTTACAACTTTGGTTTTCAATTCTGACTCGTATGTCGAACCAATTGGCCCTAACAAATCCACCCCCGGATAAGTCTCAAGCCACCTAGCTCTAATCCTAAGTCTAGTCGCTTAACTAAGGTGAATTTCCACCCTAGATCTAGTCTCCACACTCGAGACATATTTCCCTCCCTATACCTAACCCGATTTAGTCACCTCACCAGAGACAATTTCACACTAATTATAGTACTCAACTTTTGACTCAAATCAAAAGCACAAAATACAATAAGAGAAGCAAAAATGATAATTAGAAAACTTCCCTCTAAAGGAACCATTGATTTGGATGTCATTTTGTTGCGAAGGATCAATCTTTGTGGCTTGGGATGCTTCTTTATTGTCTGTACGATCCTTGGAAATTTCCGCTAGATAAGAGTTTGTTGCAACGAGAAACCTAAATCTTCAATAGAAAAATTTCAAGAGAATTTTGAGAGAAGGCTTCTTGATCACCCGTTTAATTAACTTCAATCTTCTTGTATGAATATTGTTTGATCTCTCTTGAAGAAATCTCTCTTTAATCAATAGGAATAATCCTTTCACTCCTTCTAGATGGTTAGGGTGAACACACTCAGTAAATTTCGGTTAAATCCATATCTAGAAAATAAATTTCTAGTTGTTTAAATAAAAATCGTAATAGATACCGTCGACAGTAGCTGCTACTGTTGGGTTGTAGTAAAATTTGAATAGCCAGCGCTTTGTTCCTTCTCTGTGATGTTGGGTTCTTTATGAAGCAAGATTTGTTGGGGATAATGTGAAATTCATCCTCCATACACAACCAAATCAATACGGGGTGACACAAGAAAGACACAACAATCTGAATTGTGCAATGCGTGTATAAAAATATATAACTGCAAAATTCATATATGAAGAACTATACCGACGTCCGTTACAGAAAACAATGTGGAGAAGTCGGACTCGCTCGATTCGCGTGAGAGAGAATATTTTTGACTGCAATCCGCTAGCGCAACGAACACACAAGGTTCATGACAGAACAAACCTTCGTCGTCGTCAGATGATCCACCACCATCGGAGAGGCACCCCACAGAGATGTGACCTTGCGAGGTCTATGCAGCCCGTCATCGTCTCTCCACACCCGCTTCAGCCCGTATTAGTCCGGTACAACCTTGCTACACATGTTGCAACCCGTTGCCGCCTCCTCGCCTCACCAACATTCGTCGGCCTACTCCCGCCGACATGCTTCGCCAATCACTGGCACGGCGACACCAGCCACGACTCTCAGCCACCCTTGGCCTTGTGATCAAAAGGCGTGGTGGTTCTCTAATTCACTGGTTCTTATGGTGTCTCTTCTCCATCTTTTGTCATGGATTGGAGTTGCCACCTTTATAATAAATTCAATGTATATTCAATAATCACATGGGTGGTTACTTATGGAGGGGAGTCAAAGATTCCTTTTTTTCTTTTCTTTGTTGGCACGTGGGCTATTGGGTGGGGTTTTCCTCCATTTCATGTTTCACGTGTTCAACATGGGATGTTGGTGGAGTTCTGAAATTCAAATCAATCTAAAAATCGTCACCTTGATTTGAATTTCAAATGCCACATTCTACACAAAAGCAGTATCTGAATGAATCACTGTCAGCACACAGTAATTTCTGTACCAAGCATTAGTCTGTGTGAAGCACCACCTCAAGCTCGAGATGTCCGTCGACTTACTCCAGCAGGCTCCCTCTCTTCTCTGGCTCGACCTCTAAATGTCGTCTCAAACTGATTGTTGAAATTGACTAGCAACACTCGAGTCCTTAAAGGATGATCCTTTGCACCATCACGACAATTCACCATGTCGACCTCATAATCATAGGCACACCACCTCGCATCACGGTTCTCATCAGCCGGTGTAGAATACCGCGCTACACAACTCCCTTGAGCACGATGCGCTCTTATTTAACCGTCAGGACTCGACCTGATCAAGCCACCCAAGTTCAATCCGCTCATTGATGTCAAATTCTTACACAACTTGGGCACTATTTACATCATCTCAAGCTTGTGCATTACCCCATCATGCATTCTCATGTCATTCATCCATGTTTGATGCTTTAGAAGAAGTGTTTTGCAATGCACTGGTATGCAACATCCAGCTGTCAGAGACACTCAAACTCTCAGTAATGGTGAGGACATAATCGCTTTGCACCCTGACCCAGTGTCACTTTGTACGCACCGCCTTGAGGCCTTTTAATACGCTGCGAACTTGCTCTCCTGTTTGTCTGCACTGTCTGCAATGTTAACATATCATACCCTCCTTCGGCCTAGGTCTAAATCGTGCTCCCCTAATCCTTTGTCAAACTCCCTCACCTTACCCTTTCATGCTGTCAAGATGTGACCGCCCTCTTACATATGTCTGGATAACACAAGGATCGTGGCCTCCTCTAACTCCATTGCATATTTTTCATACAAGAGCGTCGCCACTAATGCTAGTAAGACTTTGTGAGAGAGGTAAGAAGTGATATGGTCTTCATGCCTTCCTCCATCTCTACGCTAATTGCCTTTAACTGTCACAGAAAATCATTGAACATATTTTGATGTTCCCACAAATTGTCTCCTCCCTGTAACTTATCAACAAGCACCATGACTCTCTTATGCAGTACTCATACAAGTCCTTGATGAACCAGTATATTCTAGATTTGTACATGTCATAGGTCAAACTCGTCACTGTCGTTGAACTTCTTTACTGAAAAAGTGTCCAAATTTGCTTTCTTCCATGTCATGGTTGTTCTTTGACATGACTGGGAGATCTAATTAATTCAAAGGTCGGATTTGAAATGATGGGGAGCGGACCTAGTCGTCATCTACTGAATTCAAACCTTTCCCCAAGTGTCCAATTGCCTACAGAACCAACCTCTGATACCGTTTGTTGGGGATAATATGAAATCCATCCCTTAGGCACAACAAAATCAATACGGTTTAACACAAGAAACACACAACAATCTTTATCATGCACTGCGTATATAAAAATATACAACTGCAAAATCTATATACGAAGAAATATACTGACGTTCGTTTCAAAAAATGTCGTGGAGAAGCCGGACTCGCTCGATCCGCGGGAGAGAGCAATCTTAACTTCTTCGCTATCACAACGGGCGCACAAGGTTCATGATAGAACAAACCTTCGTCGTCGCTAGACGACCCACCACCATTGGAGAAGTACCCCGCAGAGATATGGCCTTGCCGCGTCTATGCAACCTGCCATTGTCTCTCAACACCCGCAGCTGCCTCACCGCACTCGTAGTAGCCCGTCACATCTTTGCCACACATGCTGCATCCCACCGCCACCTCCTCCTCCCCGCACCAACATCCGCCGGCCTACTCCCGCCGACATGCTCCGCCGATCGCCGGCGCCAGCTACGACCCTCGACTTCCCTTGACCTCGTGATCAAGAGGAGCGGTTCTCTTCTTCTCCGGTTCTTCTGGTGGCTCTTCTCCATCTTCTGCCTTGGGTTGGAGATGCCACCTTTATAATAAATCCAATGTATAATCAATAATCACATGGGCTGCTACTTATGGAGGGGAGTCAAAGATTCTTTTTTTCTTTTCTTTTCTTTATTGGTGCACGAGTTGCTGGGTGTGTTTTTCCTCCATTTCATGTTTCACGCGTTCAACATGGGATGGTGGTGAAGTTCTGAAATTCAAATAAACCTAACAGCAAGCACTACTATCGCTTGCAGTTTCTACCGCCGATGGTAGATGCTACTGATGGTGGTAGCTGCTATTGCCAGTAGTAGTTTACAAACAATAGATTTTAATACATCCTCCAAATTAACTCTGTACTGCTACCTGGGGGGTGCTAACACTACCGCGGGGCAGTATTCTACCATGTATTCTTCGTCCAGATCGTTCTAAAACCTTCTAGGAACCATGTAGGTTGATAAGGAAGTTTTCCCTTCACTATCTTCAGCCGTTTTCCGTTATTGCCATCGATAGTGATGAATTCATAACGCTTGATTTTCATTTTTCTCATTTAGGCTCCGTTTGAGAGGGCTTATTTTCACCGGTCAAGCGGTCACAACCGCATGATGGTTCGATTCATGCGGTCGTGACCGCTTGACCGGTGAAAATAAGCCCCCCCAAACGGAGCCTTAGTTCTTTATGCGCTATCTCCTGTACCAGCATATAAGTCTATACCTACACATTACGAAAACTTGCAAATTGATATTAGATACTTATTAGGATTTATTATTCTCAAATCAAGAGAGCGTCAAACCATCTTCTAACACAGATGCAACATAAAATATATGGGACTTTTTAGCTTAATAATAATGTGAATTTAAATGCTTAAATTCAAAATAAAGTAGTGAATTAAAATGAGAGAATCAAATTAAAGTTGCAATAAAATGTCTGAGACCATTCAAAGAGAGAAAGAGAGATTTAGAAATAATTGTAAAAATTGTCATTGACTTCTCTGATCTCTCTTTTATATTGTAATAGAGAAATAATTTGTTTATCATGGATTTTTGTTTTAATTGCCTAAAATCATGGTGAGCAAATAATGAACTCTTAACAGAACATATTAATCACCTAAAACACTTACAAAGGATCCTATTACTGCTTACAAATGTGTTGATGATTTCTCATATCTGGAAGAAGAAAGCTCTGCATAGGTTTATCTTTGAAGTTATTCTTGTCGAGCGAGAAATAATGTTGCAATGGAATACCATTTGATTACAGAAGTGCCTACCAAGATTGAAATACGGCGAGAACATGAATTAAGAGAGAATTGAGATCAAGCATACCGGAAAATACAAAGATTTATGCGGTTCTGCCAAATCTAGCTACACTCATAGGAGAGAGGAGAGGATCTATTATTGCTTTACATCTTAGATTAGATGCATTCTTGAGTCTTAACTTTGATTATGATAATCAAATACCCAAACTTGAATCATGCTTCAGAGCCACTCACCAACCTAGTCTCTGTCAAGCTCTTCAATCGACGGCCAGGCCCCTTCACCATTGTCATTATCCTTGATGTCATTGGCCATATATTTCACTGTTGTGGAACATATCCATGGAGAACCAAATCAAATCATGCCCTAAACCTCATTCTACTGGCCAAAGAAGGGCCTTCAACCTCCTGTCGTTGACGTCTTGACTTTAAAATTGCATTAACTGTCGGCATTCTAGTGATAGTGTTGCAACAACACCAGCCGAATTTAGACCTCCTATTTCTGAAGGTGCATCCCTCGTAAATTGGCCTGCACTGCCTGATTAGTGTACTTGACATCTGATAGTAAAGTAAATAAGCATACCAACAAATTGTCTTGACGTGTCCGGAAGCTTATCGTCATTCTCAGTTGTGCATCTTGAGATTCAACTCAAGAGATGAGATGTAGTCATTATGCGAGTATCATTAATGCTTGCTTGGTCAAGTATCCCACTAAGAAACTATCTACATCCAATCTAAGGAAATGCCAAAGAGGGTTAAGATCCTTCATCTAAAATTTTGGTGCACAAGTGTTGTCTCACAATCCATAATGAGTGTGAAAAATCTCCCCAATAATAATCATGTCATCAACACACAATAGAAAGAGAAACCCAGAAGAGTGCATGAACAAAGCGAGGGTCGCAAGAGCTTGTAGTGAAGCTTGCAGCCTGAATGACAATGATAAATCAACAAATCCATGCTCAAGGGGCATGCTTTAGTTCAGGCCTTACAAAAATGGTATACATATCCAATAGAGTGATTCAACCCCTAAATGAGTTATTATGTAGTCACCCTCTCACAATTCACTGTGAAGAAGACATATTACATTTCCATTTGAAAAATGGGCCAGAAACTAACAAAATAACAAGTATATTCCACACATTAGCTATCTTTGCAACATGATCTAAAACTCAAAATGGCCAACTCCCTTCTATTGAAGTAACCCTCTAGAAACTAGTTTGGCCTCGTATTTGTCAATGGTGTATTGGTTTCATCAGTGACGCATGGAAAATCTATAGGTGGCGGATGTAACCTTGTCCTAACCCTACGTGCAGTGCATAGTCCAACAGATAATTCAAATTAGATACTAAATAATTCAATCGCACGCACATGATTGTGAAATAATTCATTATAGCAACCAGATTAAACTTTCTTCCGCGTGCAGGGCCAAGACGAGCGAATAGACCCTGCAAATCACATATTAATCTAAAAGCAAACCGTCACAATACAATATATCCAAGCAAATATGATTTCCAATCAAATAAATAAATGCTGAAAAATATAGGCCAATACAACAAAAACTCACCAAATAGTGGGCTGATCAAGGCAGTGAAGATTTCGTAGCCGGATGCGTTTTGACGGTGATCTAATGTGGAACCAGAGACGGGAAAAGGACGTAGGTGGATGTCCTCGGCGGTGGAAGGCGGAATTGGGCCGAAAATGAGTAGATCCAGCTACGCAGGGGTGGATCCAGGCGAGGGTGGATAGATCTGATGATTTGAGAGCGGATTTGGGCTAGGAAATGAGGGATGAGTGAGGGGAATTGACGGATCAGGGCTGGACAGTCCAGATCTGGACTGATTTGGAAGGGAGGGCTGTGAGGGTGGCTCCACGTGGTGGGGGAAGGTTGGTGGAAAAGAGGGGGGCTAGGGCATGAAGGGTGTCTGCATTGGAGGAGCTGGCTAGCGGCTGCTGTAGAGGGGTGGAAAGGGGGCGGCGGTGGCTGATGGAGGTAGGGGAGGGGGCGGTGGTGTCTAATGGAGGTAGGGGAAAGCTGACAGTGGGTTGCTGGAAGGGGAAAGGTTGGCGGCTGGTTTGCTGAAACGGGATCAGGCTGGCGGCTGGGGGAAATTCTGGCCGGCTGCTGGGAGGGCCAGGCAAGGGTGGCGGTGGCTTGGGTGGAAGGGGGAGGGGCAGTGGTGGCTTCAGAGAGGGGAGGGTTGAGCGACAGTGGGTGTTGGGGTGAGAGGAATGGTCAGCTGGGTTGGGGGTTCTAGAGTACTGTTCGACCAACAGTGGGAAGGGATTTAGGGCTGCTGTTGAGGGTTTGGGAGGGGGAAGAAGTCTAGGGTTAGGGGGTACCTTGAGGAGGGAGATACAAACCTAGGAGTCGTCACCTAAGGTTTCACGGAGTCGGCACCGTAGGATGATCGCGGGAATCTGGGAATCAACTCTCCAAATTCTGCAATTCCCCCTAACCAGCCCACCAACATCCTATTTATAATAATAAGAAAATTAGGGCATGCCACCATCGGCGGAGGCTATGATTGGCCTGAGGCCACTCAAATACATCAAAGAAAATGCAAAAATAACATAGTGATATATGAAATCGGTTCACAACACGAATCCGGATGCATCCGCATGACAATGGAATATAAAAATACAACAAAATACATCGAGATATCTCATCGTCGCTCTAAATGTGATTACGGGCTCAGATCGTCCATACTACGATTCTAACCCTGCCTACTATGTATATAGGCCCGTGCGAGTTCCAATAAAGGGCTGCCCGCTTGTGATCTGTGATCCGTGGTCACGATCAACTCCCCTGACTTGAGATCATTCATCTTTGCTGAATGAAGATGATCATTCTCTACGAAACCCGGGGGATAATAAAATGGTGATTGGTGATCGCAATGTTATTGAGGCTGCAAAGTTCAATTTCAAGCCTCATGTAGGTTTAGGTCACATTGTATGCCGATTTGATCTCAAAATCTTCAGCTCTAGGTCATCCCTATAATGAGACACTTATCAACTCATTGCCTTGTCTAGATGGTTTCTCTCAACTTGCCGCATGAATTCGGTAGTGTATTCAACGACACTGCGAGCTCTGTGGGCAAGCTTCCAGCATCTGCGGAACATGTGCTTCTAGTAAATATATATATTTTGGTCTCCACGGACATGCTTGAATTTCCAAAGGTTTGACGGACAATGTCGATGACAGCCGCAGAGAACCTATCAGACTAGTCCCTAAATAGATCAAATAGTCACAAATTTCGAAATCACAAAAGCCCACACTACATTCTCTCACTCTTCTTGTGAATAAAAGACTTATAAGTTTAGGGTTCCTCTTTCATTTAAAATTTTCTCATTGGAAAATATACTATATGAATCCAGATTTAACAATTAAAATGCCTATTAATTAAAGAAACTACTGCTGCTTGCTGTAGGTGGAAGCTCACCTGAGGTCAGAAACTTTCATTGATGGAAGACTTGGTAACAGCTACACATATGAAGGAATGAAAGAGTTTGTTGTGCTGACTCTTCGTTGCCTGAGCTCCGCCGGTCGGCGGCCGAAGATGGAACACGTTGTCAGAGAGCTCGATCGAATCCTCGAGACAGAGATGACACTGACGACGGTGATGGGCGACGGCACCGCCATCGTAACTCTCGGAAGCCAGCTCTTCACATCATAATTCGATGTGATGCTTGTTTTTGTCCGTGTGAAAACCGACGATATTTTTTAGGGTTTGGAAAGTACTTTGAAATTTTCAAATCCCGACGAAGAATTGGAACTTGTTGCTTGTCAAAGTTTAATGTAGTATTAGAATAATGTGTGGTGGTTTGGTCTATGTATTATTATTATTGAATGGCTAAGCCATTCATATTTCTGTTTTCTACTCTCCATTGTTAAAAAAAAACTAGCTCTTTGAGGAAAATGCATATATACATTATATGTTTGTTTAAACTTTTCATCCTTCATTATGTAAAGTGATTATTTGAACAGGAGATGCATGCCCTGCATGGTTAAGGCGTGGTTGCCGAAAAACAAATGGGTTTAACACCAGTTATTGCGTTTTCATAAAATGAAATGTACCTAAACGCTAAAACAAACGAAGCCTACGCGTTCTCAATGTGTACACTAACAGTATACAATTTTCTGCAACATAATAGCATAGTTTTTATACATAAGAAGCATTCTTCTATAGAACATCTCTCTGATAGGCTCTCTTCTGAGATGTTCTACTATGCTCTTGTGATGTCTCTATGTGCTCGCCAATGCGCGGCTTGCTGCAACGTTGTCGTTCCACATGTGTCTGCCCGCTCCCGCCGGCCCTACCTAACTCTTGTGAAGACTTTTACTAATAATATTTAGCGTATTGTCTGCTTTACTCTCGAGTTACTTTTGCTATGTGTTTCTCATTTAGACTTCGTCAAGACAACGGTTATAACCACAGTCAAGAAAAGAAAACTAGTTCTAAATATAAATATGGACGAAGTTTCTTAGGCGAGGCTTGGGCGTTCACGAATGACGGATCATAATTGTCGTGTTCATGAATGCCGCAGCCATGCCAAATAGAGCATTAATTCCGATGGGAAATTCAATTCGTGAATCAGTCTTATTTCTCCTAGAAGCATGCAATGAGTTGCTCTTTATTTAGGCTTCATTGCCCTAAAAACACTCCGTCCTCGTTGACGCCCTTGTGACCCATTTGGTGCGGAGGTGGCTGCTTTGAACACAATGGTTATGAACCGTTGTTCGTGAACGCCCGACCTCACCTAAGGAACTTCATCCACTTTTATGTCCAAAACTAGCAATGTTTTCTACTTTTAGTTCACTGTTCACTCACAAACTTATTCAAAGAGCAAAATACAAAATGGGAGATATTATGAGTGTAATTATGCAATTGTAATCTGGACCGTCCACCACAATACCTCGAAGATCAATGATAGAAGGCATTTAATGAGAAAGAATTTAGGCTATGTTTGACAGCTCGTTTTGACTCCATTCCATTCTAAACGGACCGGAAGAGAGGAGTTTAGGAACAACTGGAATGCTGTCATTTAAAAACGGTCGGTTTAAAACTTACTTTTTCCTCCGTTTGGAAAAGGACAGGGAGACCTCTATCCTTCTTTGAAAACGATCGTTTGAAATATTTTTTATTTAATTTTATTTAATCAATTTAACTCCTATAAAAAATAAAATTATGTCCATAATTTTGTAAAAAAATTCACATACATAATACTTAATTTTGTTTTTAAAAATTCAGAAAAAGTTGATCCGAAATAAATAAAATTCATGTGTAGATAATTTCGAAAATAATTTAAGGCACTGTTTGACAGCTCGGCAGGGCGCCGTTCCGGCGGGAACGAGCCGGAGGAAAGCTATTTAGGACGTTGTTTGCGAGCTCCCTTTGAGAACGGTCGGCGTGAAAGGGTGCTAGCCCGGCGTTTTACCGCTGGTGGGACAAGCACCAGTCGGCCGTTTCGGGCCGTTTTCTCTCTCCTCCCCAGCCTCCCGCCGGGCCGTGTTCTCAAACACAGTCTAAATCTTCGCCGAAACGGAGGTTATCCAAAAAAAATCTCAATTTTGAAACTATAAATTTGAAATTACAGTTTAACATCTCCCTTTTGAACTTCCATATTCCTTTGAACTTCCGTATCCTTTTGAGTTTAATTAGAACTCCCATCTTCTACAATCGGTCCATTCCCCGTCGGAGTCTAACTGCACCGTTCCATCTCTCCGGGAGCCCACAGGCTAGGCCTCAGGCGACTTATGCCAACCTCCACTCCCTCTAGTTCTCTTCCAACGTAAATCTAGCAGTGACGGACTTCGTCGTCACTGCTGGACTTCTCATTTCTCCTCTTCCAAATTAAAGTTACATATACTGTAACAACAAATTTGACCTCACCTGCTTCACAAACCATCCCAGATTCGACAACATTGTGCTCGACGTGATTAACCATTTCGAGGTGTTAATATTATTGTAATTATGTATTTAATATTCTTTAGTCTCACGCCGCCTGTGTTTGCTGGCTCTTCTCTTGTCCTATATGTAGACCCCAAGGGTCCCCTTTTTACTCATTAATAATACATAAGTATTTCTTAGTTCTATCATGGTATCAGAGGTAGGTTCAACCTAATTTTTCCGCCCGCAACCTGTCCGTGACCTGTCTGCTCCGTGCTCTGCCCGCTCGCAATCTTCCGACTTGCCGCCGCGATCTGCCGCCGCACCCTGCACGCCGCGATCTGCTTGTTGTTCGCGACTTGCCGCCGCGACCTACTCCGCAAGACCGCCAGTCCGCCCGACTCCTGACCAGTTTGCCAGCCCGACAGTCGCGACTTGTTGCTCTCTCCGACTCCAGTCCGCTCTGCCCAGCTCCTATCCAGCTTGTTGAATTAGTTGAAGTGCAAAGTGGGTGTTCGGGCAAACCGCGCAAGCTATGCGGTCTGAGCGGATAGCTTAAGCGGACAGGTAGTTCGCTTAGGTGGACCTGGCAGACTGGTGCTTTGTTCGCCGAGCTCGCGCTTGTTGAGGAGGGTTACTGGACTTGGTCGCTCGCTATGCCAAGTTTCCGTTGTCCGCAAAGTCTGCTGTTGACCAGGAGACCTCTGCCTGTTGGTCGTGGACTAGTAGCGGGCTGGAGCTGTGTCCGCCAGGTTGCGGACTGGTCTATTTTCTGGTAGTAGCTGACTGGCCATATCCATGCGGACTGGGCGGACTGTGCGGGCTAAGTGCGAGCTGGGGGAGGTGATCCTATCAACTAGGGCGGTGACTATATCTCTCTCCGTGCCTATAAATAGAGCCCCCCGACATCAGTTTAATCATCGCGAAACAGTAAGAGCAACTCGCGTTAGAACCTGCAGACTGATTTTTCTTAGTCGCGTGGCTTACTGAAGTGATTCTATGCAGGTTGTGCGGACAAGGTGGAGCAGCTGTTTTTCTAGCTGGCAACTTGAAGTTCGCGGATAGCAACCTGTGGAGGGTAGGATTTCTGAAGTGGCGGACAGGTTCTTAGTGCAGCGAGCTGTGTTCGTGTTCGGGCGGATAGTGAAGCTTGCCGATCTCGGCGACCTGACGAACATCAGCAGCGGGTTGTGCGGTCTTGGCGAACTTTGTTCTCAGGCCACAAATTATATTTCTGTTTGTTTTTGGTTGAAGTTGTTTTGTATGCTGGCGAAATCATGTCTCGCCATGTATACCTCGCTTTGTAAGACTGTAGAACATTTTAATAAAGATCTCTGTTATTGCATGTGTCTCTAGCTGTGCTTGTGCTTTAGTTGAGATAACTCCTGCTAACTCCAAGATCAAGAATTTTAACATGGTATCAGAGGGAGGTTGGAGTTGTTAAGCAGTGATCAACTAGAGGTTGTGGTTGCTTTTATGAAGCAAGGGCAAGTGCTTGAGCTAGGACCATGGACGGTGGACATGCGAGAGGTCTTGGTATTGAACTCCTTACGCAGACTAACTTCAAAAAATGGAAGTATTGCATGAAGAGTTATCTTCTTGGCGAGGACCTCTGGGAGATGGTTGGAGGAGATGATACTCAAGAAGTAGTTCTTGGTTGTGATAATGCTCAGGAGGTGAGAACTTGAAGGAAAACCAATGCGAAAGCAGAGTTCACCCTCAAGAGAGATATTTCACCTGAACTCTTCGATCATATCATTGGTTGCAGATTAACTGTTGAAATCTGGAAGGCCTTGGATGACCTGTTCAACAAGAAGAATGAGGCTCGGCTGTACAACCCCATATTCGCTGGGTGGGACCCGGAGACACCACTGAGGAATTGGGCTAGGCTCAGGTTAGCCCTGGGTTAGCCCTAAGACATACTTATAGAGTTCTCGCCCTGAGGGGGCTTCCGCCCAAGGCAGATGTTCAAGCTCTCGGCAGGAGAGATCGTCGACCGACCAAGGCAGATAGTCGAGCTCTCGGTAGGAGAGATCGTCGACCACGGAAGCTTCCGCCTTAATACAAGCTCCCGCCCAGGGGAGGCGAGAAGGCCCCAAGTAGGCCTTCAGTCACGGTAGCCTCAAGACCGTGAAGGGCGCGAACCTCCCTGGCAAGGGGTCTCGCCAAGGTTGGCCCGGGTGGGGGTCCAGCGAGAGCCTTCTCAACCAGGGTTCTCGCCAAGTGGGCCCACGTGGTGGGGCCCGGCGCTCGTAAAGGGGATTATTTTATTATTATTATCCCGAGGTAAAATTACCCAAAGGCCCTTTAAATGACAGCGGGATTTGGCTATGGGCAGACCCCTCAGGGGTATTTCAGTATTTTCAGGTCAAAGGAAGACTATAAAAAGACCCATAAGGGCTCTTTAGAAGGCAAGTTGATCATTTCTCTCTAGCCCTAGTGCCTTCTGAAGAGCTCCCAGCCCAGCATTTGGCTTTGGAGGGGAAGCTCTCAGAGATCTTCCGGGTGTGTGGTGGGACCTCCCAGCTGAGGCTTTGGGTCAGTGTTAGGGCCTTAGCAACCTGTCTGGGGTCGAGGTTTGAGAGAAGTAGGCATTGACTGCACTTTGGTTCGTGAACATTTGTTGAGGTCATTTTTGGCTTCAACAGTTCTGGTGCGGTGAGCGTGGAAGCAGTCGGTGCAAGAAAATCTTGAGTTAAGTCCCATGGCAGGAGGCGAGGGTGAAGGATCAGGTGCGGGAGGATCCCCCACCCGGGTGGACGAGGCGACGAGGAAAATGTTTGAGGACTTCAGGCGAGAAGTTATGCAGACGATCAACTTGGCCTTCTCGGCAAGGAACGAGTGGGAGACGCCGCAGGTTCCGGTGGAGGTGGTTCCGCTGCTAGGCGAGAACGCTCCAGGGCAGCGCCCCGGTAAGGAGGTCCCGGTAGAGGCAGGCGAAAGAGACGTAGCCGCGCGGGAGCTCTTCCCAGGTCAGCGTCTCGGGAAGGAGCTCCCGGCGGATCTGGGCGAGAAGGAGGCGACGGTGCGGGAACTCTTCCCTGGGCAAGGTCTCGCGGATCGGTCCAGCCAACCGAGATCGCGGGACGTGCCTTCTCGCCAGGCAGGGGGCGAGACCCCCTTTAGTGAGCTCATTGTCTCGGCTCCAGTGCCGGAGGGGTTCCGGGAGCCGGACATGACCTACTACACCGGGAAGGATGATCCGGTCCAGCACGTGCAATGGTTCGAGGACGTGGTGTCCATCAGGCAAATGTCGGATGCCTTCAAGTGTAGGCTTTTCGCCATCACCCTGAAAGAAAAGGCCAGGGACTGGTTCCACCAGTTGCCGGCAAGTTCCATCTACAGCTTTGAGGATCTGCGGAGGGGTTTTCTGTTGAGATTCTCAACTTCGAAGAAAAGGAAGAAGGAGGCTGAGTGCCTGTTTGCAGTGAGGCAGGGGCCGGAGGAGACGTTGGGCCGCTATGTCGACCGGTTCCAAGAGGAGGTTCTCCTGGTCCAGGAGGTCCCGGGGTATGCGCTGATGCTAGCCTTCACCCTGGGGCTGAGGCCAGGGTTCTTCAGCATGGAGTTGAAGAGAGTGCCCCCTCTCTCTTTTGAGGAGCTCATGGAGAGGGCGGCGAAGGAGATAGACTTCGAGAGGGCAAACCCGGCGTTTGCGAGGAAGCTAGCCAGGCTGGCCGAGGACGACGTGAAGGAGCCAGTGGCGGGAAGGCAGAGAGAGCAGAGGGAGCAGAGGGAGCCGAGGGAAGATAGGAGAAGAGAAGAGCCCCGGGGGCAGGGGCAACAGCATGGGGGGGCCAGGGAGCCAAACAACCGATTGGGTTGGAGGCCTCAGGAGGGCCGCCCCCAGGGCCAGGGAGGACTTCAGATAAGAGATAACTTTCGGGAGCCCAGAAGGCTGGAGCAGGGAGGATGGCGACAGGGACCAAGGGGTCATTTCCCACCGCCGCAGGAGGCTATGGAGGTGGGAAGGGGAAGAGGTAGAAGACTTCGGGGAGCCGGAAGAAGGGGAGGAGGAGAAGGAAGAGGGGGCAGGGTGGCGTTGCCCTATTGTGACTTCCATCAGGAGGAAGGTCACGCAACGGCCACCTGCCCAGAGTTTCTGGAGATTAGAGGGGCCAGAGTGGCCGGGAGACAAGATCCGCCTGTAAGGATCGTCGAAGTACAGCGGGAAGAGGTGGAGGACAGATGTGAAGACAGGACTGACGTGGGGACCCGAGGAGGGATCGGAGTGATCCACGGGGGGGTGGGGATCGAGGCCACCCGCAAGGGGAGCCTTCAAACCATGTTCCGCCGAGGGGTCGCCTCGACCTCCCAGGCTCCCCCCCCCAGAGGAGAAGATCACTTTCTCATCCGCGGATATGCCGGACTACGAGGACCCGTTCTGCGACGCGCTTGTGATCCAGACAGCGGTGGAGAACTACACCGTCTCCCGGATACTGGTGGATAATGGGAGCTCGGTGAACGTGATCTTCAAGAAGGCCTTCGATGAGATGAGGGTGGAAGGAAAAAGGGTCCTGGCTTCCGATGGACCGCTTTTTGGCTTCTCCGGAGAAAGGAAAGAGGTGGAAGGTGGAGTAGGCTTGCATGTGAGGCTTGGGGGCGTCTCACGGAACTGTCGGTTCGTAATCGTGGACGCCCCGAGTAGTTACAATGCCATCTTTGGGCGCCCCCTCATCAGCGCCTTTCGCTGTGTACCCTCCTCGTACCACCAATGCCTCAAGTTCAACAATGGAGGGGTGCAGGTGAGGATCAGGGGGGATCCGAAGATGGCAAGGCAGTGCTATGTGACGGCGGTTAACACCGTGTCATGGATGGAGGAGGCAGAGGAGTTGGAGAGGGGGATGGCTGAGCAGGAAGGAGTTGAGGAAGGGGGGATGAGCCTGGGAGAGGCGATGGGGGTTGCTGAGGAGATGGCGGAGGTAGAGGAGTTGGGGGAGATCAGCCCAGAAGAGACGAGAGGAGTGGTGGATGAAGAAGAGCAGAGGCAGGAGGAGAGCCTGGAGGAGGCGATGGAAGTTGATGAAGTTGGGGGAGAAGAGCTCGAGTTTGAGCGGGAAGAGGCGAGGGTGAGTTGGGAGCGGTCGGGGCTGGAGCCGGCCGAAGAGGTGGTGGAGATGGAGGTGCTTACAAGAGCGGGGGAGGCGCAAAGGATTCGGATCAGCGGAGGCTTGAGCCTTGAGGATCAGGAGCGGATGCGAGCCTGCATCCAGGGCAACGTCGACATCTTCGCTTGGAGCGCGGCAGACATGCCGGGCATCGACGCGGACGTGGCCTGTCATCGCTTGAACCTGGATTCCAGAGCCTGCCCCATACGCCAAAAGATGAGGGCCATCGCCACCAAGCTAGAAGCCCCCATCCGGGAGGAGGTCAAAAAGCTCCTGGACGCAGGCTTCATCTCAGAGATCCAGTATCCCGGCTGGATCTCCAACGTGGTAATGGTAAAGAAGGGAGGAGGAAAATGGCGCATGTGTATCGATTTTTCTTTATTAAATAAATCATGCCCCAAGGATTGTTACCCCTTGCCTCGAATCGACGCGCTGGTTGACTCAGCCGTCGGTTTTTCTCTTATGAGTTTTTTAGATGCATTTTCAGGTTACCACCAGATCCGGATGCACCCTCCTGATGTCAAGGATGTTTCCTTCATCACAAGAGAGGGATGCTTCAGCTATAGGATGATGCCCTTCGGATTGAAGAATGCAGGGGCAACATACCAACGCATGATGGATCGAATCTTTCGAGATCAAAGGGGAAGGAACCTGGAGGTCTATGTGGATGACCTCATGGTCAAGAGCAAGTGTGTTGATTCCCACTTGCGAGACTTGGAGGAGACGTTCGCCACCCTGCGGAAGTTCAAGATGAGGTTGAACCCCTTGAAGTGCGTCTTCGGGGCTAGTCGCGGCAAATTCCTCGGGCACCTCTTGACTCCCGCGGGGGTAGAACCCAACCCCGATAAGGTTAAGGCTATTCTAGACCTAGAATCGCCTCGCAACGCCAAGGAGATCCAGCGCTTGACCGGGAAGTTGGCCGGGTTAAGCAGGTTCCTCTCGCGGTCAGGGGATAGATGCTCCTCCTTCTTCAAAGTACTTCGTGGCAACCAAGCATTCGAGTGGACGGCCGAGTGCGAAGAGGCTTTTCAGGGGCTGAAGAGGCAACTCTCCCAAGCTCCGTTACTTCAAAGCCCAAAGGAGGGGGAGGACCTAGCCTTGTATTTAGGAGTGGGAGGAGAGGCGGTGAGCTCCGTCTTGGTTAGGGAAGAGGGGAAGAAGCAGTTACCCGTCTATTATGTCAGCCGAATCTTAAAAAAGGCGGAGCTCCGATACCCCATCCTGGAGAAGCTAGCATATGCTTTGGTCATCTCAGCTAGGAAGCTTCGCCCTTACTTTCAAGCACACTCGATTAGGGTGGTAACAGACCATCCCCTTCGCAAGGTCTTGGAGGGGGTGGAACATTCAGGAAGGTTGGCAAAGTGGTCCATCGAGCTAAGCGAGTTTGACATCTCTTTCGTCCCGAGGCTCTCTATCAAAGCCCAGGCCGTAGCGGATTTCCTGGCGGACTATGTTACCGAGGCGGAGGCCGAAGAACCAAAGCCGCAAGAAGCGTGGAAGATGGTGGTCGACGGGGCCTCAGGGAGGCACTCCCTGGGAGGAGGTGTGGTGTTGGTAAGCCCTCAGGGAGTTACCATAGAGCAAGCTGTGACTTTCCACTTCCCTGTAACCAACAACCAAGCAGAGTATGAGGCTGTGATCGCCGGCCTTCGCTTGGCAAAGGAGTTGGAAATCCAGGACGTGGAAGCCTTCACCGACTCAATGGTGGTAGCATCGCAGATCCGAGGCGAGTTTGAGGCCCGGGAGCCGACCCTCGCGAGGTATCTATCTAAGGTAAGAGCCATCATCGGGGGTTTCCGTTCATTCTCTATTCGACATGTCCCCAGGGAGGAAAGCGCGGCAGCTGATCGACTGGCGAAGTTCGGGCCTCGGGGAGGAGGTACCCTAACCGAACTATTCCGACCAGCCATTGAAGAGGGGGAGTTGATGGAGGTGAATCGGCGGTCCTCATGGATGGATCCATTGGTGACTTTCTTAACCACAGGAGAACTGTCGGAAGAAGTCAAGGATGCAAAGAGCTTCAGGCACAAGGCGGCTCATTACCTGATGCTGGAAGGGAGCTTGCATCGGAAAATGTTGTCAGGGCTCCTCGCGAGATGCGTAACCGAAGAGGAAGTCCCGAGGATCCTGGAAGAGGTGCATTCTGGAGAGTGCGGCAGCCATTCAGGGGGAAGGACATTGGAAGCAAGGGTGATAAGGCAGGGATATTTCTGGCGGACCATAAGGAGGGATACGGCTGAATTCGCAAGGAGGTGTCGGAAGTGCCAAGTACATGCTCCTCTCCAGCTCTTGCCCGCCCAAAGACTTCGAAGCATCACGGCGCCATGGCCCTTCGCCATTTGGGGGATGGACCTGGTTGGACCCTTCCCTCCAGCTAGCGGGCAAAGGAGGTTCCTCCTAGTGATGATTGACTACTTCTCCAAATGGCTGGAGATCAAGCCATTAGCCAAGGCAACCTCCCAGGTCATCAGAAACTTCGTTTGGGGGGAAATCATTTGCAGGCACGGATTGCCCCAAGCGATAGTGACAGACAACGGTCCTCAGTTTGCCAGCGAAGAATTCATCAGCTTCTGCACCCAATTGGGGATCGATCTCAGGTTCGCCTCTGTCCACCATCCTCGGAGCAATGGTCAGGTGGAGGCGGCAAACAAAGTCATCGTCAACTTGCTCAAAAAGAAGGTCGAGAACCTGAAGGGTAGCTGGGTGGAACAGCTCCCTTCCGTCCTGTGGGCCTTGCGAACAACTCCAAACACGGCCACTGGAGAGACCCCCTTCAAGCTCTCTCACGGGTGTGAGGCTGTCCTCCCGGTGGAGTTCGAGGTTCGGTCCCCAAGGGTCACGGCCGCAGGTGGGGGAAGCGAAGCTTGGAGGTTGGAGAATGAGGAAGGGTTGCGCCTCTCATTAGATATGGTGGAAGAGCTGCGGGATGTTGCCGCCATCAGGCAAGAAGAAATAAAACGGCGAATGGCTCGGTACTTCGATAAGCACATCAGAGTCAAGCAATTCGCCGAGGGGGATCTAGTACTGAAAAAGGTCGACGCTGCGGGAAGGTCGGCCGCGGTTGGTAAGCTCAACCCTAGCTGGGAAGGGCCTTATATAGTAGAGAAGGCTCTAGTTAGCGGAGGCTATTATCTCCAGGATGCAGAAGGAAGGACCTTGAGTCACACCTGGAATGGTGATGACCTGAAGCGCTTCTACCCGTAAGAGGGAAAAAAGGATAGTGATGTTGTAAACAACTATTACATTTTCAATAAAGTTATTTCAGAATGTTGGCTATCGCTGAGTGTGCTATCTTTGCGTTTTGTTTTAACTGACTATGACTCCTCGTCTCAGTGATAGAATAGGCCTGGTTGAGGGAACCTTCAACGACACCCCGAGCTCGGCTCGGCCCCAGGTAGACCCGCTGCGCAGGCTCTCATCTAGCTGGCAGGTCCGAAGGCTCGCCTGTGGGGGATAGGTTGGCTCTTGTGATACTTTGTTCTTAGCCACTTCAACGACACCCCGAGCTCGGCTCGGCCCCAGGTAGACCCGCTGCGCAGGCTCTCATCTAGCTGGCAGGTCCGAAGGCTCGCCTGTGGGGGATAGGTTGGCTCTTGTGATACTTTGTTCTTAGCCACTTCAACGACACCCCGAGCTCGGCTCGGCCCCAGGTAGACCCGCTGCGCAGGCTCTCATCTAGCTGGCAGGTCCGAAGGCTCGCCTGTGGGGGATAGGTTGGCTCTTGTGATACTTTGTTCTTAGCCACTTCAACGACACCCCGAGCTCGGCTCGGCCCCAGGTAGACCCGCTGCGCAGGCTCTCATCTAGCTGGCAGGTCCGAAGGCTCGCCTGTGGGGGATAGGTTGGCTCTTGTGATACTTTGTTCTTAGCCACTTCAACGACACCCCGAGCTCGGCTCGGCCCCAGGTAGACCCGCTGCGCAGGCTCTCATCTAGCTGGCAGGTCCGAAGGCTCGCCTACGGGGGATAGGTGAAGTCCTTGACCTTTTGATCCTTGGTTCTTGATTGGTAGTTACTACGTTACAACGAGCTCGGCTCAAACCCCGGTAGACCCGCTGCGCGGGCACCCATGTGAGCTAGCGGGCCCAACGGCTCGCCGACGGGGTAGGGGTTTGATTGGTCGGAAAAATATGTGGGCAGGACCCTGACCTAGACCGGGGGCAAATCCCTAAAGGGTCTCGGTTCAGGGGTCTCGGCCAGTAAAGGTCTCGGCTCAGGGGTCTCGGCCAGTAAAAGTCTTGGCTTGGAGGTCTCGGCAGATCGCGGCCCGGAGGTTTCGGCCAGTGAGGATCCCGGCCCAGAGGTCTCGGCCAGCAAAGGTCTCGGCTAAAGGAGGCTCTCGCAAAAAGAAAGCTCCCGGCGGGCCCAGGCAGGACGATTCAATCGACGATGCGAGGTTTCCGCCTAGCTGATCTCTAAGTAAGGTCACCCTAAAGAGACTAAGGGTCTCGGCGGAAGCTCGCGCGGAGGTCATTCGGCATAGTAATATACGCTTAAAAAATACAATGACAGTGAAGAAATGAAACATTACTTTATATAAAGTTAATTACAGAAGTGAGGAGCTTCTCGCTCATTACAAAAGGATATTCAAAATAAAAGACAACTTAAGGAGACGCGCAGTAGTCCCCACTGGTGCTCTCGCTTGAAGCATCGCCAGAGCCTTCCCCGGACGTCTCGTCAACAGCGGGAGAGGGCCTCGGGACGTCTGAGAGCGGCGAGTCCGGCGCGCCCGGAGGTTTAGGAACTGGGTCGTAAAGCCAAGGGAGAAGTTGGCGAGCGTCGATGGTCGCGCCATCCTCCCGGAGCAGCTCGACGTCTCGCAGCGTCTCGAGCGTCAGCTTGACGGTCGCCTGAGCGTTGGCTTGAAGCAGTTTATCGACGTCGTACTCCGAGAGGTAACGGCTCCGCAACCTCGCATCTAGCTCCGGGGGCGGGCCCTTCGTTAGCTCTGCGCGGAGCTGTTCCCTCAGAAGGACGCTCTCGCAGCGCGCATTGGCCAGCTCTGCGCGAAGCTCCCTGACTTGGGCGGAATCCTGCAAAAGGGATAAAAGATCTTAGTCACACATTACACAGTAGAAACTTCGAGGAAACGGGGGTAAGGGCTCAGGAAGGTCTCGCCTACCTCGGTCGCAGGGCGCAGAGACAGCGCCAGTTTGGCATCCGCGAGCTCCTGTTGAGCTCTCGCGAGTTCTTCTTCCGCGGCATGCGCGCGAGCTATCGCGTCCTCCCTCGCCTTGCGCATATCTGTGAAGTTCTTGTCAATGGTGATGCTTCGACGCGCACACATATGTGTAAGCTCGAACCCGCGCATTACGGCCCGGGTGGCGTCGAAGGCTAGAAGGCGGGTAGGCGTCTGGTCGAACACGCTGGCATCTTCCCGGCTGTATAGACCATACCCAAGCGAGAAGGCCTCGCCGGTCACATTTTCCCCCTCCGCCCATCGGGGAAGGAGGGTCGAGACCCTGATCGAGTTTGTCTTGGGGTCCCATTCCATCTGGGGCTTCCCCTCCGGGTCGGCGTACCTGACGCCTAAACCAAAGTTCCGGTGCCCCCTCGGCACCTCCTGGGGCGGGACGTTGGCGGAGGTCTCGGCGGCGACCACTTCTCCCCCAGCCTCGCCTACGGCCGATGTGTTCCTGGCGGAAGCCTCGGCACGGCTCTTGGCGGCGGCGGCGGCATCCATCTCACTGGCCCTCTGAAGGATCGCTTCAAAGGACCTGCCCTCAGGAGGAGGTTGGGCGGGCGAGACCGCCAACGATTTCCCCTTGTCGGCGGCAGAAGGCTTGGGCCTCTTCAGCGCGCGGAGAGGAGGAAGGGTGGCCTTCCGCTTCTTGGCCGGTGGCGGCATGAAAGGGGTTGGATCTTCTCGGCAGGCGCTGGCGCTAGCTTCCGCGAGCGCAAGGGGGCCTCTCGCTGCCAGACCCTCGACACCCCGGCCTGCGGCGAAGGGTTGGTGCAGGGGGACCTCCCGCTCTCCTGCAAAGTAAAAACGCTTTAGCACTTCAGCGCAAGAAAATTTTTGATAAAAAAAGAGAATCGGAGGCGAGACCGTACCTTCGCCTGATTGAACAAAAGGGAGGGAGTCGACGTCCCGCAGAAGATAGGGGACGTCGAACTCCTTGGTCCCGAAGAATTCCAGGATTGCGCTCTCGCGCGATCCCAGGGCGGGCGGCTTGTAGGCAGCGTCTTCATACTGGACGGGCTGAAGCGGGACGTTGCCGAAGTCCCCGCTGACGTATACGAACTTCTCGCCCCAATGGTGGTGCTTATTGGCAAGACCGGTAACCTCGAGCTGTTGCCCGGAGAAGAAAACCACCCCCCCCCCCCTTGGCACGGAAGTTGAATAGCTTCCGGAAGATGGGCAGGCTAAACTCGATCCTCTCGGATCGCATATAGCATATGAATGCTATAAGGATCGCGACGGAATTCGGGTTTAGCTGGGCGGGCACCACCCCATAATAACGGAGAGCTAACCGAACCTCCGGCCACAGGGGGAGGCGGAAGCCCACCTCGAAATGCTCGAGGGGGATGGCAAGCTCTCCCGCTCCGGGGGTATTCACCCTATCATGATTCCCCGGGTTCCGCGCCGAGAAGCCGGCGGGAACGTAGCGGTCGACGATCGCGTTGTATTCGTCGAGAGTGAGCTTGCAGGAAGGGAAGAGGTGTTTCTGGAAGGCTTCCGCGCAATGGGCGCGACCCTTGCTCTCGCCAGGCATGGCTAGTTCGTGAGTAAGAGCGAGAGCTGTAGGGAGTCGAAGCGGAAGCAGGAACGCGAGAGCACGGAGGGAGGCTGAGGTTCCGGATCGGAGAAATAAATGCGGTTGGTAGGCTTCTCTATTTATAGGGAATCGTAGTCATCATGAGTTCATCCGGCGGAGAGAGAAAGTGACAGCGGAGTACAACTGTCAGAATCCGGGCTAACGACGCCTCGGTTCTCCCCCTCAGGATGACGGCGGTCAACGGTCGCTTCAGGTTTCGACGCGACTGCCTGGATCGGCGCAAGCCTCCTAGACTGGCGCAAGCCTCCTGGGTTAACGCAAACCTCCTAGATCAGCGCAAGCGTCCTAGATCGAGGTAAGCGCCTTGATTAAAAAGCCCCGCAGAGCGATAAAAAGGAAAGGGAAAAGAGACATGGGTAGAAGCGAGACTCTCGCTAGCGCAAGCTGGATAAAAACTTAATTAACAATAATGTTTATTACAGACATTGAAAAAGAGAAACAAGGGGAGGAGAAAAAGAAAAAAAAAGGGACACTAAGATTCAGAGCGCGAAGGCTAGTAGGGTTTCCAGCTCCATCGTCCCCGTTCTCGCCGCCTAGTTCTTGGGGGCGCCAACGGGTTGAAGTAAGACGATAGCGTGGTACATCCGAGGTTGATCCGCCTGGCGTAGTCTCGGATCTGCGAGATGCACCTCCCTGGCGAAGACTCGGCGGAAGGCCCGCGCGGGCAATCAGTCTCGCCCAAGAAGAAGTCCCGCTCCAGAGCCTCCAGTCTTTGCTCCATGGATTCGCGGAATGCTTTCGCCGCGGCAGCATGGGCACGATCCCGCCGGACAAGCTTGGCCAGGATGGCCGAGATCTTCCTCCGTCTCCCCTTCGCGCTCCCTGCACTGTTCAGGGTTTCCTCTATCTCGCCAGACGAAGGGAGGGGGGACTCTTCGTCCTCTTCTTCCTCGTCTTCTTCTTCCTCTTCCTCTCCTTCCTCGTTGACTTCCGACCGCAAGCCAGGATCACCTGCGGAAGAAACACGCGAGAATTTTGGTCAAGACATGACGATCAACAGTCCGAAAAAGTTTTCGCATACCTGCGGCTGGGCGAGAACCGTCAGCCAAAGTTGGACGGGAAGGCCCGACCCCTCCGTTGGTTCCATAAAGGAGGTGAAGGGGCTTGCCCAGCCCCGGGCGGAAGGGCTCGCGCACGATGATCCCGGCCGGGCCGGAAGCATGAGGGGAGTTGTCTTCTCTCAAGGGGCGATCAGCATCCTTGAGAGTAGCGGGAGGTTCAGAAGCCGCCCCTCCCGCCTGCAGGAGAGGATTGGCCACCGCGGGAGGCACTTCGACGGTTCTCGCTTCATCTTCCCGGGTGGATAGACCCGGGTCGGCGGGAGCTGGCACTGCGAGAAGACGGTTCAGAAAAGAAAGGGTCTGGTTAAAATATTGACAAGGGAAAATGTACCTGTCGTTCCGGCCCCGGCGGGAGGAATCCTTTCCGAGACCCGTATTTGGCCCTCGGGGGGATGAGCGGGTAGGTTCGAAGAGCTGGGCGGAATTTCGGCGTCATTATTGGGAGCGGACTCCTGCGAAAGCATACTTTAATCATCGAATCTAATGTCCAGTCAGCTCGGTAGACACGGGCGAAAGGCTTACCTTCTGTAGGGAAGAATCTCCGGCAGGATTGGGAGTGGGGGAAGGAGGATCCCGGTTCTCGCGAGAAAGGTCCCGCCGGACCGCCTTCGCCCTTTTCTTTTCCTTCTTCTTCGGCTCCGAAGGCCCGGCGGGTGAAGTCTTTTTCGCTAACCATGGAGCCACCGCCGCACAGTTAGCCAAGGCCCGCGCTTGGGCAGCGGCTAACCGGTCTTGGAGGTCCTGCGGAAGCGGTTTGGCAGCACGCTTGGGATGCATGGTGAGCTCGCGCGAGAATCCCGGAGGCGAGAGCTCAGTCAGAGAGTCGTATTTTAAGGGCAGGGCGTATGGACGTCCCTCAGTACATATTTATAGCCGCAGGGGGACCCACCAAAAGATTCCCTCGATAGGCGGGCACGTGTCCAGCGAATATTTTGGGGGTTGGACTTGTCTTGTCGAGCGCAGGGCTAGCTCGAAAAGAGCGGGGATTGTGTACAACCCCATATTCGCTGGGTGGGACCCGGAGACACCACTGAGGAATTGGGCTAGGCTCAGGTTAGCCCTGGGTTAGCCCTAAGACATACTTATAGAGTTCTCGCCCTGAGGGGGCTTCCGCCCAAGGCAGATGTTCAAGCTCTCGGCAGGAGAGATCGTCGACCGACCAAGGCAGATAGTCGAGCTCTCGGTAGGAGAGATCGTCGACCACGGAAGCTTCCGCCTTAATACAAGCTCCCGCCCAGGGGAGGCGAGAAGGCCCCAAGTAGGCCTTCAGTCACGGTAGCCTCAAGACCGTGAAGGGCGCGAACCTCCCTGGCAAGGGGTCTCGCCAAGGTTGGCCCGGGTGGGGGTCCAGCGAGAGCCTTCTCAACCAGGGTTCTCGCCAAGTGGGCCCACGTGGTGGGGCCCGGCGCTCGTAAAGGGGATTATTTTATTATTATTATCCCGAGGTAAAATTACCCAAAGGCCCTTTAAATGACAGCGGGATTTGGCTATGGGCAGACCCCTCAGGGGTATTTCAGTATTTTCAGGTCAAAGGAAGACTATAAAAAGACCCATAAGGGCTCTTTAGAAGGCAAGTTGATCATTTCTCTCTAGCCCTAGTGCCTTCTGAAGAGCTCCCAGCCCAGCATTTGGCTTTGGAGGGGAAGCTCTCAGAGATCTTCCGGGTGTGTGGTGGGACCTCCCAGCTGAGGCTTTGGGTCAGTGTTAGGGCCTTAGCAACCTGTCTGGGGTCGAGGTTTGAGAGAAGTAGGCATTGACTGCACTTTGGTTCGTGAACATTTGTTGAGGTCATTTTTGGCTTCAACATCGGCTACAGTTCTTAGAGAATGAGCTGGCAAAGGTCACTCAAGGTGATCTACCTATCTCTACCTTCTTCCTGAAGATAAAAAAACCTCTGTGCAGAGATTTTTGTCTTGGACCCAGATGAGCCTATTTCTGAGGCAAAGATGAAGAGGCACATTATCCGCGGCTTGCGGAAGGAATACATTGCCTTCGTCACATTGGTTCAAGGATGGGCAAATCAACCATCCCTCATAGAGTTGGAAAATCTGCTTGCATCACAGGAGAGCTTGACAAAGCAGATGACAAGAGTGTCTATCTCCGGGGGAGATAATGAGGTGTTATTCTCTGGGAAGAAGAAGTGGGAGAAGAAGAAGTCTTCTGAAGGCGATGGGCCTTCATCTTTAGGTCAGCAGGAGAGGAGCCTTGCTCCTAAGTCTGAGGGAAAGAAGAAGGAAGGGCTCAGGTGCTACAGGTGCAACAAGCTGGGTCACTTCAGGAAGGATTGCAGAGTCAATCTTCAGTCTAGACACGCTGCAGGAAAAGAGGAACCTGATGCCAGGCAGGATGATGGTGGATGGGGAGGAGCCTTCTCGGCTTCTCTTTGTGCTTCTGCTCCCATCAACTATCAGGAGGACTGGATCGTTGACTCAGGGTGTGTCCATCACTTTATTGGAGATGAGTCAAAGTTCTCTTCGTCGCAGCCATACTCAGGTAATGATGCTATTATTACAGCTGATGATATTGTTCATGTCGTTGAGAAGGAAGGAGTTGTATCCTTAGGCAGTAATAGAGGGCCACTCACTCTAAGGAGTGTATATTATGTGCCTGGTATGAAGAAGAATCTCTTCTCTATGACCAACACTGTGGAGTCTGAGTATCACGTTCTGTTTGGTCCAATAGAAGTGAAATTTCTTAAAAATGTATCAACTGTAAAAGCTGAGGTTGTTCACATTGGGAGGAGAACAAAGGGCTTGTATGTTTTATCCACAAGCTCTTATGTTGATAAGATGAGAACAAACGATAGTGCCGCTATTTGGCATGAGAGATTGGGGCACGTAGGAATGGACAAGTTAAAAGCTATGACTGTTAAGGGCCTGGTCAAGGGTCTGCCTAGTTTGTCCTCCTATGGAGACGACCATGTTTGTGCGGGATGTCAATATGCCAAGTCTCATCGACTTCCATTTGATAGTTCACAAACTAGAAGTAAGAAGCCACTGGAGTGCATCCATGGAGACTTGATGGGACCAACTCTCACTCCAAGTCTCGGAGGCAGCAAATATATGCTGGTGTTAATCAATGATTACATCAGATATGTTTGGGTGTTCTTTCTAAAAGAGAAGTCAGAGACGTTCAGGAAGTTTGTGGAGTTCAAGGAGCTCGTGGAAGGTCGACTAGGCCTGCGAATTAAGAAGTTGAGGACTGACAATGGTGGGGAGTTCACTTCTGCCGAGTTCTCGGTTTTTTACAGGAAGAGCGGCATCCAGAGAGAGCTTACTTGTGCTCATACTCCACAACAGAATGAATTTGCAGAGAGGAAGATCCTTCATCTGACGGAGACCTGCAAGTGCTGGCTTCATGCCAAGAGTATCCCAAAGTCCTTCTGGGCAGAGGGAATGTCTTGTGCAGCCTACGTTATCAATAGGATGTCGTTAAGCCCTATCAACATGAAGACTCCTCATGAACTAATGTTCAAGGAGAAACCAAGTGTTTCTCATCTTCGGGTCTTTGGGTCAACTTATTATGTGCATGTTCCTGACGCTCTTCGGACAAAACTAGATGCGAAAGCAAGAAAGCTAGTCTTTGTGGGATATGATGACATGAAGAAGGGCTGCAAATGCATGGATCCAGAAACAAGGAGGTATGTTGTTTCTCGGGATGTGGTGTTTGACGAGCTAACTTCATACAAAGGTAGCTCAGGAGTTGAACTACCAGAAGACAAGGATGTTGGGCGTGCGAAAGCAGCTGTGAATCTTCAAGTGGAGTTGCCTGATTCACCAGGAGCTCCAACTATGTATAGCTTAGAGACAGAAGCTTCAGGTTATGGAAGTAGGGGGAGCGATGCTCCAAGTACGTCTGAAAGAGAAGCTAGTGCAGAAGGAGCAGCTAAGGAGGTGGTTAGTCAGGAGCAAACTTTGAGAAGATCAAAGAGGAGTATCAAACCACCAGCTCGCTATATAGAAGGAAATATGGTGAACTTCGTCTCATGTTTCTTTGCTGGTCCTCTTGATGAGCGAGAGCCTACTAGCTTCGATGAGGCCACAGGAGTCAAGGAGTGGGATTGTGCTATGGAGGAAGAGATGGCTGCCCTCAAGAAGAATGAGACATGGTCTCTTGTACCTAAGCCGGAAGAAATCACTCCAGTGACTTGTAAATGGGTCTACAAGTTGAAAAAGAAGGTTGATGGCAGCATTGAGCGATACAAGGCTCGCCTTGTAGCTCGAGGTTTTTCACAGTAGTACGGGGAAGACTATGAGGATACGTTTAGTCCCATTGCTAAGACGACTTCAGTTAGGGCTGTTATTGCCTTAGCGACATTCAATGGATGGAAGATTTGGCAGCTCGACGTAAGGAATGCTTTCCTGTACGGCGAGATTGACAAGGATATCTTTATGATCCAGCCGCCTGGATTTATCTCTAAAGAGCATATGGACTACGTCTGCAAGCTGAAGAAAGCCCTTTATGGGTTGAAGCAAGCACCGAGAGCATGGTACGGAAAGATTGCAGAGTATCTCTTATTCTGCGGATTTCTTGCTTCAGACTCCGACTCGAGCTTGTTTGTCAAGAAGAGGGGGGAGCTTCAGGTCATCGTGCTACTATATGTTAATGATATGATCGTCACTGGTAACTCTAAGGAGGAAGTAGCAAAGCTGAGGGCTGAGCTTGCTATCGGATTTGAGATGAAGGATTTGGGTGAGCTTCACCATTTCCTTGGACTCGAGGTGCTGAGGAAGGAGAACGGTGTGCTTGTATCCCAGGCTGGATATGCGGAGAGGATCGTACAACGATTCAAAATGGAAGGGGGGAAGAGCAGTTCTACACCTCTAGAGGTAGGTCTAAAACTTCGGCGTGATGAGGGGAGAACTCTTTCTGATCCGTTGGTGTTCCGAGCCTTGGTTGGAAGTTTGATCTACCTGACAATCACTAGGCCAGATATTGCATATGCAGTTGGTAGGGTGAGTCGGTACATGGTGGAACCACGAAAACCTCATCTAATGGCAGCTAGAAGTATTCTAAAGTACGTGAAGTCGACCTCAGATATGGGTCTCTTTTACAGGAGGGGCACGGGTTTTGAGCTGCATGGTTACATGGATGCTGACTATGGGGGAGATTCTGTTGATCAGAAGTCGACGTATGGATACGTCTTTCTGGCAGGAAGATCAGCTATATTTTGGTGCAGCAAGAAGCAGGACTCGGTGTCTGTCTCTACCACAGAAGCAGAGTATAAGGCTTCAGCTTTAGCAGCATAGGAAGCTATCTGGCTTAGGAGGTTGGTGGAGGACATCCATATGAGGGTTCGAGGTCCCACTCTGCTCCGCGGGGACAATGAGAGTGCTCTCAAGCTGGTGAATAATCTAGTATATCACGCAAGAACCAAGCATATTGAGATCAAGTACCACTTCATTCGTGAGAAGGTGTTGGTGGAATCTCTTATGGTTGAGCATGTTCAGAGTGCGGAGAATGTCGCGGACATCTTCACAAAGCTGCTAGCTAAAGGACCGTTCACCTGGTTAAGGAGTTTGCTTGGGATGGTTTCCACTTCCCACTTCAAGGGGGAGTGTTGAATTAGTTGAAGTGCAAAGTGAGTGTTCGGTCAAACCGCGCGGACTATGCGGTCTTAGCGGATAGCTCAAGCAGACAGGTAGTTCGCTTAGGCGGACCTGGCGGACTGGTGCTTTGTTCGCCGAGCTCGAGCTTGTTGTGGAGGGTTACTGGACTTGGTCGCTCGCTATGTCAAGTTTCCGTTGTCCGCAGAGTCCGCTGTTGACCAGGAGACCTCTGCCTATTGGTCGTGGACTAGTAGCGGGCTGGAGCTGTGTCCGCCAGGTTGCGGACTGGTCTCCCTTCTGGTAGTAGCTGTTCTGGCCATGTCCATGCGAACTGGGCGGACTGTGCGGGCTAAGTGCAAGCTGGGGGAGGTGATCCTATCAACTAGGGCGGTGACTATATCTCTCTCCGTGCCTATAAATAGAGCCCCCAACAACAGTTTAATCATCGTGAAACAGTAAGAGCAACTCGCGTTAGAACCTGCAGACTGATTTTTCTTAGTCGCGCGGCTTACTGAAGTGATTCTATGCAGGTTGTGCGGACAAGGTGGAGCAGTTGTTTTTCTAGCTGGCGACTTGAAGTTCGCGGATAACAACTTATGGAGGGTAGGATTTCTGTAGTGGCGGACAGGTTCTTAGTGCAGCGTGCTGTGTTCGTGTTCGGGCGGATAGTGAAGCTTGCCGATCTCGGTGACCTGACGAACAACAACAACGGGTTGTGCGGTCTTGGCGAACTGTGTTCTCAGGCCGCAAATTATCTTTCTGTTTGTTTTTGGTTGAAGTTGTTTTGTATGCTGTCGAAATCATGTCACGCCATCTATATCTCGCTTTGTAAGACTGTAGAACTGTTCAATAAAGATCTCTGTTACTGCATGTGTCTCTAGCTGTACTTGTGTTTTAATTGAGATAACACCTGCTAACTCCAAGATCAAGAATTTTAACACAACCCTCCCCTTGCCGCCACGACTTGCTGCTCAGTCCGCCAGACCGCCAGTCCGCCAGCCCCCGCTCAGTCATCCCGACGCCATGGCCGCCCCTTTGATCTCGCTACATCTGAAGGCCACTCCCTTCCACCTTGCCACCGCCAGCGACTGATCGGACTGGGCTCTTACTATCGAAGCCGCCCTCTCCATCCGTGATCTCTGGGATGATTTCTCAGTTCTATCAGGAGGTATGATTTCTTAATTCTTGCTCTTTAGAAATCCATCATCTGTTATTTTGTTACCACTGTTCAACTAAAACTGTCTAAAACTGCTGACCAGTCCAGGTTGGACAACATCCAAGCTATTCCAGGTTCTCCATGTCTTTTCATTTTGAGGTCTGATTTCTTACTTCTTCCTCTCCAAAAATTCATGAAATCTTTTTGTTGCGGTCAACTTGATGTCCCGACTGGATCGGAATAATCTGGACCACCTTAGCTCTCGGAACGGTCGAGCGCGTACACAGTCAATGAGATTACTCAATCGCACACACGAAGTTTTAGCGTGAAAAAACCCCTCAACTGGGTAAAAAATCACGCGACCGGGTCTGTGCCGGTCAAAGTCCACTATTTGCTCGCGGTTATAATATGTTTGCTGAATCGAGGGCGACAGACCGCTTCTCGTTATAATTTGGAGGGAAGAGAACATTTTGCACTCGGCGGACGACGAACCGTCACACTTGGTGTCTTCTACAAATTACACACGGCAGAGGTGGTCGCTTCTGAGCGTCGCGATGGAGCTGAACGCAGGAATGGAACACTTGAAATTGTGCTGGTAGGGATTTCCGGGAAGTTATGAGAAAAGCTTCTTTGGACGGCTCAAAGATGTCTTGAATGCAGCTCGAAGATGGCTGGAACGTGACTTGAGGATGGTTCGAATGTGGCTTGAATGTGGCTCGAGGATGGCTTGAATGCTGCTCGTAGGAGGATTCCGGCAGAGCTCTGGCCTAAAGAAGAAGAAGATTCGAAGGGAAAATGTGAGAAATGAGGAGGCCTGAGACTTCTTTTATAGCCTTTAGGAGTTGGTTAGGGTGGTTATGCGGCTATCCGCACAACAAAACCACCCAAATTAATATTTTTCCTATAATTTAAGGGTGCGTATTATGATCATCTATTTCGCTAACCAAAGACAAATGAATTTAATAATAAAATCCCCCCACTAACCTGACGGTTAGTGTGTGGTTACACGCGAATCAAACGACGATGATCGATCCGAGATGATCAGACGGTGGGGAAGCGCTCCTTTGGGCGGTCGATGAACTTGCCAGCGAACTAGCCGACGAGGAGGGAGGACGGCGCAGACGGTCGGGAGAGAGGGCGGCGGACAAGCCGGCGGCGAAAAGGGGAGCGGTCGGCGGTCGGTTGGGGGCAGATGGCTCGGCCGCCTCCTTGGCCGTGTGACGGCGTCTGAAGAGGGCCGACTGCCTCCTAGGCCGCGTGCCGGCGGCCGAAGAGGGGCGGCCGGCTCGGCCGCCTCTTCGGCCGTGCGCCGGTGGCCGAAGAGGGCCGGCCGGCTCGGCCTCTTCCTCGGTCGTGCGCCGGTGGCCGAAGAGGGGCGGTCGCCTTGGCCGCCTCTTCGACTGCGCGCCTTCGGCCGACTCAGTCGCCTTTTTGGCCGCGCGGCGGCGGTGAAGAGGGGCCGTCGGCCCGGCTGCCACCTCGGCCGAAGAGGGAAGGCCGGTTCGGCCTGCCACCTTTGGTGCGCACCGGCGGCCGTGAGGGGTGGCTGGCAGCGGCAAGAGGGGGCGGCCGGAGTTTGGAGATGACGTCAATCGCTTATCACCAGTGAGGCAATGTCCTTGATGTTTCAGACGTCATGCGTAGTGGGATCGGCGTGTGAGGGGATCGGGCGTGGCGATCGCGTGCGCGGTCAAACCCATGATCCCACTAATTTAGTGGAGATCATTGGGGGAAGCGGATATGTGCAACCCGACTTCTTCATAAAAGGGGGTTCATCCCCATCAATTGCCCCCCAAAATTCTCGGTGTCAGAAACTTGTACGAGTAAAGAACGAGGATTTCTTCCCTTGAGAGCTCTTGGCGAGTGCTACGACGATGGCGAATGGTGAAAGGTCGGAGAAGGAAGATTTCAGCACCTCGCAAATTCAGGTAAGGCGTTAGAGCGAGGACATGACAAACACACTTGTCAGGGCGAGCGGCCGGAGGCGAACTTCGCCGCGGGTGCACGCGAACGTGTCTGCGCGGGTACCTGTTCGCGCGCTCGCGCTTGGGCGTGCAGTTAGGTGACCATGCAGATAGCTAGGCGCGCACGGGCACCTATCCACACGCGCGGGCTGGGGCGCGCGGTTAGGCGACCGCTTGACTTAGGAGAGGTCTACAACTATCCTCTTCCTATGTTCTGCGACAACAAGACCGCGATATACATCTCCAAAAATCCAGTCTTTTATGAGAGAACAAAACACAGAAGTCGACTGTCATTTTATTCGGGAAGAGGTTTTGAAGAAACAGATTTGTACTCCGTTCGTCACTTCTGACAACGAGTTGACCGATATCTTCACCAAGCTGGTGTCCGCTTCTTTTTTTCACATTTGCAACAAGCTGGGCATGATTGATATCCATGCTCCAGCTTGAGGGGGAGTGTTGCAGTATGGAGACCGGGCGGTCTGACGATCTGACTCTGGCGGATTGAAGACCGCGCGGTCTGGCGGTTTCTCCCAGCGGTTTGGTAGCCGGGCTGTTGTTGTTTGGTGTCCGAGCGGTCTGGCGGTTTTTCTCAGGCGAATTGGAGACCGGCGGTCTAGCGGTTTCCTATGATGGCTTGTTCTCTCCTTCTGGTGGTTGTCGAGCGGTTAACCTATTCGTCTAACCGCGCGACTTGTTCGGTCTGTTTTTTGTAAAATCGCTTATATCTGTAATTATTTAGTCTCACATTGCTTATTTGTAATCTCTCCCATTTCCTCGATTCTATAAAAGGGAGGTCATACCTTTGTAACCTTTACCTTTTTTGGATAATAAAAATTTCTGTTATTCCAAATTTCGTTTTACTTTTTCTGTTCGCACACTTTTCTTTGAGCTTTTTCTTCATACAATTATTTTTCCAGTGCACTTTTTCCTTGTAGTAGTGGCACTTGTTGTTCGGGTTCTTTGACTTCGATCTGAGTCGGTTTGCTTTCTTGCCCCTATTTTTGGATCTGCCTCTAACCGACTCGCCGCTCTTTACAAACAGTCCTTCGCTGGTGTTGGAGCCAGATTTGCTCCTCTTTTCATTTGAGAGCAAAGTCGTCATCACCTCTTCCATTTTCAGAGTATCCTTACTGTAAAGAATCGTGGTGACCAAGTCTTCAAAACACTTCGGCAATGAAGACAGCAGAAGAAGAGCTTGGTCTTCTTCCTCAAGTTTCACATCCTTGCTGCACAACTGAGAAATGAGCATGTTGAACACGTTCATATGCTCCAACAACTGAGTACTCTCTGAGATCCTTAAGCTGTATAATTGCTTCTTGATGTAGAGCTTGTTCGTGAGTGACTTGGACATATAAAGCTCCTCTAGTTTCTTCAACAAATCTGTTGTAGTCTCAACATCGACTACGTTGTACATGACTTTATCCGCTAGGCACAACTTGATTGTGTTAATGGCCTTCAAATCTAACTTCTTCCATTCGCCATCCTTCTTCCCGGATTTTTCTTTGCCGAGAAACGCTATATGGAGACCTTGCTGAATGAGAATCACCTCGATCCGTTTCTGTCACAAACCAAAATCGATTTTGTCGTCATACTTCGGAATCTCGAATTTTGTTGTCATTGCTATTGCTCACAGAGGTCCAAGGTCGAAACATGACTCTGATACCAATTGTTATGCAATATTGGTACGATCTGCGACTACGTTATAACCGCGGATAGCGCAATGGAAATTAAGCCGAGCAATAACAATATCGCAAAATAAATAACGACGAAAAATCAAGCACACACAGATGACACAAAGATTTACGTGGTTCGAAGATAAACGACTCCTACGTCCACGGAGAGCGCATCGGAGAAGATCCACTATAATATTCAGAGAGTTTTTATGGTGTACAGTAGATGAACAACAAAAAATATAACCTGGAGCGCCAAGATCCACTATAGCCGTCGTCGCCGCTCTGATGTCGCCGTCTCCCTTCAAGTTATCAGAGGCGGCTACTCCTCCACCAAAACAAAAGGTGGTTGTCTCCTTCCTAACTCCAGATCGAAGCCGCTGCTGGACGGGAATCACGAAACCGCTCCCTGGGAGGGTTCTTTCCCTGGAGTCCCCGACCTTGGACATGAAGCATGAAGTCGCTGCTGCAGGCATTGGCTTCTCAGAAAATGTTGTTGCAGGCATCGACTTCTCTCGATGTCGCTGGACGGGAAGAACCGAAGAAAAGCTGCAGCCGCTCTGATGTCGCTGGACGGGAAGAACCCATGCCCCTATCCATTACATCATTAAATTCTTCCAGCCACCAATTGATGATGAAAACAGAGAAGGGTTAGATATTAGTATAATACCACATAGTCGGAGGAGGAAGAGATCGAGGAGACGTTGATCGGGGACCGACCCACTCATGTAAGTATCCCGGGCCGCCCCCGACCTGACTGCTGTCAACTTGCCCCAACGCCTCTCCACATACACGTGTGCCCGACCATACCCAAACTGAGCTTACTGGGACCCAGCTTATCGTGGCTAGTGGTGGGTTGTTGAGGTCGGCGAGGACACCCGACCTCGATCCCCTGACCTCCTTTATGAGGAGCTTAATACCACTCATCCCATCCGCGCCGCACTTTTGTTGAACGGGGCATGACCCACTCATGTGAGTATCCCAGGTCACCCCCGATCGAATTGCAGTCTGCTTTCCCCAACCCCTCTCCACAACCTCCCGCGTGGCCCACACCTCCTTTATTTTAATACACATGCATATCACACACCTAATATTTTAATACTCACATAATATTTTAATATGCATGTATATCACACTCTCATTATTTTAATGTGCATGCATATCATCCACCGAATTATTTAATACATATCATCCCTTGTTAATGTACAATTAGAATATGCATATTAACATAATTGGGATGCATATCACACACCTAATATTTTAATACTCACATAATATTTTAATATGCATGTATATCACACTCTCATTATTTTAATGTGCATGCATATCATCCACCGAATTATTTAATACATGTCATCCCTTGTTAATGTACAATTAGAATATGCATATTAACATAATTGGGTAACAAACTAAACTTTGTATCACAAAATCAATAGTGATGTTGTTGAAACCCTGATATCGGTTCAATGGAGTCGGACTGAGATGGTGGTTCAGGTTACTTCTTTCGCCGTCGGATCCTAAAGAATGAGTGGTTCAAGCCCGAAATTAGTTCTCAATAATGGTAGGTGGATGTCTATATAGAAGACCCTCATGCTACAACGAGAAGGTTCCGCCACTAACTCGGAAGCTGAATGTCACTTCCCCTCCCAAAACCTGGAGCTGAGTCAATACCTCAGACAGTAAGCTAGAGCAAGGAGGGGCTCTGACTCTTCAAGGGGAAAACTGTCTGATCTAAGAGATTGAGGGTCATATTTATAGTCAAGCTGATTTGAAGACAAAACTTTTTTCTGCAAATAGCTACCTTTGCCTTAAATTAATTGATTTCCATAGACTCAGATGGTTTGTTGGTAGTCTATCGCGCCTTCAGATTCGCTATCCACACCTTTCATTCTGGAAACGCCCCCCCCCCCAAGTATAAAACGGTACTCGAGCCGAGAGAGAACACACGAGTATGGGTGCGTACGACCCGGCGATTTGAACTCGCCTTCAACAGAGTCCACAGTGTCATATGTGTCGCATGAAAGCTCTTTTTTATTCATCTTTGGATGATGCTTTCAAGTCTAAAGTATATCTGGGAGATGTGCATGTTTAAATTGCTGAAGTGGAAGTGGGTGGTCGGGCAGTCCGGGCGACCTGGGCGGACTGACCGCGCGGACTGGTAGTTAGTCCGGCGGGCTGGTGGTTGGCGACCTGCGTAGTTTGCTGCGGTCAGGTTTTGCGGACTGCACGGACTGGTTGAGTCCGGCAGTGAGCTGAGCTCTGCAAGGTGGTGTGCGCGGCCTGTGCGGACTGGGCTTGGAGTCCGCGCATCTTCTTTTGAGTTGCGGTGAGCAGCGGTCTGACTATGGAGCTGGCGGACTGGCTTGGTATCCGCCGAGCTCGCGCTTTCTTTTCTGGACTTGCACTTTTGTGAAGTTCAGGGTTTCCGCAGTGTCCGCTGTGACCGGGCGGTGTTGTGCTTATGGTCGTGGACTAGTGCGTGCGGACTGGCCTTGTGTTCAGCTGGTCGCTCTTGCGAGATGGCTGGTCCGGCGTTGCTGTTGCGGACTGGGCGGACTGCCTTGTGCAGTCGGTCATCTCGCCTGTTACTTGGCGAATATGGGTAGCCTTGTTTCTGCGGACTAGACGGACTGCTTTGTGCAGTTCACCATCTCGCCTGGACTTGGCAGGTTGGTTTACCCCGTGCGGGCGGACTCAGCGGACTGGCTTTGTTAGCTGCGACCAAGGGGCGGTGACTATATCTCATAGGGTGGTGACCACACTCCTCACCTGACCTATAAATAGGACCCCCCGACAAGTCATTTACAACCGAATGAACAGTAAGTTGGGCTTGAGTTTCGGCTGCGGACTCGGTTTTTTGTATCCGCACGGGTTGCTTGCTTAACTGGTTGCTGTGTGCAGGTGGCGCGGCTAACACTGTGAAACCAGGAGTTTGGTTCTGACCTCAGTGGAGTTAGCGGACTGTTTCCAGCGGTTACCTGTTTTAGCATCTTCTCTCAAGTTCAATAACCTGTCCGCGCGACCTCGCGGTCTTGGCGGGTAGGCGGCTTGTTCCTCTGTTCAGCAGTAGTTCGGCGAATAACGGCGTGTCCGCGCGACCTCGCGGTCTCGGCAGACTCCGTGTTCTGTTTGGTTTCAGCTCGGCTCGGGCGGTCTCGACGACCTCAGCGGTCTCGGCGATTTCGGCGGTCTCTGTGGTCTATCCGCCCGAGTTGTTTTGTGTTTCTATTTTTTCATGTACT
The DNA here is from genome assembly GCA_039513925.1 of Platanthera zijinensis. Classification (NCBI taxonomy): domain Eukaryota; kingdom Viridiplantae; phylum Streptophyta; class Magnoliopsida; order Asparagales; family Orchidaceae; genus Platanthera; species Platanthera zijinensis. The sequence goes on from CM077092.1 coordinate 23,981,296, forward strand.
GGCGAAATCATGTCTCGCCATGTATACCTCGCCCTGTAAAGAAGATTAATGAAATTTTGATCTGCTTGCTTCTGTCTGTGTTTTTGGTTATCTGAGTTGCTTCCTGCTTTCCGAAGTTCAAGTTGTGATCTGGGTAGCTCCGAAGATATTGATTTGGTGTTTAGACTACCTTGCTGAGCAACTTGAGAAAATTCAACAGTGCAAGCTAAACAGATCGAAGGCAAAGAGACAAACAATTTTAACCAAAAATCGGGTTTCCAAATTAAAAACCGATGTCCATTAGGTGCTCGATCTTGCTCAGAACTTGCTCACCGCCGGATTACTCATGGATCGTGGGGCATGGAGTCTCCTTCCACAACAACCAATGCCTCCTCTCTCGCAAGCAATATGGGGAGCTTATACCCCTTAGCCTCAATGAACTCTTTAACAAACTTTTCTCCATTCAATTACACTAAGGTTTAATTTAGTGCCGCAGTGGCGGGAGCAGACAGCGGGAGGAGACGCAGGTCTCAAACCATATGGACGGAGCCGGGGATCGAAATGCGGCAGCCGGGCTGCTTTTCCTCCTTGCGGCGGGACCAGACACGGCAAAGGGGACGGAGGTTCATTTGATTTTCGGCCTTAGGTCGGCGTTTGCTCCAAACGCCTAACCAAACAAAGCCTAAGCCAATCACAGTGCCTTCACCAGTCACCAGGGTTGCGTCATTGACACCACCCTTGATTGGTATCATAGGCTCGGTAACCTTCATTGGGACGCTACGCAAAAGATGACAACTCAAGATTTTGTTGTAGGTCTGCCTTCCAATTTCAACATCAAATTACAATTTTGTGAAGCTTTTGTTGTAGGTCTGCGCGGCAAATGCTCAGCCATCTCCCCTTTCTCCAGCTTTTGGAGCTCATTAATGACGATATTTGGGTGCCCTTCTCAGTCGGGTCCATGGAGGAAACAGGTATAAATTATATCCTTCTTGTGGATGACTTTTCAGTAGATATTCTTCCTTTTCCATAAATTTTTAGGGTTGAGAGACAAGCTAGCTAGGGATGGTAGCCCAAGGAAGGTATTAGTTGATGTTGTAATCTGGACCGCCCACCGTAATACCCGGGAGTAGGGGCGGACCCATGTATGGGCACACCCGGGCATGTGCCCGGGTCAAAATAATCACGATTGGCTTCAGGCGGGTTGTATTTCGCGATTTCGTTCTCTGGGAGAGAGGCCGCTGCGGCGCAGTCCGGAGTAGACGGCAGTTTATATATAAATATATAAACTGTTGTCTATTATACTATAAACCGCTGTCTATTCTACCCTAGAATAGACATCAGTTTATATATATATACCGCTGTCTCTTTCTTGGTGTCCGTATCGATAAAAAATCATAGGTCCGTCACTGCTCGAGGGACACTGGCCCCTCCATTATTTTTCAAAATGATTAATGTATTTGGATTCCTCTTGTCGAGACAATGAATTTTGACCTCTTATACGTCAAAAACGGTGGACATATGAGAGAGGAACAACTTGTTGTAAAATCCGGTACAATTCGCAGACACAGCTAAAATAATATTGCAGTAACAAGAACGCAAAACGACCACAAATTTATTATAATGAAAATATAAATGAAATACAGGAGAAAAATAGACCGTCCGGTGAAACGCACGCGGATGCGCCAGACGCGCGCGATCCGCAAGGAAATAGTAGATCTGGACTGCAATCCGCCTTGCGGACGCACAAGGTTCACCGAACCTTCAACGTCGAAGTACGACGTTCAACCACACCACCACCGGAGAACAATGCCGCCACCGGAGAATAACGCCACCACCAGAGAGAAACACCGTTGAGGCTAACTGCACCCGCGCACGCCGTCGACACCGCGCCTCTCCTCCAAAGAACGATTACTGCAACGCCGACGACAAACTCTGACACGCCCGGCGGCAACTAGAGAGAGACGGATCTCCTATCTCCAAGGCGGCTCCTCCACCAAACATACAGGCCGACCCTTCTCAAGGATGCAGCTTCTCTCTCACGAGATGGATTTCTCCCTACTCATAGGCGGTGCAGCAATCCCGCCCAAAAAAGAAAATAATTCCTTCTCTCCCTTTTTAGCATGCATGTCACGGGATACTCCCAAAATAAGAAAAAACAAACTTTTTTTTTTCCTTTGATTAAGGGATCCGAATCAAGCCCAAAAACAACAATCACCACCTTGATTCAGGATCCGGAGCCACCACCTGCACAAAGCACCATCTGCACTAGGCATCAACTGCGCGAAGCAACACTGCACGTAGCACGATCTGCACAAAGCACCAGTCTGCACTAAGCACCACCTCAAGGACCTGAGGCGTCAGCCGACCTGCTCCAGTCGACTCATCCCTGCTCGGGCTCAACTTCTGAATGTCGACGCAACTGGATCGCTGAATCTGACTCGCCTAGTCAGACTACCAGAAGGGCGATCCACTGCACTACCTCGAACATCAACTCTGTCAGCCGCAGAAATCATGGGCACACCACCTCGCATCGTGGTCCCCATCAGCCGGTACAGACTACCGCACTGCATAGCTCGCATGAGCACGGTGCGTCCTCGCGTCACCGTCAGAACTCCACCTCTCGCTGCAAAACTGCATCCTCTGGAGTCTAGTCTACCCAACGATATCAAATTCCTGCGTAGCTTAGGTACCAGGTGTACCCGCTCAAGCTTACGCACTGCTCCATCCTGCATCCTGATGTCCACCGTCCCTGTCCCCGTGACCTCACAAGCTGAGCCGTCACCCAGAAAGACCGACCCAGTCGTCACCTCCAGTGAACTGAACATCCCTGCATCTGAGCAAATGTGCTGCGAAGCACCAGAATCCAATATCCAGCTATCCGAGTCACATGGACTCTCAGTGATGAGGAGAGATACATCACTATCATCTGCCGTAGCTACCGCAGCCTTGCCCGCACCCTGGACGTCCCCAGAAAACTGCGCACGCTGCGGACAATTTCTCCTGATATGGCCACTCTGCCTGCAATGGTAGCACGTCACTGCCTTCCTCGATGCGGATCTGGCCCGTACACTTCCAGATCCCTTCTCGAACTGCCCCCCTCGTCGTCCTCCTACTGCCAAAGCATGCTCACCCTCAGGAGCGAGGTCCGACAGCATCTGACTGGACAGTAATGCAGACGTGATCTGCTCCACGTCTACTGTATCCTTCCCATACAGCAGTGTGGTCTGCATGTGCTTATACGATGCCGGGAGCGAGGTAAGAAGCAATAAGGCCTTGTCTTCTTCCTCCACCTTCACACCAACCACATGCAGTTGACTCAGAAGTCCATTGAACACATTGAAGTGTTCATGCAGGTTACCACCTTCCTGCATCTTCAGGCCGTACAATCTCTGCTTCAGTAACAGCCTCGTGGTCAACGACTTGCTCATGTAGAGTCCCTCCAGCTTCTCCCACAACGTGACAGCTGACTCTTCAATTCCGATGTTGAATAACACCTTGTCGTCGACGCACATCCGAATAGCGCTAGTGGCGCGCTCATCCATCTCAGTCCACTCAGAATCCTTCACCGGAGCGGGCAAAGTATCACGCCCCCGCAGCACTTGGATCAACCCCTGCTCAACCAGCATATCCTTGACCCGAATCTGCCATAGGCGAAAGTTCCCGCTACCGTCAAATTTCTCCACTGAATATCTGGCCAACACGGTGTTCTTCGCTGCCATAGCTGTCTGCAGTACCTCTAGATGATCTGATTAATTCACGGATCAGATCTGGGAAGATAGGGAGCGGACCGATGTCGTCACCTACCGTTGACCCAAAACTAATACCGGAACGTCCAATCAGTCACCTACACGGAACCTGCCTCTGATACCACTTGTTGTAAAATCCGGTACAATTCGCAGGCACAGCTAAAATAATATTGCAGTAACAAGAACGCAAAACGACCACAAATTTATTATAATGAAAATATAAATGAAATACAGGAGAAAAATAGACCGTCCGGTGAAACGCACGCGGATGCGCCAGACGCGCGCGATCCGCAAGGAAATAGTAGATCTGGACTGCAATCCGCCTTGCGGACGCACAAGGTTCACCGAACCTTCAACGTCGAAGTACGACGTTCAACCACACCACCACCGGAGAACAACGCCGCCACCGGAGAATAACGCCACCACCAGAGAGAAACACCGTCGAGGCTAACTGCACCCGCGCACGCCGTCGACACCGCGCCTCTCCTCCAAAGAACGATTACTGCAACGCCGGCGACAAACTCTGACACGCCCGACGGCAACTAGAGAGAGACGGATCTCCTATCTCCAAGACGGCTCCTCCACCAAACATACAGGCCGACCCTTCTCAAGGATGCAGCTTCTCTCTCACGGGATGGATTTCTCCCTACTCATAGGCGGTGCAGCAATCCCGCCCAAAAAAGAAAATAATTCCTTCTCTCCCTTTTGAGCATGCATGTCACGGGATACTCCCAAAATAAGAAAAAACAAACTTTTTTTTTCCTTTGATTAAGGGATCCGAATCAAGCCCAAAAACAACACAACTCTGATAAGATGAAAAAAAATTTAAATTTTTTTTAAAGGAATTTGATGTCTGGCCTCCCATATTAAAATTTTTAGAACCCAGTAAAGTATTTTAAAAAAAAATTGTGCATCACATTTATCAATTTGTGCACCCTCATTATTAATTTTCTAAATCTGCCACTGCCTGAAAGATTAACGAAGTAAAGGGTATGTAATGAGAAGGAATTTGATTAGGGCAATAATGGGGCCATGGGGGTGGGCACCTAGGATGAGAAAATAAGGTACATCTATCTAGCTATCTTTTTTTTTTTAAAGCCATATTTATTTATTTGTTGGAGCTAGAAAAATAATTTTCTTACTTGTATTTAATTATCTTTTTTTATTTTAGGGTTGCTAAAAGAAACATCATACTACGTGCTTAGTTATTTTTAAATTAGATGGCTTGTATTAATTTGTTGGTCTTATATTTGTATTGTTACATGATTATTCTACATTAATTTTTACATTTCATTATATAATACAAGCAGTCGTGCACGGGGGATTCCGTGTGTGACGATATTTATCGTGGGGGACGACATTTGTCCTGAGGGCTAATCCATCTCAATTTTTGAGTCTCAATTTTGATGTAGTTGTCAATGACGTATTGTTTGGGGGAGGCGACATTTGTCGTGGGTGGTTACATTGGACGTGGGCGACGACATTGGTTGTGGGTGGCTATTTTATGGGCGACGATACTCGTCAAAGGGGGCGACATTGGTCGAGGGCGACGACATATGTCGTGGGGGCCGACATTGATCGTGGGGGGAGCGATATTGGTCGTGGACGGCGATATTGCTCGGGGGGGGGGGCTATATTGGTCGTGAGCGGCAACATTGATCGTGACGACGACATTGGTCGTGGTCGGGGTCATTGGTAGTGGACGACGTCATTGGTCGTGGACGGCGTCATTGATCGTGGGCTCGCCACCGCTCAACTACGTTTCCCCTGGCACAGTGAATTTTTTTTATATTTTTATATTTTTTTGTTTTTTTAAAATGTTTACATATTTTTAAAATTTTTGTTTTAATTATTAAATTTAATAATTTTAAAAGTTCTGTTTTCAATTTTTAAAATAATTTTTTTTAAAAAAAATTATAATAATTTATAGGAACATAATAATTTTAAATTTAAAAATTTAAAAATTTAAATAACCGGGCCGGCGAAGCCTGCAGGGCGGATCATGAACATGGTCCGCCTAACCAATCAGAGAGAGAACTTGGGAGAGCCCGCGCAAAATTGTATGACATAAGTCAAAACTATGCGGGCCCCACCTCATTTTCAACTCTCTTATTGGTGGGGACCTAGAGGAAGTTCCGCCTGACCGACCTAATATTTTCTCCACCATCAGGCTGTGTACTGTCGCGTGGAGCACGAGAACCGGAGGCCCGTGCCTCTAGCTATAAGGGCATTAGAATGTCACTATAAAAGCATTTAAAACTTATAAGCCTCTCTATCAAGAGAGAGAAACTCAATTGATGATTATGCGCGCCTTATATTTGATTATTTGAGAGAGATGACTCAATTTATATGCCTCAATTTATTAAGAGAGAAGTGTCAATTTATGATTTTTCTTGAGCTTAAGGCTCCGTTTGGGGGGTTTATTTTCACCGGTCAAGCGGTCATGACCGCATGAATCTAGACTTAGGCTCCGTTTGGGAGGACTTATTTTCACCGGTCAAGCGGTCATGACCGCATGAACCAGGTCTTAATTAAGGTCCGGTTCATGCGGTCGTGACCTCTTGACCGGTGAAAATAAGTCCCCCCAAACGAAGGCTTAATTAAGGTCTGATTCATGCGGTCATAACCGCTTGACCGGTGAAAATAAGTCCCCCCAAACAGAGCCTAAGTTTCGAGTCCATTAATTCATTTAGAGAGAGAAACTCAATTATTTTATGATTTTTCTTTAAATCGATGGCCATTAATTAAGAGAGAGAAAGTCAACTATGTTATGATTTTTCTTTAAACAGGCCATTAATTAAGAGAGAGAAACTCAATTACGTTTATGATTATTCTTTGCATCCAGACCAATAACCGATCCATGTAAGTTCGGTTCTAACTATTTGGAATTAGGACGGACAAATGTGCTCGCATAATTGTGCATGCATTAAAAAATAAAATTGTTGATTGCTATATCATACACCAAACTAATGATGGAATGGCTTATGCAGCCCGACAGATTGACGGAGACGGCGTGTTAGTTAACGCTCGGTTTGTTTGGGTGGTGGCATTTCGAAACGTTGGGAATGAGAGACGCGAGAATTGTGGGAGGGGGCGCTTTGGCATTGATGGCAAAAAAATAGCATTTTGAAGCATTGCGAATGGAGAAAAGAATTTTACCAAATAATTTTTCTAGTGTTGCGTTCTTTTGGCACTGCCAATGAAAAAAATGTCAAAATAGACTGTCTTGAACCTTGTTTGGGAGGGCTTTTCAGAAAGAGGAGTGGTGATAAAAGGAATGTGAGAAATGGACTTTTGAAAAATGTATATTGAAAAATTAGATCTGTTTGGGTAAACTCTCTTTGCAGAGATTTTCAGAAAATAGAAACATTTTATAAACCGTTTGACAAATATCTGTTGCGGTGGCTTTTTTTTATTAAAAATGCGCGTCCGGGCAAAAAAATACGTGGCCGGGGGATAATGAACGTCCGGGCAGAAAATGCGCCCCCGAACGAAAATGCGCGACTAAACGAAGATGCGTGCCCGACCAAATATCCGCGTCCGGGGAAAATGTGTCCGGACGGAAAAACTTGTGTCCGGGCGGAAAACTCGCGCCAGGGCAGAAAAATCACGTCCAGGCGGAAAACTCGCGCCTGGGCGGAATATGCGAGCCCGAGCAGAATTTGCGCACTGGGGCAGAAAATGCTCGCTCGGGTGGAAACTGCGTGCCCTGGCAAAAAATGGGGCTAAAAATGCGCGCCCGGGCAAGAAAATGCCCACCTGGGCGGAAAATGCGCAAAGTGGCGAAAATTGTGCGCCTTGGCGAAAATTGCGCGACTGGGCGTAAAATGCGCGCCGGGACGAAAAATACATTCTCGGGCGTAAAATGTGCGCTCGGGTGGAAAAACTCACGTGGGCGAAAAAATGCACACAAGAATGTATTGGAATGAGAGAGTGTTTTTCAAAAAAGTTGAAAAGGAGGACAAGTGATTTTTGAAAAAATGGAGAGAATGAAGTTTTCGGCAGTAGCTTCTTTTCACTGGTATACAGTCCAAACGATTTCTTAGGTGCGGTAGTTTTTTTTAGAAAATGAAAAGTAGCTAAAAACCTCTCCCAAATAGGGTCTTAATTGAAATATATGAAAGAGATTTGTGGGCTAAGGATGGTTAAAGCTCCGTTTGGGTGAACTTATTTTTACCGGTCAAATTGTTACGGTCGCATGAATCTGACCTTAATTAAGGTTCGGTTCATGCGGTCGTAATCACTTGATCGGTGAAAATAAGTCCCCGAAAGGAGACTAAATTGAAAACGTATATTTTTATGTTAATTAATAATTAGTATTTTTAATTGAAGTTTAAGATTAATAGTGTTTTCATCGAAATTCCTTTAGTGCGTGCATAATAAATATAATAACATTATTCCTTGTCTAAAGTATGCATTTTTATAAGCAAATAATTATACCCCTGGGACTTTGCATAATTACTGGTGGCACTCCCCTATCTTTTGAAATTACGTTTACCTACCCTCTTAAGTTTTTTTCGGTTAACAAAAATAGCCCTTGCGATTCGAAATAGGGATTAAAAATGATAAAATTAACTTAATAATTTTATGATATTACAAAAGGTAAAATGCAGTGCATCATTTTTTTATGGGCGCCTGCTATCCGCACCGCAGTTTTGACTATTCGCACCGCACTTTCTCTTAATTTTTCGTCTTGCGGTCTGCATCGGTGCGAATCGTCATCGTCGACGCTTGGCGGGCTAGGGCACGGGAGCAGCGATGGGCTAGGGCACGGGAGCAACAGGCTTAGCGACGGGATTCCTTCTCCCCCGGTGAAAATCGCGGAAAAAACCGCTCGGGCACGTGCCCTACCGTGCCCAGGGCTAGTTCCGCCCATGCCGATGGGTCCATCATTTCCCCTCCTTTTATATTTTTTAAAGTCAAAAAAATCCTGTCCACTTGCTATCTTGTGAACTTATCCTCTCCATTAAATGATGAAATGGACCCCCTCCATTTCATCGGAAATGGAGAGGATCCGGATCCCCAACATTCTAGGCGGACAACCCCAGCGGGCTTCCAGGGGGACATGGGCCCGGCCTGGGCCGGCCACCAAGCCGGGCTCTGACGGAATAAGTCGGCCTTGTGAGCCCCCTTAGATATAGCCTAGGCCTAACCAGACCCGAGCCTAATCGGGCTCGGGCAGACCCGGGCCATGCAACCAATCTCGAGCCAAATTTGCATCTTAATATATGTATATTCTCGTAGTCTACTGGCTGGGATAAACAATAGGGAGAGATTTTTGATGAATTAAGTTGGCTATGTGTCGCACATTTATTATACAACATTCTCTTCCTATGTTATTCAAGACCACTCTTATATATTAGGCCACCTGATCAGCCCAAATCTTGCCAAAAAGATACCTCATGAAAATTACGAAGAATTTTATTTTTCTGCATGCTTTTTATCACGAGTGTCGAAAAATTAAATTTATCTTATTTTTCGCTGTTGTTTCGGCACGGCTGGACTCTATTTGCATGAACACCATCAATGCACCTGCCCCCTGTTTGCCCATGCAAGATTGTCACCCACCAAAGCTATTTCACACTCATTTCCTATTTGCACAAGGGCTCCTCGGCGTGAGACGGGGAACGATGGTGACGAGAAACAATGATTATTTACTTCGCAAAACACTATTCAATCGGCGCCTCCCCTCATTTTCAAGCAACACATTCACCGCCCAATCGAAGACCCCCCCACCCCTTCATTCGTGCATCGGGCACCGACAACGACGAGTCGCATTTTGCCGCTTCCGAGCTAAGCGTGACCTAATCAACGCGTCCAAGGCGGCCCGATTGACCTCAAGCATGCATGAGAACGGACGGAATAATTGGATTTACACCTTTTTGGGTGCAAATAGAACGGACGGAATAATAATTGCATTTATAGCCAGCCTCTATTAATCTTTCTTCAACATGACGGAGTTTAGGCTACGCAAGCAATCTTCATGTCCGTCTCTTCCGCCTGAAATTGATCTTTTTTTAAAAATATTCAATGTACATGTGCTAGTTTTAGAATTAGACGCCAAAAGCATTTCATTTATGAGTTTTTTAATTTAATTTCGTAATTAAAATGTTAATTTCATTTTCGGTAATTTTCCCCTTGCGTGCGGTTAATAATTCGGACGATTATTCTGTGCCTAGCTTTGTTGGTGACGGTAACAAATATTCGTACTATTCCGTACGCTCAGAGTTTGGGGAGAAGTAAATTTGCATGGGAAGGGTGTTAGGGTTTGTCAAAAGAAGGTTCTAGATTTAATTCTAGCTGGTTCCCAGTTGGCTCAAATTTATGACCTACAAAGTTTTAGGAGTAACCTTAGGGTTTAGGGTTGCTGTTGTTGTAAAGTTATATATAGGAGTCGTTTTGTCGAAAAAAGCACAATGTAGGGTTGAGCGTATTATTCGAAACTCAAAAATCGCTTGAATAGTGAGCAGAATTGGAATCCGTTAAAATTGATTCGGCATAATTTGAGTCGTTCAATTTGACTCGAATATGATTTCGAGCCGGTATTGAATTGCTGGAAATAAGATTTCAATCAACTGGAATTTCTTAAAAATATTATGTATTTATTATTACTATGTTCTCGTTTCAGAATTAAAAACACTGAAATTTAAATCTAAATAAAAAAGTGAAGGTTTTAGGTGTTGCAATTGCTAATTTTAGATGTTGCAGAATTTAATTTGGAGGTATTACTCAATTTCGAGCCGACTCGATTTGATTTCAAGCCGTCTTAGAATCGAGTCATTTTGAGTCGAACCGACTCGACTGGAAACCGATTTGAAGTCTAATTTGACTTGAAAATTTTAGATTTAGAGCCGAGTTCAGATTGCTCAAACTCGACTAGATATCAATCTTATGCACAAGATGGAGTTGTTAATGTTAGATTTTTCATGGAGTTTTGATGGAGCTCTAAAATTTATCGAGAAATGTGCTACATAGTTGATCCAATCAAAAATTCATCACCCCATCAGATTTACATAGACTAGATAATTTTTTCCTTCTTGAAAATGTTGTCCTATTAAAAAAAGTTATAAGTGGCCTATGATATATATCAAAAGTATATATATACTAGATAGTTTGTAGGATCCGGGGGCAGTGCTGTGCACACGCCGCACTGCACGGTGTTGTGCACAGCATCGTGTGGTGGCGTTGAGATCGAGTGCGAGCGTCGAGATTTGTGCTGTGATGTGCACGCATCTCAGCGCACTCGAACTCAACGCCCACCGTTGGATGCCGCACAGCACCGTGCAGTGCGGCGTGTGCACTGCACTCCCCCCGGATCCTAAGTTGGACATATTTGTTAACATTAATATACTATATAATATTATGTACTATTCATTATTAATATAATTAATATAATATGTTTATATTATGTCATTAATATAATTAATATTTAGTATTAATTATTATAATTAAATGTTTTTTAAATAAATTTTGAAATTGTCTTTCACCAATAAATTGCTTTCTAAGATATGAGATTATTTACACACACAAAATTCTTATCATTTTCCCTTGAGTTCTCATATTTTCACTCTTTTTTCTTGTTATTCTAAGTTTGCTTCATTTAGTAAAAGTTTGGATGTTTTGTTCTTCTTTAATTTTCACGCACAATAAAGTTTTGAGATCTAGTCAGTTGTTTAACCTTTGAGAAGTGGACATCAGTTAAAAATCATATTGGAGGGTGGTGCAATTTTTTAGAATGGCGATCACATGCACTGTTTATCTAGGCTCAAAAATTTTAATTTTTTATAGCATTTATTTCAAATCATTTTAAATACTAATTTTACAATCTGAAAATTCTATTAAAAAATAAAAACAATCTAATTACTTATTTATGAAGGAATTTGAAAAATAATTTATTATATAAGTAAATTTTTCTTGCAATCTAAATAAGTTATTGTGTACATCATAACCTCTTGCAAATGCGTGGTGTTGAGATATCATCCCATAAGCCATCTAGTATTAGTGAGAACTCATTATTTGGTATTTTTTAAATAACTGCTTTAATTATGACATCTCGCAATTCTGATGATTTTCCTGGGATCAACCCCAAAAAGTTTAGCGAAACCAGTTTTCGCCGACAACAAGTTCATTAAGTAGACTAATGATATAACACTAGTGGAATATTAATTGTCTGTTATCTTTGAACCCACACTTTTAGAGCAATCCAAAAGCACAAACACAATAGCTACTTCAATTTCATCCTCACCTCTTTGTAGTACCAAACCACTAAAACATATGCTAGACATATTTCTTATAAAGATCTATTTGATGTAAAATATTATTACATGAATCATATAAAATGTGATTTATTTGATAGCTTATAAAATATTTTCCTTCAATATCACACATCTAAACATTTGTGGAGTGATTCGAAGCACGTTATAACCTCGATAATGTAGATATAGATTGCTACAATATTTTTAACATCCACAAAATTAAAATAGATGCTTTCAAACTCATTAACCCCAACTTCGTCAACTAGATGAAATGCTAACCAAAATATGAGAAGTTGATTCAATTCTTTTCAAAAATTATTTAGTAGTACATATGTCTGGTAGATTGTTTGTCTGATATCCCCCCTCGCCTTAATATTAAACTTAGACATGGTAAAAGTAATTTGACATACATTCAAGTCCAAAATGTTATCCGCATAGTGACAAAACATAAAAAAAAAATTCTAAAACATAACCCCAATTTCAAATCGGGTATTCCTAAGTAAAATTTTGAAAAAGCGAAAATACTTTGTTTGTGTTCGTACATATTATTTGTCCATCATTTGCTTCTATAAGAAGACGGGAACAAATATAATACCGTCAAGTCATGAGTTGATATGATTAATTCAAGCATCAAACTAGACTATATTCATGTTAGACTATAAGCCTTATCTTCTTTTAACTGGTACTTCAGATTGATGGTTTGATTCTGAAGAAAATATTCATATTTTGTGATCACTCATGTTTTTACCACATTTCAGGATATTAGTGGAGTACCCCTAATTGTAGGAGGCGCATTCTAGTGCTCAAATACATGGACATGAGCGAATGGACCTTAAGATGGCTTACCAAACAATTTTAAATTTAAATAGTGTTATTTGTTCCAAATATTTTGATAAAATTAGTTAGGGGATTATTGCTGGTAAAAAAAATTACAAATGAATTTTGAAGTAATTAAATTAGTTCATCTATTTTGATACCTTGCAATGTGTCATGACATCTTACTTTTATACCATTGTAATTGATTCATTCCGACGTTTGTGATTCAAACCTCCAACTTACTAGAGATGGAAATTAATATTTTATAATTTTCATAGGCGACCTCACAAAATATTGTTACACTTACTTATTAAAAATTAAAGATGTTGTTTTTACTTATTTTAAGATTTTTAAAGCTAAATTGAAAATCAAATAGATTCCATCATAAAAGCTTTTAGATACGATCGAGGTGGAGAATGTGTCTCATAAACTATTCCAATTCTAACAAGATTAGGAGATTATTGGTCATGCAAGTTACCGCTCATTATTCACCACAATCGAATGGAGTAGCTGAGGGTAAAAATAAAACTCTTATGAATATGGTCAATGATATGCTAGGACATTTGGTGTCCCCCCAAAAAATTATAGGGAGATATACTAATTACTTCATGCTATGTTTTTAATAAAATTTCTTCAAAATATATTGAAAAATCTCCTTTTGAACTTTAAGCCTAGAAAGTTGAACCTTCAAATTTTTAATGTGCGAGGTGTTTGGCTAAAGTTTCTATTCCCGTACTTAAAAGAAAGAAGATATATCTTAAGACGATAGATTTTATCTATATCGCTTATGCCTCAAAAAGTAGTGCAAATAGATTTCTCGTTACTAATTCTAAAGTTAGTTAGATTTCTAATAATAAGATTTTAGAAACTTGTGATGAGGTGTTTTTTGAACATAAAATTCCATTCAAAGAAAAAATCACATCTAGACCTTCAGTAATCATATTTTATCTTTACCTAGTTCTCATTTAGTAGAAGATTGAGAACCTACTAAAAGTAAGTGGATTAGACCCGATAAATCTTTTGGAGAATATTTTTTCACTTTCTTGATTGAAGAAGATCCTAATACATTTGATGAAACCATAAACTCTTCAGACGTCCTTAAATTAATATAAAAGAATCAAACTACCATTGTCATCTAAATTTGATATGAAATATTTAAGAAAAACAAGCATAATTCTCAGAATTAAATCAACTAAAAATGATATGTGTATATTGTATTTATCTCTTTCTCATTTTATAAAAAAAGTATTGCATAAATGTAATGTTATGACATGATTTTCATTTGAATTTTTTTTCATTTGAATTTACTTTGAAATAGATGATTCATAAAGATTCATTTCCTTATGATTTCATTTGAGCTGTTTTGCTTATTCTTCTAGAGAGCAGGGGTGATCTAAGTAAGAAGTTGAAAGTTTTTCATTCATATCTTTAAGTTTCTTACCATGATTCTATATAATTTTTCTTCATTAACTATTCTAGTGGCTCTCAAATTTCTACAAGAATTCCTCTTTATTACCTTAAAATTCTTGAATTTATTTCATCACCTTAAAGAATACTTTAATGTTATTTATACAAGACTTCTACTTTTGTAAATTTGTTGTATCTTAGATTTTAGAAAGATCGATCTTAAACCTACATTTAGTAAACCTCTTTGATTGGGATTAGTGGTAAATGAAGGTTTGGCTGCACTGGGGCCCATCGTGTAGGATGTTGGTGTTAGTGTGTGAATTCGTGAAACTATACCGGAGACGAATTCATTCTAGCCGAAACATCGAGATAAATACATAAACGGAAGCATACATAAATCCATGGAGATGGATTATCGCGGTCACTAATCTTTCAAGTCTACAAGGTGTGATTAAGACGACGACTCTTCTTCTTTAGCTTCTCTCTAGCGATGAGATACTATGAATGAATGAGACTGAACCGTTACCTTGTTAGCCGGAGACCATTACTATACATATTTATTGATCAAATGATCCATGCACCTTGTTAGCCATGTGTAATGGTCTTAATTTGAGGGACCCATTGATGAAAAAGGTTATAAATTTAAAGAACCAAATCATTCTCAAGCTCAAACTATAAGGACATATTTGCAATACGAGGGACATTGCATGTTGGTCTTCCCATGCGGCTGCAACTATACCCCGGCCGCAACGGGGGCCCATGCATTGTAATTGTCTGCTCGAGAGATTGCGAGCAACATGAGTGTCGCCGCGTCGGGGCATTAACACGAACTGGGCACTGTCACTCATATGTGTGTACTTTACACATTGAATGACCATAAATAGGCCTAAAATCACTAAAATAGGCCCAAAATAGGGGATTAGTGAAAAAGATGTCCAATTATTATATATAGTATTATATTTTATTGACAAACTTCATATATCAGTCCTCAAACTAATGTAATTATCTTATGAAATAAGTCCCTGAACACTTTTTTGGAAGAATTAAATACCTAAGCTTATGAAAAAGCTAAAATGAGTCCCTCACTTTATTGAACTGTTGGAATCTCTCCCATTTGTTTAAAATTTGTTCAAATAACCAAAATTATTAACAGAAAGATGACTAGAGTACTTATGAATTTGCACTGACTGGATCAAAATGTTAAATGCATAGAAACAACCTCTGCATCATCAATAATTCATGCCAGCCAAATATAGAGAAACAAACAGAAGGAAGAGTTAGAAACGACGTTTCTTAGAAACCGATAGAAATCCGGATCATACATAGATAATCAACTCGGGGGCGCTCTTACTCGATCTCGGTTGAAGCATGAAGGATCGGCGTGATGCTGCTCCACAATTACGGAATGACCTCATTGTCGAACACCTCCATAAAAATTGTCATCATCATTAATTGCACTCCTCGACGGTCGACCGGGAAGCCCTTGTTGCGTCGGCCCAATCAACAGCAGCTGCCGATGTTGAATGGTCGGGTTTGGTTGCGTCGTTGTGAGCCTTGCCTCTTCTTCTACTTTACGCCCCTATGCGTAGTTACGCAAGATGAGCTACGAAAAGTTAGCTAGCTGGCCAGCAAAATCCTAGGTTGTAATGCAGCTGATTGTGATCTTCCTATTCCATTGATTTTGCTTTCACTTGTCTGCACATTTTGATCAAAAAACCCCTCAAAAAATATCAAAATGAAAGGAGGGAATGAAAGATTCATGAAGATCAAATGCTACATGTAAGAGAAGGATGTGATTACCTGACCTCTTGTTGGGAACAATAGGCATGAGAATGAAATATTTTTAAACATTCAAGAGTGAAGTCTTATAATCATAGGAACAGAAGCATTAATTTAAACTCAATGTTTGCAAGAGAGCTAGAGACAGTGAGTTCTCTACTTGACTTAAGTAAGATTGAATCCGGCAGTGACGGCTAAGTGACGCAAACAAATTTAAAACATTCTTTTGAACCTGTTCAAGAACAACATAATTGATATTTGTCATGACGAAAATATTATGGTAGCACAAACCGTTTCATCGGAAAATCTAATCGAGAACGGGTTAGCAAAATTTACCTTTCTCAATAATGAGGGGACAGGAGGTTACCACGAGGAATCGGGAATTTGCGGCGCTTAGGTTACGAAAACCCTAAATCAGAGAGGGTTTCGGAGAGTTCCAATCAATTGAATTTGAGTAGCGGCGCCGGAATTTTTTTAAAGATTTTGGGCCTAGTCGTCGTTTAACTCAGCTCCAGCCTCGAGCACAATTGTTCATTAAAACCAGTCCTGTCCAACAAGACTGTCGGTCCGGTCCCGGACCGGTCTTTTAAAAGACCGGTCTTTTGACCGACCGGTCCCGGACTGGTTCGACCCAAACCGGTCCCGGTCCGGGACCGATTTTCCTCCTCTGGAGGAGGACCGGTTGGGACCGGAGGACCGGTCCCGGTCCCGCTCCCAGACCGGTCTTTTTTACAGGTCTTTTGTCCGGTCTTTTAATAAATTGACTAAAAATGATTGATCTTTTACTAAAATTACTAAAATGACCAGTCTTTGACCGGTCCCGGTCCGGGACCGGTCTTTTACCGATCCCGGTCCGGGACCGGTCTTTTACCGGTCCCAGTCCGGGACCAGTCTTTGATGAAAAAAGGGGGACCCTTTGGGACACCTGGGACCGGTCTGAGACCGATCCCTAACCGGTCCGGTCCCAACCGGACCGGTTAGGACCGATTTTTTTGTGCACCCCTAATTAAAACTAGCATTACTTTTAACGAATTTTAAAAGTTAGGGATTGATTTCAGTATTTTCATAAATTTGAGGGCAGATTTCTTCTAAAAAAGGTCTCAGAGATTTATTTCATACATTAACAATAGTTTGAGGATTAATTTATGGATTTTGCCTACTTTATTTAAAAAAGGACCTTATGTAAACCTTATAAAAATGATTTTATGTAAAGTGAAGGAACTTAAATTTTTAGTGGAATCTTTTTTACGCTCTGTTTGTTTGAGCGTTTCGCTGCTCCGTTTTGGGCAAACGCCGCCGGAAGTAGGGTAAATAAATGAACCTCTGACGGCGTTTGCTCCGTTTCCAGCCGCCCGCCTTGAGAAAATCCCCAAAAAGCTCCGTTTGGAGCAGCCACCTCCCCCCTCCGGTTCGAACACTCCGTT
Source organism: Platanthera zijinensis (assembly GCA_039513925.1). Taxonomy (NCBI): domain Eukaryota; kingdom Viridiplantae; phylum Streptophyta; class Magnoliopsida; order Asparagales; family Orchidaceae; genus Platanthera; species Platanthera zijinensis. The sequence goes on from CM077092.1 coordinate 23,998,702, forward strand.
TCCACCCGCCGGATCGACCCGTCACCGCCGAACCAAATGGAGCCTTAATGTCATAACCTTATTAAACAAGGTGGAACATTTTATGAAAAAATGAGTATTCCAAAAAATGGTTCCACTACAAAAATATGGCCATGACATTAAAAAAAAGATACCACTGGCCTTTGGGTAAAAATCATATTAGTAATTAGAGATTTCAAACTAATGTTAAAATAGTTTTAAAAGTTTTCATTGTGTCAAAATAGCCTTTCAACTTCTCATTTAGGGATCTTTTTTAGCCCTTGAGTTGCACTTAAAATGAAGGAAAATGCTGGCCAAAAAGATGAAAATGACACAACTTAAAAGTATAGGGATCAAATTGACATTAACTTATAACCTCAAGGGCTGAAATAATTTTTGACCCCACTCCTTTGTATAAGTTCCTTCACTTTACCTATGGTTTTTGTTGAATTTTTTCAATAAGCTCAGCAGGATAGTCTAAACATCAAATTAATATCTTCAGAACTATCTAGATCACAACTTGATCAAGCGGAAATCAGGAAGAAACTCAATCAACCAGAAGTAAAGACAGAGACAAACAGATCATGTATATATCAAACTTCTTACAGAGCGAGGTATACATGACGAGATATGATTTCACCAGTACACTAGGGAAAGCAGAAAAAAAACAAGTATCAATTCGGGCGGACAGAACACTGGAGACCGTCTGTCCGCAGAAGTCACAGAGACCGCCCGAACTGCTGCTGAAGCCGAACTAAACAACGAAGTCCGCCGAGACCGCGAGACTGCGCGGACACACCGTTATTCGCTGAACTACTGCTGCTTCCGAGTTGGAGAACAGACCGCCTAACCGCCGAGTCCGACGATCAAGTTATTGAACTTGGAAAATTGAAGCAGAGAAAAAACTTGTAAATCGCTGAACGCAGTCCGCAAACTTCACTGAGCCTGACCAAAGTAAAAACTATACTCCTGGCTCCACAGTGCTAGCCGCACCACCTGCAAACAACAACCGGTTAAGTCTGCTCAAACCGCACGGATAGGAAAACTGAGTCCGCAACACTTAATCCAAGTTCAACTTACTGTTCACTCTATTTTAAATGAAGTGTCGGGGGGGTCCTATTTATAGGCGGGGTGAGGAGTGTGGTCACCGCCCTATAAGATAGGCTAACCGCCCCTTGATCGCAGCTAGCATAGCCAATCTGCCGAGTCCGCATTGACCGAATTAATAATGTCGGACTCGCGAACAGTCCGTCAACCACCAGACGCAAGATGTTGCCATAGCAGACATGCTAGCCAGAGGCCAGTCCGCACAAGGCAGTCTGCCCAGTCCGCAAAGATAAGGCCGGACAACAACCGAAACCGTCAAGCATCAAGGTGAGATGACAGTCTGCACAGAGTAGCAGACACTGCACTAGTCCGCAAGCACACGTCCACGACCAACAGGCAAACCGCCCGGTCACAGCGGACTCTGCGAACACCGAAGCAGCCCGCAACCTGTCCACGACCAGCAGGCAGACCGCCCGGACACAGCGGACAATGCGGACACCCCCGAATACAGCATCAGCCCGCAACACAAGTCCATGACCAACAGGCAGATCGCCCGGTCAACATCGGACTATGCGGACACCCTGGACTTGTCACAGTGTGTGACCAAGTCCAGCAACTCGTCAACCATATGGTGCGAGCTCAGCTGACACTAAGTCAGGTCGCCAGCTCCAAGGCCAGTTCGCCACAAAGAATGCGGCTCACCACCGCAACTCAAGACAAGACCATCGCCTATCCCGAGGACTCCAAAACAACAATCCGCGCAGTCCGTGAAGTCCGCAGACTCCAACCTGCAAACCACCAATAACAACCAACCGTCGAACTCACACTCAGTCCGCGGATTTCAACCCGCACAACAGCCACCAGAACTCCACAGGTCGCCAAACACCAGACCGCTAGACTACATCATCAGTTCGTGCGGTCAGTCCGCCCAGGTCGCGCGGTCTGCCCGATCACCCACTTTCACTTCACAAATTTCAACAGTTTTTTCTACCTATTTACATAAAATTCTTTATAAAACAAACATAATACTATATGTAATTGTTGAGGCCCTCATAAATTTGTAGAGAACTTGGTGTTGCAGATAACCTCATTCCCACGGCCCTCACTAACTTGGTTGGATCAGGATTTGACCGCTGCACACGCGATTGCCACACGCGATCTTCGTGCACCGTCAAATCCTCCACGACGATCGGCCGCTGGTGCAGCCATCACCGGCGCCGGGTTGCCCGCGACTACCGGCTGCCCCTCCTCGCAATGACCTCCCGCGGCCGCGGGGCACTGCCCTCAAGGGGGGGACTACACCTAGAAGCCACTCCCCGCGACCGCCTCCTGCGGCCGCCGGGCGCCGCCCGTAGGGGGGCGGCCGTGCCCGGCAACCCCTCTGCGTCGTCGCCTCCCGTAGGAGGGCAGTCGCGCCCGACCGCCCCTCCCCGCGGTCGCCTCCTGCAGGAGGGCGGCCACGCCCCGCCGCCACTCCCCACGGCCGCGGGGCGCCACCCGCGAGGGGGCAGTCGTTCCCGGCCGCCCCTCCCCGAGGCCGCCCCCCGCGGCCGCGAAGCGCCGCCAGTAAGGGGCGGTCGTGTTTGGCTGCCCCGCCTCGCGGCCGCGACTCGCCGCTTTCAAGGGGCGGCAACGCCCAACCGCCCCTCCCCGCGGTTGGTCCCACTGCTGCCGGTCGCTCCGCCGTCCGCAGCTCCTCTCCCTCGCCGGCGACCGTCCGCTGGTGAGATGACTGCTCTTTCGTAGCAGGCTCTCCCCGCCGTCCGATCATTCCACCGCAATCGCCGTCATAGATTTCACGGATAACCACTCACTAACTCTCATGATTAGTGTTGGTTATCAGTAATTTAAAAATGGCTTGCAATTAATATAAATTATATGCATAATATTTGCCCAAATCATATTAGAAGTGACCTACAGATAGTAATTATGGGTGCTTACGGTGTGCGGATAGCCGCGTAACCACCTCCTGAAGCCTATAAAAAGGCCCAATGATCCTCTTTATTTCTAATTTTTCTCCTCTCAGCCTTCTTCTTCCTCAGGTCGGAGCTCTACCGGAATTCTCCTATGAGTCTCCTCCACCAGCCAGACTGTCAGAAAATTCTTCTAAGTCCACAACATTCTGAGGAAGAAGGCGTTCTGCGCGCGACTCTATATAGCCTCCTACGTCCGCGATGCCACCCAAATCACCGCCAACGCATCCCCATATGCTCCGCCACAAAATCTGTTTGCCAAACAATGCCTGAGGACGCTCATCTCCATCCAAGTGTAGGAAAGAAATCAGCTTCGAGTGTGACAACATGTTTCCCACCAAACACTCTACATTCTCTCCTCTCAAAGATGTAATGACAAGCGCGGTCTGTCTCCCTCGGTTCTCTAAAAACTCTGTAAACAACAGTCTATAGTGAAGTTTGACCGACACCGTTCCAGTCACCTGATTTTTTTACCCATTTAAAGGGGTTTTTTCACGTTAAAACCGTCTTGTGTGTTTCTGCTCATTCTGTGATTGTGACGCCCTCGACCGCTCCACGGGTTTGACAATCAAGTTTAATCTGGTCTACCAAGAAGGTTGAGTTGGCGGCAACAATAATAATTGGACATCCTTTCCACTTTTTCCCTAATTTAGACTTATTTAGTGATTTTAGGCATATATATATATATATATATATATATATATATATATAGGGCCATTTACCGGGACCTCCCCTCTAACTTTCCTAAATTACTGACAGCACCCCTCTTATTTTCGAAATTACAAAAACTTCCTCTAAAGTTTTCATTTCATTACAAAAACCTCCCCTGAAGTTTTAATTTCATAACATCCATGCACAAAAATACCCCCTGGATGAACAGTGTCCAGGGGGGTATTTTTCTTCATGGATGCAATGAAATGAAAAGACCAAGAAAAAGAATATAAAGAGGGGTGCTGTCACTAATTATGCTAGTTTACAGGGGAGGTTTAGGTAATTATTTCTATATATATATATATATATATAATATTATATTATATATATTTACTATATTATATCTGTTACGGACTAACTCGATGCCCCGGTCGGACCGGATAATCTTGGACCGCCTTAGCTCGCGGGGCGGTCGAGCGCGCACACAGTCAGTTGGAAAAGGGGGAGTGAACACAGGGAGTTTTAGCGTGGAAAACCCTTCAACCGGGTGAAAAACCACGTGACCGGGTCGGTGCCGGTCAAAATCCACTAGATCGCTGGAGGTTACAAAATGTTTGGGGGAATCGGGGCGACAGACCGCTCCCGTTACAATCTTGGAGAGAGAGAGAGAGTATGCTGCCGTTGGTGGGCAACAGACTGCCTCGCCAACGGGACTTGGAGGGTGGAATGCGCGGAATGCTTCAGGCGCGTGCGTTCATAGGCGGTGTGTATTCTAGGGTTGCCGCTGCTTCCCCTACTCGTCTTCCTCAGTTCTTGGGGTGCTTCCTTTGCGATTGAGCACTGGTGGGGTGCCAATAGCCGATGGCAGGTTCTGACGGTCTACGACGAGTGCTGATAGCCGTTGGCGGGTGCTGATGGCCGTTGGGGGGCCAGTGGAGGTTGTCGGCGACTGGCGGTGGTTGGCGGCGAGAGGCGGCCACTGGTTGCTGGCGGTGAGGGGTGGCCGCCGGCGAGGAAGACGGGAGAGCTCCCACCTGAGGAAGAAGAAGAAGAAGGAGAAGTCGGAGGAAAAAGTTAGGAAATGAGGAGCCCCTGGGGTCCTTTTATAGGCTCCAGGGGGAAGTTATGGCGGGGCCCACCACTAACCTAGTGGGTTAGTGGGTGGTTTTGCCCTGATCGGACGGCCGGTGGAGCCTCCCCCTTGATCGGACGGTGGGGAGGTTGCCCCGAAGCGGGGCCGCCCGGACGACGCCGACGATGAGGAGGCGGCCGGACACGGCGGTGGCCGGCCGTGGCCGGGGCCGGCCGTGGCCGGGGCCGGCCGTGGCCGGGCCACGGCCGCGGCCGGGCCAGGGCCGCGGCCGGCCAGGGCCGAGGCCGGCCAGGGCCGAGGCCGGCCAGGGCCGAGGCCGGCCATGGCCGGAGGGAAACCGCCGGTGGCGGTTCCTTCCCCAATGGTGGGGGTGAGTGGGGCCCACTCCCATGATCTCCATGAGAGATCATGGGGGTTAGGGGGCCCACCCATGATCTTCCTTGATGGAGATCATGGGGGTCTCCTTTTCCTTATAAATTAAGGTGGAACCCATCAATTGCCCCCCAAATCTCTTTCAGTTGGGAGGGAAGCGAGTACGGGGAGAGATTTTTTAACTTTGGCCGCGGTGGTGATTGCCGGCGTGGAATCCGGGATGACGGCGATGGCGAGCAGCCCCAAGGTATGTTGGTTCGCGTTAAATTGGGGAGCGGACATAAGACGAACTTACGCGGGGGCCGGTAAGGCGTTGGAATCGGTGGTGTGTCACTGTTGCGAGAAAAGGGCCGAGCGCGTGCGAGCGTGTCGCGTGTGCGAGGGCTACGTGAGTGGGGTTTGTGCCCAACTAGCGTGCGCGGGCTGCGTGCGCGGGCTGCGTGCGCGGGCTGCGTGCGCGGGCTGCGTGCGCGGGCTGCGCGTGCGGGCTGCGCGCGAGCGCAGGTCGCGCGCGCGCAGGTCGCGCGCGCGCAGGTCGCGCGCGCGCAGGTCGCGCGCGCGCAGGTCGCGCGCGCGCAGGTCGCGCGCGCGCAGGTCGCGCGCGCGCAGGTCGCGCGCGCGCAGGTCGCGCGCGCGCAGGTCGCGCGCGCGCAGGTCGCGCGCGCGCAGGTCGCGCGCGCGTGCGCGCGCGGGCGGCGCGCGCGCGGGCGGCGCGCGCGCGGGCGGCGCGCGCGCGGGCGGCGCGCGCGCGGGCGGGCGCGCGCGCGCGGGCGCGCGCGCGCGCGGGCGGCGCGCGCGCGGGCGGCGCGCGCGCGGGCGGCGCGCGCGCGGGCGGGCGGCGCGCGCGCGGGCGGCGCGCGCGCGCCGGCCGCGCGCGCGCTGGCTGGGTGCGCAGGCCGCGCGCGCGTATGCCGCACGCACGTATGCCGGCTGCGGGTGCATAGGGCACGCGCGCGTGCTGGCCGTGCGCGTGCTGGCCGTGCGCGCCGGCCGCGCGTGTAGGCGGTGCTTGTGTGCAGGCCGTGCGCGGTTATGGAGGGGGGTGTGCGCGTGATTTTACCACTTTGAACTGACTAATCTTTTGCGATGTGTAGGTGCCGAAACGTTCCGCTGGACCAATGCGTCTACGTTCCTCTTTGACTGAGGATGGGGTGGCCATTTGGAGAACAAAATTCGGGCTTCCTTCGGATTTGGAGGTGAGGATTCCGCGTCCCGAGGAGCGGGTTCAAAATCCTCCCCGTGGTTGGCTGACTATTTGTGAAGTGTCGCTCAGATCTGGTTTTCGTCTTCCCCCCTGCGACGAAGTGGTGGAGATTCTGAAGTTTTGTGGAGTCCCTATCTCCCAGTTTGCTCCAACTGGGGTTACTCGTATTATGGGCATGGTTACTTTTTTCCGCGAGCATGGGAGCTCTCTTTCCTTAGATCAGTTCCGGGATTGGTGCGACGTGCGCTTTGATGGTGGTGAGCGGATCGAGGTGCGCAGCAACAAGACTTGGTTGGAGTTTGAGTCCCGTAAAGATCGCCGTCATGGTAACACTTTGTTCGGATATATGAAGAACTCCTGGGGTCTTCCTGAGGTGTGGAATGCGCTTCCCGATCGTTGTCGCCGTGTGAAAGGGAGGGAGCGAGACTTCTCTTCTGTGCTGGGGTTTTCTGAGCCTCGTGAATTGGCTAATCGTCTCTTTAACATATATGCGTTTGTCGAAGAGAAGCGATTGTTGGGATGTGGTATTTCTGTTGGCACGGGACGGGTGATGTCGTCTTCTCAGGGAGGAGGTCGCAAAAGAAAAGCGGTTATGGCCCCCGATAGTGATGTTGACGCTGTGGTGGTAGCCTCGGATGATTCAGTCCCAGAGACGCAGTTACCAGTTTCCCCGGTTCCTCAGGCGTTAGCTAGCGCAGCGGTTCCCCGGATGTCTTCTTCTTTGAAGGCAATGAGCGACGCGGTAAGTTGGTGTCTTACTGTTTCTTAGCTTTTTTCCTTTATTTTTTGTTTGAAGGTGGTTAATTGCTTGTTTTCCTTTTGCAGATCGAGACTCAGGCACAGATAGCGGTCACCTGGAACGATCATTACGTGAGCCTGAAGGACGGATATCTTGCTTTGCAGGAGAAGCTTCGACTGTCGATGGGCTCACTCTCTTCTCTCAAGGAAGAACATGACCGGGACATTGCGCAGTATCATCGAGTTGGGTCCGAGCTGAAGTCCGAGTTAGAAGACGTGCGTGCTTCCTTGGATGTGGAGAAAGCCGTAGTGGAGAGGACTGCTCAGATGTTGAAGTATGCGAGGGAGGAGGCGTCTGGCTTGGAGACTCAGTTGCGTGCGGCGCGAGATGAGGTTGCGGGCCTCGAGACCTAGCTTTGCGCGGCCAGGGCGCAGGTAGAGGTGTTGTCTTCGGATGCCCATACATCAGAACTGAAGGCCGCAGGTCTCGCGGAATACCTGGAATCCTTGGACTATATGCGGGATCGTAGCCTGATCGCGGAGGAGGTTCGTGATGATATTTGGTCCAAGGAAGTGGAGCCTCAGATGGATGACATACGCCAGTTAGCGCTTCGTCGTGGTGTTTCGAAGGCTTTTCGCTTCCTAGGGAAGCATCTTGGGTGTGATACTTCCAGTTTCAGCTTTGCGGATGTTTCAGATGATGAGCGTTCTAGCTCGGGCGCTGATGATGAGTAGCGGTAGTGCTTGTCTGCTTTTGTCTGCCTCGTCATTTATTTGTAGTCATTTGCTTCTATTATAGCTTTTGAGATTGTTGCCGCTAGGGCTCTAATTCATTGTTGTCTATGATAGCCTTACTTGTATGTCGTTGTCATGTGTTTTGCATAGATGCATTTTGCCACGAGATAGTTGTTGGTGGGAGTCGATCTTTGTCATGGTGTATTAGTATGGGAGTGACCCATGGCTTAGTGTGTGGGCCTGACTCGCGGCCTAGTTTGTATGAGGGCTTCTTCGTGAGGGGGTCAAGTCCTTACGGGGTTGCGTGGAACAGGTCCACGGCTTTTCGCGCGAGACAGGCTCGCGGCTTCTTCGTGAGGGGGGCAGGCCCCCACGGTGTTGCGTGGAACAGGTCCACGGCTTTTCGCGCGAGACAGGCTCGCGGCTTCTTCGTGAGGGGGGCAGGCCCCCACGGTGTTGCGTGGAACAGGTCCACGGCTTTTCGCGCGAGACAGGCTCGCGGCTTATTCGTGAGGGGGGCAGGCCCTCACGGTGTTGCGTGGAACAGGTCCACGGCTTTTCGCGCGAGACAGGCTCGCGGCTTCTTCGTGAGGGGGGCAGGCCCCCACGGTGTTGCGTGGAACAGGTCCACGGCTTTTCGCGCGAGACAGGCTCGCGGCTTCTTCGTGAGGGGGGCAGGCCCCCACGGTGTTGCGTGGAACAGGTCCACGGCTTTTCGCGCGAGACAGGCTCGCGGCTTCTTCGTGAGGGGGGCAGGCCCCCACGGTGTTGCGTGGAACAGGTCCACGGCTTTTCGCGCGAGACAGGCTCGCGGCTTCTTCATGAGGGGGGCTGGCCCCTACGGTGTTGCGTGGAACAGGTCCACGGATTTTCGCGCGAGACAGGCTCGCGGCTTCTTCGTGAGGGGGGCAGGCCCCCACGGTGTTGCGTGGAACAGGTCCACGGCTTTTCGCGCGAGACAGGCTCGCGGCTTCTTCGTGAGGGGGGCAGGCCCCCACGGTGTTGCGTGGAACAGGTCCACGGCCTTTCGCGCGAGACAGGCTCGCGGCTTCTTCGTGAGGGGGGGGGGCAGGCCCCCACGGTGTTGCGTGGAACAGGTCCACGGCTTTTCGCGCGAGACAGGCTCGCGGCTTCTTCGTGAGGGGGGCAGGCCCCCACGGTGTTGCGTGGAACAGGTCCACGGCTTTTTGCGCGAGACAGGCTCGCGGCTTCTTCGTGAGGGGGGCAGGCCCCCACGGTGTTGCGTGGAACAGGTCCACGGCTTTTCGCGCGAGACAGGCTCGCGGCTTCTTCGTGAGGGGGGCAGGCCCCCACGGTGTTGCGTGGAACAGGTCCACGGCTTTTCGCGCGAGACAGGCTCGCGGATTCTTCGTGAGGGGGCAGACCCCCACGGTGTTGCGTGGAACAGGTCCACGGCTTTTCGCGCGAGACAGGCTCGCGGCTTCTTCGTGAGGGGGGCAGGCCCCCACGGTGTTGCGTGGAACAGGTCCACGGCTTTTCGCGCGAGACAGGCTTGCAGCTTCTTCGTGAGGGGGGCAGGCCCCCACGGTGTTGCGTGGAACAGGTCCACGGCTTTTCGCGCGAGACAGGCTCGCGGCTTCTTCGTGAGGGGGGCATGCCCCCACGGTGTTGCGTGGAACAGGTTCACGACTTTTCGCGTGAGACAGGCTCGCGGCTTCTTCGTGAGGGGGGCAGGCCCCCACGGTGTTGCGTGGAACAGGTCCACGGCTTTTCGCGCGAGACAGGCTCGCGGCTTCTTCGTGAGGGGGGCAGGCCCCCACGGTGTTGCGTGGAACAGGTCCACGGCTTTTCGCGCGAGACAGGCTCGCGGCTTTTTCGTGAGGGGGGCAGGCCCCCACGGTGTTGCTCTGATTTGATTGTGTGACTTCCATCCGGGCAAGACATTTTCTCGATTCTTGTACTGTGAAGAAAAGAATAACATAAAATGAAGTAATTAAAGAGTGGCGATAACATGCCCGAGGTTGATTCTGCAATTTACATAGTTTAAAGCGAGATGCAGGTCATTTGGGTAGTTCCTACTAGCCCTGGTGGGCGAGTTTTTGTAATTTAGAATAAACGTGGTAATTCAAATGAAACGACTTAAGATTGGATGTGGCGTGAGCAGGATTGGAAGACATCCCAGAGTGACTGCTGGAGTATTGCTGTGTAGTTGGAATCAGCTTGGATGACGACGAACTGTACGTCGTAGGATGTCTGTCGGTGTGCATCTTTGAGGGTGACTGGGAGAGCGATGGTGCCAATGATCGGTACAGGGTGATCCCCGGGAACACGAGCGCTTGCGGTCGTTAGCTTGAGATATCCGGTAGCGAGTTTGAGCTGAAGTAGAGTGGATAAAAATAGTATACTGGTGGTGATTTCTTTGTCTACTAGAACTTGATTCAATTTGGTGAGCGGTTGGCCAATTTCGATTATCACGCATCTGATACTTTGGTTGTTAGGCGGTCTTCTTCTTGCTAGGAATTGATCAACTGCTCCTAAGCTGGCCAGTCGTTGTATTTCTTCCTTTAGTCCATTGCATTCGTTCGTGTTGTGGCCATGACCTCTGTGATATTCGCAGTATCTTGTCTGGTCTGCCTTGGGATTTGGCCGCGGCGTTCTTGGTCGTTGAAATGATGGATTATTCTGAATGGCGTTCATCACATTAGTGCAGGTAATATTCAGAGGGATGTATTCCTGGAGTGAGTGTTGCCCCCCAGTCCTCGGAGGGCTGTGCTGACGATCATCGAGGCGACCCTGATTCTGGCGTCATTCTTTTCGCCTTGGGTGGGCTGGTTCATCTCCTTTCTTTCTCTTCTGTCTTTTACTTGGTCTCGGATTTTCTGGTGAGGGCTTTTCGACCGTCTTGAATCTCTTGATGAAGAGGGCGGCAAGCTCGATGTAGCTGTCAATATCTTCTCTTCGTAGGGATTGAAACCAAGTCCGAGCTTCTCCTATTAGTGTTGTTGAAAATACTCGGACCATGAGTTGATCTGAGGCATTGCGGGCGTGCTGATGGCTTCGAAATGCTTCAGGTGTGCGAGTGGGTTGCCTGTCCCATTGAAACTACGGATTTCCGTGCCCGCGACTGTGCAGGAACTAGGTGAGTTATTGTTAGGTAGGTATTCATCTGGTTCTTGCTTTGTGGCAGAAGTGCCAGGGGCCATTGTGTTTCCAGCGCTTTCTTCATGACGAGGACGCGTGAGGTAGTGACCATACATCTCCTGGAGTGATGTTGCAGGCATGGGAGAGCTATTTGTGCTTGAGAATTCTTTTTCTATGTCGTATTCTCTGTGTAGGTCAGGCCTGGCGGGGGCAGGGAGTTCTACTGACGGCAGTAAAACAACTTGTTCGAATGGCTGAGGAGTCGTTAGGTGGTGGAATGTCGGCTTATTCCGTGCTGCAAGGGTTGCATCGACTTGGATGGTGTTGGGAGGTGTGTACTCTTGAGATAGCTGTTGCCCCCCAGTCCCTGAAGGGTCTTGCTGTTGAGGTGCAGCCCGACGCCACTCTTCTGGTCCCGTGATAGCTTGCTCTTTTCTTTGTTGAGATTCTGGCGTTGGGTTTAGTAATGAGAGAATGACTGGTGCTCCCAAGTTTCGGAGCAAGGTGAGCATTTCGGTTTGTAGTTCTTCCATCTGGCGAATACGTCCTTTCAAGGCAGGCGCTGGAGCTAGGGCGGTGACGGGGGCGAAAGCTGCTTCAGCGGTCAGTGGCACGTCCACCAGAGAGTGTGGTCGTGCAGGCTCAGTGTGTCCGCCAAGTGCGGATCCTTCAGCAGTGCGAGCATTCCTCTTTGCCATTGTAGTAGGGACGACGGACTTGCTTTGCGAAGGATATTGGGAATGTTCCCACAGACGGCGCCAAACTGTTGCGGACTAACTCGATGCCCCGGTCGGACCGGATAATCTTGGACCGCCTTAGCTCGCGGGGCGGTCGAGCGCGCACACAATCAGTTGAAAAAGGGGGAGTGAACACAGGGAGTTTTAGCGTGGAAAACCCTTCAACCGGGTGAAAAACCACGTGACCGGGTCGATGCCGGTCAAAATCCACTAGATCGCTGGAGGTTACAAAATGTTTGGGGGAATCGGGGCGACAGGCCGCTCCCGTTACAATCTTGGAGAGAGAGAGAGAGTATGCTGCCGTTGGTGGGCAACAGACTGCCTCGCCAACGGGACTTGGAGGGTGGAATGCGCGGAATGCTTCAGGCGCGTGCGTTCATAGGCGGTGTGTATTCTAGGGTTGCCGCTGCTTCCCCTACTCGTCTTCCTCAGTTCTTGGGGTGCTTCCTTTGCGATTGAGCACTGGTGGGGTGCCAATAGCCGATGGCAGGTTCTGACGGTCTACGACGAGTGCTGATAGCCGTTGGCGGGTGCTGATGGTCGTTGGGGGGCCACTGGAGGTTGTCGGCGACTGGCGGTGGTTGGCGGCGAGAGGCGGCCACTGGTTGCTGGCGGTGAGGGGTGGCCGCCGGCGAGGAAGACGGGAGAGCTCCCACCTGAGGAAGAAGAAGAAGAAGGAGAAGTCGGAGGAAAAAGTTAGGAAATGAGGAGCCCCTGGGGTCCTTTTATAGGCTCTAGGGGGAAGTTATGGCGGGGCCCACCACTAACCTAGTGGGTTAGTGGGTGGTTTTGCCCTGATCGGACGGCCGGTGGAGCCTCCCCCTTGATCGGACGGTGGGGAGGTTGCCCCGAAGCGGGGCCGCCCAGACGACGCCGACGACGAGGAGGCGGCCGGACACGGCGGTGGCCGGCCCCGGCCGCGGCCGGGCCACGGCCGTGGCCGAGGCCGGCCGTGGCCGCGGCCGGCCATGGCCGAGGCCGGCCATGGCCCTCGCCAGCCATGGCCGAGGCCGACCAGGGCCGAGGCCGGCCTGGCCATGGCCGCGGCCGGCCATGGCCGCGGCCGGCCATGGCCGCGGCCGGCCATGGCCGCGACCGGCCATGGCCGCGACCGACCATGGCCGGAGGGAAACCGCCGGTGGCGGTTCCTTCCCCAATGGTGGGGGTGAGTGGGGCCCACTCCCATGATCTCCATGAGAGATCATTGGGGTTAGGGGGGCCCACCCATGATCTTCCTTGATGGAGATCATGGGGGTCTCCTTTTCCTTATAAATTAAGGTGGAACTCATCAATATCAATATACATATTTGAGAGCACATCAACCAACTAACCTAAACTGTTAGATCAAAGATCTTTTTTTTCCTCATGTATTGGATGAAAAAAGAGAAAAAAAGATTGAGAAGAGAGAAAGAGACAAAAAAAAGAATATAAATAGGTGTCTTAAAGCTATGATAGAAAGGGGAAAGAGGGAGAGATAGGAGAAAGATGGAGGTGTTGTGTGATCAAATCACTTTAAGAGGAGAGAGATGAGGGATAAAGAGAAAGAAAGAAGAGATGAAGGTGGGGCCCGCGACATTTAATGAAAAAGAGACAATAAAAATTAATTTAAATTCTATTATGCAATTTTTCGTTTGGATAATTTTTTGTTTTTCAAAATTGCCATTCGTCATAGACGCTCGAATGCGGGCGGAGCCCTCCATTCAATCATTTCTTGCTCTCTTTATTTTTTTATTTTACTAAATAAAAAACCAGCCCTCCTCATAGTCGTGTTCATAAAGCCCCCCGGGCCTGGGCCTAAACCAGGCCTCCTGGGCCCGGGCTTTCCCGAACCGGGCCTGGGCCCCGGCCCTGATTACAGCCAGGCTGGGCTAGGCTTCTGACTCCGGGAGGGGGCCTGATATGGCCCCCATGGCCGGGCCGGGCCCTGTTTTTTTTTTAAATAATATTTTTTTTAAATGAAATACGCGTCTTTTTGAACTGTGCCTTCTAGGTGTATTTTCAGGAGAAGTATTCAACATGAAAGTTGTAGATCTCAACGATATCTACAACTTTCATGTTAACACTATTTGATTTAAAGCCGTTTAGGCCCCCGAAAAAAATCACGCGGAACATTCCGCGTGATTTTTTTCGGGGGCCAAATCGGGGACCTAAACGGCTTAAAATCAAAAAGTGTTCAACATAAAAGTTGTAGATATCGTCGAGATCTACAACTTTCATGTTGAACACTTCTCCTGAAAATGCCCCTAAAAAACGCAGTTCAAAAAGACGCGTAGGAGCCGGGCCTGGGCTTAGCCCGGGCCGGGCCCGGGCAAATGCTCATATATGGGGCCTTGTTAGACTCCATGGCACGGCCTGGGCCCGGGGCAAGCCTAGCCCGAGCCTAGCCGGACTTTTACCGGGCCCGATTTTTATGCACACCCCTACCCCCTCACAATGCCCTTTGAATTGCAATCATGCACTTGGGGGGACTGCGAGTGGCGGGAGTATTAGCGTGTCAGGGCACTGTCATAACTGAAATACTGTCGTTAACCGCATGAGAGGGGCCCCGTTCAAGAAACCATCGTCTGAAGCCATATTTCTCCCATTTGCAAGGAATTGTTGCCCAAAGCCTTATTCCTCCTTGCAAGAAGTTGTAGCCCGAAGCCATATTCCTCCTCCTTGCAAGAAATCACCGCCCAAAGCCATACTCCTCCTTGCAAGAAATTGTTGCTCATGCCCTCATAAGTTCGAGAACCTTCCTCTATGCAATCCGCATGTTAGAGTATGATTGTACTGATGTGGAGTTTGACCGTACTCAAAAGTACACCCATGGGAAGTCAGTTTGATTCCAACAAGGAGCAATCACTGAAGGATGGATAATGGGAGCACATGTCTATAGTCTCATACACATCAACAGTTGGGAGCTTGACGTATGTTATGGTATGTACAAAATCTCATATATATTTCACATGAAGTGGGAGTTATCAGTAGGTGTTGGAGTTGGGGAACACTTCCGGCTCTCTTGTTTCTCACACCGGGTTAGCCCACGTGAGCTTAGAGAAGTCAGAGCGTGACCCTCTCCGATGACTGAAGTACCAGTAAATGCGGGGGTCCGGGGGAGGCGAGTTTTTCCTGAGCGGTTTCGGCTGAGGATATCCGGTTTCCGGTTCCGTTGCCTATTTATAGGCGTGTAACCCGATTTTAGGGTTGAGTTTTTCCTGAGCGGTTTTGGCTGAGGAAGTTGCTGGAAGCACCTTTTGAAGATCTGAAGAAGGAGATGTTTTTTCGGCGGTTGTTCTTCTTCCGTTTTCTTGTCCAAAGAGAGAGGTGCGAGGTAGGATCGGTTTGATCCTTGTAACTTTGTAATCTGTATTTTTGCTTTGGTGAATGCAAGAAGGAAGGGGAGAGAGGACGTAACCCGATTTTTGGTGAACCTCTGTAAATCTTGTTGTTGTAGTTGTTTGTGTTTTGTTTATTTTTCGATTATTCGTTCGAATCTCTCTTATCGGCACTCCGATTCCTCTACAGTAGGTACATGTCTGATCCAGGAAAAACACCTTGGGAAAACAAGAAGTGGACACTTCGATACTTGAAGGATACTTCGGGTATGACATTGCATTTTAAGAAGTGCATCTTGACTTTTCAAGGGTTCCCTGATGTAGTTTTGGGTGGTGACCTAGATAATCAGAAAAGTACTCCATGATTTGTGTTTACCTTGGGAGGTACTGCAGTAAGTATGATGTTCAAATTTCGTAAGAGTGTTTCACTATCAATGTACAACTCATATTCGTCGAGGGTGGATTCCTCCAGAGCTAGGTCAGCAAGAGTCAAAGTTAGCAAGTCAAAACAGAAGTCAGAGTCAATGCGCAAGACGGAAGAAGACCTGAGCGAGTATGGCGAGCTCCACTCGCATACTCGTCAGGTAGACGACTAGGCCGGTTACTCACTGAACGAGCTCCCCCAAGAAGTCGCCTAGTTGTCAGGGGTGGAGCTATAAATAAGTCCATCTCTCTTTGGATTTGCCTATAAATAAGACCCCAAGGGTACGCGAAGATGGACTAGGGGAATATCGTAAAAGATCTCGAGCACCATTCTTTCTAGACTTCGAGCTGGGCCTTTGGATCCTTTCTTCAGAGAGATATATCGCGAGCGTGTGAATATCAATCTTAGTCTCTGCCTTGACTTAGTCGCCAGCTAGAGTCTACCTCGTACCCTGCCCGGCCATCTTTGGTTGTGGAGGAGAAGAAGCATCCGGGTATGTGGTGGGACCTGCTTGTCGTGGCGTCTGGGGTCCTTTTTGTTGTCTGACTGTTTATGCGTCCTAGTCTATTAGCCGTCGAGCCCGACCGCTGAACTGGTAACTTTAGCCTGCCTTGATCCAAAATTTAGAGTAGAGATTTTCTCGGCTTCAACAATCAATCATTGAATCAAAACACATAACCATCTCAGAAGCTGGCAAGGAGATGATCTTGCTGAAGAATTTTCTGAAAACATTGGGCAAAGAACATGATGGTAGTTCTCTCTTTACTCAGAGTGTAATGCACCTCGCAAAGAACCCAATATTTTATGCTAGGAGAACACATTCAATTGTGGTATCGATCATCATATTAGGGAGCTGATTGTTAATGAGACTTTGTCGTTGAAGAAGATTCCTGAAGTGAAGAATCTAACGGCCATGCTCATCAAAGTAGTCACCTCTGATAAACTGAGATTCTGCATTGCCACAGTTAACCTCTATGGATGTGTTGAGGAGACGCCGCACTAAGAGTATTGTTTATGAATGAAAAGAAAATGGAAGTGAGACATTGCAAAGGTTGTTGATTATTTCTTTAATCAGTTTCCAAGTGGAAGATTGTTGGAGATGTGGAGTTTGATCGAACAGACGATTAATCCACCGCTTTTCACGAATCCAATTTACTTTTATTGTTTTGGGCAGGAATAATTACGTAATTTTACCATTTTGGTAGCCCTAGACTTTAAGTTTAAAAGAGCTTCCTTCCATCTCGCTTTGTAACTGAAAAAAAGGGGGGAAAATTAATGAGAAACACTAGCATGGACATGTTGCCGAACCATGTAAATCTGTGTTTCTTCTTTGTTTTCTTGGCGATATTTCTTCGTTGCTCTTGATCTTCATTACTAAGACCGCGGACGGCGAGTTCCCTCTTCTCTCCCTCCACACCATTCCAAAGCTTGGCCAGCGACACTACTCTTCCTTCTCATCCTTGCAAGGCTCTACCCAACTCTCATGCAAAGTTGTCAGGAACGAGATCCTAGATGAGATCGTTTCGAGCTTGGATCAGATCGGATGGTAGGATTGGATCGAGAATCGATTTACAAAATATGGATCGATCGTAGGATCGTAAGATCCTATGATCCGGATCGCGATTCTGACAACCATGCTCCCACTGCTTACAACATTCCCCTCTTTCGCAAGAGACTGTGATCTTCCCTCTATCTTGAAAGAGAGGAAGGCAACAACGCAGCCATACACCATCTAATTCTGCAGCAATGCACTCGCAACTGAGTCGTTACTAGCATTGCAATGGATCCGAGGATCCCTTTGGGGAAGATGGATGCTAGAAAAGGAAACATTGATAATGGTTGAAACCCTGCACTTGCATTCATTCTAATGACATTGCAAAGGTTGTTGATTATTTACTTACTTGTTACTCCTAATATACCTAAACCAAACTTAGACTCCGTTTGGGGGGACTTATTTTCACCGGTCAAGCGTGTAGGAAATCTGGGGTGCCGAGAAGCAGAAATCCGAATATCGAATAACAAACACGGAACAAAAAACAGAGCAATCACAAACACAAGATGTTACAGAGGTTCACCCAAAACCGGGCTACGTCCTCTCTCCCCTTCTTCTTCCTTCTTGTATTCACCAAAAAGAAACAGATTACAAAGGTTGCAAGGATCAAATCCGATCCTACCTCTTCTCCTCTCTTCTGGACAAGAAAACCATAGAAGAAAACCTTCTGGATCGATCTCAACGAGATACCTCGTATCGCCTCCAAAAGAATACGCCGCCGCAGACTGCAATGAATCCGTATCCCTAAATCGGGAAAAACAACGTGTATATGCACACAGAAGCAGCATCGTCGACCTGCGCTCGACGTTCGGCGATGTCGAACGTCGAACGCCGACGATCGTCGAACGGCGCTCGACGAGTCGTCGAGCTCAGCCCGTTCGACCGATCGTCGAACGGCGGTCGACGTTCGTCGAGCTGCGCTCGACGTTCGTTGAACTTGGCCCGTTCGACGAACGTCGAGCTGAGTTCGACGAACGTCGAACCCAGTTCGACGCTTGGGGAAAAACACCCCCCAAAAATTTGGGCCGGGGGCGTTGCCCCCGCACCCCCACCGGAGACGCTGTCCCCTGGACCCCTGCCCGCTGTCCGGTCAGCGGGACCTCCGCCGGGGGCTGCCGCCCCCGGACCCCCGCTGTCGTGGGTCCCAGAGATGTCGAGGGGGGATCACACTTCGATTCCTCTAAGCTCACGTGGGCGAACCCGGTGTGAGAAACAAGAGGACCGGAAGTGTTCCACAACCCCAACAAAGCGGTTGCAACCGCTTGACCGGTGAAAATAGTCCCCCCCCCCCAAACGGAGCCTTAGAATATATATTTTGTCAAGTCGTTTCAATTGAAACGCTTATTTGAGCTAAACTGTAGGCTTTGTTTGGACGTACATTTTAACTCCATTTTGGTGAGACAAAAACGGCAATAGAGAAATTGGTGGGTTTGATAATGTAACGCTCTTTTCACCAGCTCGGTGAACTTGGTGAGGACTACGTTACCGGGCTGCAGCCCAAGTACCCCAAAGCCTCTATGCGCATGTTTTTCGGCAGCGCCGCATTGTTGAGGCCGGGCCTTGAACCCGCAACCTTCTTGACTCCTTATCACCAATGAAATCTTTAACCTCCACAATTTTACCAGACGTCAAAATTGGAGGTTTATCAAACCCACCAATTTCTCCATTGTCGTTTTTGCCCCACCGAAATGGGGGTCAAAATGCCCAATTAAACAAACAATGCCTACAATTTAGGTCAAATAAGCATCCTAACTGAAAGGGTTTGCCAAAGTATTTTAAGCATGGTTTAGTTAAATTATGAGCAAGCAACCACATATGAATCACAGTTCAGTGACAAATACAATTCAAAGTAATGCCATTAGAATGAACAGCAAGTGTGGGTTTTCAACCACTATCAATGTTTCCTTTTATAGTATCTTTCACAAAGCTAGCCTCACCAAAAAGACTAGTGGGAAGGGGTAATTTTTTGATACCCTCGACGCACCATACTCATTGTGCGAGAGATGTAAATTTAGTTGGATTTTAGACCACCAAAAACTATGTAGAACAAATTCGATTAGATTTTCAGTCAGAATGACACAATTTTTTTTTTTTTGAGAAATAAATGTGCAAGCACCATTACATTGTGAATATTAAGTATTAATATATGGCTACATCATTAATCAACAATCAATCAAATAATAAACTATTAAATAGTAGCCAAATCTCACACACGGTGAAAATCGAGCCCATGACCCCCCTATCATGGGGCCTCAGCCTACCCAACTGGATCAAACCTCATTGGCTGACTTGATTCTTTCTAATGAGAAAGATTCATTTTTTACATTGTTATTAGCGGCCTAAAGATCAACTGAATTTATCTCCCGCGGATGAGAATGGTGCGTCGAGCATATTGAATTTTTCTTCGGGCGACACGAGGGGCCCCCGTTCAATGTGATCACATGTGCGTGCGTGCGCGCAGCGCGCATGTGTGTATATATATCAATGTCTTCTCATAAAATAATATCTTTGAAGCGTCTCTGCAATTAAGAATCAAGAATCTGCTGACCCCATCACATTCTCATAGATAACTAACAATATTCTCGCCATCCTCAAAGAGGCAAATTTTCCCAAGCTATTCTAAACAAGAAGTTATTCCAGTCTTCATCTAAGCTTTATTTTAATTTTTGTATCATTATGCATTTGATATTAGGAAAGGGAGCTTTGACGCACTGGTTGAGATATTGCAGTGTGACCTTGATGTCACGGGCTCGAGTCCTGCAAATAGCCTCTTGCAAAAATGCATGATAAGGCTTGCCTACATTTCACTATTGCGCGCATTCCTCACACGCGGGATCCCGTTCTCCGAATCTCTCGGGGCCGGCCCCTCCCTCTCCGCGGATCGACAGGAAGGTCGCGCCTCGCGCCGCGGCGATTCGGCCGGCTACCCCGACCGACGGGAGCCTTCTCTCCAGAGGCCTCCGGGGAGGTGTCGAGCGCGGTCAGCCGCGCCCCTTCCCTCGTCTGGGAGTGCCCGACCACCCCCGCTTGGGCTGGCTCCGACCGGCCGGTGCCGTGTTCCGTGGCCGGCATCCGGCGGACTGCGCCGCGCCCAACGGCCTACGCCGCGCCCGACGGTCGGCGTCGCACCCGCCGGCCGCGTGCAGTCGGAGCCGTGTCCGGTGTCCCGCCCGAGTGCAGCCGGCTAGTCCTCTCCGGCCGGGCGGCCGCTCCCCCGGCCGGCGCCGCACCGGCGGCCCTCCGTCTTCACCGAGGCCTGCCACCTACGTGGTGGTGGCCAGCCGCCTCTCTTGCCCTCCTTGGGCGTCCTCCCCACTGTCTGATCGTTCTATCACGATCGCGACTATCCGATGTGTCGGTTGTTGAATTTTCCGGATCTTGGAATGAGCATGAGTTATCTCAACTTAAAATGCTAAAACACAACCAGAGACACATGCAGTAACAAGAATCTTTATTGATCACACTAATCTTCTTACAAGGAGAGACATACATGGCGAGACGTGATTTCGTAAATGTATCAAGCAGAACAAAATACAAGGCAAACCTAACCGCGCGGACTCAAAGGATAACCACCGATTCCACTACTTCACTATGGAGTCCGCACAGACCGCCTAGTCCGCCAAACCGCGAACTGACCGAGCGGACAGACCGTTATTCCAATGCAAGCTCAACTCGCCGATCAGCAAGCCTCTTAGCTGCCTGACCGCGCGATCTGCTGCTGCCGAACTGAACAGGCCGCCTAAAGCAGACGACTTATTGAACCCCGAAACAAGTTGCCAAAGAGAAGACCGTCTGATCGCTGTTCGCGACCTGCTGTTTACCGCCGGTTGCTTAACCGCAGAGTCCGCACTGTCCCTGACCGTAATAAGAGCCATGTCCTGGCTTTCCAGCGCTATCCACACAACCTGCACAACACAAACCGGTCAACTCCATTAACCCGGGCGGATACCAAAATCCAGTCCGCAGTAATGATTCGCGGGCTCAGTTATTGTTCATTCTCTCTACACTTGACGTGACAAAGGGGTCCTATTTATAGGCACGATGAGGAGTGTGGTCACCGCCCTAGCCGATAGGATCACCGCCACCATCCCGCGACGAACACCAAGCAATCCGCTTAGTCCGCCGCGACCTTGTACGATAGCCACCTAGCCTCAGCATCACCAAGGCCGGACTAACTTCCTAGTCCGCCTTGTCGCCAAAGTCCGCCAGACTTGGTCGACAACCCGCAAGACTCTGTATCAACATTGCCTGTCCGCCATCCCGCGGAGACCGCACAGTCCGCTCCCCCAAGTTCGCAGCCAAGGCACCAAGCCAACTGCCGAACTCAGCGGACAATGAACGCAGTTCGCCCGCCTTGCGGACACAGCATCAGTCCGCATAACTCCGAGTCCGCAACTAGGCATTAAGCTGACAGCTGTCGGATTCAGTGGACAAGGCTCCAGTCCGTGCGCCGATGCGGACACTTCTCCTGTGAACATTCGCCAAGCAAGCAGCCAACCCACAGGACAACACATGCCGAACTTGGCGGACTGAGAAGTAGTTCGTGCACTACTGCGCGATATCCCCGGACTGAGCCAACCATGGACTTAGTTCAGAACCAACCAAGTCCACACCACTGGCCACCAGGGCCAGTCCGCGCTTACTGGCGGACACTGGTACCAGTCCGCCAAACTCGGCGAACTCCAGCATCAATCCGCCCTAACTGGCGCAAGAAGGAAAGTCACAGTAAGCAGCCAACCCACAGGGCAACACACGCCTCATCAGAGATTCTCCTAAGTTCACAAGTGTGCGACAAGAAGGAAAGTCCTACAACAAACACTTGTTCGTGCACATCGCCACAGTAACTATCCTCGCGCGGAGCAGCCTGTTGCCCGTCGCAAGCTCAAGAATCTCTCTCTCTCTCTCTCTCACTCGCCCAAAGTGTAACGAATAACGACCTATCGCCCTCGATTCTCCAAACAAGTTATAACCGCAAGCAAATAGTGACTTTGATCGGCACAGACCCAGTCACATGATTTTTAGCCAGTTGAGGGGTTTTTCCACGTCAAAATATCGTGCGTACATTTTCTCTCTCATTGACTGTGCGCGCGCTCAACCGCTTCGTGATCTAAGATGGTCCAAGTTACTCATGTCCGGCCGGGGCATCGAATTTGGCCGCAACAAGGGTTAATAACAAACAAATTATAAAAGTCAATTTCTATACGACGAACGCGTGATGGAAAATCTATACCGGCCAAACTCGGGTGAATAATTTTTTATAGCATGATATTTTTTGGGAATTGTTAAAGGCATCACAAATTTGATTATTGACACCATTTTGTTAAATACACCACACACGGCTAATGACACCCTAAATTGTTAATGACACCGCAAAAATTTAAAGGCACCCCAAGTGAGCCCTTCTATAGGTAATTTTGAATAAATTTTTTATTACGCCAAGCAGTTCGCCCATGAATTCATTTCCTTCTCCAGCAGGCAACACTTGCAATGGAGTATAAAAATCTGTAAAATATAATTGGTTGAAAATGTAATATTAAAATAAAAAATGAAAGAGAGGCTAATGAGATTGGAAAATACGGCTGTAGGTGAAAAAACAAAAAAAGAATGAAATCAAAGGAGACAATGTTAGGGATTTACCGACGAAATCACCGGCAAGAAAAAGAAAGGGCGAGCGGCGATCTAGAATGCAGGGGAAGAGCGGCGTCTGGAAAGGAGTTATTGAGAGGCTATAGAGGAGATGTAGCGACGATTGGAGAAGTTTTTTTTTTTTGAGGTCCGGGGAGGGCCGACGACTGGAGCGGCGAGGGGGAAAGCGTGCGACGGGAGTGTGCCGTCGTAGGGTTTCGGGGGTTCTGATCGCGAGCAGGAGGGAGAGATGTCAACTATTGAGTGTCATTAGGTTTTTTTTAGGGTGCTGTTATTAGCAAACCCACTTTCGTTACTAGCAAACCATAAAAAAATAGATTCAGCCATTTTTTGCATTTTTATCTCTTCCCAAAAAATACTACTAGCAAACCAATCTTATTTTTTTGCATTTTTTGTATTTTTGAATTTTGAGTCCCAAATGTTTCTCATTTGAAAAAGTGAACAACATGAAAGTTGTAGTTCACATCGAGATCTACAACTTTCATGTTGATCATTTTTTTTGAAGCCGTTTAGGCCTCCAATTTGGGCCCGAAATAAGACACACACGGAACGAGTCGTCCGTACAGATTTTCGGCGTGACTTTTTTCGGGGCCCAAATTAGAGATCTAAACTGCTTCAAATCAAAACGTGTTCAACATGAAAGTTGTAGATCTCGTCGAGATCTACAACTTTCATGTTGAACATTTTTTGATTTGAAGCTGTTTAAGCCCTCTATTTGTCCCCTGAAAAAAGTCACGCGTCTGTACATATGTTCGACATGACTTTTTTCAAGGGTCAAATCGGAGGTCTAAATTGCTTCAAATCAAAAAGTGTTCAACATAAAAGTTGTAGATAAGACTTCAATCGGAGGTCTACAACTTTCATGTTGAACACTTCTCATGAAAATGTGTGTATAAGACGCAGTTCAAAAAGACGCGTATATTCTTATATGCACTTAACTCGTATATACAGCACAACACATCCTTATAGGAATTAGAAATCAAATATATTTCTAAACCGGCCAATATTTTGCTTAAAGATTTTGGTGCCGAAAAAGGTGTTTTGGACATACTAAATAAAATTTTGCGGCATTTTGATTTATTTCTAATGCTAACATAAGTGGTTGAATGAATACTTTTGAAATCATTTATAATGTTATTATATGTAGTGAGTTATTTTGAAAGAATGAATGTTTTAAACATAATTTAATTTTTTTTTAAATAAGTTATGTTGGTTTGCTAGTAACAAAATGGTTTTCAAATAACCATTTTGAAAAATGAGGGTTTGCTAATAGTAATGGTTTGTTAGAAATCAAATTGGGGTTGCTAGTAACAACACCTTTTTTTTAAGGATTATATTTAATCCCTAAATTTACAATGTTACGGTGTCAATAGTCAAATTTGTGGGGTCTTTCACAATTCCTTATTTTTTTTTACTAGGGTCGGAGTCCTGGGGGTGTTATTATCATTATCTATAGTATGAATATATTCTCTTTATTTCCAAATCTACCCCTGTTAATTTTATCTAAACACATTGTATGCACACATATATTAAAGAATATTCATTACTCAAATATCTTAAGCGGTCCCGTACTCCCGTTGGAGTGACACGTGATTCTAGTTAAAAGTCGTTACCTGGCCTTGAACTTCTCTCTTCTATGCTACAAAATAAATAATTATTACGTTATTTATATATTATTCTACTTAATATTATATATTATTCCCCATGATCGGCTCTGAATGCCGACGAGCTCAGGACGGTCGGTAGCCAGCGAACCCGTAGCCCCCTACCGTCCCGCTGTCAGGCTCAAAAACGAGCATGAAAAAAGGTATATACGTGTTACGCGTATACAAATTTGTGTGTGTGTGTATATAAAGAAATGCAACTCTCGTAATTTTGACATGATCTAATCGTGTTCAAATGGAGCTCTTCAGTACTTCGAGATATAATAATGCGACAAAAGAAGTCCCGTAATTCCAATTCGTGATTTTTGGAGTCCCTTAACCACTATTGTGCCTAAAGTAGTTTAATTTTGTTCATTTTACTATTTAAGAACTTCTAATTAAGGCTCTATTTGGGAGGACTTATTTTCATCGGTCAAACGGTTACGACCGCATGACCCGAACCTTAATTATGATCCGATTCATGCGATCGTAACCGCTTGACCAGTGAAAATAAGTCCTCCCAAACATAGCCAAGTCTTTTTTACAAGAAATATTTGTCACATAAAAATTGTCAACAGACTTTCCAAATCCTAGTAATTCCGCTAAGTTGGCGGGTGTTCCACCATCACGCTACATTTTTCACAAAGAAAGTGTCCATCCTCTTCATAATAATCGTGTTTGAGAAAACACCAATTGAAATGAAAGTACTCGAAATTAAGACTTGGAAAGGCTGCTAAAAATTTTCAAACGAACAAATATTTCTTTTTAAGCTCCGTTTGGCATGGTGGTCGTTGCGGTCATGAACATGAGGATTAAATTGTCATTTGTTAACGCCTACTTGAGGAACTTCACCCCCTTTTATGTTCAAACGGATGATGTTTGTTGGGTGATCATTGACGAATGACAGTTTAACCCATACATTTACGACTACCACCATCGTGTTAAACGAAACCTCAGGCTGCGTTTACTGTAGCTTATCGCAGCTTAGTTGCTCTGGTGAGGTTGGACAAAAATGTCATTGTCATAGAATGTATGTCTTGTATGACAAATGTTACTACAATTACCCAAAAAAGCTAGTTTGGGGCATAAGATTTTGGTATGACAATGACATTTTTGTCCAATCTCACCATAGTAAATAAGCCGCGATAAACCGTGTCAAACGCAGCCTTAGGCTCTATTTGGAGATACTTATTTTCACCGGTCAAGCGGTTACGACCGCATGAACCAGATCTTAATTAACGTACGGTTCATGCGGTCATAACCGTTTGACCACTGAAAATAAGTCCTCCAAATGGAGCCTTAATTGGGAGTTCTTAAATAGTAAATGAAAATAAAAATCTTATGTCTCTAATATCATGCGAGACTGCTTATTATTATTATTATTATTAATTGGGGGTGGGTGCAACTGTATATTTAGCAGCAGCTGTGTCACTCCCACTATGAGCAACGGCTTGGCAGAATTACGATTATGACCTCACTGACAACAAAGGCTAGCAACAAGCTTATGATTTTTTTTTGGTTTTTTTCGGATAAACCGGCGGAAAACTAAACTCGAAGTTGATCTAAGCCGAGCTGACCCGGGCCCGACCAACTCCAATGCGCGCATATTAAACCTGGGTACGACTCAATTACACGAAGACACCTGGCGTCCTTCTCTCCAAGGAATTCGCAAGTCACATTTAATGGGGGGGCATAAAAATGGCGCCTAATGGGTTCATTGCTTTGCGTGTGGCCAAATGTTAATGCCCAGCTCATCCTCAATTATAGGACGAAATGGGGCCTCCTCCTCTAGGAGGACAATTTGAACTTATGTTGTTTGTAATTAATCCCCCCATCATAAATCTCATGGGTTCCATGTTTTGGGTCGCGCCGTGACATTGTCGCGGTTGCACGGTAGCTCCCGTGCACTGTCATTAGAGCGGTCGCTTAAAACTGAAAATTGTAGGCCGAATCGGAACCCCAAAGAACTAAACCAAACTGTTCGCGAATTATTTGGCTTTTAGTCTGAAATTTGGAACCGTAAATATTAATGATCTGGATGTAATTCCTTCAAATTATTATCTCGATGAGAACCAGAACCAGAATATAAATGACTCGAGCGGTTTCGGAATTTTTAAACCTGATTCGGGTCAGGCAGAAACCGAACGGAACTCCAATTGCTTGAGTTATTATTATTTTTTATAATATATTTTTATTAAAATATTTTTAATATTAATTATATATTTTTATTATCTATAGGACTATATGTATACCAGTCGTTTGATTGCAGCGCCGTCTGATTGTAGTGAGATTCAAATACTCAGACACGGGTCAGATGACATTAGGTTATTTCCTTGCTCTGAGCTGAAGGCTTTCTTCTCGCTTTGCTTGCTCATCGTTGAAGATTTTCTTCTCCCCATTCCGACAGTGTTCATTCAAATAGTACTTATTCTGACATTAGATAATTTTAAAAATCGGCGTTTCGGTATTACTTGTTATTCATCATGTTAATGATCGTGTTTATGTTAATTAATTTTTTAGATCGGGTTTATTGAAATCACACAATGTTACTCATTCTTTTTCTGTTTAATACGTCAAATCGGGTATTATTGCATGTATATATGTTTTTAACATAAGAAATCATGAAATTATTATTAAAACCAATTGAATTCCAATTTCATTTTCAAATGTGCATTTTTAAAGAGATAATAATTTTTGTGAATGATTATAATTACTCAAATTATAGAGTTATAAAATAATTACAACTGTAACACGAACCCGGTTGGAACCGGCCGAACCGCATAGAACCGGGCTGAACAGCATAGAACTAGGCGTGTTCAAAAACCGGGCCCCCCGGGCCTCTGGCGTAAACCGGGCCCCCGGGCCTCTTGCGTAAACCGGCCCCCACGGGCCTCTGGCGTAAACCGGGCCCCTCGGGCCTCTTGCGTAAACCGGGCCCCCCGGGCCTCTTGCGTAAACCGGTCCCCCCGGGCCTCTGGCGTAAACCGGGCCCCCCGGGCCTCTGGCGTAAACCGGCCCCCCGGGCCCCTGGTGTAAACCGGGCCCCCCGGGCCTCTGGCGTAAACCGGCCCCCCGGGCCCCTGGCGTAAACCGGGCCCCCGGGCCCCTGTCCTAACCCGGGCCTCTGGCCTACACCGAGCCGAGCCCGGGCCTCTGGCCTAAACCGGGACGGGCCAGAACCGGGCCGGGCCTCTGGCCTAAACCGGGACGGGCCAGACCCGGGCCGGGCCTCTGGCCTAAACCGGGACGGGCCAGACCCGGGCCGGGCCTCTGGCCTAAACCGGGACGGGCCAGACCCGGGTCGGGCCTCTGGCCTAAACCGGGACGGGCCTCTGGCCTACACCGGGACGGGCTTCTGGCACCGGGACGGGCCTAAACCGGGCCGGGCCTTCTGGCACCGGGACGGGCCTAAACTAGGTCGGGCCTCTAGCCTAAACCGGGTCGGGCCTCTGGCCTAAACCGGGTCGGGCTTCTGGCACCGGGACGGGCTTCTGGCTCCGGGACGGGCTTCTGGCTCCGGGACGGGCTTCTGGCTCCGGGACGGGCCTGCTAAGGCCCCCAGGGCCAGGTCGGGCCGGGCCCTGGCTTAGCTCGGGCCCTGTTTTTTTTAAAATAAATTTTTTTAAAAAAAAAAATAAATATAAACAAAAAAAATAAAAAAAACTTATATAATTTATACCAATAGTCCATTATGAATATACGATTAATTTCATATTTTGAAAAGAAAAATAATAATTTTATTAATTATAGCTGTCAGCCCTATTTAGGCTCTGTTTGACGCGGCGATTTTGTAGCAGTGTATCGCTGCTTTTTAAATCGCCGCGCCAAATAAAAAATTTGCCCCTCCGGCTAGAGAATCCCCCGCTCCTCAATCGTAGAAAAATGACAATTTTGTGTCGTGATTTTTTTTCACGACTCGCGATTCACGGAAGTCACGATTCACGGAAGTCACTGAACAACTCGTCACTGTCTTTACCGGCAGTCACCTTACAACCCTCTGCCATCTCCTCCGCCATCCCCTCCGCCCCCTTTGACAAGTGCAGAGCCATCTTGGTATTATTTTTCCCTGTGCTTCAGCCATGAGGAAGAAGACTCATTTGGGTATAGCGAGCAGCATAACCCCGTGCAAGCCATCTACTTCGACGCACGCCGAGCCACTCCTCCGCCATCTTCCGATCTGTCGCACCTTTCTCGGTAGATGAACAAGATCGTTTTCTTTATCACTCCCCCAAGCAGAGCAATGTGCTCCTCTATCATGAACAGATCCGGCTTTTGCTCCATGCCCAGATCTCCAGCACATTGCAGAAATGCACATTTCCCTGTGCTCCTCCCTGCAAGCAAAATGCAGAAACTGTTTACCCTAGGTTTTGCACACATTGATTTTTCCCCCTAATTTAACTGTCAGAAATTTGATTTTTTTAGGTCAAACAGCACTACAATCGTTATTCTTCCAAACAATTTCACAAATTCTGTCACCACTCTGCAAAACAGCTGAATATTCCACCACTGCTTCTCACCACTGCTTCTGCAGTCGCTGCAGCTGAGCCAAACAGAGCCTTAATAGGGCTGGCAGCTTTTGGAGGTAACGACTCTAAGTGCCGTTGGAAACAACGGCTCTTAGAGCCGTTGGAAACAACGGCTCTTAGAGCCATTGATTGTTGAAGGGGCCGGGCCGGCTCGGCCCCGGGCTTAGCCCGGCTCGACCCAGGTCGGGTACCGGGCCGGACAAATGCTCATATATGGGGCCTTGTTAGGCCCCATGGACCGGGGCGGGCCTAGCCCGACATTTATCGGGTCGAGCCCGATTTTTATGCACACCACTACATTGAACCGGGCCTGATGGGGTCAACCCAATTTATAGGAAAACCAGGCTAGCTGCACATAGTCGAACTGTCCTCTCCCCCCACTAAAATCATGGGAGTTACGCAAGTAACTGCTGCGTGCGGGATTCGTGCGCTCGATTCACGTAGTAACTACCGCGCGCCAGATCGCGCATGGGACCCAACCGCTGCCGACTGGCAGTATTGGCCGGCCCCGGTCTGGGCCGGCCGCCCCCCTCTAACCGCCCGGATACGGGCGGTCCCGGCACGACCGACCTCAGCAAAGGCTGGCCAAGGTCACCCATCCTCGGGCCGCCTCGCCTGTTAAAAGTAGCGAACAAACGACTAGAAAACAAGCCGGAACTTTGAATAATTGAAATTTTATTATCCAAAAAGATATCATTTACAAAGGTATGGCCTCCCTTTTATAGAATGGAGGAGAGAGAGAAGAATACAAATTAACAATGTGGGACTAAAGCTATACAACAGATCTGGGCGGCTAGAATAAGAGACCGGAACAGGCCGCGCGGTTAGACAATGTTCTAACCGCTCGGCAACACCAGAACCAAGAGGGAGAGATGCGGTAGGAGACCGCTAGATCGGCCGGTTTCCAAGCCGCCAGAGACAAGCCGACAGACCGCCGGATACCATACGGCGACAGCCTGGAAATCAACCCGCCAACCTCAATCCGCCAGGCACAAACCGCCAGACCGCCCGGTCAACAACCCGCCAGGCTCAAACCGCCAGACCGCCCGGTCTCATACTTCGACACTCCCCCTCAAGCTGGAGCATAGATATCAATCATGCCCAGGTTGTCACAAATATGGAAGAAGGAAGTAGAAACCGGCTTGGTGAAGATATCAGCCAACTCTTTGTCGGAGGTGACGAACGGAGTGCAAATCTGTTTCTTCAAGACCTCTTCTCGGATGAAATGGCAGTCGACCTCTATATGTTTCGTTCTCTCATGGAAGACCGGATTTTTGGATATGTATATAGCGGCTTTGTTGTCACAAAACATAGGCAGAGGATAGTTGTAGACCTCTCCTAGGTCAAGCATGAGAGCCCGCAACCATTTTAACTCACACGTGGTTGACGCCATACTCCGGTATTCGGCTTCTGCACTGGACCTTGAGACAACAGACTGCTTCTTGCTCTTCCAGCTCACAAGATTACCTCCAACAAATGTGCAGAAACCCGATGTAGATTTACGGTCACCTTTATCATCCGCATAGCTTGAGTCTGAGTAGGCTTCAATTCTCAGATGACCATGCTTCTGAAAGAGTAGCCCTTTCCCTGGTGCTGCTTTGACATACTCTAGTATCTTCAAGGCAGACTGAAGATGACATTCCCTGGGAGCTTGCATGAACTGACTGACCTTGCCTACAGCATAGGCAATGTCGGGTCTGGTCACCGTGAGATAAATGAGTTTGCCCACCAGACGTCTGTACCTCGTGGCATCGGATATAAGCGGTGAGTCATCTGTCCATGTTTTGTCTTCTCCAGTGGCCATGGGATACCGGGCCGGTTTGGCCCCGGTCAATCCTGCCTCTTGTAGAAGATCAAGCGCATACTTCCGTTGGGAGAGAACCAACGAGTCGGGCTTCCGAGAGATTTCTATCCCCAAAAAATATTTCGGGGAGCCCATATCCTTCGTGACAATGTGTTGACGGAGGTGTTTCTTTGTCAAGTCCACCCCAGCCTGGTCATCGCCGGTAAGAAGGATATCATCCACATATACCGCCAAAACCACAAGGCCTGATGCGGTTTTGCGAATAAACAATGAGTGATCGGCGGAACTTCTTGCAAAGCCAATTGCAGCCACAATGCCACTAAACTTGTCAAACCACGCCCGAGGGCTCTGCTTTAGGCCGTAGATGGCCTTCTTCAACTGGCATACTCGTGTCTCCCCCTGAGCAACATACCCTGGAGGTTGCTCCATATAGACGTCCTCCTGAAGATCCCCATACAGAAAAGCATTCTTGACGTCAAGTTGAGAAATGGCCCACTCCCTGTTGACGGCCACAGAAAGAAGAACCCGGATGGTGCTGAGGCGAGCAACCGGAGAGAAAGTGTCAAAATAGTCAACTCCATAAGTCTGAGTAAAGCCTTTGGCCACCAGGCGGGCCTTGTAACGATCCACAGTGCCGTCCGGGCGAAACTTCACAACGAACACCCAGCGGCAGCCAACCACATCAGTACCGATCGGTGGAGGAACAAGGTTCCAGGTACCTCTTTCAGTAAGAGTGGCAATTTCCTCATCCATGGCAGATTTCCAATGAGGAATAACAAGAGCCTCCTGGTAAGTGCGTGGAGTGGTAGTAGCCGAGATGGCCAAAGCAAAGCACCTGCGAGAGGGAGTAAGCCGATCATAGGAAACAACAGCCGCAAGCGGGTGTTGGGTACACGCCCGCACCCCTTTGCGAAGGGCAATGGGACGATCCAGGTCGTCTTGTGCCTCAGGGACCGGAGCATCCGTGGCAGAGAAAGCTGGCCCGGGACTAGAGAGAGACGGCTGCGGAGACGAAGGAGGGGAGATAATAGGGAGAGGAGGAGACGGAGGAGGAGACGACATAGGAGGGGAGACGTCGACCTGTGTGGAAGGCTCACAGAGAGATGGTGGAGAGTCAGAGACAGCAGGAGGAGGTGAAGATGGGAAAGAAAAGTAGGAAGCATTTTCAAAGAAGGTGACGTCTGCGGAAACAAACTGTTTGCGCAGAATAGGATCAAAGCAACAGTAGCCTTTTTGAGTTGTCGAGTAACCCAAAAAGACACATTTGGTGGAGCGGGGGGAAAGCTTGTCGCGAGTAGCAGACGGAGCATGCACGAAGGCCGTACACCCAAAGATACGGAGAGGAAGAGGAAAGGGTTCCTTGGTTGGGTAGAGAATGGAGAAGGGGGTCTTGCCGTGAAGAACAGAAGAGGGAATGCGATTGATGAGATAGCAGGCAAGAAGAACAGCATAGCCCCAATAGGAGCGAGGCACCTGCATCTGTGTCATCAGAGTGCGAGCGATATCGAGGAGATGGCGATTTTTACGTTCCGCCACCCCATTTTGCTGGGAGGTGTAAACACAGCTGGTCTGATGAATAAGACCATGTTGCATACAAAAAGATGAAAACTCATGACTGAGATATTCCTTAGCATTATCAGAGCGCAATACTTTAATAGAAATAGCAAACTGAGTTTTAATCATATTATAAAAAGATTGCCATACAGATAAGAGTTCAGAGCGATCTTTTAATAGATACACCCAGGTACATCTGGAGAAATCATCAATAAAAGTTACAAAGTAAAAACTACCCCGACCAACGGTGGAGTAGGAGCAGGACCCCAGATATCAGAATGAATGAGATCAAAAGGGCGGGAGGAACCACGGCCTTGCTTCTGCGGGAAGGAGGAACGGTGATGCTTGCCAAGCTGACACGCATCACAGTTGAGCGGAGGACTGGGTTGAGGTAAGTGGGGAAGAAGCTGATGCAGAATCCGAGGAGGAGGATGTCCAAGGCGAAGATGCCATTGAAGCAGATCAGTAGACGAGGAAGAGAAGGCGGACAGAGCGGAAACATTGTCGAGGAAGTAGAGGCCGCCGCTCTCAGTCCCAGTAGCAATCGTCTGTTGGGTTCTCGGGTCCTGAAAACAACAAGAAGTAGGAGTAAATAAGACAGAACACTGAAGTTGCTTGCATAAAGTAGTAACGGAGAGTAAATTGCAAGGGAACTTCGGGACATAGAGAGTGTCCGCTAAGCGAAGCGAGGGAGTGACTTGAACCATGCCCGTTCCATGAACAGGGGAAGGCGAACCATCCGCAACGAGAACCGGGGGTAACCGAGCATGCGTCTCTAGGAGAGAGAAGCAGTGAGGGTTTCCGGTCATGTGATTTGTAGCACCAGAGTCAATGAGCCATTTACCTTGGGTAACGACGTGTGCACTACCTGAGGTGGTGGCCACAGAAGCAGACTGCCGAGAGGAGGCGGAGGTTGAGGAAGAAGTATCACCGGAGGGACGAAGATGAGGATGTTTTTGCCAGCAGCGGTCAACTGAGTGGCCGGTACGACCACAGTGAGAGCAGAGGAACCTGGACGGACCGCGCGTGCCAGATTGGCTGCGACCACTATTGCCACCCCGCTGGACTTGGTGAGCATAGGAGTCCGGTGGAGGAGGGGAAGACAATAGAGGACGTTGGAGCAGTGAAGTAACCGCGGCGATGCGAGCTGCGGTGGCATCCAAGGTGGGAGACTCGGCTTCGCCCAAGATCTGCTGGCGGATCATATCAAAAGACTCAGGAAGTCGGAGAAGATAACAAACAACCAGGAGTTCCTGGAAGTGTTTGTGCTGTTCGGCCAAGTCCGCGGAGAAGGGGCGATTCTGGAGGATTTCGGCCCCAAGAGCCTGAACTTGCTGATAAGCCGCAGCAGGAGACATGGAAGGGCGAGCGAAGAGATCCGCGTAGAGAGTATAAATGCGGGATGTCTGGGCCCCCTTTGAGTAGAGAGCAGCAAGGTGAAGCCACGCGGTCTTGACCGTCTCATCATGGCGTATGACAGGAAGACATTCATCGGAGAGGCTGTTAGCCAACCACGTGCGGACAAGCGCATCACTGGCATCCCAGTCATCAAATTCAGCAGAGTCTGAGGGAGGAGGGTCATCGGTGAGGTGATGACGTTTGCGCTGAGAGCGGAGAAGAAAAGTGAAGGAGACGCTCCAATCCGGATAGTTGGAGCCAACAAGTTTAGAAACCGTGCCAAGGTTGCCAGAGGGTGTAGGAAGCGGCGCCGGAGTGGCGACAGGAGTGGTGGTGGTGGAGGTCTCAGAAAGGGCCATAGGAGATAACTGCGAGAGGCCGCGCGGTTAGAATGTAAGCCGCGCGGATAGAAAGAAGACGAGCTGCGGCGGTCAGGATGTTCGACACCAGCGGCCAGAGAAGCCACGACCAAGCCGCAGGTCCAAGACGGGGAAGAGGTCGAACGGCTAGAAGATAGACCGCGCGAACGGAAACTGCGAATAAAGAAGCAGGTCGCGACGAACAAGGAGACAGGTCGCAGCGACAGAAGGGCAGGAGAAGGAGGACGCGCGGACAGGGCGCAAACAGTGAGAACAGGTCGCGAGAAGAAGGGGCAAGCCGCGCGGACAGGGCGCACAGAATCAGGAGGAGAAGATCGATCCCTCTGATACCATGTTAAAAGTAGCGAACAAACGACTAGAAAACAAGCCGGAACTTTGAATAATTGAAATTTTATTATCCAAAAAGATATCATTTACAAAGGTATGGCCTCCCTTTTATAGAATGGAGGAGAGAGAGAAGAATACAAATTAACAATGTGGGACTAAAGCTATACAACAGATCTGGGCGGCTAGAATAAGAGACCGGAACAGGCCGCGCGGTTAGACAATGTTCTAACCGCTCGGCAACACCAGAACCAAGAGGGAGAGATGCGGTAGGAGACCGCTAGACCGGCCGGTTTCCAAGCCGACAGACCGCCGGATACCATACGGCGACAGCCTGGAAATCAACCCGCCAACCTCAATCCGCCAGGCACAAACCGCCAGACCGCCCGGTCAACAACCCGCCAGGCTCAAACCGCCAGACCGCCCGGTCTCATACTTCGACATCGCCGCAGCCGACCCTCGCAAGGTGCCGGCCAAGGCTGCCCGATCTCGGGCCGCCTCGCCGCGACCGGCCCTAGCAAGGGCCGGCCATGCAAGCTAGGGTCGGCCAAGGCCGCCCAGATCCGGGCGACCTCACTGCGGTTGGCCCTCGTAAGGGTCGGGCAAGGCCGCTCGTTCTCGGGCGGCCTCGCTGCGGCCGACACTTGCAAGGGCCGGGCAAGGCCGCCCAGATCTAGACGGCCTCGCCGCGGCCGACCCTCGTAAGGGCCGACCAAGGCCACCCAATCCCGGGCGGCCTTTCCATGGCCGAACCCCGCAAGGAGCCAGCCAAGGCCGCCCGATCCCGGGCGGCCTTGCCACAGCCGACCCTTGTTCGCAATGGTCGGCCAAGGCCGCCCGATCCCGGGAGGCCTCTCCATGGCCAGCCCTGTAAGGGGACGTCTAAGGCCATCCAATCCTGGACGACCTCGCCGCGGCCGGCCCCTCTGAGGGCCGCCTGCCCCCGGGCGACCTCTCCGCGGTCGGCCGCCCCTCCCGGCCACCCTATGTGTGGAGGGGCGGCATCCGGCCACCCACGCCAACATCGTTGTACCGCCATTCTTCACGTAGGTGCCTTCCCTCGACCCGGGGGCAAGGTGGCCATTTCTCAAAAGTGGCGATCCGCGTGATCATTTTCGAGCGACCCTATTAGCCGGTCTGATAGTTATCCTATCAAGACCGACACCGCAAAGCAAGGTGAAGGAATCAAAGTCAAGTGGAGGCTTGCGAGAACGCAAGTCAAGAGGGAGACGCTTGAAGCCGCCCCCGCTGTCACGTCAAGATAACTCTGAAAAAAGGAAGCGCTCGCACCTTCGGTGAAAGAGCATCGGAAGACCGCCAACGCCGCACGACAGCCGGTGCCACCCGTCGTTCATTCTCCTCCCCTCTCACAAACTGTAATGAGGGGCGTCCTGTCACCCTCGCTTTCCTCCCAGAAGCTCTATAAAAACACACATATAGTGGAAGTTAGGTCGGCACCGTACCGATCGCCTCTACAGTATATCGCGAGTGATAGACATGAGACTTCGCCTCTACAGTATATCGCGACAGTATCTTGACTGCGATAGGATCGGGGCTACTCCCCTAACATTTATTTAATACAACTTAAAAATATAATATTAACTAATCAACTTTAATAAATTAAATTTATTGGCTTAATAGTAGCTCTTCTGAAATGCCACGGATTTACCTAATGAAAACCTTCCTAGAATAGACCGGTGACATGTCTAATGAAAGTCCATCATAATAGGTATAGGAGCTCTACTAAAAACTTTGGCGATTGTTATCCGCACTACAGAGTTTGCTGGTTGCACATGTTTTTTTCCAAATTTCTCGCGCCTTTTGGAAATATGTCTTGTACATGCATTTTTAGGAAAAGTGTTCAGCATCAAGAAAACTCATAACAGAAAAACCGACGGCTGAGTCAACCAGCGCGTCGATTCGAGGCAGAGGGTAGCAATCCTTGGGGCATGATTTATTTAATAAAGAGAAGTCAATACACTTGCGCCACTTCCCTCCCCCTTTCTTAACCATTACCACATTTGAGATCCAGCCTGGGTACTGAACCTCCGAAATGAAGCCTGCCTCTAAGAGCTTTCTGACTTCCTCGTGGATGGGCTCCTCCAGCTTGGTGGCGATGACCCTCATCTTTTTGGCGTATGGGACGAGTTCGGGGGTAAGGTTCAGGCGATGACAAGCCACATCCGCGTCAATGCCCGGCATGTCCGCCGCGCTCCAGGCGAAGATGTCAACATTGCTTTGGATGCAAGCTCTCATCTGCTCCTGGTCCTCGGGGCTTAGGCCCCACTGATCCGCACCTTCTGCACCTGCCCGTCTCTGGTGGAGACCTCCATCTCCACCACTTCTTCGGCCGGCTCCAACCGCGATTGCTCCCAGCCTACCCTTGCTTCTTCCCCAAACTCCAACTCCTCCCCTCTTTCAGCCTCCATTGCCTACGGACTCACCTCCTCTTGCTCTGCTAGCTCTCTCTCCAGTTCTTCTGCCTCAGCCATCCAAGACACAACGTTAACTACCGTCACATAGCATTGTCTTGCCACCTTTGGATCCCCCTTGATCCTGACCTGCACCCCTCCGTTATTGAACTTGAGACATTGATGAAATGAGGAGGGGACGCAGCGGAAGGATCTGATGAGGGGACGCCCAAAGATGGCGTTGTAACTACTTGGGGCATCCACTATCACGAACCTACAGTTTCGTGACACCCCCCCAGCTTTACATGCAGTCCTACTCCTCCCTCTACTTCTTTCCTTTCTCCAGAAAACCCGAACAACGGTCCATCCGAGGCTAGGACCCTCTTCCCTTCAACCTTCATCTCATCGAAGGCTCTCTTGAAGATGACGTTCACCAAGCTCCCATTGTCCACCAGTATCCTGGAGACCATGAAGTTCTCCACCGCTGTCTAAATCACCAGGGCGTCGCAGAATGGAACTTCGTAGTCCGGCATATTCGCGGATGAAAAGATGATTTTTTTCTTCCAGAGGGGGAGCTAAGGAGGTCGAGGCGACCCCTCTACGGAACATGGTTTGAAGGCTCCCCTTGCAGGTTGCCTCAATCCCCACCCCTCCGTGGATCACTTCGATCCCTCCTCGGGTCCCCACGTCTACCCGGTCCTCGCATATATCTTCCTCCCCTCCCTGCTGCACTTCCACGATCCTTACCGACGGATCCTGTCTCACCATACCTCTGGCTTCCCGCATCTCCAAGAACTCTGAGCAGGTGGCCGTCGCGTGACCTTCCTCCTGATGGAAGTCACAAAAGGGTAAATCCCCCTACCCCCTTCCTTCTCCTCCTCCTCTTCTGCCTCTACCGACCTCCATCGCTTCCTGCGGCAGCAGGGCGTGGTCTCTTGGTCCTTGCCTCCATGCCTGCTGATCGAACCTACTCGGCTCCCGAAGGTTATCCCTTCTCTGCAGACCTCCTCCTTGACCCTGGGGGCGACCCTCCTGAGGCCTCCAACCCAACCGGTTGTGTGGCTCCTGAGCCCCCCAATTTTGGTTCTGTCCCTGCCTCCGAGGTTCTTCTCTTCTCCTTTCTTTCCTCGGCTCCCTCTGCTTCCCTGACGCCGGTTCCTTCATATCGTCCTCTGCCAACCGGGCCAGCTTCCTAGCGAAAGTCGGGTTGGCTCTTTCGAAATCGATCTCTTTTGTCGCCCTCTCCATTAGCTCTTAGAATGAGAGAGGAGGAACTCTCTTCAGCTCCATGCTAAAGAAACCCGGTCTCAGCCCCAGGGTAAAGGCGAGCATCAGTGCATACCCCGGGACTTCCTGGACTAGGAGTATCTTCTCTTGGAACCTGTCAACATAGTGACCCAACGTCTCGTCCTGCTTCTGCCTTACCGCAAACAGGCACTCCGCCTCTTTCTTCTGCTTCTTCGACGTTGAGAACCTCAATAGAAACCCCCTGCGCAGATCTTCAAAGCTGTATATTGAGCTTGTCGGCAGTTGGTGGAACCAGTCCCTGACCTTCTCCTTCAACGTGATGGAAAACAGCTGACAATTGAAGGCATCAGACATCTGCCTAATCGACACCACATCCTCAAACCATTGCACATGCTGTACTGGGTCATCCTTCCCCGAGTAGTAAGACATATCGGGCTCGCGGAACCCCTCCGGCACTGGAGCCGAGATGATAAGCTCGCAGAAGGGGCTCTCGCCTCCTGCTTGGCGAGAGGGCACATCTCGCAGCCTCGGCTGGCTTGCCCGATTCGCGGTACCGTGCCCCGGGAAGAGATCTCGCCCTGCAGCCTCCCTCTCGCCAACTTCTGTCGGAACCTCCCTTCCGGGGCGCTGGCCTGGGAAGAGTTCCCGCGCAGCCACGTCTCTCTCGCCAACTTCTGCCGGAACCTCCTTTCTGGGGTGCTGCCCAGGGGCGTTCTCGCCAAGAAGCGGGACCGCCTCCACCGAAACCTGAGGCGTCTCCCACTCACTCCTTGCCGAGAAGGCCAGGCTGATGGTCTATAGGACCTCTCGCCTAAAGTCTTCCAACATCTTTCTTTTCGCTTCCTCCCCCGGGGTGGGGATACCCCCTGAGCCAAACGCTTCACCATCACCTCCAGTCATGGGACCAAACTCATGGCTTTCTTGTACCAGCTGCCTTCCACGCTCACCGCACCAGAACTGTTGGAGCCAAAATTGACCTCAACCAATGTTCAAAACCGGGGTGTAGCCAACACCTACTTCCCTCAAGCCCTGCCCCATGACTGGTAGCTAACGACCTAGGACTGACCCAAAGCCTCAGCAGGGAGGTCCCACCTCACACCCGGAAGATCTCTGAGAGCTTCCCCTCCAAAGCCAAAAGATGGGCTAGGAGCTCCTCAGAAAGCACTAGAGATTCAGAGAAGAATGAGAGTCCTCTTTCTAAGGAGCCCTTATGGGTCTATTTATAGTCTTCTGCCTGTAAGACCCCCCCCCCCCCCCGGAACACAAAACACGGCACGAGGGGAGTCTTATGCCCGAAATAGCCGCCTTGCGGTAGCACTAACACACGGGTTAGCCTTTACCACAAGACGCCTATTCCGCCGGCTACAATCCATATCACAACGATTATGCCAACCCAACCATAACAGAAAAGTAAAGCTAAAAGCAGTTCAGTTCACAGCTAAGTTAAAGTCCAAAAATAGCGGAAGATAACAAGCACAACAGGCTTGTACAAATAAACAAGAGTCTAGAAATGTTTTGCCAAACGGCTACATGAAAACACTCACTACTGTCACTGACGGTGCCGATGGCACCACCACCTCAGGTCCTATCATCCGGGCCTGGCTGTCCTGCTGCATAGTCCGTTGCCGCTCTACCTGCGGGGTTTCCTCCTAAAAAGGAAGACGTAGCAACCGTTAGTCATAAGACTAAGTGGCTTCACATCCGCTCCCCCGGCGACTCCTCGGCACCGGGCGGAGAAAGGAATACAGGTACAATATATATACATAAGCAAGTAAACAAGCAGGTGACAGTAAATATGGTGAAGTATAAACTACGCTACACAACTAGCAGTTCTACAAATATCCATGTAAATGATAGCAGGTATAATTAATCAGAATAGTAACTTAACTTATAAGAGTACCCATACAAACTTATAAGTTAAGGATCGGCTTAACAGTAAAGTAACTCATCGTATAAGAGTGCCCATACAAACTTATACGATGAGGATCTTGTGTATGCAATGAATGACATGATATGAATGTTATGCAATGACAGAATCATACGCACGCACATGCAAGTTGCTATGTCGACACAGACTAGAAGTTCCCACTTTTCGAGCAGGTAGCTAACCTCTCAGGCGTCGTCCGTCGTGGCCAGACGGCGACAGTGGAGCGGGCGTCTCCACTACTAGGTGGTATCACACTACCTATCCTAGGCCCCCGTACGCCTCAACGCTAAGAACACAACAGCGGAGCTCACATGCGTACTACGGCTCAGAAGGGGTCTTGGGTATATGTGCACCAAGAACACAGCCCAACCTGGCCTTTGATTTCGAACCGGATGGAACCTCGGAAACGCACGAGGTGCAAGCCCAACCGTTCTCATGGCACGAGGAGATCTCGGGTTATGGACACCAAGTATCTAACCCTACCGCCCAAGGTCTACCCCTTGGCTCCCATCGGTGTGACGACTGGCGAACCCGTAGACCTGCCACAATCATTATCTCAACATCGCGACACGATGAATCGTCGCACATCACATGCCCCAAAACAACTCACTCGATGCTACCCGTAGGGAGACTTCAACTCTAAGCATCGGTTGTTAATAAACCCCTTGGGCTCGGATTACAGTTACAAAATACTCTTCACATAGTGTTCATCATGTTCACGCCCACCTATTCAACGGGTTCACCTCAACACTACGCATAATAGATATGTTCAACACCAAATTGTATAAATATATCCTATACCAATCTCAACTCCTAATATCTAACCTTCCCATCCAATCCATTTCTCTACCATTACATGGTTATTCCCCAATACACAACCAAATGAGTAACCATGCTAAATTATAGCAACAACAACATTATAGATATATGGGAGCAAGATATCAAATGAGCAAATCACAATCATTGCAAGAGTGCTAACATTATAAATTAACAAGTGCATTAACATAAGATAGCCCAATACTAAAACTGGGATTCCCAGAGCTACAGGAATCCGATCACAATGCACAACCCCTCGTTGGAAAGGTATTCGCGAGGGCTACGACTTTCGTGTTGAGTCGATCGCCCAGATCTGGTCGCAACATACCAGAAATTCAACTCGAATACGTACAGGAAACAGTTTCCTGTACAGGAATTTTCCCGAACGCAGCGGACTCGAACCAGCTTTCCCGTGGCTACAGGTATCGCATGGAAACGAGCAACCCCTCGTTGGAAAGGTAATTTCAAGGGCTACGACTTTTGTGTTGAGTCGATCACCCAGATCTGGCCAGAACACCTCCGAAATTGGCCACGAAGGTCGCCGCGTGCAGAAATCAGATTTCTGCACGCATCTTAAGGCGAGATGAACGGCATCCGTTCATCTTCTTCCTTGCAACGACCTCGCATAAACTTCTCCAGAAATCACACCCAACCTTATTTCTCCTTTCAAAGCCAAACCCCCAACGAAAACCCCTCTCATCTCCACTTTGAAGGATGAGAAGGTTGAGGGAGACTAAGCCTAAAACCTAGGCATGGCTTATCCTAAGAACTCTCCTCCTCACCATCAAGACTCTATGGAGTCGATGTCTCTCCTATAATAACTATAGATCTAGCACCAAGGGAGAGGGGAGGAAGCTCACCTCAAGTCCAGCGGTACCACCATGGCCGGCCATGAGCCTCGCACTCCTTTGCGGCGGCATTGTTTTTCCCTTGACGGTGGCGGCGTTTTGATTCCTCCAAGGATGGCTCCGACAAGCTCTTCCTCCTCCTCCAGCCAAGAACCCTCTCAGGAATTTCGGGGCAGAAGAAAGGAGATGAAATGCTAGGGTTTCCCAACTTTTTCCTTTTTATACATCGCAGACACGGGTAGGCACACGGCCGTGTTCCTACCCGTGTTCAGGTGACACGGCCGTGTGGCATGCCGTGTCTAGGGCCGTGTTCCTCCCAGAACCACTTTCTGCCGGGTCAGGGTTGCGGCACACGGGTAGGGACACGGCCGTGTCCCGACCCGTGTCCTAGGCACACGGCTAGGGACACGCCCGTGTCCCAACCCGTGTCCTTGGCACACGGCTAGGGACACGCCCGTGTCCCAATACCCGTGTACCTCTCTGACTGGTAAGCCTATTTTTATGAGGCACACGGGTATGGACACGGCCGTGTCCATACCCGTGTCAGCCAAAAATGCCGTTTTGCCTTGTTTTCCTCATTTTCCGCACGTCCGCACCTGTTCACCCACATCCCCCATTGGGCTCACCACAGCCCCTTTGACTCAAATACGCAAACAAGGGGCCTAGCGCGAATTGGGACGTTACAAATCCTATAAACAAAATAAAAGATTTCGTCCCCGAAATCAGGGTAAGGCTATGGGAGTGAAACACATAAAAAGGGAACTATGCTTTCAAATAAAATTTTTACCTGGAGTAAATAATTCCGGGTAGCGCTCTTGCATCAAATCCCTTGGCTCCCATGTGCACTCTTCCTTCCCGTGATTAGACCATAGCACCTTCACCAAGGGAACACTTTTGCGGCGCAAGGTCCTTGTCTCGTTATCAACGATCCGCACCGGCTCCAGTCGCACAGACCTATCAGACGCCACGGCACCATCCGCCGTGGGGATATACTGTTCAGGTCGCAACAAAGCCTTCCGAAGCGACGATACATGGAACACGTCGTGAAGGTTCTCCAGCTCCGGTGGTAACTCCAATCGATAGGCCAGAGGGCCAATCCTTTCCACTACAACATAGGGCCCAACATACCTTGGGCTGAGCTTCTTGACTCCACGTACTCGTGACACTCCGTGCATCGGTCGAATCTTCAGGAACACCTTATCACCCACTTGAAACTCTACCATACGGTGCCTTGCGTTGTAATATTTCGCCTGTCGGCTTTGAGCCTCTAGCATTCGATTCCGGATCAACCTAACCACCGTGTCCGTGTCATCAATATACTCATTTCCCAATGTCTTCGGATCTTCGTCTTGCACCCAGGACAAGGGTGTTCTACACCTCCTTCCATACAAAGCTTCATGAGGTGCCATTCCAATACTAGCTTGATGACTGTTATTATAAGAGAACTCCACGAGAGGTAAGAGCCTCTCCCATGGTTCTCCTTTATCTAGCACACACAACCTCAATAGGTCCTCCAATGTTCGGATGGTTCGTTCAGATTGCCCGTCCGTTTGTGGGTGAAAGGCTGTGCTAAAGGCGAGGCGCGAGCCCAAATAAGCCTGTACAGCCCTCCATTCTCTTGAAGTAAACCGACCATCCCGGTCGGAGACGATCGTCTTTGGCACACCATGGTACCGCACAAATTGTTCCACAAAGAGACGCACTAGGACGCCCACTTGCGCCTCCTTCTTCATTGGGATAAATCGGGCTACCTTGGTCAACCGGTCAACTATCACCCACACAGAATCATTCCCCGAGCGCGAGCGAGGTAACCCGTGGACGAAGTCCATGGAGATGTCCTCAAATTTCCATTCGGGGATGGGCAACGACTGTAGCATTCCACCGGGGCTTCGGCACTCTGCCTTCACCATTTGGCAGGCCACACAATGAGTAACAAAGTACTTGACATCCCTCTTCATGCCCGGCCAACACATCGTCTTTCTCAAATCGGTGTACATCTTCGCGATCCCCGGGTGCACCGAGTACTTGGAGCAATGGGCCTCCTTTAGAATATCCTCCCGAATGTTGTCACCTTCGGGGATGTAAAGCCGGCCACGAAAATGGACGAGGCCGTCTTTTAGGGAGTATTCTTCCGTAGTCCCATCCTCCATTGACTTGAAAGCCGGGGTTAAAGCCGCATCCTTCTTTTGTTCCGTACGGATCCGGTCTCGTATGTTGCAAACTATACTCATCGCGGCCAAATATTCGGTATACTCTTCCGGTTGATTCTTAAAGACCAAAGTGATTTCCATCTCTTGCAGCGTCCGGATTAACTCCATCCTCATCAAGCGGGATTCCGTGCTCGCTTCCGGCGCTTTCCGGCTCAAGGCATCAGCTACGGAATTAACCTTCCCGGGGTGGTAGTTCAAGGTGAAATCATAGTCGCACAAGAACTCCAACCACCGCCGCTGTCTCAAGTTTAACTCCTTTTGGGTGTGAACGTACTTCAGATTTTTGTGATCCGAGTAGATCTCGCAGTGGACGCCGTATAAATAATGCCTCCACATCTTCAAGGCGAATACCACCGCTCCCAACTCTAGATCATGCACCGGGTAGCTGGCTTCATGCTTCTTCAACTGTCTTGAAGCATAAGCGATCACATGCCCATTCTGCATCAACACAGCTCCCATCCCTTGATACGACGCATCCGTGTAAACTTGAAAGCCCTCCTTCCCAGATGGAAGAGCTAGGATGGGTGCAGTCGTCAATCTGTCTTTCAACTCTTGGAATGCAGCTTCGCACTGGGGTGTCCATTCAAACGGCACACCCTTCTTGGTCAGCGTAGTAAGGGGAAGGGCGATCTTCGAGAAGCCTTTCACGAACTTGCGATAGTACCCGGCAAGTCCAAGAAAGCTTCGTATGTCGGCCGCTGACTTCAATGGCGACCACTCCTTCACGGCCCGCACCTTGGCCGGATCTAC
This sequence comes from Platanthera zijinensis, assembly GCA_039513925.1. NCBI lineage: Eukaryota > Viridiplantae > Streptophyta > Magnoliopsida > Asparagales > Orchidaceae > Platanthera > Platanthera zijinensis. The sequence continues at coordinate 24,043,129 of CM077092.1, forward strand.
TGCTAGCCCCGCCCCACTAATCACATGGCCCAAGAACGCGACCTCTCGAAGCCAAAACTCACATTTGCTGAACTTGGCAAACAAAGTGTGCTCCTTTAGTTTCCTCAGCACTAAAGTTAGATGTTCGGCGTGTTCTGCTTCAGTCTTGGAGTAGACTAGGATATCATCGATAAACACGATGACAAAGATGTCCAAATAAGGGCTGAACACCTTGTTCATCAAGCTCATAAAGGCGGAAGGGGCGTTTGTGAGCCCAAACGGCATCACGGTGAATTCATACAAACCATATCTCGAACTGAACGCCGTCTTCTGAATGTCATCTTCTTGTATCCTCAGCTGATAATATCCTGAACGCAGATCTAACTTGGAGAACCAATACGATCCCACCAATTGATCAAATAATTCATCAATGCGCGGTAGGGGATAGGTGTTCCGCACCGTTAACCGGTTCAACTCTCGATAATCAATACATAACCGCAAGGTGCCATCCTTCTTTTTGACGAACAAAACGGGCGCTCCCCAAGGCGACGAGCTTGGGTGAACGAACCCTGCTTCCACCAATTCCTGAAGCTGGACTCTAAACTCTGCAAGTTCCTTCGGAGCCATTCGGTATGGAGCTCGCGAGACGGGCTTGGCACCCGGAATTAGCTTGATTTGGAAGTCCACTTCCCTATGCGGGGGTAGTCCTGGCAATTTCTCGGGAAATACCTCGGGAAATTCTCGCACCACCCGCACATCCTTGACCTCTAATATCAATTTCTTCAACTCGAAGCAAATTACATAGACCTCGTCCCCTTCCATATGAGATTTCATAACTTGGATTGAAGATAATAATTTACGGGGTGCGAATTTAATACCTTGGAAGATGACTTCCGAGTCTCCATGCCTCAACATAACTTGCTTCTCCGCACAATTGATCCTGGCGTGGTGCCAGTCCAACCACTTCATGCCCAGGATGAGATCGAACTCCGGGATTCTTAACACTGTAGCCGGAGTTTCAAAGAACTTTCCTCCAATAAGGGTGTCGAAGTCGCAACTTGCTGACGACGTCATCTCAGAGCCGTCCGGAAGGCGCACCCTTTGAGTAATGCCCGTGAAGTGTTGCACTCCCTCCAAGTCCTTCACGAAGTCCTCCGAAATGAACGAGTGAGACGCACCCGTGTCAAATAACGTATAGGCGGGTCTCCCGCTAACCACGACAGTGCCTAGGTTCCAAAAGGGTAATCACTATTCAGAATAGCGCGTATCATTTGTATCATAAATCTAACAAGTCATATAATATTAAAACAATTTTGCACGTACCGGTGATGACTTCCTGCGGATTTCTCTCCTGAGTCATATCCAATGCGAATACATGCTCCCGTGCCTGTCCTTGATTTCTCCCTGGTGGTCCTCTTCCTCGGCCACGCATGTGCCCTCGTCCCCGTGGAGCTACTGGAGGGGGAGCAATAGGGGCACCCCCGATCAGTCGCGGGCAAACTCGTCGGACATGCCCCGGTTGGTTGCACTCAAAACATATCATCTCACGTCGGCCCCCAGGTTGTTGATAATATTGCTGCTGCGGTGGTGGTGGTAAAGGTAGTGGTTGCGGAATTGGGTACTCCACCCGATAGTTCCGATTGACCCACCGACCGCCTCTGTGGTTTCCCCTTCCTCTGCCATGATCATTCCGCCTTCTATTACTAGGGCCGACTTCAATTACACCTTCCGCAGGTCTCTTGCCACATCCCATGTGGTCCGCCTCCAGTCTCTTTGCCATGTCAATGATTTCTGCCAGGCTTCCATCGGCTATAAACAAAAGGGCCTGCCTCAGGGGGTCCCTTAACCCTTTGTAGAAGCGCTTCGCATAGCCTCTATCGTCCAGATCATAGGAATCAGCAAACCTAGCGAGGTGTTGGAACTCCCTCTGGTACTCCGTTACCGATTTCGATCCCTGCTTCAGCTGCAGAAATCTTTCTTCAAGTTCATCCCGAGCAGAAGAAGGAATGAAGTGATCCAGAAAAGCCTCGGTGAACTCGTTCCAACTGATGTCCGTGTACAACCGCCCTTGGAAGGTGGAGCCCATGAGGGACTTCCACCACCTTTTGGCGTGTAGCTCTAGCAGCGTCACTACCAATGTCACCGCCATGTTGTTCGGACATCTTATGCCAGCCATCAATTCCTGCACGGTATCAAGCCATTCCTCGGTGCGCACCGGCGATTCTGTCCCAAGATAGGCAGGAGGGGACAGGGCACGGAAGGTGCTCACCCAGTTGGAGCCTGGCGCCTGTTGTTGCACCGGAGCTTGCTGGGCTTTAAATGCATCCAATATGGCTGACAGCGTTTGTCCCAGTTCCGACTGCTGGAATTGTGAAGGGACGGAAGGGGTAGGAGTGCCCCCAACCGGCTCCACCTGCGCTGGGACCTATACGCAAGGTACAAACTAGGGTCAGGTTGGCTAAAACTAATGTCAAAGTTGGACAACTTAGTGTGAATTACATATGGGCACACCACTGCTTCCGCTAAGTCGGTTTGTCCCCAAACCGACTAATCGAACGGGAGTGGCCCATTGTTACCTGACTGCTGTAGGTGAAAATCGGCTTAGTCTGATACCATTTGTAAGAACCCCCCCGGAACACAAAACACGGCACGAGGGGAGTCTTATGCCCGAAATAGCCGCCTTGCGGTAGCACTAACACACGGGTTAGCCTTTACCACAAGACGCCTATTCCGCCGGCTACAATCCATATCACAACGATTATGCCAACCCAACCATAACAGAAAAGTAAAGCTAAAAGCAGTTCAGTTCACAGCTAAGTTAAAGTCCAAAAATAGCGGAAGATAACAAGCACAACAGGCTTGTACAAATAAACAAGAGTCTAGAAATGTTTTGCCAAACGGCTACATGAAAACACTCACTACTGTCACTGACGGTGCCGATGGCACCACCACCTCAGGTCCTATCATCCGGGCCTGGCTGTCCTGCTGCATAGTCCGTTGCCGCTCTACCTGCGGGGTTTCCTCCTAAAAAGGAAGACGTAGCAACCGTTAGTCATAAGACTAAGTGGCTTCACATCCGCTCCCCCGGCGACTCCTCGGCACCGGGCGGAGAAAGGAATACATGTACAATATATATACATAAGCAAGTAAACAAGCAGGTGACAGTAAATATGGTGAAGTATAAACTACGCTACACAACTAGCAGTTCTACAAATATCCATGTAAATGACAGCAGGTATAATTAATCAGAATAGTAACTTAACTTATAAGAGTGCCCATACAAACTTATAAGTTAAGGATCGGCTTAACAGTAAAGTAACTCATCGTATAAGAGTGCCCATACAAACTTATACGATGAGGATCTTGTGTATGCAATGAATGACATGATATGAATGTTATGCAATGACAGAATCATACGCACGCACATGCAAGTTGCTATGTCGACACAGACTAGAAGTTCCCACTTTTCGAGCAGGTAGCTAACCTCTCAGGCGTCGTCCGTCGTGGCCAGACGGCGACAGTGGAGCGGGCGTCTCCACTACTAGGTGGTATCACACTACCTATCCTAGGCCCCCGTACGCCTCAACGCTAAGAACACAACAGCGGAGCTCACATGCGTACTACGGCTCAGAAGGGGTCTTGGGTATATGTGCACCAAGAACACAGCCCAACCTGGCCTTTGATTTCGAACCGGATGGAACCTCGGAAACGCACGAGGTGCAAGCCCAACCGTTCTCATGGCACGGAGGAGATCTCGGGTTATGGACACCAAGTATCTAACCCTACCGCCCAAGGTCTACCCCTTGGCTCCCATCGGTGTGACGACTGGCGAACCCGTAGACCTGCCACAATCATTATCTCAACATCGCGACACGATGAATCGTCGCACATCACATGCCCCAAAACAACTCACTCGATGCTACCCGTAGGGAGACTTCAACTCTAAGCATCGGTTGTTAATAAACCCCTTGGGCTCGGATTACAGTTACAAAATACTCTTCACATAGTGTTCATCATGTTCACGCCCACCTATTCAACGGGTTCACCTCAACACTACGCATAATAGATATTTTCAACACCAAATTGTATAAATATATCCTATACCAATCTCAACTCCTAATATCTAACCTTCCCATCCAATCCATTTCTCTACCATTACATGGTTATTCCCCAATACACAACCAAATGAGTAACCATGCTAAATTATAGCAACAACAACATTATAGTTATATGGGAGCAAGATATCACATGAGCAAATCACAATCATTGCAAGAGTGCTAACATTATAATTTAACAAGTGCATTAACATAGGATAGTCCAATACTAAAACTGGGATTCCCGGAGCTACAGGAATCCGATCACAATGCACAACCCCTCGTTGGAAAGGTATTCGCGAGGGCTACGACTTTCGTGTTGAGTCGATCGCCCAGATCTGGTCGCAACATACCAGAAATTCAACTCGAATACGTACAGGAAACAGTTTCCTGTACAGGAATTTTCCCGAACGCAGCGGACTCGAACCAGCTTTCCCGTGGCTACAGGTATCGCATGGAAACGAGCAACCCCTCGTTGGAAAGGTAATTTCAAGGGCTACGACTTTCGTGTTGAGTCGATCACCCAGATCTGGCCAGAACACCTCCGAAATTGGCCACGAAGGTCGCCGCGTGCAGAAATCAGATTTCTGCACGCATCTTAAGGCGAGATGAACGGCATCCGTTCATCTTCTTCCTTGCAACGACCTCGCATAAACTTCTCCAGAAATCACACCCAACCTTATTTCTCCTTTCAAAGCCAAACCCCCAACGAAAACCCCTCTCATCTCCACTTTGAAGGATGAGAAGGTTGAGGGAGACTAAGCCTAAAACCTAGGCATGGCTTATCCTAAGAACTCTCCTCCTCACCATCAAGACTCTATGGAGTCGATGTCTCTCCTATAATAACTATAGATCTAGCACCAAGGGAGAGGGGAGGAAGCTCACCTCAAGTCCAGCGGTACCACCATGGCCGGCCATGAGCCTCGCACTCCTTCGCGGCGGCATTGTTTTTCCCTTGACGGTGGCGGCGTTTTGATTCCTCCAAGGATGGCTCCGGCAAGCTCTTCCTCCTCCTCCAGCCAAGAACCCTCTCAGGAATTTCGGGGCAGAAGAAAGGAGATGAAATGCTAGGGTTTCCCAACTTTTTCCTTTTTATACATCGCAGACACGGGTAGGCACACGGCCGTGTTCCTACCCGTGTTCAGGTGACACGGCCGTGTGGCATGCCGTGTCTAGGGCCGTGTTCCTCCCAGAACCACTTTCTGCCGGGTCAGGGTTGCGGCACACGGGTAGGGACACGGCCGTGTCCCGACCCGTGTCCTAGGCACACGGCTAGGGACACGCCCGTGTCCCAACCCGTGTCCTTGGCACACGGCTAGGGACACGCCCGTGTCCCAATACCCGTGTACCTCTCTGACTGGTAAGCCTATTTTTATGAGGCACACGGGTATGGACACGGCCGTGTCCATACCCGTGTCAGCCAAAAATGCCGTTTTGCCTTGTTTTCCTCATTTCCCGCACGTCCGCACCTGTTCACCCACATCCCCCATTGGGCTCACCACAGCCCCTTTGACTCAAATACGCAAACAAGGGGCCTAGCGCGAATTGGGACGTTACACTACCGACCTGAAATTACTGAAATACCCCTGGCTGGTCTGCCAATAGCCAAATCCCGCTGTTCAGAAAACATTAAACGCAACCCCTGGGGGGTAATTAAACACAACCCCTGGGGGGTAATTAGGTCATTTTACCCCGGACCCTGGGCCCCACTCGGCGAGAACCCTGAGCCGAGAACCCCCTCGCCCTCGCTTGGTGGGAGATAAAAAGGTGTGTCGAAAGTCTTGAGCCGAGCCAGCCCCCGCCTTACGCGAGGTGCAAACCTTCTCGCCAACTCTGCCGGAAGCGGATCTCGGCTGACCGATGGTGAACATTCTCGCCTACTGCTGGGCGCGACATTGAGTGAGTGGAGCTCACTCAACACCCTTGTTGCTATCCACGACGTTGAGTGAGTGGAGCTCACTCAACGCCCTTACTGCTGTCCACGACGTTGAGTGAGTGGAGCTCACTCAATGCCCTTGCTGCTGACCACGACGTTGAGTGAGTGGAGCTCACTCAACGCCCTTGCTGTTGACCACGGCGTTGAGTGAGTGGAGCTCACTCAACGCCCTTGCTGCTGACCACGGCGTTGAGTGAGTGGATCTCACTCAACGCCCTTGCTGCTGACCATGGCGGGATCTCGCCTGCTCCTAGGCGGGAGCTCCCCCTAGGCGAGAGCTCTTCTATCTTTTAGGCCCGAGCAAGCCCAAGGCTGGCCCAACCCCGATCGTTGAACTCAATGCCCTTGCTGCTGACCACGACGTTGAGTGAGTGGAGCACACTCAACGCCCTTGCTGCTGGCCACGGCGTTGAGTGAGTGGAGCTCACTCAACGCCCTTGCTGCTGACCACGGCGGGATCTCGCCTGCTCCTAGGCGAGAGCTCCCCCTAGGAGAGAGCTCTTTTATCTTTTAGGCCCGAGCAAGCCCAAGGTTGTCCCAACCCCGATCGTTGATGCATCTGGGTCCTACCCGGCGAATATGGGTTGTACACCTAGTGGGGGGGAGGCGACCGCCCCTAGCGACGGCGGCGACAACCGCTCCTAACATAAACACTAGATAAAGTTGATAAAGGTGGATGTTTCCAAACTGGAATATAGTAGGCCGCTCCTGCACAACTCCGAGCTTTTCCTCGAGTACTTTAAATAGAGGGGTTGCGACATGTGCTAGTTTTGAAAGCGTCCAGAAGTGATTGTTGAAGTATGGCGGTATAGTCAGAATCTGCTTGTATGATGGTAAACCGTACATCGTAGGTTAATTGTATGGGTTCTTCTCCCAAAGTGATCGGGAGAATGATAGTGTCTAGGACTGGTACTGGAGTTCTACTCGGGATGCGTGCGTTGGTAGAGCTTAACTCGAATCTTTCGCTTATTAGTTTGAGTTGTAATAATGTTGAAAGGAATAACATGTTGATCATGATTTCATTTTCTACCAAGATTCGATTTATTTTGGAAGGAGGCTTCCCGATAATTACGCCAACACTCATTAGGCTTTTGTGGGGGACTGGTTCTTTCCGTGTTTGTAAAAATTGATCATTCATCTAAAGAAGAGCAAATCGTTGATTTTTTTTTCTCTTAGGAGTTTGCATCCTCTTGTATCGTGATCATGTCCTTGGTGATATTTGCAGTATTTTGATACATCTCCTCGATTTGGGGCAAGCGGCGCTAGCTTTTGCAAGGCAGGATGATTGCGAATAATTAGAAAAATCTTTTCCTGAGAAACATGAAGTGGCGTGAAACTTTGAAGTCAGCGATGTTCTCTTTTCCGACATGCATTCGCATGATGTCCAAAGCTACTTTTGGGTTCTATGTGAGGACTATCTTCTTGCTTCATTTTTCTAGTCTTTTACCGGCTTGACTCTTAGAGGCGATCTTCTTATCAATATTGGTAATTAACTAATTGATGAAAAGATTTGTCAATTCTTCAAAGCTGTCAATCTTTCCTTCATCCAGAGAGTTGAACCAAGCACGGGTGTGCCCTTTCAATGTGACGGGGCATGTCAATGTGGAAGGAAGAGGAGACGACATTTTTGGGCCCTTTCCCCATAGATTCTCGAACGATGCTAACCTTTCTTCTCGCCATAGTAAAAAAGTATTGTTGTGCAAAGGAAACTGTCTTTTGGGTCTTTTCTGGGCTTTGGGGAACTTCATTTCCCACAAACAACATCAAATTATTGCGAGTCGCTCGAGACTCTTGGTAGACAAAACTAAATTGGACCGTCTTAGCCCATGAAGCGGTCGACCTTCAAATAGTCACTGGTTAAGTAGAGAAATACACAAGACAATTTTTAACATGGAAAACCTGTAAATGTGTAAAAAAACATGTGACCAGTTTGATGTCAGTCAAAACTTCACTATTAGGTGCGGTTTACAATGTGTCGGAGAAATTAAGGGTGACAGACTGCTACTTGTTACAGCTTAGGGATGAGAGAAAATATAGGTGCGCTCGGAGGGCGACAGATCGCCGCTCACTAAGCTAAAAATCTGTCTTTTGCTGCTGGAGGAGAACAATCTCAGACGTTGTCCAAACACGATGTGCGTAGAAGAATTGCGGTGAAAGGCTTGTTCAACGCCTTGCATGCTGGCGAATTCATGAGGCATTCGGTGGGAAGTCTTATGCCCAGGAACGTTGTAAACTTAACCAAATTCTTGAAGTGCTCGAAGGGAGGAGGCTCATAGGAGGAGTTCAGCAAAGCTCCGACCTATAGGAGGTGAAGACTTGGAGCGGCTGACTATCGTCTTCTTCCTTGGAGCATTATGGACTTAGACAGATTTTCGGGTAGCTCCACAGGAAGAGGAGGCTCGTAGGAGGATTCCGACAGAGCTCTGATCCGAGGAAGAAGAAAACTGTGAGTAGGAAAAGTAAGAAATGAGAAGGGTTCTGAGGCCTTTTTATAGGCTCGAGGGGTGGTTACGGTGGTTCTGCGGCTATTTACACACCTTAACCACCAAAATTACTGGGTGACGACCACATTTTGCATAGTTTCAAATATATATTGTTGAAATGATATTCGTTATGCGCAGACCGTTAATTAAATAAATAATATTATCCACTAATCATGGTGCTTAGTGAGTGGTTACCCGTGCAACGGACGACAGTGATTGTGATAGGACGATCGAACGATGGAAAGGGACAGTCATTGATCCCCAAGCGGGGGAGGCGGAGGCGGCCGCACCTCCCTAGCGGGGGCAGCGGGGCGGTCGCCCCTCCCTAGCGGGGGCGGCGGGGGCGGCCCCTCCCTAGTGGGGGCGGCGGTGGCCCCTCCCTTGCGGTGTCGGTGGGGCGGCCGCCCCTCCCTAGCGGGGGCAGGGGCGGGGGAGGTCGCCCCTCCCTAGCGGGGCCGGCGGCGGCCACCCCTTAGGGTTTAGGGTTTAGTGGCGGCGGCGGCTCCTAACGTGCATGGCGTCGGTGACACTTTGCGAGGGTGGCGGCGACGCCCCTTGGGGGGCGAGGCAGGGGTGGCGGCCGCCGCTCCTAACAAGGGTGGCGGAGGCCGCCCCTTGTGGGGGCAGCGCCGACCGCTCCTAATGGGGGAGGCGACGGCCATCCCTTGCGGGGGCGGCGCCAACCGCTCCTAACGAGGGCGGCGACAATGCTAGCCACTTCTAATGGGGCCGGCGGCGGCCGCCCCTTGCCGGGGAGGCGCCGACCACTCCTAATGGGGGCTGAGGCGACCACCTTTTGCTTGTGATTGGGTTGCAAATGCTCTCGTATGGGGGTTCTTTTGAGCGCTGATAGTGCGGTTGTTGTGCTTTACTCCTTGCTTTGCAGGGTTCTTTTTGGGGAGACATTATTCCTATCATGAGTGACCATTTTTGTGTTCTTTTTCCGTGATTTTTTCTTACCTTGCTTTTCAGGTTTCGAAGCGCAATGCAAAAGGTCGTCTGATGCGATTGCGCTCCAAACTTAATGCTGAGCATATAGCAGTTTGGAGAAAAAGATATTGAATACCTGCTGATCTTGAAGTAAGGATTCCCCATATTGAAGAAAGTGTTCAGAATCCGCCGAAGGGTTGACTGACTGTGTGAGAGACGATACTGCGATCCGGATTACGATTTTCGCCGTGCGAAGAAGTGGTTTATATATATTTTGAAATTTTGCGGCGTCCCAATGTAGCAATTTACTCCTCTTGGGATGACACGTATCACGGGACTAGTTGCATTCTTCAGAAAACACGGCTTGAAATTTTCCTCGAGTCGTGAGTAGGTCGGAGGCGTTCCGGGAGGGCCACTGCCGATGGTGGCCCAGGCCGTGACCTCCAAAACAGGCTGTCACGAGCAAGGCCACAGCCGGCGGTGTCCCTGCCAGACCGCCCTCCGGCCTACCCATGTTGTGGTCGCCGGTGTCCAGCAACCCCATAGGTCGGGTTCGCTCAGGCCGCCGCCGACTCCGTCGGCGGCAATGACCTCAAACTTTTTTTTTATTAAACGAACGCCAGGTGGTCACGGTCACGGCCACCGCCTCCAATATACCCCTGTCGAGGTCGCCGGCCCGCCGACCGGGGGATAGGCTGGTGGAGGTACATCATGGCCATCACCAGTGGTGGCCCTGACCGCGACCACCAAAATAGTTTCGATGATCACGATCAGGGCCACCAACAGCAATGGCCCTGCCAGACCGCCTCCGGCCACCCGTAGGTGGGGTCCGTTCAGGCCCGACGACCGTGGCCTCTCCCGTGAGCCCAACTTTCTTATATTTTTTTATTTTATATTTCTCTCTCCCCGCCCCTCTCTCTCTCTCTCGCTTCGGCCATCCCCCCTTTCTTTATGGACAAAACACTGTAGCAATAAGAAATATCTCTATTGAATATCTTTGCAAAAATCTAATGAAAGGGTGGTCGATAACTCCACTGTTCATGCCGCAAGACACTATAAATAGGAAATTCTTTAAAAGAGTGTTGTGGTGGTCCTCCTAAAACACCATTAATTGAATTAATGCATATGAGCCGTCTCATCTTTCAATGTTAAAAAAGGAAGGCATGGACTATGTGCTAGTAAATGTTTCTTCTTTAAACTCTTAACCCAAGCTACTCAAATTGCCATCACCAAGGAGAGACGAAACTCTTTTAATGTCGCATAGTGATCGGTTTATCTTTCTCTTTAAAGACGCGCGGCGTGTGAACGAGGATAGTGACCTACTATTTTTGACGAACACTCGAATTTTTAGGGATGTGCAAAGTATGTTCACAACGAGAATATGGGGCTACATGCACACTACTATGATATGTATATATATACGCACCTAGTAAGAGTTACTAGAATCCAATGACGGATTCAGAAAATTAATAATGGGGGTGCACAAATTTATTTTTTTAAATGAAATAGCACAGTCATTTATCGTATCTTTTAAATTGGCGGATCATTGTGTTTTTCCTTTCCAGATCAATGACGTGGATTGTGCTCGATGCACTCAGGTTATGTGTGTCGAGTGCGCGATATTTTTTTTCTTATGTTCGTCCCTCACCATAGGAATGCGTCACTAAGTTCTAGAAATTTTAACAAGGGGGGACAGCCATTAACTTTCTCTAATAAAAAAATGCTTGAATGATTTTATCTTATCGGAAAGGTTTCTCCCTTATATGCCCATCGTTTTTGACATATACGTAGTCAAAATTCATTGTCTCGGCGAGAGGAATTCAAATTCACTAATCATTTTGAAAAATAATGAGGGACCGATGTCTCTCCCGTTGCATGCATCATTACGATTGTCTTCGCCTATCAGCTATATAGATATTGATTAATAAAAAAAAATTCAATTATATTTCATTATGTATTTGAAAAGTTTATTGCAAACAAACAAATATGTTTGCAATAACTATAGTAAAACGTTACAAACGCATCCTTCAATTAAAGAATTATTACCAAGGGTAGAATTGTCATATACAAAATTATTCCTCTTAGTTTATAAGTATTTTTCATCCAAAATTCACAGGAAAATTGAAATGGTGTAGTTGTAATTTTTAAACTAAGAGTGGCGCAAGCTGTAATTATACAAACTTTCTTAACCCTATATGTGTATATGTGGTAATTAGCGTGAACTATTTGATAGGCAGTTTGGAGGGGTGTAGGTTAATAGAAATTATAGGCGTGTTTCTTCCACCTAATATCACCGTGCTCACGCGTATCAAATCGTTGGTTCCTGCAAAAATAAATGATTGATTGAAATATTGACAATACCGGCAATACTTGTGAGTGCGCTCGAAGCATCTCATGTGATCGTCAAGTTTGGAACAACCTTCATGTTGTGCCCAGTAGGGATATTTATAGCTAGGCGTAACTCTAAATCACCAACAGGTTAATAGATACCTACTGGATCCATACCAAACCCAATAAGAAATCGGTTGTTACCATTTATTAAATGGACAATACTACACTCACCTAAAACATACCCAAAAAATAACAAAAAAATGGGCCCCACTCAGCACAAAAACACCTGACCTTATTTCTCCAACTTTACAAACCTAATTACAGTAAGTGAGATCCATTGTTTTATGATTTTTTTTGATATGTTTTAGGTGAGTATAGTATCTAAAAAATAACAAAAACAGTGGGTCCCACTCAGCACAAAAACACCCGACCTTATTTCTCCAACTTTTCAAACCTAATTAGAGTAAGTGGGATCCATTTTTTTATGATTTTTTTGATATGTTTTAGTCTTTTAGATGAGTATAGTATCAAAAAAATAACAAAAAAAGTGGGGCCCACTCAGCACAAAAACACCCGACCTTATTTCCCCAACTTTACAAACCTAATTACAGTAAGTGGGATCCACTTTTCTGTGATTTTTTGATATGTTTTAGATGAGTATAATATTATCCTTATTAAATATACATCAACAATACGATATTTCAGTAATCCACGAAAAAAACTGTCATAAAATATCAGATCGTACCACTGTATTTAATTCCGCTCCCAATTGAAAGCGGGCCTCCCTGAATTGCTTCCAACTTTTTTTTTATAAATAGGAGGCCGTGGGAAGCTCTACACCCGCACCATTGAAGCTCTGTTTTTCTGAAGCTCTGTTTTTCTGAGCTCTGGAGAAGAAGAGGCTCGAATCCGAACCTCTCTCTGTCTCCACTGATTAAAAATGGTGTCCATCCACATTGAAAATCCTCTGGCTTTTTCTATTGGTCTTCTAGGTGAGCCCCTCTCTCTATCTCTTCAGCATTTCTGCGGAATTCTACAGTGTTTCTCATATCTCTGTAATTGTCTCTCTGCTGCAGGGAACATACTCTCTTTTATAGTGATCTTGACACCGCTGTGAGCCCTTAATTTACATATTTCTTCAACATAATATATGTGGCTGTTGATATTGAATAGTGATTGTGTGTATGTAGGAAGACATTCTACAGGGTGTACAAGAAGAAGACGACGGGTTCGTTTCAGTCGGCGCCGTATGTGATGGCTTTATCGAGCGCGATTCTGTGGCTCTACTACGCCATTTTAACCAGGAATGTGCTTCTGCTGACGATTAACACGAGCTCCTGCGTGCTGGAATCGGCCTACTTGGCCGTTTATGTGTTCTACGCTTCCAAGGCTTTAAAAGTTTGTATACTCTGTTTTCTTTGCTACTTTTCTCTGCTTCTTACCTTCAGGCTTCTCTGTTTTTTTTTATTTGAATGCTTTTTTGGCGAAATCTGGATCTTCCAATATACAATGCGTAGGCTCGTAAATCTGGGTGGAATTACCAATCTAAGAGTATATTTTGCGAGCTCGAGTCCAGATCTCATGGGCAGAATCCATCAACATATAGCTCTAGAAGACCATAGAAGACGGAATAACGGAATGGAGGGATTCATTTTAGAGTTCAGGTGTGTTGTGGGATGATCTGACGGGTTCAGTTATCCCACTTTTATATTTTTCTTTTAATCAAAAAGTCGGCACCGAAATGGAACGAAACGGAGGGATTCATTTTAGGGTTCAGATGTGTTGTCGGTTGATCTGACAGATTCAGTTATCCCATCTTTTATATTTTTCTTTTAATCAAAGAGTCTGCACTGATAGATGTGTTGCAAGATAGTCTTATTCATCAGATCTCCAAATGGATCCTCTCCATTTTCGATCCTGTTTGGGGAGGCTGATCTGGGTTTCTCGTCCGCGCGGTCATGGTCGCTGCTCGTTTGGCATGGTCATGGCCGGGTGCTAGGATCCGTCACGCCTTTATAGTTTAGCCCGCGGAAATCCGTTGATAGGTAATCATATCGTCATGTACACTGTCTGTGAACCTTCGTTCGTGAATGTCTGATCACACCTAGGGCTCCGTTTGGCACGGTTTTTTTTAGTTCAGGTGATTTTGGACAAAAACTTTGCCATCATGGAATGCATGTTTGGCATGACAGCGTTTATGATCACCATCAAATAAAGAAAACTATTTTGAACATAAGAGTGGAGGAATTTCCTTAGGTGAGGTCAGGTGCTCACGAACGATAGTTCATAACCACTGTGTTGCGTTCATGATAGCTACCACCGTGTCAAACGAAGCACGAAGGAACTTCATTTCCTTCTATGCTCAAAACTAATATACTTTTATTCGATGATGAAGTTTTTGCCCAAACTCATGGAAGCAAAAAAAAAAAAAGTCATGTCAAACGGAGCCAAGACCTTAATAAGGCACCGTTTGGGGGACTTATTTTTACCGATCAAGCGATTACGGTCGCATGAACCAGATTTTAATTAAGATTTTTTTTTCAAACGGAGTCTAATTATGAGTCAATGAAAAGCATTTTTATTTTATTTTTTCAAATATTTTAAGTATACGCATGCATGAAGAATGGATGTACTTTGAGCATTAATTTAGAGTATGGCGTATGAGTTTTACATATTTGACACCAAAGTTTTGCTCGACTTATTTTGAGAATAATTAATGCTTTATGTTTGTAGGCAAGACCTTATATTTTAGGGTGAAATTATTTATAATACTTTTGAAATTTATATAAAAATTAAATAAGATTAATTTATTTTATTTAATTTGATCATTTTTGTCAATTCACGATTATTTTATTAAATGTAAATTTGTATTTTTTTTTTATAAAGTGTGAATTTTTTTTTTATTTAAATTTCATAGAGTAATGTAAGTTTATTTTGCACAACATTTAAATGATTGGGAATATAAGAATCAAAGCATCCCACCTATTCACCTTACAATATCATTTGGATGTAGGTGGTGGAGTGAATGATTTATATTAAGTGCATAAATCTCTTTATTAGTTTCCAAATATAACTATATATTCTCAAAATTAATTAATGTCCCCTATGTGTGAATAGTCTTTATGATTACCTTCAATTTGGGGCGCGATAGTTAGTACCGTGTAAAAAATTCAAGTAAAAGGACAGTCCGATGCACAAAGGCATCCTGCACAGCGAGGGTCCCATCACAAGGATGAAATGCAGACAAATCTTATCGTACATTTTTGCAAGAGATTTCTTCTAGAACTCAAAATCAATTGGTTATAAATGAAGAGGACAATAATATATATAAAGACACAAACATTCATGTTTCACATTTTATCCCTTCTATATTACAATTTTCTATATTTTTTAATAGTATGCATAATTTGTTTATTTATTTATTTTTATAAAATATATGTCATTGTCTAAATTTGTGTATTTCTTTAATATTTAAATATTACTTTCTTAATTTAAAAGTACCCTCAACACAACAATTCACGAACGACAGTTCATAATCACCGTTTTCACGACTGATACCGTCGTGATAAACGGAGTCTTAGGCTTTGTTTGGCATGGTGGTGGCGGTCATAAACATGAGGGTTAAATTGTCATTCGTTAACTCCCACCTAAGAAACTTCATCAACTTTATGTTCAAACGGATGATGTTTGTTAGGTGATCCTTAACGAATGACAGTTTAACCGGCCATGCGTTTACGACCGCCACTACAATGCCAAACAGATCGAGTCTTAGTTGTTAGGTCACTCGAAGTATCCCGGGTGGTGGTCAAAGTGAAACTACCGCCCCGTTGTCCTCAGCTTGGGTTTTATTGGCAAAATCCTATGTTTAATACGTGTATCGGATATCCTGGTATCCGAATCAGATCTGTTAAGCCTCCAAACCCGTTATATACCCAAATATGCATTATATATTTCAGTACAAAAAGATAATTTTTCATGATAGTATATGATATTTGAAGGGTGGTGCATATATATCTCTTTATGAGGAAACTTATAAGATGGGCTTAACCAAACAATTTATTCTAAAATCATGCTGCTGCCTACTTTTTTTCCCTCTTTGTGAAAAATAATAAATATCTAATTATTCATTGTTCTCAGATTTTTACAGCCAAGATGATAATGTTCTTTAACGTTGTCTTGTGTGGTTCTGTGCTGCTGCTCACCCTCGCATTTCTGGAGGGTCGTAGACGCGTCGAGATCACCGGATATATTTGCGCGTCGTTTGCCGTTTCCGTATTTATCGCGCCCTTGAGCATCATAGTAAGTTTCGCCCGCTCTCTCAGCGTGTGTTAGACGACGCTTGTATTCTAGCATGATATTAGAGCGAAATCGATCACCCAGTTAAAAAAATTATTTGCGCATTGAAAATCAAAGAAAAGTTAATTATATTTATTTTAGAGTTTTTATTCATTAAAGGACTAATTAAAGACATTAGTGAATAAGGAGTAAAGTTAATAATTAAAGGCTAACTGAAATCATATGAACTATTTATTTTGTATTGCAGAGGCTGATAATAAAGACCAAAAGTGTGGAATACATGCCATTTTTACTCTCCCTCTTTTTGACGCTGAGCGCGGTCGCATGGTTCTTCTACGGCCTCCTCCTAAAGGATTTCTTTGTCGCCGTAAGCTTTTTTCTTGCGCAAACTTTACCGCTTAATCATTCTTAAAGTTCTGTTTGGGACAACTTTGGCATTTGAGAAAACATCGCGGTGGCAGTCTAAGGCTCCGTTTGGTATTAAACGCATGGGTTAAACCGTCATTCGTTAAAGATCACCCATTCGTTTGAACATAAAAGTGGATGAAGTTCCTTAGGTGGGGGTTCATGAATGACAATTTAACCGTGCCAAACGGAGCCTAACCGTGCTTGAAACTTATGTGAAAGCTTATTTGGTCTAGACGTATTGGCTACACTTAAAGCTTGATCGCACTCACATTAATTTAGCCAAGTTTTGACCTAAAATTTCATGTTTTTTGTTTAAGAACACGACGCTCGACCGTGCCATTGCAAATGGTACTTCCATTTTTCATAACTGTGATCACAACTTGAACTCGAAGAATGAGTTCTTAATTTCAACATGAAAACTTGGATTTGTTGGAGCGTAACTAATGCACTCTTCTTTGCATGTTCTAGTTACCGAATGTTCTCGGATTCCTTTTTGGAGTTGCGCAGATAATTCTATACTTCATGTACATGAACCCGAAAAATGACAAATCTGGGCAGTATGTAGCAGCCACCGTGGTGATGGCCACCGTAGGCTCAGATAAGGATTTGGAAATGGCGGAGAAGTACTTTCAAGGATCTGAGGCGGTCAAACCCCCTGTGCCGGAAGAAGTTAAAGTTGAAGTGTAGAGGCATTTCAAAGGATGAACGCATTTATTTGTTACGGCGAGCAGAAATATAGAAGAGAAAATCTTAAGTTGTGAGTGTTACTTTTAGGATTGTTTCAAAGAGTTGAGCTAATCTATACTATATGTACCATTGAATAGTGAGGTGCAATTATGGAGGAATAATGAGCTACTCTCATGCCATAAATGTGTTGGATATTATTAGTACTATATTGTATCCCAAATTAAAGGTGTTGTAGGAAGTGATTGTTAGAAGAAAATATGAGTTCAATCTTAATTATTTCTTTGCAAAGGAATGATATTATGTATGATTGTTTATGTTGGAGATGTAGAGTCTGACCGTACTACTGACTATTTATCATTAAGGTAGCTAGTCCCGACTTAAAGTATAAAAAAGCTTCTTTGCATCTCGCTTTTGTGACTGAAAATATATTGGAAAAATCATAGTGCGACCGTGAACATAGGCAGATTGCCCAGCCACATAAATGTGTGTGTTTTTTGTGTTGGTTTTCTCGTGTTTTCTCTGTTGCTCTCAATCCTCGTTCCTAAGAGTATATTATGAGGAGGCATGGTAATAGAGATTGCTTGATTTTCGATCTTTAAGTAGCATGATTATTAATGTTCTTTTATTTTAATCACTTGTGTATCTGCCCAAACTTTGATCGAACCATATTCTATTTGTAGCTCATTCTAACTAGCCACTACAAAAACCCATACTTTTAATTTGGCACATTTTGTGTCCGTGTTTCGGAGTGAGATCTCCATCCTTGAAATATATGATTGTGATATGTGACAAACACAAATATATGAAACTGAACATTATTTTCGATTTTCAAACATTTATTGGAAGAAAGAATGACATAATGACACAAACTAAGTATGAAGATAACTTGTAAACAAGTAGTAAATTGAGTAATCTTTCATTATTACAAAACAATAAATATAGCATGTAGACTACAAATTATAAAGATAATTATTCCTTTCTCTCGTGCCCTTAATATTTCCAACGGATTTTATTGTGATGTCATTTAAATCGTGTTTGCATTTGTGTTGGCCTCTATAGACGAAAACACCGGAGAAAAAGATCTAGAAAAAGGCAAGCCAAAACCAACATGAGAAAACAACACCTTTAACCTATAGCAAACTTTGACGCCTTCCACATATAAATCATCCTTCATTATTCCTTTTTGTTTATGAAGACTTAAAAATAGATTTTAATAGAAATATTTGTGCATAACAACAACATAAAAATGACTCATGATAAAATGCTAGACGACTATACAATATCTTGCTCCATTTTATAGACCTTCGAATACAAAAAGAGAATAAGAGGATCGTGGTTGAAGGTTATAGAGGAGCAAGCGTAGTTGAGAGGAGAAGATATCAGAGCGAAAGAACTTATAGTAGATTTACGAGAAACCATCTTAGAAGAAGAATCGCGAGGTCATTTTCTTTATTTACTCTCAGCATACGTGATTTCGTCACGTGTTTGCATGACAGTTCACTCGGACACAGATGTTTAAATGGGACACAAAACCAAAGATTTTGCCGACTTTTGAGGTGAATCTACGTAATGTGTCATCATGCCGCTTCTATTTCGTAATCAAATATTTGTTACGGTATCGTTTTAATCTCTCGAACACTCCTAAGAAGTGATAGTTGAGATACTGTTAAGTCACACGAGAGTGTAGGGCATTTAATAAATCATCTGATCAATGTAGAAATATTGATCAAGAAATATAAATTAGTTGACCTTCATTCATTGGCTTCGGGTTTAGGGTTGAATATGAGTTTGATTGCCGATATATCGGTCCAACTTCGATCCAGCGCTTAGTGTTCGCGAACAACAATATCGTGCACAAGGTCCCCGACCAGTGCTCGACCAGTGCCTCTGTGCGTGAGAACTACAATATCAGATCGCCGCTCAAGCGGCGCATAGGGGAGACACTGCGCAAACAGCTAGTATGTAAAGCATGTACATTTCTTGTCTTTTATGCATAAATAGATAGATGAACATTCTACTTTAAATTATTTTGAAATGAATAAAAGATTTTGATTATATTAAATAAATAAAAAACAGGATTGAAAATGACATGATAAATATTTCATCAAACCAAATTTTACTTTTTAATATAGTATATATATATATAACAATTAAATGAGGTCCGTGAAAAAATTATTGTCCCGGCCAATACGGCCATTGAAATTGTACGGTAGGGCAGTAAGCGTCGAACAAATTGTGTGCTTGAAAATTAAACACTGGTAGCAAAGAAATCAAAATGAAATGTTATATGCTACCTCCTCAATAAAAATATGCTACATATATGTCTCCTTTCATTTATATTTACTTGATTTTAGTTATGGAATATAAGAATTTTAGAAGAAGTACGTGTGAGTGAATCAAGAATGACGTAGATGTTGGAGTTGGAGAACACTTCTGGCTCTCTTATTTCTCACACCGGGTTAGCTCATGTGAGCTTAGAGACGTCGGAGCGTGACCCTCTCCGATGACGGATATCCGTTTTCCGGTTTTGTGGCCTATTTATAGGCGTATAACCCGAATTTTCGGGTTAGGGTTTTTCTGAGCGGTTTCGGCTGAGGAAGTTTTCGGGAAGTACCTTTTGGAGATCCAGAGAAGTGGTGTTTTCCAACGGCAGTTCTTCTTCCCGTTTCTTGTCCAAAGAGAGAAGTGGTGTTTTCCGGCAGAGGCTGAGTTATGTATTGAGAAATTATCAAGTTAAAATGAAATAAGAGCCTTTTTCATGTTTTTGTCTCCCTATTTTTCTTATCCCTTTTGATTTCATTGTCTAACATTGGTATCAGAGCCAATGGAATGATCTTTGGCACCTCTTACTTCTTATAATCCATGACATCCTCATCTACCACCCAAGACATCTCTCAGCCATCCATCCCACTGTTTTCTTGAAAAATATATGATTTCTTGAACATCAAGATGTAGACTTTGCTTAACTCGCATGATCTATGGGATGTTGGGAACAACGACATTGCAACCACCCTATCAACAGCTGCTGGCCGGAACGGAAGCAACACCAGCCCCTCCAAGAATCAGCAAGGATGAGAGGATGACGAATGTATTACACCTCATCCAAAAAAGCGTCTCCAATGAGATATTCCCACACATAATGGGGTATGCCTCTGCCAAGGCAGCTTGGGACACTCTCAAAGAAGAATTCATTCATAGGTGATGAGAAGGTAATTTCTATCAAATTGCAAACAATGTGGCGAGAATTTGAACATCTACACATGAAGCCGCACGAATGTGTTAAAAACTTCTTTAGCAGAACCCTCAATCTTGTTAATCAAATGAGAGCAATGGGGGAGGCAATAGAAGATTCTAAAATTGCCTTAAAGATCTTCAAATGTCTTACCCCCTCTTACAACCCAGTCATGACGGCCATCGAAGAAGCTTGAGATCTCGCCACATTGACTCTTGCTCGGCTTCAAGGCTCTCTCCTTGCCCATGGGGAAAGGCTCAAAAAGGACACTAGCACTTTGGAAACTGCTTTTCAAATGAATTTACAACTCCACAAACATCAAGATAGACGTAGGCAAGCTAATCCATCTCAAAACAAGCCTTCGTCTCCCTGGAAATATGGATCCAGAGGCAGAGGTAGAGGTAGATGGTCTCCTCTAACTCCTGATAGGCAGGGCCTATATTGCAACCTTTGCAAAAGAACCAACCATGACCTTAAGGATTATTTTTTTAAGTGCAAAAGATGCAAGTGGGGAATTCACTTTGAGAAAGACACTTGGTTCAACCAAAAGGAGGAACTCAACATCTGTGAAAAGGCTGGCAAAGAGAATCAAGGAGAAACAGTTCTATGAAGAATATTGCACTAACACAAAATCTTCTTGGTGTGGATCAGCTCATAAGGAGGGGTTACACTATCAACTTCAATG
This sequence comes from Platanthera zijinensis, assembly GCA_039513925.1. Lineage (NCBI taxonomy): Eukaryota > Viridiplantae > Streptophyta > Magnoliopsida > Asparagales > Orchidaceae > Platanthera > Platanthera zijinensis. The sequence goes on from CM077092.1 coordinate 24,064,190, forward strand.
ATGATGTGTGCAACATCTATATAAAGCTCTCAGGTGACCTGATTGTCTCAGCTCAAATGACCCAGAATCAAATTATTCTCAATAAAACAGAATCTTGATGGGCATAGGGCATTTACCTGTCTTCAGGGTTGTTGTAGCAATGACACTGTGTTGTGACATCCTAGGCTGGGTCACCTTCACTGGGATGGAATTCAAAAAATGATTCAGGAAAAACCTACAGTTGGCTTGCCAAATGTAAAGGTGCAAAAACAGTTCTATGAGGACCAGCTTCCTGTGATTCAATCGGTGGCATGAGGTACTACCTTCTTCCTCTTGATGACCATGCAACATTTATGTGGATCAGGCATTTATCACTTTCAAACATTTCAAAACCCAAATTGAGAAACAACTTGGATACCCTATCTCCTCTCTCTGAAACTGATCGAGGAGGGGAGTTTCTATCTACCTCATTCTCTCAGTCCTGCCTAGAGTAAGGTATCAGGAGGGACCTTACTGCACCAAGGAACCCTCCACAAATGGTGTTGTAAAATGTCGTAATATAACCATTCTGGAAATGGCTAGAGCCATGATGTTCACCGCCAAAGTTCCTAAAACTTTTTGGTCAGAAGCATGCAATACTGTTGTGTATCTACTAAACAGATGTTATACAAATTAAATTCCAAACATTTATCTACACCATATGAAGCCCTCAATAACAAAAACCAAATCTTTATCATCTCAAAACTTTTGGATGCATTGCATATTCACTGAAGGAGAAGGAAAATAAGCTAGAATCAAAAACAGAGAAGTATCTCTTCACTGGTTACTACAAGAATTCAAAAGCTTATCATCTCTATGATCCTACACACAACAAGCTACTCATCTCTCGAGACGTTATCTTCAATGAGGCGCATGGGTGGGCTTGGGATGACTTTGTTCTCAGCTCGTCACATTTCTTCTCTCTCGGGATTGAGTTGTGGTCTGCCCCCAACTCCATCCAGCTGGAAGATGAAAGTCTTCATCTTGTTTCTGATGAAGAAGAAGATTGATTGGAGAGTTCATTCTCATCATTGCGATAGAAGATGCGGTCTCTTGAAGAAATCTAGTTGCATATCCAGATACTTTTTCCTCATATGATGAAGCCGCCACCAAACTAGAATGGATTCAAGCCATGAAAGAGTAAATTTAAATGGTAAGTAAAACCAAGACGTGGATACTTACATAATGCCATCCTCACCAAAAATTCATAGGGCTCAAGTAGATCTATAAAGTAAAAAAAAACCAGATAGGTAAAATCATTTGATATAAAGTACACATAGTTGCTAAAGGTTTTTCTCAGGTTCAGGCAGAAATTACGAAGAAACCTTTGCTTTTGTGGCGCGCATGGAGACCATCAGGATGCTCCTTGCTACTGCAATCCAAAAACAATACTCAATTCATCAAATGGATGTCAAATCTGTGTTTCTAAATGGAACCATCACTGAAGAAATCTATGTCCAACAACCTCATGGTTTTTAGGTTCTTGGTGAAGAACATAATGTCTATCGTCTTTCAAAAGCCCTCTATGGACTAAAACAGGCTCCACACGCTTGGAATAGCAACATTGATCAGCACCTCATCAGTTCCGATTTTGAGCGCTACCCCGCAGAGCCTTCTATCTATGCAAGATGACATCAAGGTGAAATCATCATTCTACTTCTCGATGTAGATGATTTAATTATAACAGGATCATCATCTGAGATACTAGAAGACATTAAAAAGAACTTTATGATAAAATATGAAATGTCTAGTATTGAGGTTTTTCCTCAGAATCCAAGTTACTCAGTATCCACACTAAATTTTTCTAATTCAAGAAAAATATGTTCGATATTTGCTAGCCAAATTTCAGCTAGATCAGGCCAATCCAGCTGTAACACCAATGACCACTGCCAAGTTGGAGAAATGAAAGGAAGAAGAATCTTTCAATTCAGAGCCCTACAGATTCTCGATTGGGTCTCTTATTTATATCACCATAACAAGCCCAACTTATAATATGTAGTTAATGTTCTATCTCTATTTGTTGTTGATCCTTGCAAACTGCATTTTGTCGCCGCCAAACACGTCCTCCGATATATTCAAGGGACCGCTATGTTTGGTCTCTTCTACAAGCGTTGGGGAGGTTGCGTTGACGGCTCGAAAAGCACCGGCGGATACCTATTTCTTCTAGGAGGTAATTGCATATCCTGGTGCTCTCAAAAACAACAAACGGTGGCATTATCATCGACGGAAGCGGAATATATGGTTTTAACCACTGCAGGGTTTGAAGGCATTTGGCTACAAAAAGCCCTAAACTTCATGAAAAAAGAAGAAAATGAAAAGCGGCGAGCTCTAATCTTAAATTGTGAGAACATCTCTGTGATTTAACTAGCCAAGAATCTAGTGTTTCATAACCGTAGCAAGCACATACAGCTGAGGTATCACTTTATTAGAGAACTAGTTGAAATGAAGAAAATAGAGCTACAATATTGTCCGATCGAGCTGCAGATCGCAGACATTATGACGAAGACTCTCTTGCTTCATCGATTTCTCAAGATGAGGAATAAAATCGATGTCACCTCTTGTTCAGCTTGAGGAGTGTTGGAAACGTGGATAGCCCCGCACATAACTTGGGAACTGTTGGGTGTGACCCGCCTTTCAGGTGTTGGATGGGGTGCCTCCAGGGAGCACCCGGGTTGGCTCCTGGCATGGGTGCATGGGAACTCCATGATACGGTTCAGTGCAAGGGAGTCGGGTTGGCTTCGGGCATGTGTACATGGGAGTTTCGGGCACGGTTTAAATGTGAGGGAGCCATGCGAACAGTTTGACCGGTCCTGCCAAAATAATATAAAAGAATTGGTAGCGTCCTTCCTAACACTCTGGGATTTTGGGAGAGTTGGTAGGCACCATTCCTAACAGGAACTACCCGCGCGGCTCACAAGCGCAATACAACTCAACCTCACCACTTCCAATTTGCAGCAAGAGAACCTTCCCGACAAGATAACTCCCTGGCGAGACCACCTCCTCGCAGCCGGCGAGATCGTTCCGGCGAGAACACCCCGACGAGATGGCTACCGGGCAAGAGCCTCCCGGGCGAGACGAATTCCCGGCGACAAGGCTCCCCGGCGAGACCACCTTCTCGCTCGGCGAGATCAACCTCTCGGGCGAGAGCTTCGGGGCGAGACGCTACCCGGCGAGAGAACAGTTGCCCGGGCGAGATGACTTCTTCTCGCACGGCGAGATCACCAAGGTGAGCTGCTCGCCAACTCTCCGTCTCACTCTCTCTCCTGCGGCTTCAAGGATCAAAATCCGAAAACGAAAAAAACGAACACCCCAGCGCTGCAATGCTCCATTATAGAGGGAAGACAAGTTTTCACTATTTCATCATCTTAAAAAGAACTACAACCAAGCCTATATATAGGCAAATATAACTAATAGAAAACTGACATGTGGTCGCCATATTAAATGTCACCTAAACTATCTTCTCTCTCCTATGCCATTAATAAAAATCAATACATATAAAATAGGACCTGTTGACCCGGTCAACCCTGAAAAGTCACCAACAAACTCCCCCTCAAACTTGGCAGCACATGCCGAGTTTGTCCTTTAGCTTCAGGAACGTCTCCACCTTCAATGCTTTGGTGAAGATATCCGCGATCTGCTCTCCAGTGGGGCAATACACCACTTTGACCGTCTTCTGCTCCACCTGCTCACGGAGGAAGTGGTATCTCGTCTCGATGTGCTTGCTACGCCCATGTAGCACAGGATTCTTTGCGAGCTGGATGACCGACATGTTATCAACATACATTGTCATAGGACCATCCTGTGGATGATGTAGATCCTCCAAGAGGTTTCTTAGCCAAATCGCCTGGCAGGTACAGGCCGCTGCTGCTATATACTCCGCTTCACACGATGACAAGGCAATTGTTGCCTGCTTCTTCGAGCTCCATGAGAACACCCCTGTTCCCATATGGAAAGCGTACCCGGAAGTGCTCTTCCGATCATTCACGTCTCCACCGTAATCACTGTCCGAGTACCCAACCAATTTCAACTTATCTCATGTAGAGTACTTCAGGCCATGACCTCTCGTCCCGTTCACATATCTCAGAATCTTCTTCGCTGCCGAGAAGTGGTCCTGCTTCGGCTCCTCCATGTACCAGCTCACCACTCTAACATCGTACATAATATCAGGCCTGGTGAAGGTCAGGTAGCGTAGACTTCCGACCGAGCTCTTGAACAATGTGGAGTCGACTGCTCCCTCCTTCGAGTCCTTCCTCAACTTTAACCTCGGATCAGCGGGAGTGGAGATAGCCTTGTTATTCTCCATCCTAAACTTCTTCAAGATCTCCTCAGTGTACTTCTTCTGTGAGATGAAGATACCATCTTCACTCTGCTGCACCTCCACACCTAGGAAGTAGTTGAGCTCTCCCAGGTCGGTCATCTCGAGCTCCTTCGTCATCGTTCTCTTGAACTCCTCAAACATGGTAGGGTTGTTGCCTGTAAATATCATATCATCTACGTATTGACATATGATCATCATATCTCCATTCTTCTCCACCTTCGTGTAGAGAGCATATTCATAAGAACACTTCATGTAGCCATGCTTCTGGAGGTATGCATCTATTCTCCCATTCCAAGCACGAGCACCTTGCTTCAGCTCATACAAGCTTTGTCCAACTTGCACACCTTCCTCTCTTGGCCCTTTACAACATATCCGGGAGGCTGCTCGATGTACACATCTTCCTCCAAGTAACCATTCAGGTAGGCGGACACCGCATCCATTTGCAAGATTTTCCATCCATAGTGAGCTGCCAGTGCGATGATCAACCTGATGGTGTCAATCCGCGTCACTGGTGCAAAGACTTCGTCGTAGTCCACTCGTCGTAGTCCACTCCTTGGATTTTCCTGTAGCCCTTCACAACGAGTCTCGCTTTGTGCTTCTCCACTTCTCCATCTTTGTTTCTCTTCACTTTGTAGACCCACTACACCCCGAGGGGTTTGTGGCCAACTGGAGGGTCTACCAGCTTCCAGATATCATTCTTCTTAATTGATGTTATCTCCTCATCCATCGCCTTCCTCCATGTTTTCTCCTAGGTAGCTTCATCATACGAGTGCGGCTCGCAATCTGCTAAGATACAATATAAAAAAAATTATTAAGTGTCGGTGTCGTCTCCTCGTAAATATCCTCCAACCTCCTCATCCTAGGTTGAGGACGATCAGTCTTGCCCCTGCTAGTGCTTGCCACACTAGAACCGCTTCCACTTGTGCTTGTCCACTAGAGTAGGGAGTAGGAGCTCCCCCTGACTCTCCACTTGGTGGTGATGGTGGCTCAGCTCCACCAACCTCAGCTTCTGCTTCGTGACCACCTTCCTCTTCATCGTCATCAAAGAACATCCCCTTGATGCTTCTCACTTTCTCATCCCAGCTCCAGCATCTATCCTCCTCAAACACGACATCCCTTGAGATTATCGCCTACTCCGTCAATGGGTTGTACAACTTGTAAGCCTTGCTTATCAGAGCGTAGCCCACAAAAATGCACTTCTCGCTCTTATCATCAAGTTTCTTCCTCCTCTGGTCCGGAACATGGGCATAAGCTACACACCAAAAGACCCTCAAGTGTTTCACACTCGGCTTCCATCCACTCCAAGCTTCGAATGGTGTCATGAACTTCACGCTCTTCTTTGGGCACATGTTAAGCAAGTACACATCACACTGCACTGTTTCTGCCCAGAACATCTTTGGTAATCCCTTGCCTTTCACCATACTCCTTGTTATATTCATGATGGTCAGATTCTTCCTCTCCGTGACTCCGTTCTGCTGAGGTGAGTAGGTCGCCGTCAACTGGTGAGATATCTCACACTCTCTACAGAACTCATCAAACAGCCTAGAGGTGTACTCCTCACCTCTATCTGTTCTCAGCACCTTCAGTGGTTTCCCACTTTCCTTCTCCGTCGTCGTCTTGAACTCTTTGAACTTGTCAAGGGCCTCAGACTTTTATTTCAAGAAGTACACCCAACACTTTCGACTGAAGTCATTAGTGAAGGTGATATAGTACTTGTTTCCGCCAACTGAGGTAGTCTCAAATGGACCAGCTATGTCCGAGTGAACTAGTTCAAGCTGTCTTCTTGCTCTTCGGGACTTGTCGTCTTCAAACGTCTACCGCTTCTGCTTCCCCTTCGTGCACGCATCACATATCTTCTGTGGAGGTGAGATTATGGGCAGACCTTCCACCATCCTGGAATGACATAAGAGCTTTAAGCTAGTGAAGCCCAAGTGACCCATCTTGTGATGTCATAACCACGCTTCTTCTTCTTCCTCAGCTCTCACCAGACACACCTTCTCCTCAACATCCATCCCTAGCGTAAAGAGACGATTCGTCGTCATCTTCACCTTCACTACCTCTCTTCCTCGATGGTCCTTCATGATCAAGGACCCATCCTTCAACTGCACACAGTACCCTTTCTCCACCAGCTGCCCAAGGCTTAAGATATTACTCTTTAAGCCTGGCACATAGAACACGTCGTTGAGGTGCACCTTCTCTCCATTCAGGGTGACGAATATCAACCCTCTTGATTCCACCGAAATCTTCGAAGCGTCTCCAAAACTGACCTCACCAACATTTGGCTCAAGATTAGTGAACAGCTCCTTCTCTCCACACATGTGGTTACTTGCTCCCGTGTCCAAGTACCACACCACATTCCTTCCTCCTTCAGCTCCTATGTAAGTCAAGAACATCATTTGGTCACCACCAGTATTGTTTGCTTCTGCATAGTGGTTGGTCTCTTCTCTCTTCCTCGGAGCCCAGCTGTCATAGCTCATGTGCCCAAAACGGTTACAGTTGTAACACTGTACTTGAGACATATCACCTCGGCCTCTTCCTCTTCCTCTTCCTCTTCCTTCTTGCCTTCCTCCTTGAGGTTGCTCCGCCTCTCTCTGGTGGTATCGATTCCTTCCTTGGTCTCTTCCTCCTCTTCTTCCTCTACCTCTCCCTCGGTAGCCTCAGCCTCGCTGGCCTCCTCCTCTTCCAGAGCTCTCTCCAAAGTTCAACTGGGTCTTAAGTGTTTTACCCAATCCACTTGACTCTTCTTCATCCTGCAGCATTCAGTACTCATGGGTTTGTAGGGACCCAACAAGCTCATCCACGAACATCTGGGTGAGATCCTTGGATTCTTCAATCGCCACCACCACGTGACGAAACTTCTTTGACATAGACCACAAGATCTTGTCCATGAGGCTCATGTCATCTATCGTCTCTCCATTGCGCTTCATCTCATTTGTGAGCGTTCGCAGATGAGTCACATAGTATCCAACCTTCTAAGCACTCTGCATCTTCAACACTTCATATTCGGCTCTAAGGGATTGCAGCTTCACCTTCTTGGCCTTATCAACTCCTTGCATGGAGCGTTGCAACACCTCTCATGCCTCCTTCGAACTCTTTGCATCTGAGATTTTTTCAAACGTCGCCTCATCCAAACCTTGGTAGAGCAAGAACAGTGTCTTCTTGTCTCTCTTCTTTGACTCTCTCAACGTCGTCCTTTGCGCATTAGTCAACGCCGCCTCTGCTTCTGCAGTAAGCTCCTCATAGCCTTTCTCGAATATCTCTCTTAACTCCTTCGAGGCGTGTAACACCCTCTTCTGTATACTCCAGTTGTCATAATTTGTCTTCGTCAACTTGGGGACTTGCCCCGACATGGCATTTCCCATCTCCATCTCCACTTGTCACTAACTCTTCCAAAGGAGTCCAACCTCCCTCTGATACCACTTGTTGGAAACGTGGATAGCCCCGCACACAACTTGGGAACTACTCGCGCGGCTCACAAGCGCAATACAACTCAACCTCACCACTTCCAATTTGCGGCGAGAGAACCTTCCCGGCGAGATAACTCCCTGGCGAGACCACCTCCTCGCAGCCGGCGAGATCGTTCCGGCGAGAACACCCCAGCGAGATGGCTACCGGGCGAGACGACTTCCCGACGACAAGGCTCCCCGGCGAGACCACCTTCTCGCTCGGCGAGATCAACCTCTCGGGCGAGAGCTTCGGGGCGAGACGCTACCCGGCGAGAGAACAGTTGCTCGGGCGAGATGGCTTCTTCTCGCTCGGCGAGATCACCAAGGTGAGCTGCTCGCCAACTCTCCGTCTCACTCGCTCTCCTGCGGCTGCGAGGATCAAAATCCGAAAACGAACAAAACGAACACCCCAGCGCTGCAGCGCTCCACTCTAGAGGGGAAGACAAGTTTTCACTATTTCATCATCTTAAAAAGAACTACAACCAAGCTTATATATAGGCAAACATAACTAATAGAAAACCTACACGTGCCCGCCACATTTAGGCTCCATTTAGTTCGGCGGTGGAGGGTCGATCCAGCGGGTGAAAACGGAGTGTTCGAACCGGAGGGGGAAGGTGGGTGCTCCAAACTGAGCTTTTTGGTGCGTTTCTCAAGGCGGGCGGGTGGAAACGGAGCAAACGCCGCCGGAGATTCATTTGTTTACCCTCCTTCCGGCGGCGCTTGCCCAAAACAGAGCAGCGAAACGCCCAAACAAATAGAGCCTAAATGTCACCTAAACTATCTTCTCTCCCCTCGGTCATTAACAAAAATCAATACATATAAAATATCACTTGTTGACCCGATCAACCCTGAAAAGTCACCAACAAGGAGAATATTAATAGTGTGTTACAATGTGATTCACTTGTGCCAGCTCTCTACATGAATTCTGTTGTTACCTGCAAGAGAAATCAAAGCATCAATTTCTTATATATATTTTATTTATATTTTAAATGTATTGAATCCTCTTAAATATATTTCTTGTTCATTGTCTAACAATGACTTGCTCCACCTCTTGTACTCAAACCATGCTGCAGCGTTAAAAATTCATTTCTGTGATAGCCCGTAAGAGAGGATGACTTTCGTTTGTGGCTCCATTTGCCAATGAGACAGATTTGTCGGTTCCCCGAGCAGAGCCGTAATCTTATATTGCTAGATGCGAGAAAAAAAATACTCGCCAACGGAGATGGGAGGGAAGACGGTGGTAGTGTTGAATGCGCCACGTGGAATGGACGGTGAGTTTGCCTTATCAAAGGGAGGTTGTGGTCACCAACAACCCGCCCGTGGATGGAGAGGGGTTAGGGTGTTTGGGCTGCAGCCCGGTAACGGTCCGCCTGATCAGGTTAGCTCCGCTTTGGCGGGAGATCGATTGTTTCCTTGGGTCGAGGGGACGTTACAGTTTAGTCTCACACCGCCTAGCGTGCTCCTTGGTCCTGGGTGTATAAGTGGGGTGGTCACTCCTCCCCTAACTGCGTGGTTTTGGGGAGTGACGGCACAATACTTTACATGGTATCAGAGCAGGGGGGCACGTGGCGAGGGGGGTGTTGAGTGCGCCACGTGGAATGGACGGTGATGTCTGAGCGTGTGTCGCGACTCATTAAACGGAATGATTTAGCCCCACGCCGCCTAGCGTGCTCCTTGGTTCTGGATGTATAAGCGGGGTAACCACTCCTCCCATAACCGTGTGATTTTGAGAAGTAACGACACAATGCTTTACAGGTAATGTTTTATGCCTTATAAAAATTTTGGAAAGTGCAGTAAAAAACAAAATTGTGCTTATCAAATTGTTGTTCAGTGCTTAACCAAACTTCTTTATCTTGAAATTTCAAAAAAGGTTCATTTTGCGCAGTGTTTGGAGCGCTCCGTTTAGGGTAAACGTCGTCGCACGACGGGTAACCAAATGACCGACGGTGACGTTTGCTCCGTCTGAGCCAGCCGCATCAGGAAAATGGAGAAAAACGGCGAAATTGAAACCGCGGCCTCCCCCCTTCGATTCCAACAGCGGAGCGGGCCATCTCCTCCCGCCGACTGAGCAAAACGCCGAACAAAATAAAGCCTAAGAATATTTCTTTATCTTTCTAGAGGAACTAAGAATATTTTATAAATTTCACATAAAGGGCTAGGCCTTGGGCTTTGGTTTGGGCTTGGGCTGGGCCTGGGCTTTCTAAAAAACAACAAGAAACAATCAATCATTTTGGGGCGCTATTAATCCGGAGGTTTGCATTCTCCTTTATTGTATAATTCAATCCTCGTCCCATTTAGATTTAAAAGTAAACACTATCAATTAATTAACGTGAAAAATTGGTATACATCATTTTTCTCTGAAATCTTTTATTAAGAAAATAATCAACATAAGGCATAAAATATTGTTCATAATAAATAAAATTTAATAAAATTGATAGGTTTAACAGTAGCTTCTTGAAATTTTGTTGATATGACTAATAATAATTTTTCTTGAAAATAACATTAATATGCCTAATGACGATCTATAATAGTCGGTATGAACATTCTGCTGAAAACTTATTAAATTTTATTGATTTCTATAATTACTTTTCATTTGAAAATATTTTGTAATTGCGACATTGTAATTTCATATTTCTGAAATATTATAATGTATGTTAAAGTCATTAAATTTTTTTTAAAAAAAGTTTATATTTGACAATTTTGAATGTTTTATCAAAGACATTTTTTCCATTTTAATATTACGGGAGATAGGCGCGGGCTCCGCCCCTACCGCCAACAGCGATAGACTCAGGGCTCTGTCTCTTTCAATTATTAAATGCAGCTTAAAATAAACATAATATTAATTAATAAATGTGAAAATTAGCTATACATCATTGTTGCGGTCATACTCATTGCCTCGGTCGGGCCGAATTAACTTGTACTATTTTAGCTCACGGAGCGGTCGATCGCGCACACGGTAAATGAAAGAGAGATTATGAACACGATATTTTGACGTGGAAAAACTCCACAACCTGGTAAAAAACTACGTGACCGGATTTGTGTCGATCAAACTCCACTATCTGTTTTCGGTTACAACTTGTTTGGAGAATAGAGGGCGACAAACCGCTCCTCGTTATACTTTGGAGATGAGAGAGTTTTTGATGCTCACGGCGGGTAACAGGCTGCTCGGCGTGAGACTACTTGCTGGGACGTTGCGGGTGAACGAGCACTTGTTACAGTAGGAATCTCTTCCTTGTCGCGCACATTGAGACTTAGACGGATTTTTGATGGAGCAGCGGTGGCTCGAAGGTGGCTCAGAGGAGAAATCCGACATAGCTCTGGTCTGAGGAGGAAAAAAGCAAGGGAGAGAAAGAAGAGAAATGAGGAGGCTTAAAGGCCTTTTTATAGCCTACAGGAGGTGGTTACGGTGGTTATACGGCTATCCGCCACCCACAGCATAATTTTAAGTATAGTTCAGGACGAATATTATTCGTATAATTAATTTTACTAAATGCAGGACCCCACTAAAACATGTCCCCCCACTACTGATGGAGGTTACGTGGGTAGCTACCCGCACATCGGACGGTCGCGATCGTGGCGAAATGATCGGATGGCGGGGAAGGCGCCCAAGGAGGGCAACAAAGGCGGCCGGCCACCACCTTAACGGTGGTCGGCCCCGGTGAAGACGACGGGTCGTAGGTGCGACACCTGTCGGGGGTGCGGCAGGCAGGCCGGAGAAGGCCGGTCGGCCACAGCTGGGTGGCACACCGGGCACGCCCTGGCGGCCACATTCCGACATGTTTATTGATAGTCTTCCTCGAAAAAACTGTTGACATGTCTAATGACAACCTACCATAATAGATGTATGAGATTTACTAAAAACTTTTTAAATTTTATGAATTTTGATCATTAATTTTAATTTTAAAATATGGTGAAATTACTTGAATAAATATTATGTTATAATTTCTTAAAATAAATTATATGGTAACTAACTAAATTTTAAAAAATAAAAGTATCTTTGACAATTATATATATATATATATATATATATATATATATATATATATATATATATATATATATATATATATATATATATATATATATATATATATATATATATATATATATATATATATATATATATATATATATATCAGATTAATGCAAAAAGCGCGCAGCGCGTTTTACTCTAAAAAACGCGCTCCCCGAAAATACGGAAAGCACTCCTAAACAGCATTTTTAGAAAATGTGGTCAACATGAAAGTTGTAGATCTCGACGAGATCTACAACTTTCATGTTGACCACTTTTTCTAAAAATGCTGTTTAGGGGGTCTATTTTCAAAAGGCGCGAAGGGGGTTCCGCCCGGTAAATATTACGAAATTTTTTTTTTGCGCGGATCTCCCTTCGCGCCTTTTGAAAATAGACCCCCTAAACAGCATTTTTAGAAAAAGTGGTCAACATGAAAGTTGTAGATCTCGTCGAGATCTACAACTTTCCTGTTGACCACTTTTTCTAAAAATGCTGTTTAGGGGGTGTTTTTTTCATTTTTCCGAGAAGCGTGTTTTTTTGTCCAAAAAGCGCTGCGCGGAAATACAGTGCCGCTTTTTGGACAAAAAAATGCGCTCCTCGGAAAAATGAAAAAAACACCTTCTTAACAGTTTTTTTAGAAAAAGTGGTCAACATGAAAGTTGTAGATCTCGACGAGATCTACAACTTTCATGTTGACCACTTTTTCTAAAAATGCTGTTTAGGGGGTCTATTTTCAAAAGGCGCGAAGGGGGTTCCGTCCGGTAAATATTACGATTTTTTTTTTGCGCGGACCCCCTTCGCGCGTTTTGAAAATAGACCCCCTAAACAGCATTTTTAAAAAAAGTGGTCAACATTAAAGTTGTAGATCTCGACGAGAAGCGCGTTTTTTTGTCCAAAAAGCGCTGCGCGGAAATTCAGTGCCCCCATATATATATATATATATATATATATAATATATATATATATATATATATATATATATATATATATATATATATATATATATATATATATATATATATATATATATATATATATATATATATATATATATATATATATATATATAGGGGGCACTGAATTTCCGCGCAGCGTTTTTTGGACAAAAAAACGCGCTCCTCGGAAAAACGAAAAATAGACCCCCTTAACAGCATATTTAGAAAAAGTAGTCAACATGAAAGTTGTAGATCTCGACGAGATCTACAACTTTCATGTTGACCACTTTTTCTAAAAATGCTGTTTAGGGGGTCTATTTTCAAAAGGCGCGAAGGGGGGTCCGCGCAAAAAATATAAATCGTAATATTTACCGGACGGAACCCCCCTCGCGCCTTTTGAAAATAGACCCCATAAACAGCATTTTTAGAAAAAGTGGTCAACATGAAAGTTGTAGATCTCGACGAGATCTACAACTTTCATGTTGACCACTTTTTCAAAAAATGCTGTTTATGGGATGCTTTTTCCGTATTTCCGGAGAGCGCGTTTTTTAGAGCAAAACGCGCTGCGCGTTTTTGCATTAATCTGATATATATATATATATATATATATATATGTGTGTGTGTGTGTGTCAAATAAACTTTAATAAAATTGATTGATTTATGCTCTCTTTGGCATGGTGGTGGCGGTCATAAACATGGGGGTTTAATTGTCATTTTTAACTCCCACCAAAGAAAGAAAGAAACTTCATTCACTTTTATGTTTAAACGGATGATGTTTGTTAGGTGATCCTTAACGAATAACGATTTAACTCATGTGTTTACGATCGACACCACCATGCCAAACAAAACCCTAATGATAGCTCCATAAAAATACTGTTGACTTGCCTAATGATGGCCTTTTTCGAAATAATAGCCGACATGTCTAATGACAGCATATTATATTAAATGTAAAAATTTTACTAAAATTTTTAAAAAAATTTAGGAATTTTCATCATCGATTTTAATTTTAAAATATGATGTGATTAATAATTACTTGAATAAAGATTGTGTTATAATTTTTTTAAATAAATTAAAATATATGCTAAGTAATTAAATTTAAAAAAAAGAGTATGTTTGACAATTTTATATATATATATATATATATATATATATATATATATATATATATATATAGCATTTGGGAGGCACATCATGAATCTCATCTGGACCGTCGATCTCCAAACAATCAAATCTAGCCATTGGATATAAACAGTCTGGCCTGCAAATAACCAAAACTTAAAAAAAACACTGTTCATTCCCTACAAAATCCCGATACAACGCCCGCCCCTCCCGTCCGTTCACGGACTCACAACGCAGCCGGCGGCGGCCTGCCCGGTGCCCACCGGCGGGTTCGCCTGCCTCCGGCGAGCCCGCCGGGGGTTGTCCGGCGGCGAGCGGGCAGGGCCACCGCCGGCAGTGGCCCTGCCCGTGAGCTCCAGTTCTGGGTCTTCCCGTGAGCCGTCGGGCAACCCCCGGCGAGTTCGCCGGAGGCCGGCGAACCCGCCGGTGGGCGCCGGGCAGGCCGCCGGCGGCGGGGGAATTTCCCTGGACGGGCAGGCGGAAGCGGTGGGATTTGGGATTTTTTTTCATTTTTTTTATAAAAAATAATAAGTATTTATTAAATTATTTAATTATTATTTGATTTTAATAAGTAATTATTAATTCATTTGATTATTATAAAAAATAATAAGTATTTTGAATTTTATCTAGACGGGCAGGCGAAGCCCGCCGGAATGCGGGCGAAGCCCGCCGGAATGCGGGCGAAGCCCGCCGGAATGCGGGCGAAGCCCGCCGGAATGTCAAGCGGGCGAAGCCCCCGCTTGGTTGCGGGCGAAGCCCGCTTGGTTGCGGGCGAAGCCCGCTTGGTTGCGGGCGAACCCCGCTTGGTTGCGGGCGAAGCCCGCTTGGTTGCGGGCGAAGCCCGCGGCGACGCATCGAGAACGGGCGGAGCCCGTTCGAAGATGCTAGTATATATATATATATATATATATATATATAATATGCATGTGTGTATACCGAAGCACAAACATTAATATTATATTAATTATATTATTGCACAACCCAGTGTTCATTGAGTGGGTCCAACAAGGCAGAAGAGGGGCCCTCAATGCGAGCCGGCCCGCATCCGCCAGGCAAGCGAGTGAGCCAAGACAACCGGCCTGCATCCGCCAGGCGGGCGAGCGAGCCAGGATAGTCGGCCCGCAGTAGTTGAATAGGCGGGCGAGCCCAGGGGCACCAGACCCGTTTCCACCACGCAGGCGGGTGAACCGCGCGAGCCAGCTCGCCAGCCCGCGCTCGCCTAAGTGGCCATCCGACCAAGACTGTTGGTTCGCCTCTGTGTAAGGGGGAGGCGAGCTGCAAGAGCCCGGCTCACACTCGCCTAAAAAGAGAGGCAAGCTGAGCTAGCCAGGCTGCGTCCGCCAAGTTGAGTAGCGAGCTGGTCCCGATTTCCCTCTATGAGTGGGGTGCATATATCATGTGGTTAATATAATTTGATCTGCCAAATGTGATTAGGTCTGTATTTAGCTCATCAGAACAGCAGAGTTTCGTTGTTTGCAGAGCTTCTTTTGGCTGCATATAACCATTTAGAACATCAGAGGTAAGCTGTTGGCAGACCAATTTCAAAAATATATAAATAGAGCCAAGGGGGTACCTCATAAGGCAAACTTTCCAATTCTCTAATTCCCAGATCTTCTTGTGCTTTCTGAGGTGCCCTTAACTCAGCATTGGCTAAGGAGGGGAAGCGCTGTAAGATCTTTTGGGTGTGTGGTGGGACCTCCGTGCTAGAGCCTTGGGTTAGTTTCGAGCTATGAGTTTTCAGACAGCTAAGTTTGCTAGGAGAAGTAAATGTGCACTCACCCCTTCCCCAAGGGTTCAAACTCCACAGAAGCCGGATCTCGATTTCAACATTTTTGGTGTGATGAGCGTGGAGAGTGATCAGCACCGAAAACCTTAGCGAGCTCAATGACTGGAGGCGAAGGGCAGGAATCTGACCAGGCCGACTCGCCACCTCCCCCCTCTCGCCACTCTCGGCATGTTTGAGGATTTCTTGCAAGAGATGTGGAACCTCATAACCTTCGCACTCACTGCTCGCGGCAAGTGCTCGATACCCTCGGTCCCATTGGTCGCAGCCCCAGCCCGGGGCGAGAATGCCCCTGTTAGGCGACCTGGGAAAGAAGTATTGGGTACATTGGAAAATGTGTACCTGATTTGGAGAAGCCTCAATTAGATCAATGATATACATCAAGGTGTATTTGATGTTATTTTGAGTTTATATGTACAGGTTAAGAATGTGCTAGAATGCAGGAAAAATATTCTAAGTCCATATGTCGACACCTGAGGAAGCTGTGTCGACACTCCAGTTAGATTGTGTCGAAACTTGGTAATGGCTGTGTCGACACCTCAGTGAATTTGTGTCGACACCGGGAGGTAGTGTCGACACACAGAAAATTATAGTCGACATCGACTGTGTCGACACCGGGAGGCTGTGTCGACACACAGAGGCATAGTCGACAACAATTGTGTCGACACTGGAGGCAGTGTCGACACACGCTATGTTCTAAGTCTACATCAACTGTGTCAAAACACAGGACTTATGTCGACACACAGCTGAGTCTATACCAAGTTGATTGCTTATGAATGGTGAAGTGTTTGTGTCGACACAAATAATCAGTGTCGACACATTCTCAAGATGCAGTGTCAAAAAGCTGTGTCGACATCAAGGCAGCTATGTCGACATCACCAAAGGCTATGTCGACACTTAAGTCACTTGTGTCGACACATATTGAAAGATGGTCTCGACACTTTATGACAGACAGACTCGACGCTTTGCTGACAGAGTCAAAGGCTCAAGAACTGTTTGAAAACTTGACAGCTGTGAGTTACAACAGGTTACTGAAGCTGTCAGACTTGTCAGAAGTTAGTTATAAACCGGATCAGCCGGTTACCATGGATGAAGTCTATAAATAGATGGATTCAGAAGAAGAAAGAGATACACATAGAGAAGACAAGTATTGTCACAACTAACACAATTAGAGATTGATCTCTGATTAAGAAAGTACAAGTCACCAAGAAGAAGATCTTCGTGAGACGATCTAAGAAGACGTTCTGAAGTAGTTTACTATTCAGATTCTGTCTAAGTTGAATTCAATCAGAATTCAGAAGTATCTTCAAGAGGTTTGGATAGAGAGAGATCCAGCTATTTGAAGACAAGCAGGAGACATTCACAGGTCTCTCAAGAAGCAGATACTGAACTAATCTATCAAGAAGATTCAGATTTATTTCTGAAGTCTAAGAAGGAAGCTGTCAGTCAGTTATATTCAAAGGAAATCAACCCAACTAAGTTCAGATTCAAGAAGCTTTGAAGAAAGCTAAGATCAAGTTGATTTCAGCCATCAGCCTCTTCAAGAAGCTGATCAAGAAAGTTCTTATCCCTTCTCTCTCAACAGGGGTAAGAGATTAAAAAATTTCTTATCAAATTCTGTAAGATATATTCATAGATCTGAGTTGTAAGCCTATTTTATAAAGGCTGAGTGTAGGAGATTTATTCTCTGAGGTAGAGCCGTTTATGCCTGAGTTGTAGGAGAAGATATTCTCTGAGTTGTAGGCCTTGTGGCAAGGCTGGGGTAGGGATGTTTATGACTGAGTTGTAGGAAAAGGTATTTTCTTATTTGTAGGCCTTGTGGCAAGGCTGAGGTAGGGCTTGTTAGCCTGAGTTGTAGGAATCCATCTGAATTCTGAGCTGTAGGATCTGAGGATCTGAGTTAAAGGAAGAAGTTAGGTCGACTCTAGCATACTGCTAGATAGGTGAAGGGGGAAAGTGGATGTACCCAGACCTTGGGGAACCACTATAACTCTGTGTGCAATCTGTGATGTGTATATGATTGTGATTGCTGTGCTGTGTTAGCTATAGAAATATCTAATTTATTCAAAGAACTGTAGTTATATTCTGCCTTAAGTTAAATCAAGGAAAAGTACTTATTCACCCCCCCTCTAGGTGTTTAGGTAGTCTTGAAAGTAAAACTATCAAGTGGTATCAGAGGGAGGTTGCCCAAAGAAAGACTTAACAGTTTGAGTTAGATCCCTAAGGCAGAATCAAGAATCAAGAAAATGGGTTCTGGAGAGAATCACAAGGAATTAGGGTCAATGAAATTACCCATCTACAGGAAAGAGATTTTTTGAATCTGGAAAGAAATGGTTAGATTGTTTATGGAGGCCTCTGACCCAAGGATATATATCATAGTAAAAGAAGGTCCATATATCCTAATGAATGTGTCTGCTCTAGATGAAAATCAGAGAACTCCCAAGGATTTTTATGAAATGACTAAGGATGAGATTATATTGGCAACTATGGATAAAAGAGCTCAGAATATCATAGTGAGTGTCATAAATGATTCTACTTTCCAAAATTTGATTCACTGCAAAACCTCCAAAGAAATGTAGGACACCTTGATTGTCTACATGGAGGGTTTCGAAGAAGTTAGACAAGACAAAAATTCTATGCTCAATCAAGAATATGAGAGTTTCAGACAAGGGAAGTCTGACTGCATATCTGAATGCTACAAGAAATTCTACAGGATAGTGAATGAATTGATGTCCTATGGAAGGGTCTTAAGTACTTATGAGTTGAATGACAAATTCCTAAGATTCTTGACAAAGGATTGGGATACCAAGATTTGTGCCATTAGAGAAGTGGCCAAACTAGCAGACATTTCTCCTCAAACCTTATTTAGAAAGTTGCTATCATATGAAATGCAACTAATGGCTAGGAAGGAGGAAAAAAAGAAATACAAAAGGAGATCATAGAGAAAAGTCAGTGGCTTTCAAGGTTGAAGCCACTAGAAAGAGCAGGAGGATGTCTCCATCACCTCCTAAGGAAGTTGCTGAAGTTATCTCAGAGAATTCAGACAATCAGAACTCAGATAGCAGTGATTCAGATGTAGATTTTGCTGCCTTTACAAGGCAGTTTAAGAGGTTCTTGAAGAAGAAGACGTGGAAGTTAAGGCCCTCCACATCACAGCCAGTTGATGACTACTATCAAAAGAGAAAATCATCAAGAAAGGAAAGGAGCAGGTCTAAGCCCAGCAAAGCTACAACATCAAAAATTATTTGCTATTGCTGCAAAAGGCCAGGACATGTGGTGACTAAGTGTCCAGAAAAGAGGAAGGAGTCAGCAGACAGAAAGAAGACTCAATAAAAGGGCAAGAATGAGAAATCCTTTGTTGCTAAGAACGAGAAGAGTCTTACAGATCAATCCTCTTCAGAATCAGAATCTAAAGTAGAAGCATACATTGGATTGTATGCAGCTAGTGAAGAAAATGAGTTTATGCAATTGCTGGACTCCATCAATGAACAAGAAGACCATCAATGCATGGGACTGATGGCTGAATCAGAAGAAAACAAGTGCCAGGATCAGCCTGGTCCCAGTAAGGTACAAAGTAATTCTAGAATTTCTGATTACAGTACTGGTTCAGAGTCAGATTCATCTTCATCAAGTGATGAGGATGAATCAGAATCTGAAGGAGATATTCATCAGTTGATAGATGAATATGGGGACTTATTGCAGACACTTAAGAAAAGCAAAAACCTGGCCAAAAATCAGGCTAAGGAAATTACAGATCTTAAGATGATTGCATCTTATTTAGAGAAAGAATTGGATCAACAAATGAATGAGGTTGCCAAGATGAAAACTATTACTGTTATTCAGATCGGTACAATCACATATAAAAATGATCTAATTAAAGGTTTGGAAGTAAGACTTCAAGTAGAGAAAGATTTGGTGGCTAGTTACTCTAAGCCAAAATCAGTCTTACCCTTAATAGATGAGTTTGTGGCTCAAAAGGGTAAGACTAGAATAGGCTATAAAGGTAACACGAGGGCTGCCCATTTCAAGAAAAAGAGCAAAGCCTTTGTTCAGCCATTGAACTTTAAAGTCCCTGTAGTTTTTAGAAAGGTGCATGAGCCTTCTAATAAGTATGATCTTGAAAACATTCATAGTCATAATAAGACTGATGTTCTGAATAACAAGGATGTTAATGTCAATAAGTCAGCCCATGTTCATAAACCCCATGATTACTAGAAATCAGTGGGTGTAGCTGCAGCAGCACTAGCACATAACAAAAATTCTTCTGTCAAAAATGTATCTAGACCTAGATACAATAAGTATGAATGCTGGTGATGTGGCAAGACAGACCATTTTGCCTTAGACTGCTGGCATAACATAAGTGTCAGGAAGAACAACAGTCTACCAGTTAGAAGAGCTGCTGGTAGTTTTGATATGAATGGTACTAACTTGAACCAAGGACCCAAGACTTACTTGGGTTCTAAGGGAAAGTAATTCTGTATTACAGGAAAGTCCAAGTTGTCATGCCCCTATATGGTACTTGGACAGTGGATGTCCCAGGCACATGAATGGAACAAAGGGGCTGTTGAAGGAGTACACACCTGTCAAGGATGGGCCTAAAGTAATCTTTGGTGGATCTGAAAGAGGAATCATCAAAGGATTTGGTAACATCTCTTCAAACCAAGTTACCATCACTCAAGTGGCTTATGTAAAAGGTTTGAAACACAACTTGATAAGCATAAGTCAGCTGAGTGATCTAGGATATGACATTTCATTTGTTAATAATGGATGTCATATCAAAAGGTCAAGTGATCAAAAGATCATTTTGACAGGATATAGAAAGAGAAATTTTTATTGTCTTGATTTTGGGTGTGAGAACAAAGGTTCTCCTATTTGTCTTATAGCTGATGAGAAAGCATCTCATTATGTCAAATGGCACAAGATGCTGGCTCATCTTAACGATAAGACAATTGGCCAACTCTTTAGTAAAGAGTTAGTGAGGAATGGTCCTCAAGTTAAATGTATAAAGGAAGAGATATGTTCAGCTTGTCAAAAGGGCAAGCAGACAAAATCCTCGTTTCATAGCCTTGAAAACAAGGATTCAGTGAGGTGTCTATACCTCTTACATATGGATCTTTTTGGTCCTATGCCAGTTCATAGTCTAGGTAGGAAGGTCTACACTTTTGTGGTTGTAGATGACTATTCTAGATATTCATAGGTGTTCTTTCTAAGATAGAAATCTGAAACCCCAAGTGTTTTACACAATTTTGTCAGACAAATTCAGAATGAACTGGACAGTACAGTGGTCAAAATCAGAAGTGACCATGACACTGAATTTCAATCTGAAAGTATGACAAGATTGTGTGAAGAGTTTGAGATTTTTCAAGAATTCTCCTCACCTAGAACACCTCAGCAAAATGGTATTGCTGAAAGAAAGAATATGACATTGATTGAAGTTGGTAGAACTCTATTGAGTGACACTTCTCTCCCAGAATATTTCTGGGCTGAGGCAGTAAACACTGCATGTCATGTACTCAACATGGCTTCTATCACTAAGTGCCACAAAAAGACTCCCTATGAGATTATGAAAGGTAGAAAATCAAATCTATCCTATTTTAGGATCTTTGGTTGCAAGTGTTATATCCTTAACAATGACAAGTCTTATTTAACTAAGTTTGCTGCCAAATCCCAATATAGGATATTTGTTGGGTACAGTAACAATAGTAAGGCTTATAGAGTCTACAACTTGATTACTCAGGTTGTAGAAGAATCTGTACATGTTGTATTTGATGAAACAAGATTAATCAACAGTGAGTTGCCTTGTAGTTCATGCAGTCCAACAGGTATAAGCAATAGAATGGACAAGCTTTCAATTGCAGAAGGCTCAACTGCAGATGAAGTATTGGAAAATGATGGCTACTGTCCAGGGGGAGTACAAGACTCTCTAGAAGCTGATGACAACCAAGAGGTGTAGCATAATGAAGAAACTGGAGGTGTTCAGCCAGAAGGAATTTTATCTCCAGCTGTAAGACATCTAAAGGATCATCCAGCAAATCAGATAATTGGCGATCCAAGACATGGAGTGCAAACCAGAAGTAGAAATCTGAATACAGTCATGCACTCAAGTTTTCTATCTCAATTGGAGCCAAAGAAATTTGAAGAAGCTATCCAAGACCAACACTGGATTAATGCTATGCAAGAGGAGCTTAATCAGTTTAGAAGATGCAAGGTCTGGGAGTTGGTTCCTAAACCAAAAGACCACAACATCATTGGTACAAAGTGAATTTTTAGGAACAAGTTGGATGAGAATGAAGTTATTGTTAAGAATAAAGCAGGATTGGTTGCAAAAGGATACAGGCAGGAAGAGGGAATAGACTTTGATCAAACATTTGCCCCAGTAGCAAGACTGGAAGCAATCAGAATGTTCCTTGCATATGCAGCATATCAATGCTTCATGGTATATCAAATGGATGTGAAATCAGCATTCCTGAATTGTGATCTAAAAGAAGAAGTCTGTGTAGAGCAGCAATCAGGTTTTGTAGATTTTCTTAAACCTGGTTATATCTATAGACTTAGGAAAGCATTGTATGGGTTAAAGCAAGCCCCAAGGGCTTGGTATGAAACCATGTCTACTTTCCTTATTGAGAACAAATTCTCAAGAGGTAAAATAGACAAAACTCTATTCCTAAGGGAATCTAAAGGGAAGATAATCTTAGTTCAGATCTATGTATATGACATAATCTTTGGGTCTACAGAGAACAACCTTTGCAAGAAGTTTTTCAAACTTATGCAAGGGAAGTTTGAAATGAACAGTATGGGGGAACTTAAGTTCTTCTTGGGACTCCAAGTAAGACAGACTGATGATGGATTGTCCATATCCCAGTCTAAGTTCACCAAGGAGTTAATTAAGAAGTATGGTATGGAATCATCATCCACTATGAAAACTCCTATGGGAACAAGTATGCCTATATGCAAATATGATGCATGTAAAACTGTAGATGAGTCTTTGTATAGAGGAATAATTTGCTCTCTATTATATCTCACTGCTAGTAGACCAGACATTATGTATGCAACATGTGTCTGTGCTAGCTACCAAGCATGCCCTAAAGAATCACATTATATTGCAGTCAAGAGGATTTTGATATATCTAAAGGGCACACCTAATCTAGGCCTTTGGTACCCTAGGAATGGAGATTTTCTACTAACAGGTTATTCAGATGTAGATTTTGCAGACTGTAAAGAAGATAGAAAAAGTACTATGGGTACATGTCAATTCCTGGGAGGAAGATTGTTATCTTGGAGCAGTAAGAAACAGACTAGTGTGGCAATATCCACAGCTGAGTCTGAATATGTGGCAGCAGGAAGTTGTTGTGCACAACTATTGTAGATTCAACATCAGCTAAGGGACTATGGTATTCAAGTAATTAGAATACCTTTATTGTGTGATTCTAAAAGTGCCATTTCAATTGCAAACAATCTT
Source organism: Platanthera zijinensis (assembly GCA_039513925.1). NCBI lineage: Eukaryota > Viridiplantae > Streptophyta > Magnoliopsida > Asparagales > Orchidaceae > Platanthera > Platanthera zijinensis. Next base: position 24,087,280 of record CM077092.1, read on the forward strand.
GTTTCACATAGTAGGACTAAGCATATAGAGATAAAATACCATTTTCTTAGAGAACATGTAGAAAAAGAAGACATCTCATTAGAATTTGTTAAAACTGATTATCAAATTGCAGACGTATTTACTAAGCCTCTGGATTAAACTAAATTCAATAGATTTAAAATTGAATTAGGAATGCTGACCATAGGTTAGTTTACCAAAAATTGGCTAAGTAAAATTGTGTCGACACATTCAGTGATAAGGTGTCGACACAGAGAATTCATGTCGACAATTCAGGAAAATTGTGTCGATACAGAGTAAATGTGTCGACACCTAAGGGACAAAGAGTCGACATATCCAGAAATGTAGTGTCAACACAACCAGAGTAATGGTGTCGACACTTACAAATTTTGTGTCGACACTTATAATAAGAGTCGACACAGAATTTCTGATGAACTGCTAAGTATCTCTTATGTCGACATATCATCAATTGGTGTCGACACATTGTAGTCAGTGCCGTGGTCGAGACAATAGAAGTTTGTGTCAACACATTCCAACAGTGTCGACACTTTTAGACAGTTTTTGCCCGCCTTTTGATCTTCTTTGATTAGAAGGGTATAAATAGGTCAAGAACTTATTCTGTCGACACGCTCACCAGGGTTTCGAGACAAAAACCTTGTGTCGACAATCTATCTCCTCTCCAATCATGCTTTCTCTTCTTTCCAATGGCGCCCAAGGTTGAAGACAATGTCAATGAAGGATATGAGTTGGTTAGTCATGCATTCGACGATGCCGACTCGGAGATCAAACAGGTCATTTCACTTCTTGCAAACAATGGATTAGAATATCTTGTCTCTAAACCTTCAAAGATATGGAAGAAAGAAGTCTTCGAGTTCTACACGGCTGCATCAATGGACTCAACAGGATTGAAGATCAAATCCTCTGTTCATGGAGAAAAAGTCAAGCTATCTCAGAAAAGATTGAGCAAGATTCTCCATCTTCCTAGAATACAAGATGAGGAAGAGGTCCCAGCCTCAAGGACCAGGGAGGCGCTTCAATGGTGTGGATTGGATCCAACCATAAAGATAGGATCTGCAATCAACAGGAAGGGCATGAATCCTCAGGGGAAATTCCTGTCTGAAATAATAGGAAAAGTGATCTTATGCAAACTAGATGGACATGATAGGATATCAGCCTATATATTCAGCCTGATGACTAGGGTGATCTTTAAGATTCAAACAAATTTGTCAGTAGTGCTGCTTGATAAGATTAAAGAAGGAATCAAGAAGCCAAACTTGGCTAGGATCATGAGTCTGTACTTGGCTGGAATAATTCCAGAGGTGATGCAACAGATTCCAGGATCAAAGATAAATCATATGAGGAGAATGGACATGAGGTTATTCTCAAGATGGGATAGAGTTCTTTCTAAATAAATGCCTGATGTGGACAGGCAAGAGCATGGTCCTGAAGATGCACAAGTCTAGGAAGATATTATATCTGCACGGGTGTAGGGGGAGCCAGTTATTATACAAGTGCAGGGGGAGCTGGAAAGTATACAAGTCCAGGACAATGCTGAGAATGCACATTTGCAGGGGGAGCCAGAGTCTGAACAGGTACAAGAGGAAAAATAATCAATTTATCAGAGGACATTGTTTCTCAAACTGATCTTGATATTTCTGGTATTGCTGCTGCTGCTGCTGAGAAAATATAATCTCCTGCTCTCACACAACAAGAATTCACTCTTGAAGAGCTATTTCCTGATCTTGGAGGAGAAGCAGATAAAATGGAGACCCTAAGATTTGAGGGGGAGCAAGTAAGGGTTGAGGGGGAGCAGGTTGATATAGAAGAAGAGCAACATATAGCTGAAAAATAAATTTCTTCCACTCCTCAAGAGAGGGTTAATATTGACAGTTCTTCAGAATCTGAGCATGAAGAAGTAAGGGAGGCAAAGAAGAGAAAATTAATGGTCTTTAAGAGAAGAAGTCAAAGCTATAAGCAGGCTTTACAAGCTACTCCTTCCCAATCATCACCTGCAATTGATTACAACAAACTTTTGGTGGATTTCCAAGTCAAAATGGATGAGCAGAGATTGCTTCTTGAAAAGTATGTGGATGAAAGCCATAAGGCTCTTCAATTTGATCTTGCATAAGATATAAAATCTATAAGATTTGAAGTTAATCAGAATAAATGAGAGATGACAGATTGCTTCCATAGGGGAGGCAATACTGTGGTATTTCTTGCCAAGCAACAAGAAGAAATAAAGAAGCAAGTGGATGAGATGACTGTTAAACAAGGCTATGTCCTTGAGAATCAAATAAGAATGAATGAAAATCTGACTGAATCACATAATATGATAGTCACTGAGTTCACAAACACTGTTGTTGCAATGACTGCTACAAGGGCTAAAGAAAAATGAAAATATGATCAGAAGCTACAAGCTGCCCTAGATGCAGTTAAAACTGCCATCACTTCATCTGAGAAGTTAATTAGTGACAAGCTTTAAAAGCTAAAGCCATTCTGTAAAGATGGAATCAATTGCCTGGATGGGCAAATAAGATTTCAGAAAGAGGACTTAAGAGATCATATGACCAGAGAAGTCATAAAGGGGGAGAGGATGCTAGTCTATGCTGGATCTGATCATGCCAAATGGGTAACCAACAACATAAGAGCCACTCTGGGATATCCACCCTTGTGTGATGATGATAATATGGCTGAGTCAGGGGTGAAACCAATTCTACTTGAAGGTGATCAACCTGAGGTTGCCCAAGTCATTTACCCTCCTGCAGATATTGAAATAGTACATCAACAAGTTGAGTTAATGTACAGCCCTCCACAACCAATTACAAATATGATTATTAAAAAGGTTGATATGCCAGATGCTGTTATCAAAGCTCAGCAAGATGCTCAGTTATCAAAGAAAAGATTCAGGGAGCAAGCTGGGCTAAAGCCAGACTTTGAGCAGTGGAGCCCCACTTCAAGGAATATCATTTTAACTGCATGGAAGGCTGTAAAAGATAAAGTACATAAAAGGGGTAAATGGTACAATGAGCAAGAATGGCAAAAGTATGAAGCCAGGCAGGAGGCCATAGTTCAACACAGGAGAAAGGCTAAGATGGGGAAGCTACCTCCTGATACTCAGGAGCCTAGCAAGTATTTTCCCAAGCCCTTTCATTATTTTGAAAGACAAAGGATCAAGGCTGATGCATAGAAGAAACTTGATTTGAAAGGCAAGAAGCCCATGGAAGATACAGAACCTCCTGCTCAGGCTCATATAATATCTGGAAAAGGGATAGTCATCAAGGAGCCTGCCCAGCCTTAGTCTTAGCTTTACTAGTTTTTGTTCAAGAACTATGTAATTGTTAGTTTGTAAAAGAAATCATTGTAAACATTTTGTAACAAACTTTTTGAGTTGATATACAAAGCATTGTTCTGTGATCATTTACTTTTACATCTTTATTCTGTGATGTAACTATGATATGTGTTTTGTTTATATAGTACTCTGTCATATAATGCTTATGTACATCATCTTGTTTATTTTCTAAGTGGTGTATATCATTGGCTAAAAGGTTATGACTTCTCCAAATAGGGGGAGATTGTTGGGTACATTGGAAAATATGTACCTGATTTGGAGAAGCCTCACTTAGCTCAATGATATACATCAAGGTGTATTTGATGTTATTTTGAGTTTATATGTGTAGGTTAAGAATGTGCTAGAATGCAGGAAAAATATTCTAAGTCCATATGTCGACACCTGAGGAAGCTGTGTCGACACTCCATTAAGATTGTGTCGACACTTGGTAATGGTTGTGTCGACACCTCAGTGAATTTGTGTCGACACCGGGAGGCAGTGTCGACACACATAAAATTATAGTCTACATCGACTGTGTCGACACCGGGAGGCTGTGTCGACACACAGAGGCAGAGTCGACAACAACTGTGTCGGCACCTGGAGGCAGTGTCGACACACGCTATGTTCTGAGTCTACATCAACTGTGTCGACACACAGGACTTATGTCGACACACAGCTGAGTCTAGACCAAGTTGATTGCTGATGAATGGTGAAGTGTTTGTGTCGACACAAATAATCAGTGTCGACACATTCTCAAGATGCAGTGCCAAAAAGCTGTGTCGACATCAATGCAGCTATGTCGACATCACCAAAGGCTGTGTCGACACTTAAGTCACTTGTGTCGACACATATTGACAGATGGTCTCGACACATTATGACAGACAGACTCGACGCTTTGCTGACATAGTCAAAGGCTCAAGAACTGTTTGAAGACTTAACAGCTGTGAGTTACAATAGGTTACTGAAGCTGTCAGACTTGTCAGAAGTTAGTTATAAACCGGATCAGCCGGTTACCATGGATGAAGTCTATAAATAGATGGATTCAGAAGAAGAAAGAGATACACATAGAGAAGACAAGTATTGTCACAACTAACACAATTAGAGATTGATCTCTGATCAAGAAAGTACAAGTCACCAAGAAGAAGATCTTCGTGAGAAGATCTAAGAAGACGTTCTGAAGTAGTTTACTATTCAGATTCTGTCTAAGTTGAATTCAATCAGAATTCAGAAGTATCTTCAAGATGTTTGGATAGAGAGAGATCCAGCTATTTCAAGACAAGCAGGAGACATTCACAGGTCTCTCAAGAAGCAGATACTGAACTAATTTGTCAAGAAGATTCAGATTTATTTCTGAAGTCTAAGAAGGAAGCTGTCAGTCAGTTATATTCAAAGAAAATCAACCCAACTAAGTTCAGATTCAAGAAGCTTTGAAGAAAGCTAAGATCAAGTTGATTTCAGCCATCAGCCTCTTCAAGAAGCTGATCAAGAAAGTTCTTATCCCTTCTCTCTCAATAGGGGTAAGAGATTAAAAAATTCCTTATCAAATTCTGTAGGATCTATTCATAGATCTGAGTTGTAAGCCTATTTTATAAAGGCTGAGTGTAGGAGATTTATTCTGTGAGGTAGGGCCGTTTATGCCTGAGTTGTAGGAGAAGGTATTCTCTGAGTTATAGGCCTTGTGGCAAGGCTGAGGTAGGGCTGTTTATGCCTGAGTTGTAGGAGAAGGTATTCTCTGAGTTGTAGGCCTTGTGGCAAGGCTGAGGTAGGGCTTGTTAGCCTGAGTTGTAGGAATCCTTCTTGATTCTGAGCTGTAGGATCTGAAGATCTGAGTTAAAGGAAGAAGTTAGGCCGACTCTAGCATACTACTAGATAGGTGAAGGGGGAAAGTGGATGTACCCAGACCTTGGGGAACCACTATAAATCTGTGTGCAATCTGTGATGTGTGTATGATTGTGATTGTTGTGATGTGTTAGCTATAGAAATATCTGATTTATTCAAAGAACTGTAGTTATATTCTGCCTTAAGTTAAATCAAGGAAATGTACCTATTCACCCCCCCTCTAGGTGTTTAGGTAGTCTTGAAAGTAAAACTATCAAGAAGCAGCGGCAGAAGGTAGTGGGTGAGATCTCCCCAGACAAGATCTACCAGGGCGAGCCCTGTTCCTTGACTAGGTGAGTGCGGGACGATTCAGCGAGGTGGAGGTGCGAGACCGCCCGACTCGCCCGACAGGGGAGGGAAGACCCTTCAGCGAGTTAGTCTCATCCGCCCCAGTTCAAGAGGGGTTCCGAGAGCCAGAAATATCCTACTATATTGGAAGGGACGATCCGGTCCAGCACATCAAGTGGTTTGAGGATTTGGTTTCGATCAGGTAGATGTAAGATGCATTCAAGTGTCGGCTCTTCGTCATCACCCTCAAGGAGAAGGCGAGGGATTGGTTCCATCAGCTTCCGTTCAGCTCCATCTAGTGCTTCGAGGACCTGCGCTGGAGGTTCTTGTTGAGGTTCACAACTTCCAAGAAGAGGAAGAAGGAGTCAGAGTCTCTGTCCCTCATCAAGCAGAGAGTGAATGAAATGATGGGGAGCTACGTAGACCGGTTCCAGGAGGAGGTCCTCCAGGTTCAGAAGATGCCCGGGCACGCCCTCATTGTGGACTTCACCCTAGAGCTGCAGCAGGTAGGGGTGGGCATAAGGTCTGGCAGACCCCGGCCGGGCCCGAGCTTGGTTTTTGACGGGCTCGTGTCGGGCTCAGGAGGAGGCCTGTCTAGGCCCTGTAGGCCGGGTTAGGCCCAGGCCGAGCCTGGGTTTGGCCCGGCTAAAAAATATATATAATTATTTTAATAAAATATTTATTTTTAAAATAAAATTAACATTATTAATTTAGGCAAAAATTTTAAAAAAACAATTACATTATTATTTAAAAAAACAATTACAAATTTACAAGCTCAAAAAATTTTATAATAAAATTTTAAAAAATACAAATCTAAAAATAAAAAAAAATTGCACTTAAGAAAAATACGGTACTCGATGTCTCAATCACTCGAAACTCGAAGTTGTCGTTTCAGGTTTGATCTTCACCGGCCAAATTTAGGTTGTTTAGCTCGTCTTCAACCTTGGACGAGCTATCTTCGATCGATGCGACGTATTGTCTCTTCTTCATAGCATCCAGGTGGTCCTTATAACATATGCAAATTTCTAAAGACTCGTCGCTATCCTGCCACTTAAAGAAAATGCAGACTCTGAATCTACTGTACTTGTTTGGATTGTTAGTAAATCTCGGACCATGAAAGCCATAACAGGATACGTATTAATTTTATTTTTCCACCATTCTAAAATATCAAAAATTTTTATTTCATTTGAACTCATAAAATCTTGAAATTATGTTTTCGTATATAATCCTAATTCATTTAAAGTACTTAACATTCTTTGTTTTTGCGGGCTGCTAATTCTAAAATTTTATTTTTAAAACTATCTTTTGTTTTAGGTTGTGTGTTTTCTTCTCTAAGTCGCGATCCATATAGCTGATCTTAATAATTATAAAATTCGGTAAAATCATTATTAAATTTTGAAACACTTACATATCATAATACATAGATGTTTGATTTAAATTCAAATTACTATTTATTTCTTCTATAAGATTTTCTATGTCATATACATCTATTAAAAAATTTAAAGCCGGCGCATGAAAACATAGCAAGTATTTCTCTATAATTTTTTAAAAAAATTTCTTCTATTATTTTAATTAACGGACGCCAACTTTCATATTTTTTATAAACGCTAAATTTTTCTGCTACTAATACAAAATTTTCGATAACCAGTGGACACGTCGGATAGTAAACGCCGGATAAAATAGTTGTTGATCTATAAAAAACTTCAAGTAAATCCATATAACTTTCAATCACATCCCAATCAGAATCTTGAAGATCATGCATTTCAGGCATACTATAAAATTCCATTAGTTGTGTTTTTTGTCGCACGACTCATTTTAACATTTTATAAGTTAAATTCTATCTTATAGGCATATCAAATTCAGGTTTTAAAAATTTATGACCTTATAAGTTATAAATTTTTTAAAATCTTGTTTTCGCTTTTTATACCTGTAAATGTATTTTAACATAATACGAATTTTATTAATATAAAGTTCCATATATGTTAAACTATCCTGGACAACTAGATTTAAAACATGACATACACAACTAGTATGAAAAAAAATTCTGTTTAATATTGGGTTCAAATCTCGTTTTAAATACTCGATTGATACCGTATTATTAGTAGCATTATCAAAAGAAATACTAATAATTTTATCTTTAATTTTAAATTCACGAATACATTTAGTAATTACGTGATAAATAGCTTGACCTGTATGTGGATTTTAAAACATTCAAAATATATAATACGTTTATTTAGCTCCCACGAATCGAAATCGATCCAATGACACGTAATACACATATACGATAATCCTGCTTTAATATTGCTACTCCAGACATCACTCGTTAGACTAACTCTATCGTCGAAAATTTCAAAATAATTAATTAAATATTGTTTTGATTGTAAATAAGTTTTATATACATCACGCTTAAGTGTAGATCTACTTATCTGCTGATATTTTGGTTGAAGTCCTGCATGTATGTAGTATGTCTCATCCTCATTGTTGTAGTGTCCGGACGGTAATCTTCGTTTGATAACGTTCTCCATTTGCAGCTCTCGTTGATGCATTTGATTGTACGTCCAAATTTGCCCACCTGCCGCAATTTGTGCTTGACTTGTCTCTGGGGCTTGTTTAGCCAGACACGATTTGATATATCGCGCAAGCGTCGAATTCCCGCTAATGGTCAGAAGTTTGGAGCAAGTGTTTGCACTTCGTCTTAAATTCTGTGCCCACACACACTTTTTCAAAGTGCTCCCAGACTAGAGCCATGTGCTTCTGCTCCACAATTTTATGCGCGACGAATGTCGAGGACACTGGCATCGAAGGGAAGACGACATCGAACAAGAAGAAAAATTTGGGAAGTAAGAGAGAGAGAGAGAGTATGAGAGTAAGAGAGAGAGAGTATGAGTGAGAGAGAGAGTATGAGAGTGAGAGAAAGAGTGATCGGATGGGGGGGGGGGGGTAGAGGTAAGGGGTTATATAATTATATAGAATTTAAAATAAATAAATTTTTTTAAAAAAAAAACAATGAAAAGCAGCCTAGGCAGCCTATTTGTTGCCTAGGCTGCTGCTTTTTCCTGGCAGGCTGCAAGGAAATGACTTAATGTTATTTCCTGGCAACAGGTAATTTCCTGGTAGCTTGCCAGGAAAGCCAAGCCTTAACGGCTCTTAACGACTCTTTTTAAAGAGCGGTTAAGGCTCTTAACGGCTCTTTTTAAAGAACCGTTAAGGCAACCGTTGGGCTTGGGCCAGGCTTCTTCAACCCTGTCCCAGGCTTTGCCCGACCTAGTCCCAGGCCAGGCTAAAGTCCGGGTTTTGCCCAGGCTTAGCCCGGGCTGGGCACCATGCCAGGCTACACGCTGAAAACTTGGCATGGTTAGGCCTTCAAAGCCCGGCGTGGGCCTGGATCGGGCCTGGGCCTTTCAGGCTTTTTCCAGGTCGGGCCTAGGCCGTCCCGGTTTTTATGCCCACCACTAGCAGCAGGGGTTCCTTGAGATGGAGCTGAAGCGGGTGCCTCTGATGTCTTTCAAGAAGCTGATGGAGAGGGTTGCCCAGGAAGTCGAGGGGGAGGCGTCGAACCTGGCATTTGCTACGAAGCTAGCCAGATGGGCTATAGAGGAGGAAAAGGAGCTATGAGGTGGCAAGGGAAGGAGGCCAGGAGGGCGGAGCCCAGGCAGAGAGAGCTGCAGCAGCAGCAGCCAAGGTGGGTTCGTTAGGAGCCGAATAATTAGCTAGGCTGGAGGCAGCCAAAGTGGCAGGACCAGGACCGGAGGAGAGGTTTCCACTAAGGAGACAACCGCCAAGGAGGGCAAGGATAGTTCAACCCTCCAGATTAAAGGCAGGGCCAGAGACCTCCTCTCCCCGATCAACATCAGGCTATGGTGATAGCCCTGTGGAGGAGGAGGAGAGGCTTCTAGAGGAGGAGGCCGGGAGGTAGAGCGGAACTGCAATACTGTGACTTCCACCAGGAGGAAGGGCACGCGACGGCTACCTGCATAGAGTTCCTGGAGGTGAGGGGAGCCAGGGGACAAGCCCCACAGCAGCAGCAACACCGTCAGGAGTGTTGGTACCCTAGTTTGTTTTGAGTTCAGTCCTCTCCTTTGTGCCCTTGACCCAAGAAATATCTATGGTCAATGGTTAGGAGTCTAGCTGTAGAGTCCTCGCTTTTCCAAACTGAGATTTTGGTTAAGTAGGTTTTTCGTTCAACTATAGTCGAACTCCGTTCGACTATCGTCTATCGGCTGATCGACGATCGTCTATCAGTTGGTCGACGCTTTGTCTGCGCTGATAGTTCGACTATCTGTTGATAGTTCGACTATCTGTTCTGCGCTGATAGTTCGACTATCTGTTGATAGTTCGACTATCTGTTCTGCGCTGATAGTTCGACTATCTGTTGATAGTTCGACTATCTGTTCTGCGCTGATAGTTCGACTATCTGTTGATAGCTCGACTATCTATTCTGCGCTGATAGTTCGACTATCTGTTGATAGTTCGACTATCTGTTCTGCGCTGGTAGTTCGACTATCGGTTGATAGGTCGACTATCTGTTCTGCGCTGATAGTTCGACTATCGGTTGATAGGTCAACTATCTGTTCTGCGCTGGTAGTTCGACTATCTGTTGATAGATCGACTATCTGGTTTGTTTTGATAGTTCAACTATCTTTTGATAGATCGACTATCTGTTTTCTGAGGTAGGTCGACTATCTGCTTGATAGTTCGACTATCTCTGTGCGCGTGATAGCTCGACTATCTGTCCTAGATAGATCGACTATCTGATAGTTCGACTATCTGTCCTGATAGTTCGACTATCTGCTGCGGTAGCTCGACTATCTGTTTGATAGCTCGACTATCTGGATCGTTCGACTATCTGCCCGATAGTTCGACGATCTCCTGGCGTCGTTCGACGATCTTCGAAGGTCGTTCGACGTTTTCTGTCTGCCTTTGTATTTTGTATTTATTTATTATATTTATTTAATTAATACATTTTCTGGCACAGTATTTTAAGCTGTTTGATAATATTTCCAGGCATTATTTGCTCTATTCTTTTTGCCTGAGTTCAAATCTGTTTAGATAAAGTTGTTTGTCTTATTAGCTGTCATTTTAATTTACTTTATCTGCTGACAGCCCTTTATAGCCGTTAGACTGAAAAGTCTTCTTTTGCTATAAAGAGATTATTTCTGATGTGACTTTATTTAGTCTATCTGATTATTTGATTTAAGCCTGCAGCTTCTTAGAAAGAGGTTTATTCCTTTTTATAGAATGTTTTGCTGCAGAGATATTTCTGTCTTCTTGATATTTACAGCCCAGGTCTCAAGGCTAAGTAGAAGACAAATAATTCAAATGGAAGAGAGCCGTTGCTTGCTGATAATATATAAAGAACCCTTTGTAGAAGGATTCAAGCTAGTTAATTGAAGCTAGTGTTACTCACATATTAAAAAGCACTCAAGCCTTCATCAAGCTCAAGCCTCCTGCTCTCAGAAATCTCCATCTAACTGAGAAGTGTTAAGATCTTCATCTCTTCTTCACCTGAGTTCTCCTGCTTTCAGGAAGTTCAACTCAGAGTCTCTTTGAAGAAGAAGAAGAAGAAGATTGCTGCTTGAAGAACTTTGATTTTATTATTTCCTTTCTTCTTGTAGCTTTTTCCTTCAGAACTTTCTGAAGAGTTTCTCTGCACTGAAGCAAGACTTCACCTGGACATTCTTGAGCCAGGGGGAGCCTTGATTCTTTAGAGCATTCTAGCTCAGTGCAAGCTTTTTGTGCTTCTCTAATCTATTGTAAAATAGAGAAGACATCTTAACCTTCTTCCCCCTCCTGTACAGGGTTATTACTCCCTTCAAAAGTATCCCTTGATGGCAGGGCACCTGATCAAAAACCTGTGCTTGGTTTTTAGACACCTGATCAAAAGTCTAAAGGGTTTCTGGATCTACCTGAAGAAGATCCTGTTGGTGGCAGGGCACCTGATCAAAAACCTGTAGTGGATTCCTACCGTTTGGGTAGAAGAGTGGACGTACCCAAGTTGTTTGGGGAACCACTTAAATTCCTTGTGTCGTCTGGCTTGTTTATTATATTTCCTGTACTGTGGCTGTGAATAGATATAACTAGGTTGCTAGTTGCTGTTTAGGTTTTCCAAGCTTTAACTGTAATTACAGTTAGCTTGTGTTTGTACACATCACTTGTGTTAGGCTTTAAGGTTAAATCAATATCTATAATCTTTTCATTCCGCACTTCACTCCAAGGGAGTTGAGTAGACAGTTAAGTTTTGTATTGTGCAAAATTTGATTACTCTATTCACCCCCCCTCTAGAGTAGTATCTATCCCTTCACTTTCAATTGGTATCAGAGGGAGGTTGACTGACTGTATAGGCTAACACCTAAGTCACAAGATCCTGATAGATACCAAGAGCTTATAGATATTCACTATCATGGCCCAATCCAAGGATTATTCTAGCACCAGACCTCCAGCATGCAACTTAGCAAAGTTTGGCATCTGGAAGGCAAGGATTAAATTATATATGAACTCTATTGATGAGAGTATTTTTGCTTCTATTTTGTCAGGTCCCCCAAGAGCACCTGCTGCAGCCACTGCCTCATCGTCTGATATGAGTGCAGTGCCTCCTCCAGACTATAATGATGAATACAAGAAGGCCAAAATTGCTGATGCCAAGGCAATGAACATACTGGCTCAGACAATGTCTGATGAGGTGTTCCAGAAGGTGGCTGACTGCTCCTCAGCAAAGGCCATGTGGGACACACTGAACCAGATTGTAGCTGGTTCAGCTGATGAAAGGAAGGACAGGAGGTCCAACCTTATCTCACAGTATGAGAACTTCAAGAAAACTGATGCTGAATCAGTTGAGGCTATGTACACCAGGCTCAGCTCAATCATCAATGAGCTGAGGACCCTGGATAAGGACATATCATTGACAGAGGTCAATGATAAGATTCTTATGTGCTTCCCTAGCACATGGGATCTAAGAATCTGGCCCATCAAGGAAGCCAGAAGCACCAATGAGATTTCAACTGAAGCTCTCCTCGGCAAGCTCAAGTCTTTTGAGCAAGTGCTGAAGACCAGAGAAGCAGAAGCTGAAGCCAAGACCCCCACTCCAACAAGAAAAAAGCAATCTCTTGCTCTTAAGGCTGCAGATGTTTCTGAAGGCAGCCAATCCAATGAGGAACTTATGGCACTGTTTGCCAAGAGGTTTCTCAAGATGGGGAGAAAGGAGTTCAGAAAGAAGTCTTCACGCTATGAAGACAAACCAAGGTATGATCGATCTCCTGCTAAAGAAATTATTTGCTATGGTTGCAGGAAGCCTGGACACATTTTGCCAGAGTGTCCAGAGGAGAAGAATAAGGAAAAGAGAAAAGACAAAGAACAACACAGGAAGCACTCCAAGCCATCCTCCTACAAAAACAAGAAGAAGGAGAGAGGTTTCATTGCTGAAACCTGGAGTGATTCTGATGAAGAATCATCCTCATCAAGCTCCAGTGAAGATGAGGAAGAGAAGAAGGCCAAAGAAATTTGCCTAATGGCAATAGATGCCTGCAGCAACCACTCTGCTGCAGAGAGTTCTGATTCTGATGAAGAGATGCCTACTGAAGATGAGGTACTTTCATCTTATGATTTTACTTCAGAAGAGTTTAAGCTAGAATTTAAATCTTTGTGTTTAGATTTAATTAGTTCAGAAAAAGAAATAAAAGAACTTAGAAATAGGCTAGCTGACTCAGAATTAATAGCCTCTGAAAACATTAGGTTAAAGGAAGATCTCACTACTTGTAGTGAAGAAATTAAATTTCTTAAAATAGAATTAGCTAAGTCTAAGATATTAGAAGAATCCCTCAATGGTAGAAGCCTTAAGCTGTTAGAAATTACCAGCATGACCAACACTAGGTCAGGTAATGATAAATTAGGCTTAGGAGCTTCTCCCAGTGAACCTCCAGTCTTGCTTAAAAATAATCTTTCAACTCCAGTGAACTTCATTTCAGCTAGTGGAAAGAAGAACACTGAGCAAGTAAACCTTGTAAATAAAACCCTAAATAAAGCTAAGAGAGAAAAGAGAAAGAAGTTTTTCAAAGAAATGCAAAGAGCGTCGAACGCCGCTCGACGATCGGATGCTCCATGGTCGAACGAAGCTCGATGATCTGAGCGCCCATCGTCGAACGTCGATCGACGATTTCAACATGATTTTCAAAATCATAATCAGTATCATAGAAACCTAAATGAAAATAGAAACCCTAGGTTTGTTGACCCATCATCTGCATGGAGAATCCCACCTAGGAGATCTCACCCACTAGGTTATCACCCTCAGCCTGCATTTTCTTATATCTCCAGTTTTTCTTATGTGAAAAACAAGGGACCCAAGGTTACCTGGGTCCACTCTGTCTAAATAGTTGTTTTGCAGGTGAAGGCCTATCCAATCACTCTAAATAAGTGGTATTTGGATAGTGGATGCTCTAAGCATATGACAGGAAACAAAGGGCTTCTGTCAAAGTACAAAGCTAAGCTCGGCCCAAAGGTTATCTTTGGAGACTCCAGCTGTGGTCAGACAGAAGGCTATGGCAAGATCACCATTGGAGCAGTTACATTCAAGAGAGTTGCTTATGTCAATGGACTAAAGCATAACCTGATTTCCGTCAGCCAGCTATGTGATGCTGGCTACCAGGTTTCTTTTTCTAACTCCTCTTGCAATATTACTTTAAATAATAATGTTGTTTTAATAGGTAATAGAATAGGCAATATATATTTAGTAGATTTTAATTCATCTCACTCTGAAATCTGCCTGTTTAATGAATTAACCCTTAATAATAATTCTTTATGGCATAAAAGGCTTAGTCATGTAAACCTTAAGAATATATCTAGGTTATCTAAGCACAACCTTGTTAGAGGTTTACCTTCTTGCCCCTACAAGAAGGAGAGCCTATGCAAGGCTTGTCAGCTAGGCAAGCAAACCAAGAATTCATTTAAATCTGTTAATAAAAGTGATTCTCCTAGAATCCTGTATTTATTACATTTGGATCTTTTTGGCCCAATAAATGTACAGAGTCTAGGAGGGAAGTATTACACATTAGTAATTGTAGATGACTTCTCTAGGTTCAGTTGGGTTTTCTTTTTGAGAACTAAGTCTGATAACTTCAAAGCCCTTACAGACTTTCTACTTTGTGTGCAGACTGAGTACTCTACTCATGTGGCCTTGATCAGAAGTGATCATGGTACTGAGTTTGACTCTCTTCTCATGCAAGAATTCTGTGAGAGAGAAGGTATCAAACATAGCTTCTCAGCTCCTAGAACTCCCCAACAAAATGGGGTAGTTGAAAGGAAGAATAGAACACTAATTGAAGCTGCTAGCACATTGTTGGCAGATGCTAACATGCCTCTATCCTATTGGGCAGAAGCTGTTAGTACAGCTAACTATGTCTTGAATATAAGTTTGATACACAAACTTAAGTGTAAAACTCCTTATGAGTTGCTTAAAGGAAAGAAACCAAAAATTAATTACTTTAGAATTTTTGGCTGTATTGTGTATATTCATAACAATAATAAAGAATATATTAGAAAATTTGAAGCAAAAGCTTCAATGGGAATCATGCTTGGATATTCCCAAGTAAGCAAAGCTTATAGGGTGTATAACAAATCAACCTGTAAGATAGAAGAATCTGTGCATGTATCATTTGATGAGCATCAGATGTTTTACAAGGAGAAAGAAAATTCTCCTTCCTCCAGTTCTTTGCAGGTACCTGATGCCCCTCAAGAAATCCTTCAACTATCAACTCTTCAGATCACTGAATCAGACAGTGATGAAGACATTGCTGAAGCTGTTGAAGCTGTTGCTGTACCACCAACAGTAGATCAAATTCCTCCTGAGGAATTAATCCCAACTATTGCTGAAGATCACATCCCACCTGCTGATATTGTCACACTTAGAGATCACCCCACATCTCAAGTGATTGGAGACATATCAGCTGGTGTGCAAACAAGACATCAATTAAGACAGGATGTGATGCATGCTTGTTTCCTCTCACAGGTTGAGCCCCTCACCTTTAAAGATGCAGAGCTAGATCCCCACTGGATCATTGCAATGCAAGAGGAGCTCAATCAATTTGAAAGATGTAAAGTTTGGACTTTGGTTCCAAGACCTAAAGGCCAACTGATCATAGGCACCAAGTGGGTGTATAGAAACAAGTTAGATGCAAATGGAATAATAGTAAGGAATAAAGCTAGGCTTGTAGCTCAGGGCTACAGACAGGAGGAAGGTATAGACTATGACCAAACCTTTGCTCCTGTTGCAAGGCTAGAAGCAATAAGGATCTTCTTGGCCTATGCAGCCTTCATGAAGTTTAAGGTGTTCCAAATGGATGTCAAAAGTGCATTCCTAAATGGTGAGCTTAAGGAAGAGGTGTTTGTTGAACAACCACCAGGGTTTGTTTCTTCAACTCAGCCTTCTCATGTTTTTAAGTTGCAGAAAGCTCTTTATGGACTAAAGCAAGCTCCTAGGGCCTGGTATGAGACTCTAGCTAGTTTCCTGTTAGAGCACAACTTCACTAGGGGAGTAGTTGATAGAACCCTTTTCGTCAAGCATCACAAGGACACAATCCTGTTAGTTCAGGTGTATGTAGATGATATTATCTTTGGCTCCACTGATCCCAAACTGTGTAAAAAGTTTTCCAACTTGATGCACTCTAAGTTTGAGATGAGTAGCATGGGTGTGCTGTCTTACTTTCTTGGTCTCCAAGTTAAGCAAGATGTTGATGGTATCTTCATCTCCCAATCCAAATATGCCAAGGAATTGGTAAAGAAATTTGGGATGGCTGATGCTTCAGCAATGCCTACACCCATGGCTACTAATATAGTTATTGATTCTGATGATCACGGCAAGCCAGTTGATCAAAAGACTTATAGGGCCATTGTTGGTTCCCTATTATATCTAACTGCAAGTAGGCCAGATATAATGTTTGCTACATGCCTTTGTGCTAGATTCCAGGTCAACCCCAAGGAATCTCATCTGATTCTTCTAAAGAGAATCCTGAGATACCTGAAAGGATGTCCAAATCTAGGACTTTGGTACCCAGCTGAGTCAGAGTTTGAATTAATTGGATATTCTGATTCTGACTATGCTGGGTGCAGAGTTAACAGGAAGAGCACCTCAGGAACTTGCCAGTTCCTGGGAGAGAGATTGGTCTCTTGGTTCTGTAAGAAGCAGGCTTCTGTCTCAACTTCAACTGCAGAGGCTGAATATATAGCAGCTGCCAGTTGTTGTTCACAGATCCTGTGGATTCAAAACCAGCTTGTGGATTATGGTTACTCACACAAGAACACCAAGATCATGTGTGATAGTACCAGTGCTATTTCATTTGCACAAAATCCAGTGCACCACTCTAGAACCAAGCACATTGAGATTAGGCACCATTTCCTGAGAGATTGTGTGGAAAAGAACAAGATCTGTCTTGAGTTCATATCCACTGAGTTTCAGAGAGGTGATATATTCACCAAGCCTTTAGATGAACAGAAGCATCTGTTCTTTTTAGTCCAACTAGGCATGATCAATGGACGAGACTAAGTGTGACGATATCTGCCTATGTTGAGGTCTGCTTGAAGATCGTCGAATGATGATCGAAGATCGTCGAACGGATTGAGCCTATCGTCGACCTCTGGTTAATGATAGTTTATCTGTTTGAAGATCGTCGATCGACGTTCGACCATCGTCGAACAGGCTGAGCTTATCGTCGATCTCTACTCGACGACAGCTTGTTGCTTGTGAAGCCAGAATTAGCCGAACGATGGTTCGACTATTCTGCTTCTGAGCCGATCGTCGAACGGCCGTTCGACTATCGGTTCAAGATCTTTTTAATAGATCGACTATTTCCGGTCCAATATAAAGCCGATAGTCGACCTAGGTTAAAAGATCGTGTGCTTTATCGTCGACGGAGCGTGCCCTTTCGCATTCTGCTTTCCCGCTTGCGATTTTCTGGCGCTTCGTCTTTCTCGTTCTCTCTCCAGCTTTCTCGTGCTTTCTCCGGCGAATCCATGGCGATTTCCCCAGCTGTTCTAGCCGTAATAAAGTTTGACGCCGGATTCAGTGTGGATTTCGAAGCTTTCAGCAGTTGCGATGCCGGAATCGTGGAAGTTCTCCAGCTCTGCAGGGATCAAGGTTTGGAGAAGCTGATGTCTGAAAGGATCAAGATCAATATTCCAGAAATAAAAGAATGGGCTTTCACGTCGTCTTCCACAGACGAATCGATGATCGGTACCATCGGCGGAGTAGAAGTGATCCTGACTCCGGCCGTTCTTTCTGATGTTTTTGGTTTAGTTATTGGTGACGAAGATTATGAGCAAGACGCTCAGGAGTTTGGAAGGATGCTGGTCGAGCTGGGACATGCCGAGGGCATTCCCACCAAGCTGCTCAAGGTAAACTTCCCCTTCAAGATCAAGTTCCTCGCTGAGGTAGTAGGAAAAGTGATTCTGGGCAAGCACTCTGCCCATGATAATATAACAAGACAGCAATTCGCACTTATGTGTGCAATTGTTAATCGAAAGAGGATCGATTGGGCTGCTGTTCTGTTTGATTTAATCAGGAAGAAGACAGGAAAGAAGGAAGTCACCCTGGGAAGGGTTATTGGAATTTTCCTTAAGGAGAAATTCCCCCAGCTGCTGAGTTCTGCCGCAACTACCATCAATGCCAGCAAGAAGATGGATCCCCATCTGTTCTCAAAGTGGAAGAGGACGTTTGTGAAATCTGCTCCAGCACAATCTGAGGACACAAGGACTGCATCAGTCGCTCCTCAACCTATTGAAGCTGGCTCAGCTATTCCTTCCTCCTCCTCTGTTTTGCCGTCTACCTCAGTTGAAGTACCATCAACTTCTGCTGAGGTACGACCCTCTTCTTCTGCTGCACCTGAAACAACCGTGGTTGTTCCTCTGTCTCCTCCAGCTTCTCCTCTACCTGCTCATCTGGCTAGGATATCTGCTCCTAGCTTTGATTTGTTAGGATCAGAGAGAATTCTTACTCCTCCTGAATCTCCAATTCATTCTCCAATTCATTCCCCAATAAATTCTCCTGCTCCATCTCCTGCTAGATCCCCTGTTCACACCATCCTCCATCCCAGCACATCTACCATATCTGCTGCAGCTCCATCCACCTCCCTTCCATCATCTTTTGAAATCACTCCTGACTTCATCTCCCGCATTGTGGAGCTGATTACCCCATCAATCAAAACCATGATTGACGAGGCAATCGCTCCCCTTGCTGCCTCCATTGATCTACTATCTGCCTCCATCAAATCCCTCTCCAAATCAGCTAAGCCATCTTCCTCTAGGGGCCTGGTTTCAGTACCCACTGAAATTAGGCAGGGGGAGATGTTCAATGAAGATGTCTCAGGCCTTCCTGCCTCTCCTTCAGTTGTGAAAGATTCAGTCTTATCTGCCCAGCCAGAATCCGCTCAAGTTGAGCCAGAAGAAGTTCCAGATGTTGTTATGACTGTTCAGGAAGAGACAGCTCCTGCTGAGGAAGAGTTTGTTCCAGCTGAGGAAGAGTTAGTTCCAGCTGAGGAAGAGATTGCTCCAGTTAAGCAAGTTGTAGCTCCAGTTTTGACTGAGAAGGAAATATCAGATGGAATCCTGCTATCAGAAATTGCAGTGAAAGTATGCTTAGAAGATCTAACCTCTCCTATGATTGCCAGATTCCTGGAAGGAATCATAACCTCTTATCTAAATGAATCATGGGAAATGGTTAAATATGAAGGTAATTCCCTAATCCGATTTATTGATGAGTCAATTTATTTGCTTGCTGGTGAATACCTTGAAGGAATGATTCAAGCTTATTTAGCAGATCTGTGTTCTTGATTCTACAGATATTATTAAAGAAGATTTAACTGCTCAAATCATAGCAGTAGTTTCTGAGGCTGACCCAAGTATTCCTGCTACTCAAGTAGACCCTGAGTTGGAATCCTTCTTAGATAATAAAGAAGATGAGTCTGAGAAAGAGGAAATCAAAGTTGATTCTCCTGTTTTAAGTTTGGAAGAAATTCAAGCAAGGGCTGCTTGGGAATTGAGAGTAAAATCTTTAAAAGAGAAAGAATCAGAAGAGGTGCAATGTGAAAAGTCATCCATCTAGGATGACTCTCCAGGTTTAGATTTAGACTCCCTTCTGGCTATGGATGCCATGGAAGAAGAAAAAGAAAAGTCTGCCTCAAAGCTTAAAGAAAAGGCTGTCTCAGAAGCCTATGATCCCTATGAGAACCCTCCATCATCCCATTCTGATGATGATGATGATTCAGATGTTTCTGAAAAGTCAAAGAAAAGGAAATCTGCTGCAAAGAAAAGAAAAGCTGCTCCTCCTCCACCTCCAAATAAGGATAATGACATTCCCTACTACATTTTGAAGGGCATTGACCCCAAATCCAAGGATTTTAAGCATTGGATGTGGTTTTCAAAAAATCAGCAAAAAGAAAGGAAGAGAACTAAGAGGTATGACAGTCCAGTCTCCAGATGGACTCCCAAAGGTCCTCCTCCACCTCCAGGTGCAGGAGCCTCTGGGAATCTACCTGCTAATCAATCTGCCGCCTATGGAAAATCTGCGTCTGCTCAGCCCCAATCAAGACAAGGTCATCAAAGTTCTCAAAGCAAATCATCTTATGGCTCTCAAAGACAAGCGAAGGAGGTTGTGGCCCAAAGACCAACTTTTTCCCCACCTCCTTCTCCAGTTCACTCTGAGAAAAGTATTTCGAAAGGTAAATAGTTTACAGTGTTTTAAAACCTTCTAGCAAGTCCCTTTTGCTAAGTTTATTCTAATGTCTTATCTAGATAAAACAGCTAATGCTGCTTCTCCAGAGCCCGTATATGAAAATCCTGAGCTCGATCCTAATTTTAGGATGGCTCGCTTTCAAGAGCTTGTAGGAGCAGCCCAAATAAGAAAAGCAAGAGCCGAAGGTAAAGATACGACTGGTTTTATTACCATGTCAACTTATAGAAAGAAAGAATTTGAAAAATTCCAAGTCAATCCTGAGATATTTGATCCAGCAAAGTACATGGAGAAACATCCTGAAGCTGTTGTCCCCAGAGCTACAGAGCTAAAGATTCTTGGAGTGCAGGATTTGAAGATGTCAAAGAAGGAATCAGATGACCCTCTTCGAAAAATTTCTTTTGTCTCTAGTTCGTCTAATCCTTTACCTGATCCTAAAGATTCTTAATAGTTTGATTAAACTGCTGTGATATATTTGATTATTTGTTTATCTGATTGATAATCTGCCAGTTTATTGTTAACTATTTGCTGAATTTATTTTTAGTATTCTTTTGCTAGTTGTTTTAGATTTTGAGAGACTTAACTCAAATAGGGTTAGATTGTTGGTACCCTAGTTTGTTTTGAGTTCAGTCCTCTCCTTTGTGCCCTTGACCCAAGAAATATCTATGGTCAATGGTTAGGAGTCTAGCTGTAGAGTCCTCGCTTTTCCAAACTGAGATTTTGGTTAAGTAGGTTTTTCGTTCGACTATAGTCGAACTCCGTTCGACTATCGTCTATCGGCTGATCGACGATCGTCTATCAGTTGGTCGACGCTTTGTCTGCGCTGATAGTTCGACTATCTGTTGATAGTTCGACTATCTGTTCTGCGCTGATAGTTCGACTATCTGTTGATAGTTCGACTATCTGTTCTGCGCTGATAGTTCGACTATCTGTTGATAGTTCGACTATCTGTTCTGCGCTGATAGTTCGACTATCTGTTGATAGTTCGACTATCTGTTCTGCGCTGATAGTTCGACTATCTGTTGATAGCTCGACTATCTGTTCTGCGCTGATAGTTCGACTATCTGTTGATAGTTCGACTATCTGTTCTGCGCTGGTAGTTCGACTATCGGTTGATAGGTCGACTATCTGTTCTGCGCTGATAGTTCGACTATCGGTTGATAGGTCGACTATCTGTTCTGCGCTGGTAGTTCGACTATCTGTTGATAGATCGACTATCTGGTTTGTTTTGATAGTTCGACTATCTTTTGATAGATCGACTATCTGTTTTCTGAGATAGGTCGACTATCTGCTTGATAGTTCGACTATCTCTGTGCGCGTGATAGCTCGACTATCTGTCCTAGATAGATCGACTATCTGATAGTTCGACTATCTGTCCTGATAGTTCGACTATCTGCTGCGGTAGCTCGACTATCTGTTTGATAGCTCGACTATCTGGATCGTTCGACTATCTGCCCGATAGTTCGACGATCTCCTGGCGTCGTTCGACGATCTTCGAAGGTCGTTCGACGTTTTCTGTCTGCCTTTGTATTTTGTATTTATTTATTATATTTATTTAATTAATACATTTTCTGGCACAGTATTTTAAGCTGTTTGATAATATTTCCAGGCATTATTTGCTCTATTCTTTTTGCCTGAGTTCAAATCTGTTTAGATAAAGTTGTTTGTCTTATTAGCTGTCATTTTAATTTACTTTATCTGCTGACAGCCCTTTATAGCCGTTAGACTGAAAAGTCTTCTTTTGCTATAAAGAGATTATTTCTGATGTGACTTTATTTAGTCTATCTGATTATTTGATTTAAGCCTGCAGCTTCTTAGAAAGAGGTTTATTCCTTTTTATAGAATGTTTTGCTGCAGAGATATTTCTGTCTTCTTGATATTTACAGCCCAGGTCTCAAGGCTAAGTAGAAGACAAATAATTCAAATGGAAGAGAGCCGTTGCTTGCTGATAATATATAAAGAACCCTTTGTAGAAGGATTCAAGCTAGTTAATTGAAGCTAGTGTTACTCACATATTAAAAAGCACTCAAACCTTCATCAAGCTCAAGCTCCTGCTCTCAGAAATCTCCATCTAACTGAGAAGTGTTAAGATCTTCATCTCTTCTTCACCTGAGTTCTCCTGCTTTCAGGAAGTTCAACTCAGAGTCTCTTTGAAGAAGAAGAAGAAGAAGATTGCTGCTTGAAGAACTTTGATTTTATTATTTCCTTTCTTCTTGTAGCTTTTTCCTTCAGAACTTTCTGAAGAGTTTCTCTGCACTGAAGCAAGACTTCACCTGGACATTCTTGAGCCAGGGGGAGCCTTGATTCTTTAGAGCATTCTAGCTCAGTGCAAGCTTTTTGTGCTTCTCTAATCTATTGTAAAATAGAGAAGACATCTTAACCTTCTTCCCCCTCCTGTACAGGGTTATTACTCCCTTCAAAAGTATCCCTTGGTGGCAGGGCACCTGATCAAAAACCTGTGCTTGGTTTTTAGACACCTGATCAAAAGTCTAAAGGGTTTCTGGATCTACCTGAAGAAGATCCTGTTGGTGGCAGGGCACCTGATCAAAAACCTGTAGTGGATTCCTACCGTTTGGGTAGAAGAGTGGACGTACCCAAGTTGTTTGGGGAACCACTTAAATTCCTTGTGTCGTCTGGCTTGTTTATTATATTTCTGTACTGTGGCTGTGAATAGATATAACTAGGTTGCTAGTTGCTGTTTAGGTTTTCCAAGCTTTAACTGTAATTACAGTTAGCTTGTGTTTGTACACATCACTTGTGTTAGGCTTTAAGGTTAAATCAATATCTATAATCTTTTCATTCCGCACTTCACTCCAAGGGAGTTGAGTAGACAGTTAAGTTTTGTATTGTGCAAAATTTGATTACTCTATTCACCCCCCCTCTAGAGTAGTATCTATCCCTTCACTTTCAAGGAGTGCGGATAGAGGAGGTCCTGTCGGGGGCAGAGGAGGACAGGTTTGAGGATCGGGCCGATGTCGGAGGCCGAGGAGGGATCAGAGTGATCCATGAGGGGGTGAGAGTCGAGGCCGCCCACAAGGCAAGTCTCCACACCAAGTACCACAGGAGTGTTGCCTCCACATTCCTGACCCCGCCCCCAGAATAGAAGACTACCTTCTCTCGGAAGGACATGCTGGATCACGAGGATCCGTCTGCGACGTGCTGGTAGTTCAAGCCGCCGTCGAGAATTTCACTTTCGCCCGGATTCTTGTAGACAATGGGAGCTCCATCAACGTCATCTTCAAGAAGGTGTTCGACGCGATGAAGGTGGAGGCCAGAATGGTGTTGGCCTCGGACGAGCCT
The DNA here is from genome assembly GCA_039513925.1 of Platanthera zijinensis. NCBI lineage: Eukaryota > Viridiplantae > Streptophyta > Magnoliopsida > Asparagales > Orchidaceae > Platanthera > Platanthera zijinensis. Next base: position 24,110,781 of record CM077092.1, read on the forward strand.
CTGTTCGGATTCTCCGGGGAGAGGAATAAGGTAGAAGGAGGAATGGGGCTCTATGTTACCTTGGGGGTACAGTCCAGAAGCTACATGTTTGTCATCGTGGATGCTCCCAACAACTACAATGTCATATTCGGACAGCCCCTCATCAGCGCCTTCCATTGTGTGCCCTCCTCATTCCACCGGTGCCTCAAGTTCAACGCTGTGGGCGTCCAGGTCCGGGTCCGGGGAGAGCCCAAGGTGGCAAGGGAGTGCTACTTGACCGCTGTCAACTCCATCTCCTGACAAGGAAGTGCCGAGGAGATGGAGAGGAGGATGTAAGATCTGTCTAGCCAGGAGGCCATGAAAGAAGCTGAGGAGATGGAGGTGGAGGAGGAAGAGGTTCGCACCCACGTGGAGGTGGCGGAGGGAGTGCTGGAGGAGCAGGTCAAGGTGATGTCTGTGGAGGAAGCTGAGGAGGAAGTTTTTGCCCCAGGTGCGGGGGCCGTGGGCGAGTGGGAAGATCAGTCCTGGCCGGAGGCAGCCGAGGAGGTGGTGGAGATGGAAGTTCTCACCCAGGGTGGAAGGGTGGAGAAGGTGCGGATCAGTTGGGGCCGAGCTCGAAGGACCTGGGGAGGATGCTGGAGTGCATCCAAAAGAATATAGACATCTTCGCGTGGAGCGCGGCGGACATGCCAGGGATTGATGCGGATGTGGCTTACCATCGCCTCAAGCTTGACGTCGAGGCCTGCCCCATCCAGTAGAAGAAGAGGTCAACCGCCGATAATTTAGCTGAGCTCATCTGAGAGGAGGTGTAGAAGCTTCTAAAGGCGGGGTTTGTATCGGAGATCCAGTATCCAGGGTGGGTCTCCAATATGGTAATGGTCAAGAAGGGGGACATCCGCTGGGGAATATGTATTGACTTCTCTCTTTTAAATAAAGCATGTCCCAAACGATTGTTATCTCTTGCCTCGGATCGACGCGCTGGTTGACTCAACCGTCTGTTTCTCTCTAATGAGCTTTTTAGATGTATTTCCAGGTTACCACCAGATTAGGATGTACCCGCCAGACATGAAAGATGTCTCCTTCATCACAGGGGAGGAGTGTTACTGTTATAAAATGATGCCCTTTGGGTTAAAAAATATAGGGGTAACATATCTAAGGATAATGGAATGGGTTTTCCGGGAGCAAAAGGGAAGGAACCTGGAGATATACGTGGATGACCTCATGATTAAGAGTCGGGATGTTGACTCTCCCCTCCAGGATGTGGAAGAGACCTTCGACACCCTGCGAAAGTATAAAATAAGGTTGAATCACTTGAAGTGTGTCTTCGGGGCGAGCAGGGAAAGTTCCTAAGCCATCTCCTTACTCCTGCAGGAGTGGAGCCCAACCTTGACAAGATGAGGGCAAGCATGGAGTTGGGGTCATCTCAGAATACCAAGAAAGTCCAGCGCCTTACAGGGAAGCTGACAGGACTGAGCAGGTTCCTCTATCAGACTAGAGAGAAGTGCTCACCTTTCTTCAAACCGCTAAGGGGAGGCCAGAAATTCGAGTGATCCGAGGAATGCGAGAAGGCCTTCCAGGCCTTGAAGAAACAGCTGACCCAGGCTCCGCTTCTCCAGGGATCAAAGGAGGGGGAAGATTTGTCTCTGTACCTTGGGGTCGGGGCTGAGTCCTTGAGCTCCATCTTGGTCCGGGAAGAGGGAAAGAAGCAGCTGCCGATCTACTATGTGAGTAAGGTCCTTAGAAAGTCAGAGCTTGGGTACCCTATCTTGAAAAAGTTGGCCTTCGCCCTGGTCATCTCGGTCCGGAGACTCTGACCGTACTTCCAGGTGCATTCCATCCAGGTGGTGACTGACCATCCCCGTCGTAACATCTTTGAGGGGGTGGAGCACTCGGGAAGGCTTGCGAAGTGGTTAGTAGAGTTGAGCGTGTTTGACATTTCCTTCATCCCTCGACTCTCTATCAAGGCCCATGCAATGGTTGACTTCCTAGCCGACTATATGGTCGAGGTGGCAGAGGTCGAGCTCACTCATCTAGTTTCTTGGAGGGTGAAGGTGGAAGGCGCGTCGGGGAGGCACTCCTTGGGGGTAGGGGTGATTTTGGAGAGTCCGCAAGAGATAAAGATTGAGCAAGCTGTGGTCATTCATTTTCCCATCACTAATAATCAAGCAGAGTATGAGGCAGTAATCGCAGGGCTTCCACTGGCCAGTGAGTTGGGGGTGTAGGATGTGGAGGTACTAATTGACTCCATGGTGGTGTCCGCCCAGATCAATGGCGAGTTCGAAACAAGGGAGCCTACTCTCCAGCTGTATCTAGCAAAGGTGATGGGGATCATCTGCACATTCCAAACTTTTTCCATCAAACATGTGCCGCAGGAGGAAAACAAGCAGGTGGACCGGCTGGCCAAGTTCGGACCCCGTGCGGGAGGAACCCGAACCGACCTCTTCCGCCCTTCCATTAAAGAGGGTGAGCTAATGGAAGTGGATCAACGTCCCTCCTGGATGGACCCCTTCACAACCTTTCTATCCATAGGAGAGTTCCCGGAAGGCCTGGACTAGAAGCGCTTCAAACATAAGTCAGCATACTATCTGATGCGCGATGGGAAGCTATATTGGTAGACCCTCCCGAGGCTTATATCATGTTGCTTGGATGAAGGGGTTGTCCCGAGGATCTTGGAGGAAGTTCATTCCGGGGAGTGCGAGAGTCACTTAGAGAGCAGGACCCTGGAGGGGAGGATTGTAAGGCAAGGGTACTTCCGGCAGACCCTGGGTCGGGATGCCACCATGTTCGCGAAGAAGTGCCAGAAGTACCAGCTGTTCGGCCCTCTTCAACTGATACCGGCCCAGAGGCTCAGAAGCATCATTGCCCACTAGTCCTTCGCTATCTGAGGAATGGACCTCGTGGGACCCTTCCCCCAAGCCAGCGGGTAAAGGAGGTTCCTGCTGGTCATGATCAATTATTTTTCTAAGTGGTTGGAGGTTAAGACGCTGGCCAAGGTGACCTCCCAGATAGTTCAAAATTTTGTATGGGGGAGATTATTTGCAGGCATGGGCTACCTCAGGCCATCGTCATAGACAATGGGCCACAGTTTGCCAGCACGAAGTTCATCTTTTTTATGGTCAGCTCAGGATCGATCTTCGGTTCACGTCGTTCCACCATCCCAGGAGTAATGGGCAGGTGGAGGCGGCGAACAAGATAATTGTAAACTTGTTGAAAAAGAAGGTTGAGAATCTGAAGGGAAGCTGGGTGGAGCATCTCCCTTCAGTCTTATGGGCCCTGAGAACCACTCCCAACACGGCCACGAGAGTGACCCCCTTCAAGCTCTCTCACGGCTGCGAAGCCGTGCTCTCGATAGAGTTCGAGGTCCAGACACCACGGATAGTGGAGGCAGAGGAAGGCAGAGAAGAATGGAGGGTCGAGAACGAGAACAAGCATCGACTCTCCTTGAACCTGATAGAGGAACTCTGAGATGTGGCTGCCATCCGACAAGAAGAAATTAAATGGCGGATGGCCAAGTATTTTTACAAACACGTTCAAATCAAACAGTTCGCAGAAGGGGACTTGATCCTGAAAAAGGTAGATGTCGCAGGGAGATCAGCTGTCATGGGAAAGCTCAACCCAAATTAGGAGGGTTCGTTTATGGTTAAGGAGGCATTGAAAGCAGGAGGTATCGCCTCCAGAATGTGGAGGGAGAGACCCTAAGTCACACCTGGAGTGGTGATGACCTGAAGCATTTCTATCCTTAAACCATGTACGCGATAACTTTTTTTAATATGAAATTTCTTGACATTCCAGTTTTTCTGCAATGATTCCTATGAATAGGTGAATAGTTCACCGAGTTGACCCCGAACAGACCCCGCTGTCAGACTCCCACTAGCTGGCAGGGCTGGATGTCACTCGATGGTTTCTATCCAGACCCCGAGCAGATCTCACTGTCAGGCTCCCACTAGCTGGCAGGGCTGGAAGTCACTCGATGGTGTCTACCCAGACCCCGAGCAGATCCCGCTGTCAGGCTCCCACTAGCTGGCAGTGTTGGAAGTCACTCGATGGTGTCTACCCAGACCCCGAGCATATCCCGTTGCCATGCTCCCACTAGCTGGCAGGGTTGGATATCACTCGATGGTGTCTACCCAGACCCCGAGAAGATCCCACTACCAGGCTCCCACTAGCTGGTAGGGCTAGATGTCACTCGATGGTGTCTCCCCAGACCCCCGATCAGATCCCTTTATTAGGCTCCCACTTGCTGGCAGGGCTGGATATCACACGATGGTGTCTACCCAGACCATGAGTAGTGGTCGGGCTGGAATTCACTCGATGGTGTCTACCTAAACCCAGAGCAGATCCAGCTGACAGTCTCCCACTAACTGGCCGGGCTAGCTGTCACTCGATAGTGTCTACCCAGACCTCGAGCAGATCCCGTTGTCAGGCTCCCACTAGCTGGCAGGGCTGAATGTCACTCGATGATGTCTACCCAAACCCCTAGCAGATCCCACTGTCAGCCTCCCACTAGCTAGCAGGGCTCGCTATCACTAGATGATGTCTAACCAGACCCCGAGCAGATCCCGCTGTCAGGCTCCCATTAGATGGCAGTGCTGGATGTCACTCGGTGGGGGTTGAAGTTTTCAAGGAGCTGCTCCAAGAAATGATGCTCTGAGAACATAGACCTCTCGGCGTAGCCCTCTCGGCGTATCCCTCTCGGCATAGCCCTCCTGGAGAGCTGGGTCTTGCCCCTCCTGGCGAGCTGGGTCTCGCCCCTCCCGGCGAGTTGGGTCTCGCCCCTCCCGGCGAGCTATGTCTCTCCCCTCCCGGCGAGCTGGGTCTCGCCCCTCCCGGCGAGTTGTGTCTCTGTAACACCCCGAAACTCAAAAGAGGGATGTGTAACATCCCGACTTTTATTGGGCCACCAGAGCCCTAGTTGGCCCAATAAAAGTGGCCCGGACCCTACCCATGACCCGATGAGGGGTAACCCAAGGTAGGAAATAGAGCTAGAGGACTCTGAATTGAGTTCCGTCAGTTCATGTGGCCTCGTATAGTCAATACGAGCGCATCAGAACTCGTTCAGTTGAACCCAGAGGTCATATAGTGGATTTGACCATTCCTCGCAGAACGTCGCGAAAATGAGATTTTTGGATATTGACATAGAAAACTCCGATTTGAGTCCTGTCAATTCCCATTACTTCGTATAGTTAATACGAACGCATCGGAACTCGTTGCGTCGCGATTCGAAGCCTAACGATGATTATGAGCGTTTTGACCGTTTTAGCACGTTGCGACGCGCAAATATCGAACTTTAGCCAAACGAACTCCGATTCGACCCCGGTCAGTGGTGTTGGACTCGTATGGTCAATACGAAGTCAACAGAAGTCATTCTGGTTAATTTCGATGACAATTGATCAACTCGTGGTCAAATTAAGCATAATCGTGCACCGAAAAGCGTGTGCACACCAATTATGACACGACACCCGAACCTTGACCTGACCCCGATGACTTGGACCCACATTGATTTTGACTAGCAAGGGGGACCCACCCTAGGGTTGACTTGGTCAAACCCTCCTAAAAATCCACTTTTTGGATTTTTCTCCAAATGAGGAGCCCACCTCCTCTCCAAAGGAGGATGGCTCATGCCCCCCCTTCACTCTCCTTGGGCCCCCAACCTGTAACACCTCCCCTATAAAGACCATATAATATGGGTCCGGCCGGGGCCCCACAACATACGGACGCCACAGCTTTAGTATTAAAAGATGATATAAAACTACCCAATCTCAAAACTCCAGACAAACACAGCGGAAACAGAACACTAACAGACAGAAGTTATCCACTAACAGAAGAATATCAAATGGCCTTAAGGCCTTACACAATATAAGCCCAAATATAAAAAGTGTCAAGCACCCCTAGGCTACCTCGGCATGCAAGCCGGACATAGTCAAACAACAACAGCAATACAAGGAAAAGAAAATAGTCAAGCACAGCAACACTTCATGAGGCTTAGGGCTTTTCGCCCGGCGCGCTAGCTCCTGCATGCGATCCTTGCCCTGTAAGGATTTGAAGTAACGTGGGTCAGCAAAGGCTGACCTCTACTGTGTAACAAACACATCTCCTCCCGGCCGTCCCTAACGGACCCCGGGGTACCACTCCACCTGCAAGTTAGCACTTCGTATACCAAAAGAGTATATATAATAAAGCGGTAAAATAGGCTTGGATGTCTCATACAACATACATGTTCTCTAAGTTTTGTACAAAGTGAAAGGGGCCTACTATGCAACATGAATGCAACCCGGGTTTCACCCAAGGCACCCTAGCTCGTATGCATCTAGCATAACATCAAACACTTGGTACTTCCGTTTCCCCATTGGCTTAAAGCCGCAAACACAAGGGAACCACCACGTCCCTAACGGCACACACGCCGTCACACGGAACCTCGCAAAGGCCCCACCCGCACAAGGGTCATATACCCCGGGCTTGCCCGCACATTCTGACTTCGCACGTCAGGGTTCCGTCTCACACTGACCGATTCTAAGAAGCCTTGCTGGACCCCACCCGCTCATGGCCACATTGCCCGGGCTTGCCCTCCGCTCGACATTCTCGTCAGTCCCACACAAGGGGCTAGTCTCGCCGGGACACTTTCCCCATATGACTTGCGCATCACGGGATAGCCAGCCGACCACGGAGACATAGCCGCGCCTTTGCACAGCATAACCAAAGGTTTCCCCACCCCAATCACTATTCGCACCGTGTCTTTCCCGTGCTCCAAGGAAACCATCTACCGCACAACGCGGAGCTAACCTTGTCCGGTTCTGACCACGAGTACTCACTCAAATATAAGGGGGGAAACACATACATACAACAGTGTATTGCCGCAACAGATTTCTACCGAATCCCTGAAGCTCGCTATGCAACATCACCGGGTCGGACTAACGGTCGCGACCACGGCTTCACCCACAATGCCTAATCCGCTAACGGAGCGGATCTCTAATGCAAAGCATGCCGGGATAAACATACTCAACCCAGAGGTTCCTCTTGAACCTAGGCTACACGAATCCCTCTCATTTGAGAGATTCGGTGCTCAAAATACGAAAGGAAGGGGATGTTATTCATGCATCCTAAATCCTAAAAACCGAGAGGAGAAGTGTCGTTACCTTCCGTCCCCTCTTCCTAGCCATGGAGAAGATTTGCTCGGTTGAAAACCACCGCAACGCTCCCACCTTCGCGGATCTGAACTCCGCTCGCGAAACGGACCTCCGAAGCTTTGCCGGCGGCCGGAACTTGGCCTTCTTCCTCCTTCTTGCTCTCTCTTCTCTCTAGAATCAAGAGAGATAAAGCCAAATGGAAAATGAGGGTTTGAAACCCTATTCCCGGCCTTAAACCGCCCAGGGAGGCTCCCCACCGTTGTATCTCATACCAAAGAAACGGACGGCCACGATCGGAACCCAAAATAACAAAAACTGGGCCGAACACGGGTTGGCACACGGCCGTGTGCAGGGCCGTGTCAACCATTCGCCGTCTCGACCGATTCGAAAACCAGCACACGGCCGTTGACACGGCCTCCGACACGCCCGTGTCTCCTTTGACACGCCCGTGTCGAGACCCATGTCACGCCCCCCACCGACCAACCTTCCCAGTCAGAGAAGGACACGGCCAAAGACACGGCCAAAGACACGACCTTCGACACGCCCGTGTCAGACCCGACACGGCCGTGTTGTGACCCGTGTCACGCCTAGCAGAATAAATCCTGCAAACAGCCCGAGAAGGACATGGCCAGGGACACGCCCGTGTCCCAGGCCGTGTTCCTGAGCTCGACGAACGTCGACCCTCAAAACGTCGACCACAAGCTCCGCGGTCGACCACGCCCTGACACGCCCGTGTCACACCCTTGACACGCCCGTGTCGCCTGCTCCAAAACCCAAACTTGGCTAAAACGACGCCGTCGATTCCCTTCCAAGTTTTGGGGTGTTACACAACCAGCAAGCCCCCATCCCACTATAAGTGGAGGCCCACCCACTTCTTCCCTCTCCCTCTCTCTCCCTTTCTCCCCCTCTTTCTTAAGGCCCAAGCCCATAAAGGGCCTCATCCATTTTCCACATGGGAAAAATGAGACACCTCCAGCTGTCCAAGGACAGCTGGAGGGTGGGATTAATCCCTCCCTAAGGAGGGATTAGTCCCACACCACCCAAAGGGAGGGAGCTCCCCCTCCCCCTCCCTATAAAAGCCACCCAACACCCCTCTCTTTCCCTCACAGCTCTCAGAGCATCCTCTCCCCATTCTCCCCCTCTGCCGGAGCTCTGGTGGCCGGAAAAATCCAAGCCGAGGAGCTCCTCCCCCTCCACCGCCACCTTCCACCGCCATTAATGGCGGAACTCGCCGGAGGTCGCCAAAACCCCCAACATCAGGTAGAAACTCTTCCTCCCCCCACCCCCTAGCCTTCTGACGAGTTGCATGGAAGCTCCGGCAGCCGGAGCGTCGCCGCCGTCACCCCTCCCCTCCCGTTTTAAAAAAAAATAGCTCCGGCGGCGGCGGGCCGCCGGACCACCGCCTGAGGGAGCGCCCACCACCGGGCAGTCGGCCGGTGGCCGGCCGGCGGCGGAGAAGCCCCGTAAGGGGCTGCGGTTTGTTCCAGCGGGGGGGGGGGGGGGGAGAAAGATAGTGAACAGTGCTTTTGTTTTATATTTTATAATTTTATTATTATAATATTATAATATTATAATAAGGGGTTTTATTTTTTAAAGGCTAAGATAGAGCCCTCATGAAAAAGTTTTGAATATGAAAATTATTCCCTTCAATGAGGTCAGTCTCCACAAAAATTTTGAGAATTTTTGGAGTTGATTTGTTATTTTTAAAATCCTAAATAAAATTTGTTTGGACAAATTAAAGACCTAAAACTCTTCGAAAAATTATGAAAATTTTTCTAGACTCATTTTAGACCCCCTTATAGGTTGTATCAAAATTTGGGGTCATGGGGATAAGCTTTGATATTTTTCCTAAAATCTGGAAGCCTAGGGTCGCGTTCGAAAATTATTACGTTCATTTTCTTCGAAAATGAAATTGGAGCGTGCGACCGTCCTCTCTAATTTAATTAATAAATTCAAAGTTATCGTATCGACGAGAGTGGCTGAGGCAAGTGACCAAGCTCCGTGTGTTCCGAGACCTTGTGAAACCGTCGAGCGCCTCGACTCTCGGGTAATCTGGACACGCTCGAAAAGTGAGAGTACGAGTAGCGAGTTGCAAATTATTCTCGACAAATAATGAGGGTGTAACTCCTGATAAGCCCCTGATCCGATTAAGTCGTAATTAATAAGGCGCAACCAAATCCTAATCGGATCTTAATAATGGGTGTAACCCAATGAAGCCTTATTAAAAACTGAAATAGAACTGAATGTGCCTCCTGAGAACGGAGATGAGACTGAAGCCTCCTGGATGGAGTGATTGGACTACTAACCATTTTCTTTATGATTATTCCAGTCTTGCACTGGTCCTGTTCCTTTATTCTTTTCAGTTCAGAACTTTCAATTCAGTTCTACTCCAGTCTCGTACTGGTCAAGTACTTTCAATTCAGCTCTACTCCAGTCTCGTACTGGTCAAGTACTTTTAATTCAATTCTACTCCAGTCTCGTACTGGTCAAGTACTTTTAATTCAGTTCTACTCCAGTCTCGTACTGGTCAAGTACTTTTAATTCAGTTCTACTCCAGTCTCGTACTGGTCAAGTACTTTTAATTCAGTGCTACTCCAGTTTCGTACTGGTCACGTTTCTTTCCAGCACTTTAAATAAGCAGCATAAACACCGCATTTGTCTTCATTGCAATTTACTATTATAATCTCGGGTCCTGCTCCGACGAGCAGTCGTTATTAAGGTTGAGCCTTAGTTGAGGATAACCGGAGTTGAGGTATTCCTCCAGGTCTAGCCCCAAATAATGCGCTCCCACGCTCCTTGACGAAAGTAGAGCTAAGCGCCGCCGCCCGAAGTTTAAGCCTAGTAGGGCAGGCCGACGTAGACCCAGTGTGTATTATGTTTGTCGTTGATTGATTGTTTGTACATTGCTTGCGGTGGAATAGTGGCGGGTCAGTCCCTTCCGCAGACCGTTCATACCGATGCGGGAAGGTTGACGACTCAAGGCGACAGGGAGATGGGTACCACGGGTGATCGGCCGTTTTATTCCCCGTCGGGTTTTCCTCCACTGGTCGGCCAAAATGATTCGCTGGATGCCGCTCACATCCAAGAGTACACCAGGTTGTATGTTAGGGTCTGGGGTTGTGCGGTACGATCACCCCCAGAAGTGGCAGGACTGGCCACTGTCACCGACGACCACATCGGTGAGGCCCGCGGGGCTCGCTACCCTGCTGGAATAGAAGCGGTCCAAACTGTGTCGACATAGGGTTTGTGTGCGCGACTATGAATGCCTGCGGTGTGTGCGCGGCTGTGAATGCATGCGATAGAATTCAGGGTATGAAAACCTGTCATGCCAATGAGCTGGTAGAGCATGGTTATAACCGTTTTATACTATTACTGCTTTTTCCGGTTATACTGCACTCTTTTATATTTGCTCCTAGCTGTTCTTATATGGAATATTGTGTTAACCCTCTCGTGCTTTGGCTATTTCCTTCTGTTGGGTGGGTGCGTGCTCGTCCCCAGGATGCGGATCCGGGGAGGAGATTTGTTTCCACTTAGCTCTGTGACTAACGGTTATTTGATTAACCATTCACAGGAGGTGGAGAACCGTAGTGACCCGCTGCCGTAGGAGATTACGCCAGCAGCTAGGTCGACTCGAGCAGATGTACCCCTGCCGTCCCCAGAGTTTAGAGACGTGAGTTCCGCCGAGAAGCGTAGAGAGAGAGTATATGAGGATTATATGTAGCACATGTATAGCCTACGGGCTTATATAAGTACTTAGACTTCAGCCCTAGAACCGCTGTGATTCTGATATGTGATATATATAAATCTGCAATGGTTTCCTGTTAATGCTTCCGATATATTCTGATGGGTTATGAATGTTATGATTCGAGCCAACCGAGGCGGCCATCTAGTTGGACAGGGTGGATCGTTTCCCCTATAAGCACTGGGTGGGCGTCTTGGGCCAGTAGTACCCCTTCGGCCTGACCCGGTCAAAAGGTTGGGGGGTGCTACAAATGGATCAGAGCGATCACGATTCTTCCTTGTGGAGCAGTCTCAGGATCCCCTCGTCCCTTGCTTCGTTTTTGGTTCGGGACGAACCTTGCAGCGGAAGCTTGGTGGACCCTGGTGTAGAGGCTTAGGGATTCTAGACTGTACGATAGTATGCCCATATACCATTGTTTCCGCTTTGTCTGTCGTTTTTGCAAATTGCCACTACTTTTGCAAAATACTGACACTCTTTCCTGTTTCTTCTCCAGATACCGGAGGACAGTAACGGGGGAGGATATGTTCCAGCTACCCCACCACCAGACCCGGTCGCTCCCGCGGCCGTACCGTTTGCCGAGACAGATATGGGGCAGACACTGACGGCTATACTAGCGACTTTCCGTGATGCCCTTGCACAGCCGCCACGAGAGATGACCGCACCCACCGATCTTCTGATGACTTTTCGAGGACTGAGGCCTCCCCATTTCAGGGGTACAGAGACGACCATTCAGGTAGAGGAGTGGGTGGAGCGAGGTGGAGGAGCTGTTAGTAGGGATGATGTGCCCAGCTGTGGCCAGCAGTTTCTTTGGTGGTGCCCTCTTGGAGGGATATGAAAGGGATTGGTGAGAGAGGGGCTAGTCGCTATACCTTTCGAGGTCGGCCCGATGGCACGATCATTTGGGGAGAGTTTCATAGCTCTACTAGAGTTCTTTATCACAGATACAGACCGAGCCGCGCTACAAGAGAGGTTCCTACTCATCCGACAGGGCAACCGCACTGTGGCAGAGTATGAGAGAGAGTTCATACACCTGGCACGCTTCGCCGGGAACCTGGCTGCCTCCGACAGGGATAGAGCTTCTCGGTTCTACCGAGGACTACGAGATGACCTGAGGTAGGCCCTGATTATGCTCTCTTCAGGCCACCTTCCACACCATAGCTACCCATGCGGCAGCCTTAGAGTTGGACCAGCAGACAGTGGCTCAGCGGCGCAGAGGTCAGGAAGAGCTCCCTCGAGACCAGAGGCGATACGGAGGAGTCGCTCTTCATAGACAGGATAGAGAGCGCAGGCAGCGACGCCGCAGGCAGCCTTATAGGCACCCACCAGCACCCCCAGCACCCCCAGCTGCACAGCCAGACTTCAGACCAGCTCCAGCACCACAGCCCCCACTAGTGGCCCGAAGAGATGTTCCCTTCGCAGGGAATTGCTTCTTATGTCATCAGCAAGGACATATGAGGGCCTTTTGCCCTCAGGAGACGGGGAGACCCGGATTGGGAGCAGTTCAGGGTGGACAGCCGGCACGAGGGCAGGGTCAGAGAGGCCGCAGAGGCAGAGCTGGCAGGAGAGGCCAACATGGCCGAGCAGTGCCCCAGGAGGCCTACGCACTCGACCTGCAGCACGGACCGGCCCCTGACGTAGTCATAGGTATATATCTTAGGTGTTAGAGAGATATCAAATCTGACTACTGATATTGTATATTACTTATGTGTACTTATATCCTCTGTATTAGATAGTTGATATATATATATATATTAATATAATATATATAAATATATATATATATATATATATATTCCCATGTCGTCAGGAATCTTATTGGTAGAAGGACTTCTGCCAAAACCCTTTTCGACACGGGAGCAAACTCATTCCTTCGTCTCCCACGAATTCATCGCAACAACAGGAAATGTTGTTCGTTCGACCGGACTGTCTATACGAATCCATTTACCGGACGGGTCGGATATGACTTGTACCGAAAAGTGCTCGTTCCAAGCTATGCTAGGTGAAGTAGAATTTGAAATCTACGCAACCATCCTAGCAATAACTGGATTCGACATAATTCTGGGAATGGACTGGTTGGCCGAGCACCAAGCCCAGATAAATTGTTCCACGCGAGAAGTCCGGCTACAGAACCCGAAATGGCCAGACCGTCACGTTAACAGGTGCGCCCTCTGTCTCGCGTATCATCTTGACTTCTACGCAGATGGTGAAAATCCGTCCGACAGAAGGACGAAGTATATCTTATCTACTTCGAGATGGAAGACAAATCCCAGGTGCTCGCCAAGGTCCCGGTAGTCCGCGACTTTCCGGATGTTTCCCTGAGTCCCTCCCGGGATTGCCACCATAGCGAGAGGTCGACTTTCAGATCGAGCTCGTGACCGGAGCACGACCAGTATCTCGAGCCCCCTACCGGATGGCCCCAAGGGAGCTGACTGAACTAAAGATCCAGCTACAGGAACTAATAGATGCTGGATTCGTCCGCCCTAGTTCCTCACCCTAGGGAGCCCGGTACTTTTCGTCAAGAAGAAAGATGGGACTTTGCGACTGTGCATCGACTACAGGGAGCTGAATAAGCTGACTGTACGCAATACCTATCCCCCTCCCTAGAATCGACGAACTGTTCGATCAATTGCAAGGTGTGTCCGTGTTTTCCAAGATGGACCTGAGATCCGGCTATTACCAGCTTCGAATCCGAGAGGAAGATATCCCCAAGACTGCCTTTAGCTCCTGATACGGTCTATATGAATTCCTAGTGATGCCCTTTGGGCTTACCAACGCGCCTTCCGCCTTCATGGCCCTGATGAATAGAGTCTTCGAACCTTTCTTGGATCACTTTGTCATCGTCTTCATAGACGACATCCTAATCTACTCAAAGACCAAGACGGACCATACCCAGCACCTTCAGATGGTGCTATTAAAGCTCCGGGAACTCTCTCTTCGCCAAATTCAGTAAATGCGAATTCTGGCTAGAATAAATTGGATTCTTGGGCCACACAATAAACAAAGAAGGAGTGGCAGTATACCAAGCCAAGGTCCAGGCGGTACAAAATTGGCCGCCACTCAGGACGGCTGCAGATATCCGGAGTTTCCTCGGTCTTGCCGGATACTACAGGAAGTTTGTCGAGGGTTTTTCCAAGATTGCCCTACCCCTAACTGCTCTCACCAAGAAGGACATCACATTCCGATGGACGGCGGAGTGTGAGGCCGCATTTGTCGAGCTGAAGAAGCGGCTGACTTCTGCGCCCATCCTTACGATCCCCACAGGGACCGAGGGATTCCAAATCTACACTGATGCTTCCCTGAAGGGATTGGGAGCAATCCTAATGCAGCACAGCAAGGTAGTGGCCTACGCTTCGCGGCAATTAAAGCAGCATGAATTAAACTACGCGGCGCACGATTTAGAGTTGGGCGCCGTCGTCTTCGCCCTTAAAATCTGGAGGCATTACCTGTACGGAGTAAGATGTGATATCTTCTCCGATCACAAGAGCCTCAAGTATATCTTCACGCAGAAAGACCTGAACCTCCGGCAGCGCCGATGGCTGGAATTCTTATGCGATTACGACTTCACTCTCCAATATCACCCCGGGAAGGCTAACAGAGTCACTGACGCCTTGAGCCGTCAGCCTGCAGTAGCCGGGAGTTGGATGGAGTAGATCCCTAAAGAGCTCTTCCAGTCTTTGATAGACATGGAGATTACCCTGTTTCCCGAAGAGATCCGGAGAGTACTACTCGCAGCTATATTGGATGGAAATCCAATGCGACATCCGGGACGGATACGAGAAGCCCAGAAGATCGACCCAGAGGTGATGTCGATCGTCCGATCTCTGCAAGAAGGGGCACAAGAGGATTATAAAACTGCATGACGGGATTCTGCAATTCAAACACCGCATGTTTGTTCCCGCTACTGGAGGGACTCGTGAAGAAATTTGCAAGAGGCCCATCAGTCCAGATACACGATCCACCCTGGCGTAGTTAAGATGTACGTGGACTTGCGCAGGATCATTTACTGGCCTGGAATGAAAAGAGATGTCACCAACTTCGTGGCCCGGTGCCAGACCTGTCAGAAGGTCAAAGCCGAATGTCGCAATCCAGGAGGCCTATTACAGCCCCTGCCGATACCAGAATGGAAGTTCGAAGACATCTCCATGGACTTCGTCCACGGCCTACCTCGATCCCGCGCTGGGAATGACTCAATATGGGTGGTCGTAGATCGACTCACCAAGGTAGCACAGTTCATTCCAAACCGACAGTGTGACGGAGTAGACATCCTGGCCAGGATGTTCCTAGAGCAAGTGGTACGATTCCACGGAGTACCAAAGTCCATCGTGTCAGATCGTGACGGGCGTTTCACATCTAAGGAGTGGAGGCGGGTGCAGGCGTATTTGGGAACCAAGTTGGCCTTCAGCACCGCCTTCTACCCACAGACAGACGGACAGACGGAGAGGACGAACCGGACGATGGAGGATCTTCTTCGACTGTGCATAGTGGAGCACAATGAGCCATGGGAGCAGCTTTTGCCGTTGATCGAATTTTCATATAATAACAGCTACCAGGCTAGCATTAAGATGGCTCCGTACGAGGCATTGTATGAAAGGCGTTGCCGAACCCCGTTGACTTGGGCTCAGGAAGAGGACCCGGAAGCCTTGGGAGTGGCTTACATCGATGACACTACGACAGCGACACGGCTGATTCAGGAGCGAATGCGGGAAACGCAAAGCAGACAGGCTAAGTACTATGATGCGCGGCACCGACTGGTGGAGTTTAGCGTGGGGGAAATGGTGTTCTTGAAAATAAAGCCCACGCAGGTGTCTCCCGGTTGAGGAAGCAAAAAAAGTTAGATCCCCGCTTCTTGGGCCCCTATCCGGTGATAGAGCGTGTTGGCCCCGTCGCCTATCGTTTGGCCTTGCCCCCAGAGTTGGGGAATCTTCACGATGTGTTTCATGTCTCTTCCTTGAGACGAGTCCTCCGGCAACCAGAGCAGTACCTTCCTACTCCCCCGGTACAGCTACAGTCAGATAGATCCATCCGGCTCGAACCCGTCAGAGTAGTGGATTATAAGGTCAAGACACTACGCAACAAAACCATTCCGATGGTTAAGGTGCTATGGTCAAACTGCGGACGAGAAGAGTTCACGTGGGAACCTGAAGTACTCCTCCGAGAAAAGCACCCAGAGCTCTTTCCCCAGGTATGTTACTTTTTCCCCCTACTTCGAGCAAATTTTCGGGGATGAAAATCCTTTTATTTTTATTGGATTGTAACATCCCGATTTTTATTGGGCCACCAGAGCCCTAGTTGGCCCAATAAAAGTGGCCCGGACCCTACCCATGACCCGATGAGGGGTAACCCAAGGTAGGAAATAGAGCTAGAGGACTCCGAATTGAGTTTCGTCAGTTCCTGTGGCCTCGTATAGTCAATACGAGTGCATCAGAACTCGTTCAGTTGAACCCAGAGGTCATATAGTGGATTTGACCATTCCTCGCAGAACGTCGCGAAAATGAGATTTTTGGATATTGACATAGAAAACTCTGATTTGAGTCCTGTCAATTCCCATTACTTCGTATAGTTAATACGAACGCATCGGAACTCGTTGCGTCGCGATTCAAAGCCTAACGATGATTATGAGCGTTTTGACCGTTTTAGCACGCTGCGACGCGCAAATACCGGACTTTCGCCAAACAAACTCTGATTCGACCCCAGTCAGTGGCGTTGGACTCGTATGGTCAATACGAAGTCAACAGAAGTCGTTCCGGTTAATTTCGACGACAATTGGTCAACTCGTGGTCAAATTAAGCATAATCGTGCACCGAAAAGCGTGCGCACACCAATTATGACACGACACCCGAACCTTGACCCGACCCCGATGACTTGACCCACATTGACTTTGACCAGCAAGGGGGACCCACCCTAGGGTTGACTTGATCAAACCCTCCTAAAAATCCACTTTTTGGATTTTTCTCCAAATGAGGAGTCCACCTCCTCTCCAAAGGAGGATGGCTCATGCCCCCCCCCCCCTTCACTCTCCTTGGGCCCCCAACCAGCAAGCCCCCATCCCACTATAAGTGGAGGCCCACCCACTTCTTCCCTCTCCCTCTCTCTCCCTTTCTCCCCCTCTTTCTTAAGGCCCAAGCCCATAAAGGGCCTCATCCATTTTCCACATGGGAAAATGAGATACCTCCAGCTATCCAAGGACAGCTGGAGGATGGGATTAATCCCTCCCTAAGGAGGGATTAGTCCCACACCACCCAAAGGGAGGGAGCTCCCCCTCCCCCTCCTTATAAAAGCCACCCAACCCCCTTTCTTTCTCTCACAGCTCTCAGAGCATCCTCTCCCCATTCTCCCCCTCTGCCGGAGCTCTGGTGGCCGGAAAAATCCAAGCCGAGGAGCTCCTCCCCCTCCACCGCCATTAATGGCGGAACTCGTCGGAGGTCGCCAAACCCCCCAACATCAGGTAGGAAAATAGAAACTCTTCCTCTCCTCACTCCTAGCCTTCTGACGAGTTGCATGGAAGCTCCGGCGGCCAGAGCGCCGCCGCCGTCACCCCCTCCCCTCCCGTTTAAAAAAAAATAGCTCCGGCGGCGGCGGGCCGCCGGAGGGAGCGCCCACCACCGGGCAGTCGGCCAGTGGTGGAGCCACGGCCGGCGGCGGAGAAGCCCCGTAAGGGGCTGCGGTTTGTTCCAGCGGGGGGGGGGGAGATAGTGAACAGTGCTTTTGTTTTATATTTTATAATTTTTATTATTATAATATTATAATATTATAATAAGGGGTTTTATTTTTAGAGGCTAAGTTAGAGCCCTCATGAAAAAGTTTTGAATATGAAAATTGTTCCCTTCAATGAGGTCAGTCTCCACAAAAAGTTTGAGAATTTTTGGAGTTGATTTGGTATTTTTAAAATCCTAAATAAAATTTGTTTGGACAAATTAAAGGCCTAAAACTCTTCGAAAAATTATGAAAATTTTTCTAGACTCATTTTAGACCCCCTTATAGGTTGTATCAAAATTTGGGGTCATGGGGATAAGCTTTGATATTTTTCCTAAAATCTGAAAGCCTAGGGTCGCGTTCGAAAATTATTACGTTCATTTTCTTCGAAAATGAAATTGTAGCGTGCGACCGTCCTCTCTAATTTAATTAATAAATTCAAAGTTATCATATCGACGAGAGTGGCTGAGGCAAGTGACCAAGCTCCGTGTGTTCCGAGACCTTGTGAAACCGTCGAGCGCCTCGACTCTCGGGTAATCTGGACACGCTCGAAAAGTGAGAGTACGAGTAGCGAGTTGCAAATTATTCTCGACAAATAATGAGGGTGTAACTCCTGATAAGCCCCTGATCCGATTAAGTCGTAATTAATAAGGCGCAACCAAATCCTAATCGGATCTTAATAATGGGTGTAACCCAATGAAGCCTTATTAAAAACTGAAATAGAACTGAATGTGCCTCCTGAGAACGGAGATGAGACTGAAGCCTCCTGGATGGAGTGATTGGACTACTAACCATTTTCTTTATGATTATTCCAGTCTTGCACTGGTCCTGTTCCTTTATTCTTTTCAGTTCAGAACTTTCAATTCAGTTCTACTCCAGTCTCGTACTGGTCAAGTACTTTCAATTCAGCTCTACTCCAGTCTCGTACTGGTCAAGTACTTTTAATTCAATTCTACTCCAGTCTCGTACTGGTCAAGTACTTTTAATTCAGTTCTACTCCAGTCTCGTACTGGTCAAGTACTTTTAATTCAGTTCTACTCCAGTCTCGTACTGATCAAGTACTTTTAATTCAGTGCTACTCCAGTTTCGTACTGGTCACGTTTCTTTCCAGCACTTTAAATAAGCAGCATAAACACCGCATTTGTCTTCATTGCAATTTACTATTATAATCTCGGGTCCTGCTCCGACGAGCAGTCGTTATTAAGGTTGAGCCTTAGTTGAGGATAACCGGAGTTGAGGTATTCCTCCAGGTCTAGCCCCAAATAATGCGCTCCCACGCTCCTTGACGAAAGTAGAGCTAAGCGCCGCCGCCCAAAGTTTAAGCCTAGTAGGGCAGGCCGACGTAGACCCAATGTGTATTATGTTTGCCGTTGATTGATTGTTTGTACATTGCTTGCGGTGGAATAGTGGCGGGTCAGTCCCTTCCGCAGACCGTTCGTACGGATGCGGGAAGGTTGACGACTCAAAGCGACAGGGAGATGGGTACCACGGGTGACCGGCCGTTTTATTCCCCGTCGGGTTTTCCTCCACTGGTCGGCCAAAATGATTCGCTGTATGCCGCTCACATCCAAGAGTACACCAGGTTGTATGTTAGGGCCTGGGGTTGTGTGGTACGATCACCCCCAGAAGTGGCAGGACTGGCCACTGTCACCGACGGCCACATCGGTGAGGCTCGCGGGGCTCGCTACCCTGCTGGAACAGAAGCGGTCCAAACTGTGTCGACATAGGGTTTGTGTGCGCGGCTATGAATGTCTGCGGTGTGTGCGCGGTTGTGAATGCATGCGATAGAATTCAGGGTATGAAAACTTGTTATGCCAATGAGCTGGTAGAGCATGGTTATAACCGTTTTATACTATTGCTGTTTTTTCTGGTTATACTGCACTCTTTTATATTTGCTCCTAGCTGTTCTTATATGGAATATTGTGCTAACCCTCTCGTGCTTCAGCTATTTCCTTCTGTTGGGTGGGTGCGTGCTCATCCCCAGGATGCGGATCCGGGGAGGAGATTTGTTTCCACTTAGCTCTGTGACTAACGGTTATTTGATTAACCATTCACAGGAGGTGGAGAACTGTAGTGACTCGCTGCCGCAGGAGATTACGCCAGCAGCTAGGTCGACTCGAGCAGATGTACCCCCGCCGTCCCCAGAGTTTAGAGATGTGAGTTCCGCCAAGCAGCCTAGAGAGAGTATATGAGGATTATATGTAACACATGTATAGCCTACAGGCTTATATAAGTACTTAGGCTTCGGCCCTAGAACCGCTGTGATTCTGATATGTGATATATATAAATCTACAATGGTTTCCTGTTAATGCTTCCGCTATATTCTGATGGGTTGTGAATGTTATGATTCGAGCCAACCGAGGCGGCCATCTAGTGCTTGGACAGGGTGGATCGTTTCCCCTATAAGCACTGGGTGGGCGTCTTGGGCCAGTAGTACCCCCTTCGGCCCGACCCGGTCAAAAGGTTGGGGGGGGGTGCTACAGGATGGGTGACGTTTTAAGCCCAGTCTGAATTTTGGAGCAGGTGTCACGGGCGTGTTACGGGCGTGTCACGGGCGTGTTCGGCCACGGGTCATGTGGTCGACGTTTTGACGATCCGCGATCGTCGAGTTGAGGCACACGGCCTGGGACACGGGCGTGTCTCAGGGCATGTCACGCTAGGGAATTTTCTGAGTCATGAACACGGGCCATGACATGATCACAGACATGGGCGTGTCACATGTTACACGGGCGTGTCGGGTGCCGTGTCGCGGGCCGTGTCCTTCTCGGGAATAGAATGTTGGTCGTTGCACACGGGGAGTGACACGGGTCGTACACGGCTGTGTCGCATGCGACACGGCTGTGTCGGAGGCCGTGTCGAATGCCATGTGCTGGTTTCAGAGTCGGTCGAGACGGCGAATGAGTGACACGGCCATGCACACGGCCGTGTTGCAACCCGTGTTCGGCCAAGATTTTGTAATTTTAGGCCGAATCGTGGCCGTTCGTTTCCTTGGCTTTGGATCTGACGGCTGAGGGTTAGTGCTGGCAGTTTAAACCCGAAAATAGGGTTACAAACTCTCACTTTCATTTGGGTGTTCTCTCTCTAAGTCCTAGAGAGAAGGGAGAGCAAGGAGGAGGAAGAAGGCCAAAGATCCGACCGCCGGTGGAGCTTCGGAGCTCCGAATCGCGATCGGAGTTCAGATCCGCGAAGGCGACGCCGCTGCGGTGCTTTACAACCGCATAGTTTTTCATGGCGCCGCGGAAGAATGCAAGGGTAACGATTTTTCATCCTAGGGCATGTGAAGCCCTCTTTTCCTTTGCATAGGAAGCCCGCTCTCGCGAGTGAGCGAAGAGTTGGAGCGTTCCTTGGGGTAGATATGTGAAGTCCCCCTTGTATAGAGTCCATATGCGAAAATGGGCATAGACATTGTGTGTGAAGCCTATCCGGACAAGTAGAGCCGGATCGGTGATGTTGCATTGCATATGAACCGGGGAAGACTCCGGGTGTTTGGGCGTTTTTCGGGTTTTCTACATGGTAAATTGCATCAGGGAGCCTTGGAGACTAACTCCAAGGTGCACCCGGAAAATTGGGCAAAAGCGGGTTTTGCCAACATGGTGGCCGGGGAGCCAACTTGAACATAACTGGGTTATGTGCTTGTGTGATCGAATTTTGGGATCCGGGAGAAGCTTGGCCCGCGCATACGTCTTAATGTGACTATGCGGTGTGAGCAACGGGCAAGTGGACGCGGACCCGGAGCTATGCGGTTTGGTGACAGACATCTGAAAAAGAGACTGGCCATTGGCATGGTTGTGCGAGTCTTAGGCATGGACCGGAAAGACTAGATTGCTCACGAGTTTTGCCATCCAAGGGGTGGTGGTGAAGCCATAGATTTGACCGGATTCACCGAGTATGTGCCCTGAGTGCACGGGGTGTATGGCCGTGCGAGCCTACGCCTGTGATGTAGTGTGATTACACTATTAACTGTTGCTCATACTAATAAAGTGCAGGGAAAGAGCATCGCCGCCTCAATTCTGGGGGCGGGGTCGTTATAATTTGGTCAGCATAGCTGACCGTTGCTTTTGTTTGCCACCGGGCGGTGGTTTGTTGCTTGCAGGTGCTGCGGAGCCGAGCGGGAAAATAGCAGGCTAAAGCCCAAGTTGCTGAGCCGGCCCTCGAAGGCCTAATTTGAGTGTTTCATTGTAATCATGTGTGGCCGGCCTGCGAGCCGAAGTATGAAAACACTTTTATATCAAGCAAATTGTGTAAGGCCTTAAGGCCATTTCTATTTTCTGTGTATTGAAACATTCCTACGGGTGTTATTGTAGTGGACATTCATGCTTTTGGCTGGGTTCTTTCGTCTTGCAACTTAATTTTAATGCTTCCGCTAGGTGCTGTGTAGGACGTGTAATTGGTTGAATGGTTTCAACGCGTAACTAACCGGTCTGTACGTAGTATATAGCGTCGGGCCCCGGCCGGACCTACTGCTATATGTTATGCGACGGATATGGGGTGTTACAGTCTCGCCCCTCCCGGCGAGCTGGGTCACGCCCCTCCCGGCGAGCTGGGTCTCGTCCCTCCCGGCGAGCTAGGTCTTGCCCCTCCCGGCGAGCTAGGTTTTGTCGCTCCCAATCAACAAACATCTTCAGTCCAAGTAGGGCGGCCCAGGTTGCAAGGGTCAATTGCGCGAGACATTCGCAAGCCGTTAGGTCGCGCATTATGGGTCCTGGCTCACGCAGGCCAAGCACTCAGGGTGCAGGCCAAGAGACGCCTAGAGTTAAGTCTTGCGAGCACTGCGGGGAAGCTCTCTAAGTAAAGGCGGCGGATCGGTACTCCCGGACTGGCTACCTAAGGTCTTATCGATTTTCTAAACTAAGTCCCCGAGAACCATGCGATCTCACTAGCAGGGCATGGGTTCGGAGGCGGTGAGCCAGAAGGTCGAGCCAGGTCGCGAGTACAAAAGAAAAGGAAAAGAAAAGAAAGAACAATGATCTCATTTCAGAAAAGAGCATTTATTAATCACCGAAAGTTACAAGGCATGAGACTCAGCCCACATGTACATTATAACGAGGGAAACAAAAGAAAATACATGGATTACAAAAAAAAATGCGGCACGGAGGTTCAATGAGGCGATCTATCCCAAAGGGGTTGGAAGGACTCATCGCCCGACTTCAGGACCGAAAGAAATAGCTCCGGGACCACATCGCTCGCCGAGAGCCCTGCACCTTCGCTCATCACTAGGCCGGCCTGCTGCATAGTTTAGAGAGTAAACGTCGCGGCCTTGGTGGCGTTCTTCTGCATCATCTCCGATCCTCCAACTCATATGCGGAGTAATGGGCGAGCCAGCAGCTACTGCTGGAGGGCGGCATGGGAGTTGTAGCTTCTAGTTCTTACACCTGCGTCCGCAGCGCCTTGTTCTCCTGATCGAGGGTGGCGATCTGAAAGATAAGGCATTTGGCCGTCCCTGTATCCTACGGGAAGAAGCAAAAGTATTAGTTGAGACAATCTTAAGAAAGGCATCTTGTTCCAAGGTTCAGGACTTACCATGCCCCCCAGGTATCCGGCGAGAACGGCGTCGGCCACATCCGCCCGCTTCTTATGCTGCTCCACTTCCTCCAGCGCGAGGCGGAGGGCCTCTTCCTTGTTGTCGGCGAGCTTCTATAGAGAGGTGGAATTCCTCTCCATCTGTATGCACCGGCGGCCCACCATATGGTCTAGCTCCAGGCCGTGCAGCTGGCCCCGCGCACTCTCATGCACGAGAGCTCGCGTAGCCTCCTCCTCGAAGACCTCCGCGTCCTCCCGCGCGTACAGTCCGAAGGAGAAGGCGTAGGCCTCCCTGCTGGTGGTGACCTGCTCCAGCTAGCTCGACAGTAGGGTGGAGATTAATGCCCGATTCTCCCCTTGGTCCCTTTGAAGGAGGGGCTTGCCAAGCTCGTCCAGGTGCCGCTCGCCATAGCCGAAGTTGTGGTTCCCCCTCGGCACGGACTTGTCGGCGGACACCTACTCTCGCGGCTTGGAGGTGTCGGCCGCCTCGCCGGGAGGCCCGTCGGTCGAAGCACCCGGGGTGGTAGCCTCTTCAAGTTGTTGGCTCGCCGAAGCTTTGCCTTTCTCTCGGGATGTGGGAGGTGTGCCGCCCGCGGTCTTTGACTTCATGGACGGCGGCAGCGGGGGAGGCTGTTCGGGGGTGACCCGCTGCTGTGAGGCGAGGGACGGGATCTCGCGATGCGCGGCAGCGTCCGCCTCAGCGTGAGCAAGCTCGCTGGGAGTGACCCACGCACTCTCATAAGAAGGGTGCAGGGGGAGGTCCGCTCACCTACAG
Organism: Platanthera zijinensis; assembly: GCA_039513925.1. NCBI lineage: Eukaryota > Viridiplantae > Streptophyta > Magnoliopsida > Asparagales > Orchidaceae > Platanthera > Platanthera zijinensis. Next base: position 24,134,614 of record CM077092.1, read on the forward strand.
TAAGAGAGTTATAACAACAAAGAAGAATGGTTAGGTAAAAAAGAATCGAGCGTGAGTAGCTTACCTCCCCCTGGCGGGACGAGGACGAGGGAGTCGATGTTCCTTCGAAGGAACGTGACCTCGAAGTTCTTTCCCTAGAAGAACCCGCAGAGCTCGGCTTCATGTCCCCCCAGGCTAGGGGCGGTAGCTCGCCTCGCTGAGTTAGAACGGTGAGAATGGTACGTTGCTGAAGTCACACTTGACAAAGATGAACTTTTGAAGCCAGTTGTGGCTCTTGTTTACTATCTCCCGCACCTTGACGTGGTTGCTGGAGAAGTATGCAATGTCGTACTTATTCGCCCGGAAGGAGAACATCTTGTGGAAGACCGCGAGGCTGAACTCAATCCGCTCTTCCCGCAGGAAGCAGGAAAACCCGACCATGATAGCTACCGAGTTGGGGGTCAGCTGGCCGAGGACGACCCCAAAATACTCCAGTATTTGTCAGACCTCGGGTCATAGGGGAAGCCGGAGGCCCGCATCGAATTGAGCGATGGGTATGGCGAGCTCCGCTTCTGAGAGTTCGTGGACCTTCTCCTCCTCTCCAGTCGCCTCGCCTAAAATCCGGGCGGGATGAAGTCTCCAACCACTGTGACAAACTTGCTTTCGGTAAGGGTGGCGGAGAAGAAGGCGTAATCAGATAAAGTCCAAGCGCACTTGCTTCTCCCCTCGGCATCGCCACCACTGCCTCCCATCTCGCAAATAGTTAGTCGGGCGGGACGCTAAAGTTCTCGTGAAAAGAGGTGGGCCGAAAATCGCAGGAGTAGAGAAGACGCGGAGGGTTTTTAATGCGGTAGGTGGGAAGAAGGGTCGTGGCCTATTTATAGAAAAAGAAAGGGCGGGAAAACGTCCCATCGGCGGGAAAATGTGTGGATAGCAAAGATATACCCTGACGCTTCAATTTCAAAGTCCGCCACTAGTTCCTGCCTACTCGTCGCGGCCCTACAGAAACTATGCGGCGGCAGGGAAGTGGCGAGCAAGCCAAGCCAGCTCGCGTCATCAAGAGTGACGAGTGAGCCGGGTCGGCTCGCTCCCGCCTAAGGAGGGGGTAGGCAAGCAAGACAGCTCTCCAACATTCACCTAAGAAAGGCTAAACAGTAACAAGCAACAGAGGAAAAGAAATAATATACAAGCATAGGCTCGTTAGCGCGCGAGCAGTTTTCAAATAATAAACAAGAAAGTTCGATACTCTGGAAGATAAATAAATAAAGATCGTAGGTGTGAGGCGCGAGCTGATCCAAGGGACAGGTGCAACCCGGGCCTGCAGGTCAGTGGCAAGGAAGGAGTGGGTGTTTCAGTACTGAATCCACTTCCACCTACCCCGCCCCCGCACCCCGGAACGAGGCGGCAGGTGAGGATAGAAGTACTCGCGAACCGCCAGCAGTTCCCGTTGGGCCAGGTCGACCTGTTCTGTGGCGTGCCTGAGTCGCTCCTCTACTCGCATAAAGTGCACTCCCGGAGAAGTCGTCCCATCGCCATCCTCTGAGCGCCTTACGCCCTCTATGACAACGAATCGCTCCTCGCCTCAGCCTTGTCATCGTCTACCCTATCGCAAACCTCCCGCAACATTAGGGAGTGCTTCTGGAACAGTCGGGTCACCCGCCTCTTCATCTACTCGGCATCCTGTGGGTCGCCCAGATATTCTGAGATGCGGTCCGCAGAAGGGGGAGGTGAGTACCTCTCGCTGATATCAGTGTCGGATGATGAGATGACATTGAAGTATGTAGAAACAAATGTCAGAAAAAGCAGGTGGACAGTCACAAGCGAGCGAACATAAACTAACCCGAGGTCGGCACGTCCCCCGCGCCGGTATGCGGGCGGGAAGTACATGACTGGCCCAGGAAGAGTCTGCCTTCAAGAGCCGCAGAGGGCTTTCCACGCCCGGGGCAGGTTGGCCACTGAGGAACCTACAGAGACAGGTCGACAACCCCTGGGATAGAAGCAGCAGCAAGGGATCAGGTGAGGAACGAACAAGCAAGGAAGCGGGGAAAGGGTCAAGGGTTCACCAGTGGTCACAAGAGGAGCATTAGTACCGCGAGAAGGGCAGGCCCCGTAGTCGAGGGACTGACAACCCGCTCGGATACGCGTGGGGAGGAGTGTCACGGCTCCATTCCCCTGCCTCCGTCCTCGCGAGGCATCTCCTGTGAAAAAGGAGAAATCAAAATCGGAATGGCAATGATATCAGGCAACCGACCCACATACCTCATGGATGGCCTCGACACCAGCCGCCAAACTAGACGCGGGGGCATCATTCGGGGGAGATCGTCTAATCATCTTCGCCTTCTTTGGCCTGAAGGAGGGACTGAGTGTAAGATCCAGTTCCTCAAATCCGAGGCAACCCGGATCTTGTGCCCAGAACCGCCGCCTTACGGTGACACTAACGCACGAGTTAGTCGTCACCGCAAGACGCCGATTCTGCCGGCTAGTACGATCATAACCTGTTCGGCCAATATGAGAATGATTGCATAATAAATCAGAGTAAAAGCAGAAGCAAGTCCACAGCCACAGTATATATATATCAAATGAAACATAAGACAGTCCATAATGAGTACAGAAAATGAATGAAAGAAGGGCTTATGCCCAGTACATCATATCTCTCTCTCACTCTCATACACAGCAGCGGAAAAACCATAACTCTCTCATCACCTGTAGACGTGCTCCAGTAGTAGTAGTAGGTATCTGCCCCTCAAGTCCTGCCTCCTCGACGTGCTGGTCCACCTCCTCGAGCTCCTAAAACAGTAAGGTCACCGACCATTAGTCAAAAAGACTAAGTCGTATCCTCAGCACCTCCTCCTGCAACTCCTAGGCACCGTGCGGGAGGACGAAGCGGAGGACAACAAGGGGTGGCAAAGGCGAGCAGGTGACAGGAAACTAACAGGGTATATATAATCAAAATATAATGAGGTGTAACCTCCACTTATGCGGGTACGCATAAGCAAGGGATCTTTTGCAAGGCTCCCATTGTATAGAATGTCCCATACCATTTATACAATGGGGTGTCAGAGTCACAAGCATATATATAAAGGAAAAATAACCTTAACCTATAAACATGCCCACTCAGGCTTATAGGCTAAGGGTTCGTATAGCAGGTCCTAATGTATAAGCGTCCCATACCACTTATACATTAGGTGTCTTAGGTTGTTATGCAGATTAATGTTATGCAACTATATGGTGGGTATGATATTAACATGCAGTGCAACACACACACACGACTCCGTGATCACAGACCTTTAGTTCCCACTTTTCGAGAGCTAGCATCACTCTCAGGTACTACCGTTGTGGCTACGGCAGCAGCGGAGCGGGCGTCTCCGCCTTCTAGGCGGGTATACACACTACCAGGCCTAGACCTCTCTTGTACGCCTCTGTACACCGACAGTGCACTCTAGAGTCTCTGCGTACCACTTTGCTGACTACCTGTCAGTCTTGTTGGGTCGGGTGCGCGTTATTAGGAAAAGTCCTCCAGACTCCAGTATAAACATCCTACTGGTCCTTCTAACCCTCGCACCCGCCTGGTCCACCGTACTGCCGTCGGTGTGACGACCGGCCAGTACCGCATGGCCCGCCACTAGTATATGCACATGCAAGTATTATATATTGAGCCTCCAGCTCAAGGGACTATCCTGACTCAATTCTCTCCAACCCGCCACGGTGAGTATATGCTACAAACCCTCCAACCCTGGCCGGGTGAGTGTATATAAACCAATTTCTTTCCTCCAACTCTGCACGGGTGAGCAAGTAGTCAAAAGACTCCAAGTCCCTCCAACCCGGCACGAGTGAGCACATGTCCAGTTCACTTAACCTATTAGACTACTCTTATCTACAGATTATCATACTTAGAGTCTTAAGGTTAATCCCAGGACTGCCCAAGGTATTCCTGGTGAAGGGCTCTCAGGGGCACTAGGAGCTGCGATGGGTTGAATCCCAAAGCTCCCTTTCTCAAGGATATTTACTTTAGTTGTTTCTTACCCCAGACCCCTTTTTCTCTCTTCTGTTACATAGAGTGACCTAGTGATTTAAGGTATGGATTAAGGAGTGACGGTCTTCCGTCAACTCTACCTAGGCATGATTAATGTTGCACTTTTACTCTCGCCTCCATAATGCATCTGCCACCCAGGGTTGTACTTCCGAACTTAGACTCTAACTCAGTTGTTGATTCATCCCCTGGCGGCCTATAGTCCAGCCTACTTTTACTATGCGCACCCCATGACCTAACACCACCCTGAGATCGAACTTCTAAATTCCTGGTCCAACTGACTCCAAATATTTATCCTAGGGTGGTAGGGACTAATAAAATGAGTGTGTTGATTTTCGTAATTTTCCTAGGTCATTAAGGCCTTTAAATAAATCTTTTAAATTATTCCCTAGGTCATTTTACACAAGAAGTATTATCAATTAAAATCTTCTGACCTAAGGGAATTTTCCTGAGTTGCATATGAATAAAATATTACTGTCTACAACATTTCATAATTTCTCTTTTTATATTTCTATTTTTCCCATAATTAATACAAATTCTACCTATTTATCACTTTCCAAATGAAGTACAAGAAATATATACACCAAAACTCCAGGAAAATTACTGAGCATTTATATTACTATTTTATGACTAATGGCAGAGTTCTATTAATTCTTACAGGGTAATGGTCTATCAAAATCCATTCCTAATTATTTACCAAAAATGCCATTATGCTAATTAATAATTAACATTGTACCCAAAAATTCTGATATAAATCTACAAGACTAATATAACAATTATGCAACTCTAGGATTATTTTCACAATTTTCCAACAAGTATTTATACCAATTCATAAACATTTACAAAAAGGGTAAAATGGTCATTTCCATGAATTTTGCTCTAACAGTTGCCAAACAGAGATATGAAATTTTCTTAAGTCAATTAAAACACCATACTTTGACTTGGCTGAATCTGAAAGTTTTCTATAGCCAAAACCTATTTTTCCCATTTATTTTACAAAAGGACCTATAATTTGAAGAATTCCATTAAGTGGTATTATTAATTCCAAAAATCCCAAAAATAATTCTAGGGGTGAAACATGCCCTAAGGTATCACTGGAATTTATTGCATGGTTTTTGGGTGCCTCAGTTAGGTTAAATACACAGAATACAAATTATTGCTAACTGCACACCAAGGCCTAAATTAGCCTACACAAACACATGGAATAACTCTTCATGCAGGGGTCCAATTGCCTTGAAATTTCTACCAGACACCAATAATGTCCCCAAGGACATACCACCAAAATTTGGGGTCATTTGGGTGCCTAAAATTACAATTATGCCCTTAATTTAATTTTTGATATTTTGATAAAAACTATAGAAAAAGTTCTTCCAAAAATTCCAAATTTTTGGCAGGGCATAGGCATGCCCTAAATACACCCATGACTAAAATTTCACGTCATGGTGATGCTTGGTTTGTCTTGGGCATCAAATTTGGTTTCTGCCCTAGTTTAAGGGCAGTCCTAGCAAAACAGCCCTACAGGGCAGCCTACTGGTCCAAAAGTCATGATTTCTGTGGCATTTCAAAGTTAACCCATCTACCTAACTTTTTCATTCAGGGTTCATCCTATGGTGGGGCCTCTAAGTGCCTCAAAATTAACATGCATGTTTGCTGTTAAAGTGTGACATTTATTACACTATGCATACTATAGAAAATACAGAAATAATAAAAATCTGTTGCACAGATCTTAAAGCTTAATCCAACGGCTGCTGTACTTCTTCCCCATGCAATGCATGCAGGGGCAGCCGAGCCCGTGGAACTTGCATGGCCGTTTCCGGCCATCACCGGCGGCGAGGCCTCCGGCCAATTGCTCCCCCGGCCTCACGGTGGCCGGGGCTTGATCTGGCCGGCGACTGGGCGGCGGAGAGCGGCGGACGGCGGCGGCGCAACCGACCCGAAAAAACCCTAATCCGCCATTTTTGAAGCTTTTCCAAGCTGGTAGAGGCCTACAGTCGAGCTCTTTTGAGCTTGACTACTAACCTAGGAGACCTAGGAAACTAGTACAGTGAGAGGGGAGGGGATACGGACTCTTGGTGGTTGTGGTTGAGGGTGGCGGCGGCTTCCCCTAGCATGCACATTCCGGCGAGCTCCACGGCTTTCCATGGCTTCCTTCCTCTCTCTCTCTCTCTCTCTGGGGTAGGGATGAAGTGGGAGTGAGGGTGTGAGGTCGGTTTGGGGCTGAGTTATGAGAGGGGGCGACTTCACCAAGGTTTGGGGCGGATTCACCAAGGAGGGGGGGTCGGGTTAGTGGATTTGGCCGGCTAGGTGGCTGGTGAGTGGGTCCCACTGGTCATGAAGGCTGATTAGAGCCTAGTGGGTCGGGTTGCCAAGTGTTGGGCCGGGTTGGGTGAGTGAATAGGGAGGGTTGACTCCACCAAGTTGTTTATGCTATGTTGGGCTTGGGTTGGGTTTGGGCTTGGCCCAAGGCAGCATGGTGGGGGTACCACACCTCCTAATACCCATGCATGGTCAGCCAACCCATCATGGGTTGGTGGAATGAGCCCAAGTGGCCCAAAATAACTCCTAGGCACTTTCTCTCTCCTATTCTCTTCTTTTCTCTCTCCTAGATGTTCTCCCAAAAGTACTATTGAGGGGCCCTATTTTTCTCTCCCCTAGGGTTTATAGGGTCACTTTAGGCCCACATGATGAATTTGGGTTGATTTGGGTGGACCCAACCCAGTGAATTGGGCTAGGGCACCATTTTCACTATTTAGGTCAAAGGTGTTGACTTGACCCATCATGGTCAACTGGTTGACCCCCTGACCTACCTTGGGGTCTACTTAGATTGTATTTAGGGTTAGGGCATCATGAGGGGGTCATGGTGTGGCTAGGGTTCCTGTTTAGGCTAGTTTGACCTAGTTTGACTTTGGCCCCATAGTGGGCCCCACATGGCTACAACCCACTATCTAGGGTCAAACCTAGCTCATTACCCTAACACCCACCCCATGCCTAACCCAATCTAAGTTAAGGGGTCTAGAAGTAACATTGGGATGTTACAAATCCTATAAACAAAAGAAATAATTTCGTCCCCGAAATTTAAGTTTGGGTCTACGGGTTCCAGTTGCAGAAATTGTTAAGGAAATTTTGTAGAAAATAACATAAAAGTACCTGATGTAAATAGTTCTGGATGACGCTCCAGCATCAGATCCCTAGGTTCCCAGGTGTGCTCCTCCCGTCCATGGTTGGACCACAGCACCTTTACGAGTGGAACCTTCTTTTTCCTCAACGTTCGGACCGCTGAATCGTCGATCCGGATCGGCTCCAATCTAACCGAACGGTCAGGCTCTACCGGTCCAGCTGCAGTAGGGACATGCTGCTCAGGGCGAAGGAGAGCTCTTCGCAAAGAAGAGACATGGAACACATCGTGTAGGCTGCTCAGCTCCGGAGGTAGCTGCAGCCGATAAGCCAAGGGGCCCACACGCTCCAGAATCAGGTATGGTCCCATGTACCGGGGGCTGAGCTTCTTATGTCTCCGAATCCGAGAAATACCGTGTACCGGTCGGATTTTCAGGAAAACCCTGTCCCCAACTTGGAACTCCACTTTCCGGTGTCGAGCATCATAATATTTCACTTGTCTGCTCTGAGCCTCCAGAAGCCGATCCCTGATCAAATGAATCTGAGCCTCCGTATCCTCTACAAAGTCTGACCCAAGGGCTCGAGTATCCACATCTTGCACCCAGGATAGCGGAGTCCGGCATTTTCTCCCATAAAGTGCCTCGTAAGGAGCCATCCCGATGCTGGCCTGGTGGCTGTTGTTGTATGAGAATTCGATCAACGGCAGTAGCCTCTCCCAAGGTTTCCCTGTATCCAAAATACATAACCTGAGCAGGTCCTCCATAGTGCGTATCGTCCGCTCCGTCTGACCGTCGGTCTGCGGGTGGAAGGCAGTGCTAAAGGAAAGTCTGGATCCCAAGTAAGCGTGCACTGCCCTCCATTCCCTGGAGGTGAAGCGACCATCCCTATCTGAAACAATAGACCTGGGTACTCCGTGATACCGGACGAACTGCTCTACAAACAACCTCACCAATACAGCAACCGGGGCATCTTTTCTGACCGGGATAAACCGTGCTACCTTGGTCAACCTGTCCACCATGACCCAGATGGAGTCGTGCCCAGAATGAGAGCGAGGGAGTCCGTGAACAAAATCCATAGAGATATCCTCGAACTTCCACTCTGGGACTGGCAGTGGCTGTAATATACCGCCTGGGCTCTTGCATTCGGCCTTCACTCGCTGGCAAGTCTCGCAGTGTGTCACCAGGTAGATGATCTCCCTCTTCATTCCTGGCCAGTACATGGTCCGCCGTAAGTCAGCCCACATCTTGGTGATACCGGGATGCACTGAATATCTGGAGTAGTGTGCCTCTCTGAGGATGTCATCCCGGATCTCACCTCCTGCTGGAATGTACACTCGGCCACGGAATCGAAGAAGGTCGTCCTCCAGCGTATAATCCCCATGCTTGCCTCCTTTTAGAGCGTCAAAGATAGGCTCTAGATCAGTATCCAATCTCTGATGTGTAAGAATGCGTTTCTGTATATCATCATTGCTGACCAAAGAGTTCAGGTACTCTCGATAGAGCACTGGCTCGGCTTCCGAAACCATGGTAATCTGCATATCCTCCATCATGCGTAGCAGCTCCATAGACATCACCCGGGACTCCGGTCCAGAAGTGCCGGCTCTCCTGCTCAAAGCATCTGCTACTGTATTCGCCTTTCCCGGGTGATAGTGCATCTTATAGTCGTAATCGCAGAGGAACTCAAGCCACCTCCTCTGTCGCAGGTTCAGAACCTTCTGCGTGTCGATGTATTTGAGATTCTTATGATCGGAGTATATATCACAATGAATCCCGTAGAGGTAATGTCTCCATGTCTTGAGGGCAAAAACTACGGCCCGAGCTCGAGATCATGTACAGGATAGTTATGCTCATGCTTCTTCAGCTGTCGCGAAGCATAAGCGATAACATGTCCGTGCTGCATTAAGACTGCACCCATCCCCTGATAGGATGCATCTGTATATATCTGAAATCCTTCACTCCCGAGGGAAGTGCAAGGATGGGGGACGAAGTGAGCCGATCCTTGAGCTCTTGAAATGCTGACTCGCACCGCTCTGTCCAGTCAAATGCGGCATCCTTTTTCGTCAAGGACGTGAGGGGGAGGGCTATCCTTGAAAACCCCTCCACGAACTTACGATAATAACCTGCCAGGCCCAAGAAGCTACGTATATCCGACGCTGTCTTTGGCCGTGGCCAATCCCGCACCGCCTCAATCTTAGCCGGATCCACTGCTAATCCTGCTCCACTGATCGTGTGTCCTAGGAAAGCCACTTCCTGAAGCCAGAACTGGCACTTAGAGAACTTCGCATACATCTGGAATTCTCTTAACTTCTGCAATACCAGCGCTAAATGCTCTGCGTGCTCCTCTCGAGATCGCGAATAAATCAGAATGTCGTCGATAAAGACTATAACAAACCGGTCCAGATAAGGCTCGAATACCCTGTTCATGAGCGTCATAAAGGCCGAGGGCGCATTCGTGAGCCCGAACGGCATCACCGTGAACTCATATAAGCCATAACGGGAGCTGAATGCGGTCTTCGGTATGTCTTCCTCCCGGATGCGTAACTGGTAATAGCCGGATCGTAAATCGAGCTTAGAGAACCAGAAGGCTCCCTGAAGTTGATCAAATAACTCGTCTATCCGGGGCAATGGGTAGGTGTTCCGAACCGTCAACCTATTCAATTCCCTGTAATCTATACACAATCGGAGGGATCCATCCTTCTTCTTCACAAATAAAACCGGTGCTCCCCACGGCGATGAACTTGGCCGCACAAATCCTGACTCCACAAGTTCCTGTAGCTGAGTCCTGAACTCTGCCAATTCCTTAGGGGCCATTCTGTAGGGTGCTCGGGACACTGGTCTTGCCCCTGGCACCAACTGGATCCTGAAGTCCAAGTCCCGTGATGGTGGTAGCCCAGGTAACTTCTCCGGAAAGACATCAGCATAATCTCGTGCCACTGGAATATCAGCTATGGGACTCTCTACCACAGCCATCTCGAAACAAATGAGGTATACCTCTTCTCCCTGTTCATAGGCCTTAACGGCCTGTACTGAAGATAAAGAGAGTCGGGGAATGGAACGGATACCTTCAATGATGACGTAGGAGTCTCCGTGTCTGAGTGTGATCCTCTTCGAGGGGCAATCTATCTGCGCGTAGTTCCAATGAAGCCAATTCATGCCTAGGATCAGATCATAATCCGGTAGGCTCAGAACTGTTGCCGGGGCTTCGAACGCTTTGCCTCCTATCTCGACATCCATATTGCAGCAGTCTGTGGTTCGAAGTTCCGTACCATCAGGGAGTCGCACTCTCTTTTCCAAATCGGAAAACTTCTCCACTCCTTCTAATCCTTCAATAAACGAGTCTGATACGAAGGAGTGTGACGCACCCGTGTCGAAGAGGGTGTGAGCGGGCTTGCCGCTAATCATCACTATGCCTGGGTTCGTTTGAGTTCAAAGAATAGTATTACTATTAATGTCTAAGGTATTCTTAAAAAGAGAAAATTTAAAATTTATAAATCTTACAAAATTTTAAGTACCTGTAATCACCTCCTCTGGGTCCCTCTGTTCCGTGAGATCCAGCGCGTATACCTGCTCCCGGTCTCGGCCTCGGCCGTGATATCCTCGGCCTCGGCCTCGTCCTCGTCCTCGTCCTCGTCCTCGGCCTTGGTGAACTGGAGGGGCCACTGGAGGTGGAGGAGGAGGAAGAGGGTGGACCTGAAGCGGGCACTGCGTCCTGATGTGCCCAGGTTGGCCGCAACCAAAGCAGGTGATCTGCCTCTGACCTCGATCATCCTGTCTCATCGGTCCGGGAATCTGCATAGGTGGGGGAGCCAAAGGTGGAGGAGGCCCCTGATCCTGCCTATAGTTGGGACGACGACGTCCCCCACCTCTCCTGTATCCAATCGTCTTTCCCCTCTGAGACGATCCGCTGCTCTCCCCAAACGACTGTCCATCCAACGATCTCTTCCCTCTGCCTTGCACCAACAGCTGGTCAGCCTCCAGCTTCTTTGCCATCTCGATGATCTGCGCCATGGTACCGTGGGCAATGAACAGCAAGGGCTGCCTCAAAGAGTCGCGGAGCCCGTGATAGAATCTCTTCGCGTATTTCTGGTCGTCCCAGTCATGGAAGCCTGCAAACCTAGCCAGGTGGGAGAACTCTCTCTGATATTCAATAACTGATCGGCTCCCCTGCTGGAGGCTCAAAAACCTCGCCTCCAAGGTATCTCGGTCTGTGGAAGATACAAAATGCTCCAAGAAGACGTCGCTGAACTCCTCCCAAGATATGTCCATCAGCTCCCGGTCGGCGAATGTAGAGTCCCGCACCGACTTCCACCACCTCTTTGCATGAGCATCTAGTGCCGAGGTGGCAAGGGGAACTGCCTGTCTGACGGGGCAGCTGATGCCAGCTAGCAGCTCCTGGATGGTCTCCAACCACTCCTCTGTCTTCACGGCATCTTCTGTCCCGCGATACAGTGGCGGAGACAGACTTTTAAATGCACTCAACCAGTTCGATCCTGGGTTGGGCAGCTGAACCGGGGCTTGCTGCGCTCTGAAGGCATCCAGGATAGCCGTCAGGGTTTGCCCCATCTCAGTCTGCATGAACGGAATGGCAGCCGGAGGGGGAGGAACCGTATCCTGCGGAGGCTGCATAAAGGAAAACTTAACGTCAAAATTGGCCTAACTCATTGTTTGATGGACTGATTATGTGGCTTTTTACGCATGGGCACACCACTGCTTCCGCTGCATAGTTTGTCCGCAAACTAATGCTGGAGCGGGGTGTTCCAGTGTGGTGGACTGTATTCTCATATGATCGTGGTTTCAAGTGATACCAGTTTGTAAGATCCAGTTCCTCAAATCCGAGGCAACCCGGATCTTGTGCCCAGAACCGCCGCCTTACGGTGACACTAACGCACGAGTTAGTCGTCACCGCAAGACGCCGATTCTGCCGGCTAGTACGATCATAACCTGTTCGGCCAATATGAGAATGATTGCATAATAAATCAGAGTAAAAGCAGAAGCAAGTCCACAGCCACAGTATATATATATCAAATGAAACATAAGACAGTCCATAATGAGTACAGAAAATGAATGAAAGAAGGGCTTATGCCCAGTACATCATATCTCTCTCTCACTCTCATACACAGCAGCGGAAAAACCATAACTCTCTCATCACCTGTAGACGTGCTCCAGTAGTAGTAGTAGGTATCTGCCCCTCAAGTCCTGCCTCCTCGACGTGCTGGTCCACCTCCTCGAGCTCCTAAAACAGTAAGGTCACCGACCATTAGTCAAAAAGACTAAGTCGTATCCTCAGCACCTCCTCCTGCAACTCCTAGGCACCGTGCGGGAGGACGAAGCGGAGGACAACAAGGGGTGGCAAAGGCGAGCAGGTGACAGGAAACTAACAGGGTATATATAATCAAAATATAATGAGGTGTAACCTCCACTTATGCGGGTACGCATAAGCAAGGGATCTTTTGCAAGGCTCCCATTGTATAGAATGTCCCATACCATTTATACAATGGGGTGTCAGAGTCACAAGCATATATATAAAGGAAAAATAACCTTAACCTATAAACATGCCCACTCAGGCTTATAGGCTAAGGGTTCGTATAGCAGGTCCTAATGTATAAGCGTCCCATACCACTTATACATTAGGTGTCTTAGGTTGTTATGCAGATTAATGTTATGCAACTATATGGTGGGTATGATATTAACATGCAGTGCAACACACACACACGACTCCGTGATCACAGACCTTTAGTTCCCACTTTTCGAGAGCTAGCATCACTCTCAGGTACTACCGTTGTGGCTACGGCAGCAGCGGAGCGGGCGTCTCCGCCTTCTAGGCGGGTATACACACTACCAGGCCTAGACCTCTCTTGTACGCCTCTGTACACCGACAGTGCACTCTAGAGTCTCTGCGTACCACTTTGCTGACTACCTGTCAGTCTTGTTGGGTCGGGTGCGCGTTATTAGGAAAAGTCCTCCAGACTCCAGTATAAACATCCTACTGGTCCTTCTAACCCTCGCACCCGCCTGGTCCACCGTACTGCCGTCGGTGTGACGACCGGCCAGTACCGCATGGCCCGCCACTAGTATATGCACATGCAAGTATTATATATTGAGCCTCCAGCTCAAGGGACTATCCTGACTCAATTCTCTCCAACCCGCCACGGTGAGTATATGCTACAAACCCTCCAACCCTGGCCGGGTGAGTGTATATAAACCAATTTCTTTCCTCCAACTCTGCACGGGTGAGCAAGTAGTCAAAAGACTCCAAGTCCCTCCAACCCGGCACGAGTGAGCACATGTCCAGTTCACTTAACCTATTAGACTACTCTTATCTACAGATTATCATACTTAGAGTCTTAAGGTTAATCCCAGGACTGCCCAAGGTATTCCCGGTGAAGGGCTCTCAGGGGCACTAGGAGCTGCGATGGGTTGAATCCCAAAGCTCCCTTTCTCAAGGATATTTACTTTAGTTGTTTCTTACCCCGGACCCCTTTTTCTCTCTTCTGTTACATAGAGTGACCTAGTGATTTAAGGTATGGATTAAGGAGTGACGGTCTTCCGTCAACTCTACCTAGGCATGATTAATGTTGCACTTTTACTCTCGCCTCCATAATGCATCTGCCACCCAGGGTTGTACTTCCGAACTTAGACTCTAACTCAGTTGTTGATTCATCCCCTGGCGGCCTATAGTCCAGCCTACTTTTACTATGCGCACCCCATGACCTAACACCACCCTGAGATCGAACTTCTAAATTCCTGGTCCAACTGACTCCAAATATTTATCCTAGGGTGGTAGGGACTAATAAAATGAGTGTGTTGATTTTCGTAATTTTCCTAGGTCATTAAGGCCTTTAAATAAATCTTTTAAATTATTCCCTAGGTCATTTTACACAAGAAGTATTATCAATTAAAATCTTCTGACCTAAGGGAATTTTCCTGAGTTGCATATGAATAAAATATTACTGTCTACAACATTTCATAATTTCTCTTTTTATATTTCTATTTTTCCCATAATTAATACAAATTCTACCTATTTATCACTTTCCAAATGAAGTACAAGAAATATATACACCAAAACTCCAGGAAAATTACTGAGCATTTATATTACTATTTTATGACTAATGGCAGAGTTCTATTAATTCCTACAGGGTAATGGTCTATCAAAATCCATTCCTAATTATTTACCAAAAATGCCATTATGCTAATTAATAATTAACATTGTACCCAAAAATTCTGATATAAATCTACAAGACTAATATAACAATTATGCAACTCTAGGATTATTTTCACAATTTTCCAACAAGTATTTATACCAATTCATAAACATTTACAAAAAGGGTAAAATGGTCATTTCCATGAATTTTGCTCTAACAGTTGCCAAACAGAGATATGAAATTTTCTTAAGTCAATTAAAACACCATACTTTGACTTGGCTGAATCTGAAAGTTTTCTATAGCCAAAACCTATTTTTCCCATTTATTTTACAAAAGGACCTATAATTTGAAGAATTCCATTAAGTGGTATTATTAATTCCAAAAATCCCAAAAATAATTCTAGGGGTGAAACATGCCCTAAGGTATCACTGGAATTTATTGCATGGTTTTTGGGTGCCTCAGTTAGGTTAAATACACAGAATACAAATTATTGCTAACTGCACACCAAGGCCTAAATTAGCCTACACAAACACATGGAATAACTCTTCATGCAGGGGTCCAATTGCCTTGAAATTTCTACCAGACACCAATAATGTCCCCAAGGACATACCACCAAAATTTGGGGTCATTTGGGTGCCTAAAATTACAATTATGCCCTTAATTTAATTTTTGATATTTTGATAAAAACTATAGAAAAGGTTCTTCCAAAAATTCCAAATTTTTGGCAGGGCATAGGCATGCCCTAAATACACCCATGACTAAAATTTCAGGTCATGGTGATGCTTGGTTTGTCTTGGGCATCAAATTTGGTTTCTGCCCTAGTTTAAGGGCAGTCCTAGCAAAACAGCCCTACAGGGCAGCCTACTGGTCCAAAAGTCATGATTTCTGTGGCATTTCAAAGTTAACCCATCTACCTAACTTTTTCATTCAGGGTTCATCCTATGGTGGGGCCTCTAAGTGCCTCAAAATTAACATGCATGTTTGCTGTTAAAGTGTGACATTTATTACACTATGCATACTATAGAAAATACAGAAATAATAAAAATCTGTTGCACAGATCTTAAAGCTTAATCCAACGGCTGCTGTACTTCTTCCCCATGCAATGCATGCAGGGGCAGCCGAGCCCGTGGAACTTGCATGGCCGTTTCCGGCCATCACCGGCGGCGAGGCCTCCGGCCAATTGCTCCCCCGGCCTCACGGTGGCCGGGGCTTGATCTGGCCGGCGACTGGGCGGCGGAGAGCGGCGGACGGCGGCGGCGCAACCGACCCGAAAAACCCTAATCCGCCATTTTTGAAGCTTTTCCAAGCTGGTAGAGGCCTACAGTCGAGCTCTTTTGAGCTTGACTACTAACCTAGGAGACCTAGGAAACTAGTACAGTGAGAGGGGAGGGGATACGGACTCTTGGTGGTTGTGGTTGAGGGTGGCGGCGGCTTCCCCTAGCATGCACATTCCGGCGAGCTCCACGGCTTTCCATGGCTTCCTTCCTCTCTCTCTCTCTCTCTCTCTGGGGTAGGGATGAAGTGGGAGTGAGGGTGTGAGGTCGGTTTGGGGCTGAGTTATGAGAGGGGGCGACTTCACCAAGGTTTGGGGCGGATTCACCAAGGAGGGGGGGTCGGGTTAGTGGATTTGGCCGGCTAGGTGGCTGGTGAGTGGGTCCCACTGGTCATGAAGGCTGATTAGAGCCTAGTGGGTCGGGTTGCCAAGTGTTGGGCCGGGTTGGGTGAGTGAATAGGGAGGGTTGACTCCACCAAGTTGTTTATGCTATGTTGGGCTTGGGTTGGGTTTGGGCTTGGCCCAAGGCAGCATGGTGGGGGTCCCACACCTCCTAATACCCATGCATGGTCAGCCAACCCATCATGGGTTGGTGGAATGAGCCCAAGTGGCCCAAAATAACTCCTAGGCACTTTCTCTCTCCTATTCTCTTCTTTTCTCTCTCCTAGATGTTCTCCCAAAAGTACTATTGAGGGGCCCTATTTTTCTCTCCCCTAGGGTTTATAGGGTCACTTTAGGCCCACATGATGAATTTGGGTTGATTTGGGTGGACCCAACCCAGTGAATTGGGCTAGGGCACCATTTTCACTATTTAGGTCAAAGGTGTTGACTTGACCCATCATGGTCAACTGGTTGACCCCCTGACCTACCTTGGGGTCTACTTAGATTGTATTTAGGGTTAGGGCATCATGAGGGGGTCATGGTGTGGCTAGGGTTCCTGTTTAGGCTAGTTTGACCTAGTTTGACTTTGGCCCCATAGTGGGCCCCACATGGCTACAACCCACTATCTAGGGTCAAACCTAGCTCATTACCCTAACACCCACCCCATGCCTAACCCAATCTAAGTTAAGGGGTCTAGAAGTAACATTGGGATGTTACACTGAGCAACCCTCGTACCAGCCAATGAGCGAAATCGATGACCTGCGCCCGCGTTCCCTCCCTCGCGGCCGCTAGGCGAGCGCGCATTTCTTCTGATATGGGTATCGCTCAGCTACAATAGTTCGTAAGGAAAGAAAAGCAGAAGGACGGGGGGGTTTTCCCTTTAGCCTGGTGGTGTATTTATAGCACATTGGTGGGACCCACCAAAAGATTCCCTCCAGCTCAACAAACACTCATCGAACACGTAGGGTTGATTGATTCTTTTCGAGCTTGGCAAAGCTCAAAAAGAGCGGGGATTGTGTACAACCCAGTGTTCGCCGAGTGGGTCCAACAAGGCAGAAGAAGGTCCCTCAATGCGAGCCGTCCCGCATCCGCCAGGCGGGCGAGCGAGCCAAGACAACCGGCCCGAATCCGCCAGACGGTCGAGCGAGCAAGGACAGCCGACCCACATCAATTTAATAGGCGGGCGAGCCCAGGGGCACCCGGTCTGTTTCCACCGGGCAGGCGGGCGAACCGCGCCAGCCAGCTCGCCAGCCCGCACTCGCCTAAGTGGTTATCCGACCAAGATCGTCGGTCCGCCTCCGTGTAAGGGGGAGGCAAGCCGCAGGAGCCCGGCTCGCACTCCCCTAAAGAGAGAGGCAAGTTGAGTAGCGAGCCAGCGGTCCAGAATTCCCCCTATGAGTGGGGTGCAGATATCATGTGGTTAATATAATTTGGTCTGCCAAATGTGATTAGATCTGCATTTAGCTCCTCAGAACAGCAAAGTTTCGTTGTTTGCAGACCTCCTTTTGGCTCCATATAACCATTTAGAACCGCGGAGGTAAGCTGTTGACAGACCAATTTCAAAAATCTATATATAGATCCAATGAGGTACCTCAGAAAGCAAGCTTTACAATTCTCTAATTCTCAGATTTTCTTGCGCTTTCTGAGGTGCCTTTAGCACAACATTGGCTAAGGAGGGGAAGCGCTCTAAGATTTTTTGGGTGTGTGATGTGACCTTCGTGCTAGAGCCTTGGGTCAGTTTCGAGCTCTAAGTCTTCGGCCAGCTAAGTTTATTAGGATAAGTAAGTGTGCGGTCACCCCTTCCCTAATAGTTCGAACTCCACAAAAGTTAGTTCCCGATTTCAACATTTATAATCTTCTCAAGCATATAATAATTATGCTTTCTATGTCTAAATCAAACTCAAAGAAAAATTATTTTATATTAAGTATATTATATTCATCACAAATATTTTAAAAGTTCATTTTCAATGTCCAAGATCCAAATTCCAAATAGCTACAAGTAGTAAATCAAAGAAATAAAATAAACAAAATCATGGTAGTTATATACTTATATTATATGAATTGCACCCCAAATTCTCTTTAAAATTTGTTTTCAATATACAGACATTGACATGGAATCAAAAAAATAAAATAAATAATATAGTTATGAAGTCATCACTAAATTTATAGAGAATTTGGGATGCATATAGCCTCTTCTTATGATCCCCCACTAACTTATTGGGATCATGCGTTTGACCGACACACGCGCGATCGCCACACGCGATCCGCGTTCACCGTCCGATCCACCGCCATGACCGGCCACCCGCGCCGCCATCTCCAGTGTTGGGCGGCCCGTGGCCGGCCGGCCATGTCGGGGCCATGCCGCAACCGCCCCTTCCCGGGGCCGCCTCCTGCAACTGCGGGGTTCCGCTCGCGAGGGGCGGTCGCGACCTGGCCGCCTCTCCCCGCAGCCCCTCCAGCGTGTAACACCCCAAAAATCTCAAAACTGGATTTGATGTGCAGGCTGCTTGACACGGCCTAGGACACGGGCGTGTCCCAGGGCGTGTCGGGGGTACACGGCCTGGGACACGGGCGTGTCCCAGGGCGCGTCACTCAATAAATAGCCGGTTTGAGTCAGAAATGTACACGGCCCGGAACCAAGCCTTGCGCACGGCCGTGTCACATTTGACACGGGCGTGTCCGAGGGCATGTGCCTACCCGTGTACTGCTCTGACTGGTTTTAAAGCTCGTTGAGTACCGTGTAACAGGGGTGATACAGGCGTGTCACATGACTGACACGAGCGTGTCAGGTTCGACACGGGCGTGTCGATGCCCGTGTTCTGGTAGTTTTCAGTCGGTACGTGTGCCGCTTAAGGGTACACGGCCTGTGACACGGGCGTGTCACAGGCCGTGTCGGCCAAAAAGTATAGTTTTCAGGCAGATCGTGGCCGTTCATTTTTCCTTAAAGAAGATCCTGTGGCTGGGGCTCATTCCTGGGCTGATAAGGCCGGGAAAGGAGGAGGAAAAGGCTCATTTCTAAAGTTCTACTCTCTTTCTAACTTTAAGAGAGAGGTGAGAGCAAGGTGAGGAAGAAGAAGTGGAATCCAGCTGCCGGTGGTGCTACGGTGGTCCAAATCGCGAGCCGAGTTCGGATTTGCGAAGGCAACGCTGCTGCAAAGGCTTTCATCCGTCTCAAATTTCTCTCCATGGCTCCGAAGCGAGTTCCTAGGGTAACGATTTCCTGCTTGGACATGTGAAGTCCTTAATTCCTGTATTGCATAGGGAAAACCCTTCCCCGCGAGTGTGCGGTGGGTTGTGGCGTCCCTTGGGGTAGATATGTGAAGTCCCCCTTGTTAGAGTCCGGAATTGGAGTACGGATCTAGGCATGCTGTGTGAAGCCCATCTGGACATATTGGTCTGGATTGGTGATGCTTGTTTGCATATCAGAGAAGACTCCGTGATTATTGCTTGTATGCATGATAGATAAAGTACTGGAGGAAGTCCAGGAAATTGTGAGAGTTGGGTGCAACTCTTGTGGCCGTGAGTTGCCACTTTTTGTGCGGTTGAGCGTTGGGCTGCAACTGTATGAAAAGGCTTCGTGCCGAACAGGCAAGGTGAAACCGACCCGCGCCTTTAAATGTGGCCTCAGGTACGATGTACTTGGTTGGGCAAGGCGATTTGAGCAACGGGGGGTGGCTGATCTGTACCTGCGTTATGTAGGCTGGACATGAGAGCGCCAAGGCATTGGGCTTTCGTCAGCGGCATAATGAGAGTCCTAGGCCTGCGTGCCGGACTAAATGCTCAATGGTGAGATCCGGTTTTTCCGGTGCACCCGAGAGTGCCATGAGTGCACGGGACGTCGGGCCGTCGTGCCGACGTTTGTGATATGTGACTGTGCGGTCGTGCATGTCTTGCTTGAATTGCTATCTATATCATATTGGAAGATTGCTATGCAGGGATGGAATTCCGCTGCCCCGTGCCAGGGGCAGGGTCGTTATAATTGGTCAGCTGAATGCTGACCGTTGCCCTGTTTGCCACCGCTTGGTGGATTGGTTCGTACAGGTACTGGAGGTGCTGGTCCGAGCGGGACTTAGCGGGTTGAAGCCCAAGCTGCGTTGCTGCCCTCGAAGGCATTGTTTTGTTTCTTTTGTTCATGTGTGGCCGGCCTGCGTGCCGATGTCTGTAATCCACACTCTTGTTCAGAGAAATTGTTGTAAGGCCTTAAGGCCAGACTCTTTTGATGTTTATGTACATTCCTATGTTATAGTGGACAGTGTTCTTTATCTTGAGTTCAAAGATTCAACCGTGAAACTTCCGCTAGAATGCTCTGTGTTAGGATGCGTTGATTATGATATTAGTTCGTAGCGTCTCCGCCTGTTTGTGGAATATGGTGTGGGGCCTCGGCCGGACCCTCTATTATATTCTTCTTGACGGGTAGAGGTGTTACAATTTGGTATCAGATTGTTGGTCGATCTCTTCCGAATTCGCGGCGAATTCTTTTGAGGGGTGGCGAGCACGTGTCAGTGCTGGCTGTCGTTATAACACTTAACTTGAACTCAAGATTGTCCACTTAGGAATGCAAATACACTTGTTTGTTGAACTTGTGTATTCTTTTTATATGGTTGCCGTTTTCATTGGTCGTTAACCTGTGTATTTTACACATATAGGTGACCAGAAGTGTTGCGGGTCAATCCGAACCACAACGTTCTGTTGAGAGTGCGGCACCAGCCGAGGTGCCCACAACTCCTCCATCCGCTGAAACAGTCTGTCTCATCACGGAAACGGTACTTGCTGTGATGAATGCTCAGCAGGCTGGGCAGGCACGTCCTGCAGTGGTGCCAATGCAAGCTGGGATACGGCAAGAACCGGTAGAAGCCGAAGTTGATCCGCGGGTAGCAGATCAACAATGGAAGCAATTCTTGAGCTTTAACCCTCCGTAGTTTCATGGGGCGGGTATACCGGCCCAAGCAGAGGATTGGCTTGCAAGGATCAAGAGGATTATGAGAGCTATCAAGGTTGAGGAGGAACAGAAAGTCGTGTTAGCCACTTTCCTACTGGAAGGAGAGGCGCGATTGTGGTGGGATGAGATTGAACTGCATCACTTGGCCGGCAGGCAATTGGCAGAGATTACAATGGAAGGATTTTCTCGTTTGTTCTTAGCACAACATCTGCCGATGCAGCAAAGGATATCGATGGAAATGGAATTTCAACGGTTAGCACAGGGAGATCGAAGTGTGGATGACTACCTGCATGAGTTCACCCGTTTGGGAAGATATGCGGGCACGATCTTCGCCGAAGAAGAGCATAAGACTAGTCGGTTTTATGCGGGACTGCGAGATGAGCTGCGGTATTTGCTCTCGAGTTCTGTGAGTCAGGGATTCCAAGCCTTAGTCTGTACGGCTCGTTCTTTGGAGACGGACATGAAACGGGGGCAAGCAAAGGGAAACTTGGCTG
Source organism: Platanthera zijinensis (assembly GCA_039513925.1). Classification (NCBI taxonomy): domain Eukaryota; kingdom Viridiplantae; phylum Streptophyta; class Magnoliopsida; order Asparagales; family Orchidaceae; genus Platanthera; species Platanthera zijinensis. Next base: position 24,155,965 of record CM077092.1, read on the forward strand.
TTGCGAAGCCAGAGTTTAAGCCGCCGCGTCCGGAAAAGTTTGGCTACTGAAAGAGATGGAATAAGAAGTCTAAGTCTTCTGGACAAGCTCCTTCTGCGACTGTGACGGATACATCCGGGTATGGATCTCGTGCTTGTTATACGTGCGGGAAGGTTGGACACTTCGCACGTGAATGTCGATCTGGTCCTCCAAAGGGTGATAAGAAGACAGGAGCGTCTTATGCGGAGAAGGGGAAGGCTGTGGTGGAGTCTTCTGCCTCGCACACGCAGCCCAGGGTCTTCAACCTTGGACAACAGGAGGCCATTCAGCAGGCGGATGTCGTCACAGGTGCGCGTAGGTTTTAATGTTCTTGTTTTTTTTGATGTGCTGTGCTTGTTTTAATTGTAATGTTATAGGGTTTGTCCTTATACGCGAGTATCCGGCGCGAGCACTATTCGACACAGGTGCTTCACATTCGTTTCTGTCTGAGGACTTTGTCTTTCGTGTCGGGGTGCCTATCCGGACCACGACAGACAGTGTAAAGGTGCTGTTGCCTAACGGATGTTTGATGTGCGCGGATCGATCTTGCGGTCTTGAGGTCAAGATAGGAAGTCGGGAGTTCAAGGTGGAAACATTAGTATTGCCGATCAAAGAGTTTGATATAATCTTTGGTATGGACTGGCTTTCAGAGCAGCGTGCCTGTATTGATTGCACTTCAAAAGAGGTCACACTTGGGCAAAATACCGAACAAGAGACCAAGTTCATTGGTATGCAAGGGATGAGTGGGATGTTGTTATCCGCTCTCCAAGTTGTTAAGGCAGTTCGGAAGGGTGCGGAGTTGTTCTTCACACTCATAGAGGCGGTAGCGCCGAAGGCCAGTGTGAGTGAAGTGCCGATTGTGTCGGAATATGCTGATGTGTTTCCAAAGGACCTTCCGGGGTTACCTCCCCAAAGGGAAATCGACTTCGCTATCGAGCTGGTGCCGGGTGCAAAACCTGTGGCCCGTTCGCCGTATCGGGTAGCGCCAAAAGAAATGGCCGAACTGAAAGTTCAGTTGCAAGAATTGTTGGAGAAGGGATACATACGCCCAAGTATGTCACCTTGGAGCGCGCCTGTTCTTTTTGTGAAAAAGAAAGACGGTGGTTTGCGACTATGTATTGATTATCGCGAACTGAACAAGCTGACGGAGAAAAACAAGTATCCAATTTCACGGATCGATGACTTGTTCGATCAGCTAGCAGGCTCAACCGTCTATTCGAAGTTGGATTTGAAGTCCGGGTATTACCAGTTGCGGATTAGGGAAGGTGACATTCCCAAGACAGCGTTTGACACACGTTATGGTCATTATGAGTTCACAGTGATGCCGTTCGGCTTATGTAATGCGCCTTCGGTCTTCATGGATCTCATGCATCGAACGTTCCGCGAATACCTGGATCTGTTTGTGATTGTGTTTATTGATGATCTCCTTGTATATTCACAATCGGAGGAAGATCATGCAAACCACTTGCGGTTGGTATTGCATACCTTGCGAAGGAATATGTTGTATGCCAAGTTCTCTAAGTGTGAGTTCTGGCTCTCGTCGGTGGCTTTTCTAGGCCATGTGGTAAGTGGGGAGGGCATAGCGGTGGATCCGGCTAAGATAAGTGCCATTCGTGATTGGCCAGTGTTGTCTTCAGTGGCCGAGGTCAGGAGTTTCCTTGGACTGGCGTGCTACTATAGACGGTTCGTGGAGAACTTCTCCCGGATAGCTTTGCCTCTGACTACGTTGACGAGAAAAGATCAGAGGTTCGTTTGGACACCGGAGTGCTCACGAGCTTTTGAGGAGCTGAAGATTCGTTTGACCACGGCGCCTGTTTTGACGTCGCCATGTGGTACAGATGGTTTTGAAATATACAGCGATGCATCAGGAAGCGGCTTAGGCTGCGTTCTCCTGCAGTTTGGCAAGGTGATCGCCTATGGCTCACGTCAATTGAAAGTGCATGAGCGTAATTACCCTGTCCATGACTTGGAGTTGGCAGCGGTGATCTTTACGCTAAAGTTGTGGCGGCATTATCTTTATGGCGTGAAGGTGGATATTTATACAGATCATAAAAGCTTAAAGTATCTGCTAGATCAAAAGGAATTGAATATGCGACAAAGGAGGTGGATGGAATTCCTTGGGGATTATACCTTCGACATTCACTATGTTCCCGGAAAGGGAAATGTGGTCGCTGATGCCTTGAGTCGTCGGACTCCGGTGCGGGCAAATTGGTTGCGGATACATGATGAGCGGTTAATCCAGGAGTTGGAAGCTTTGGAGATATCTTGTGTGGAAAGAGATTCTGTGACTGTTGCATGCGTGAACTGGTTGGAGGTTTAATATGACCTTGCTGACAGGGTTCGGCGGGCAACGGAGTTGGATGAAAGTCTCCAACACGATGCAAAGGAGGGGTCTGGTGATCAATTCTCCTGGGATGACGGTTTATTACGGAAAGATGGCCGATTGTGCGTCCCTAGTGCGGGTAAATTGCGAGAAGGATTGCTATATGAAGCACACTTTACAAAGTACTCAATTCACCCTGGGAGCACAAAAATGTACAAGGACATGAAGAAACTGTTCTGGTGGCCTGGTTTAAAGAAGGACATAGCCGCGTATGTGGCTAAATGTCATACTTGTGCGTTGGTAAAGGCAGAATGTCAACGGCCGAGTGGTTTCCTGAAGTCGTTGTCGGTTCCGCAATGGAAGTTTGAGGATATTTCTATGGATTTCGTGCACGGATTGCCGAGATCTCAGCGTGGCCATGACTCAATCTGGGTGATTGTAGACTGGTTGACAAAGGTGGCTCACTTTCTACCGAACAAGCGGGACGATTCAGTGGAAACGTTAGCAAAGCTCTATGTGGAGCAGATTGTTCGATTGCACGGTGTTCCCCGGAGCATCGTAAGTGACCGAGATGGGCGCTTTACCTCGAAGGATTGGAGATTAGTTCATCAGATGTTGGGCACGAAGTTAGCATTCAGTACGGCCTTTCACCCGCAAACGGATGGCCAAACTGAGCGAACCAACAGAACGATGGAGGATATGCTCCGTATGTGCGCCCTGGACTTCGGTAAGAATTGGGAAGAGCATCTAGTTATGGTGGAGTTTGCCTATAATAATAGCCATCAAGCGAGTATAGGCATGGCCCCATTTGAAGCGATGTATGGTCGTAAGTGTCGTACACCGCTAGCTTGGGCAAAAACTGGCGAGACCAAACTTTTAGGCAAAAAGGAGGTCGAGGATGCTACCTCAACAATACGCTCTATTCGAGAGAGGCTCCTAATAGCCCAGGATCGGCAAGCCAAGTATTACAATGCTAAGCACCGGAACGTGGAGTTCGCGGTGGGTGACTGGGTCTATTTAAAGATTAAGCCCTTCAAAGGCGTATCTCGGATTCGGCGGTTGAAAAAGCTAAGTCTGCGATACCTTGGTCCGTTTGAAGTGGTGGAGCGAGTTGGGGAAGCTGCCTATCGGCTAGCTCTTTCATCGGAATTGAGTGGATTGCATGACGTGTTTCACATCTCGGTGCTACGCAAAGCAGTCAAGGATCCAGCTCAAGTAATTGACAATGATCGAGTGCCGGTTGAGTATGGGCTAACGACAAAGGTGAAGCCTATACGGATCGAGGATCGAGCCGAGAAACAGTTGCGGAACAAAGTGATCGGGATGGTCAAAGTTCGATGGGATAATTGTGGCCGAGAAGAGCTAACATGGGAGCGCGAGCAGACCATGCGAGCCGAGTTTCCCGAGTTATTTTCGTAACTTGTTCGCTCGTTGTATTTATAATAGAAACATATAAATGTTTTGTTATTTTCTCCCTACTGTCTTCAAATTTCGGGACGAAATTTTATTAAGGAGGGGAGGGTTGTAACACCCCAAAAATCTCAAAACTGGATTTGAGGTGCAGGCTGCTTGACACGGCCTGGGACACGGGCGTGTCCCAGGGCGTGTCAGGGGTATACGTCCTGGGACACGGGCATGTCCCAGGGCGTGTCACTCAATAAATAGCCAGTTTGAGTCAGAAATGTACACGGCCCGGAACCAAGCCTTGAACACGGCCGTGTCAGATTTGACACGGGCGTGTCCGAGGGCGTGTGCCTACCCGTGTACTGCTCTGACTGGTTTTAGAGCTCGTTGAGTACCGTGTAACAGGGGTGATACGGGCGTGTCACATGACTGACACGGGCGTGTCAGGTTCGACACGGGCGTGTCGATGCCCGTGTTCTGGTAGTTTTCAGTCGGTACGTGTGCCGCTTAAGGGTACACGGCCTGTGACACAGGCGTGTCACAGGCCGTGTCGGCCAAAAAGTATAGTTTTCAGGCAGATCGTGGCCGTTCATTTTTCCTTAAAGAAGATCCTGTGGCTAGGGCTCATTCCTGGGCTGATAAGGCCGGGAAAGGAGGAGGAAAAGGCTCATTTCTAAAGTTCTACTCTCTTTCTAACTTTAAGAGAGAGGTGAGAGCAAGGTGAGGAAGAAGAAGTGGAATCCGGCTGCCGGTGGTGCTACGGTGGTCCAAATCGCGAGCCGAGTTTGGATTTGCAAAGGCAACGCTGCTGCGAAGGCTTTCATCCGTCTCAAATTTCTCTCCATGGCTCCGAAGCGAGTTCCTAGGGTAACGATTTTCTGCTTGGACATGTGAAGTCCTTAATTCCTGCATTGCATAGGGAAAACCCTTCCCCGCGAGTGTGCGGTGGGTTGTGGCGTCCCTTGGGGTAGATATGTGAAGTCCCCCTTGTTAGAGTCCGGAATTGGAGTACAGATCTAGGCATGCTGTGTGAAGCCCATCTGGACATATTGGTCTGGATTGGTGATGCTTGTTTGCATATCGGAGAAGACTCCGTGATTATTGCTTGTATGCATGATGGATAAAGTACTGGAGGAAGTCCAGGAAATTGTGAGAGTTGGGTGCAACTCTTGTGGCCGTGAGTTGCCACTTTGTGTGCGGTTGAGCGTTGGGCTGCAACTGTATGAAAAGGCTTCGTGCCGAACAGGCAAGGTGAAACCGACCCGCGCCTTTAAATGTGGCATCAGGTACGATGTACTTGGTTGGGCAAGGCGATTTGAGCAATGGGGGGTGGCTGACCTGTACCTGCGTTATGTAGGCTGGACATGAGAGCGCCAAGGCATTGGGCTTTCGTCAGCGGCATAATGAGAGTCCTGGGCCTGCGTGCCGGACTAAATGCTCAATGGTGAGATCCGGTGTTTCCGGTGCACCCGAGAGTGCCATAAGTGCACGGGACGTCGGGCCGTCGGGCCGGCGTTTGTGATATGTGACTGTGCGGTCGTGCACGTCTTGCTTGAATTGCTATCTATCTCATATTGGAAGATTGCTATGCAGGGATGGAATTCCGCTGCCCCGTGCTAGGGGCAGGGTCGTTATAATTGGTCAGCTGAATGCTGACCGTTGCCCTGTTTGCCACCGCTTGGTGGATTGGTTCGTACAGGTACTGGAGGTGCTGGTCCGAGCGGGACTTAGCGGGTTGAAGCCCAAGCTGCGTTGCTGCCCTCGAAGGCATTGTTTTGTTTCTTTTGTTCATGTGTGGCCGGCCTGCGTGCCGATGTCTGTAATCCACACTCTTGTTCAGAGAAATTGTTGTAAGGCCTTAATGCCAGACTCTTTTGATGTTTATGTACATTCCTATGTTATAGTGGACAGTGTTCTTTATCTTGAGTTCAAAGATTCAACCGTGAAACTTCTGCTAGAATGCTCTGTGTTAGGATGCGTTGATTATAATATTAGTTCGTAGCGTCTCCGCCTGTTTGTGGAATATGGTGTGGGGCCCCGGCCGGACCCTCTATTATATTCTTCTTGACGGGTAGAGGTGTTACACTGCGGCCGCGGGGCGCCACCCGCATGGGGCGGCCATGTCCGGCCGCCCCTCCCCGCGACCACCTCCCGTGGCCGCGGGACGCTGCCCGCAAGGGGCAGCCATGCCCAACAGTCCCTCCCCGCGGCAGCGGGGCACAACCCACAAGGGCGGTCGCGCCCGACCGCCACTTCCCACGGGTTCTCCTACCGAGGCCGGCCGGCCCACCGGCTGCGGCTCCTCCTCTCCCCTCATCGGCGGTCGTCCGCCGGTGAGGTGGCCGCTCTATCGTAGCAGACTTTCTTCGTCGTCCGATCATTCCTTCGCGATCTCCGCAGTACATTTTGTAGATAACCACCCACTAACCACCATAATTAGTGGGCGGTTATCATTAATTAAAAGTGACCTACATTTAGTAAATATTATACACATCATATACACCCGGAACCATATTGAATGCGGTGTATGAACAGTAATTGTGGGTGGTTACTGTATGTGGATAGTCGTGTAACCACCGTAACTACCTCCTGAAGCATATAAAAAGGCCCCAGGACTACCATCATTTTAACTTTTTCTCTGTCTTCTTCTTTTTAGTGCACTCAACGCTTCTTCCTCAGGCCGAAGCTCTGTCGAAATCCTCCTACGAGCCTCCTCCACCAGTCGGGTCGCCCGAAAATCCGCATAAGTCCACGACGCTCTCAAGAAGAAGACGTTCGGCGCGACATTCCACAACGTCTCTTACGTGCGCAACGCAACTCAAGTCGTCGCTACCGCATCTTTGTGCACTTGATAACTTCTCAATAGAAGTTATCTAAGCCCATTATTTCTTCTGATATTTATTAAAAAGGAGAGCAAATTGAAGTTAATTGATAAGAATATGATTAAAATCTATATTTGAGGAATATTTTACTTATTTGATCATATTTGATAGTTTCCATGCAGGTGACACCACAGAAATTGATTTGGAGAAGAAAAGATGAAATTCTCATTTTTGTCTAAGGAGGTTATTGCAACAACCTATTTTCGATGTTGCAACATCAGCTGTTCCGAAAATTCAGATTTTTAAAATACAAACTGCCACCTTTTTAAATATGAAAGGACACACCTTTTGAAAAGGGGGGCTGACGTTTTAGAGGGATTTTCGACCAGAATAGGGGAAGAACGGAAAAAGGAGAAAAAGTAGAGGGCTTGTCTTGGAGAAGGAGAATTAGGGCACGCCGGATCTTGAAGACGGACTGGTTCGGCACACTTCGGAGAGCGAATTCCTGCATTATTTTGCTTTTCCTCCATCATTCGTTGTAAGATCTTTCTTGTTTGTTGGTGTGCTCAATCCATCGTGATGAACTAATTTGTTTTAATCTTGTATTGTGAGATTACTTCGTCAAGTGTGATGACAATTACTTAAATTTCTGGATTTGTGAATGATTGATGAATGTTTGTGCTTAATTCATGATCTTTAATTTGAAATCTTTGGCCGAGATTTTATCCTTTTACTGCGCTTCATAAATCGAGAGAGGAGTCGCGTAAGTATATCGTGGATTCGGTATAGTATTTGAAGGGAGAAAGAGATTTCCCATTGATACTAGTAACTTGGATTTTCAATCTTTAAGCGGTTCTTATTTCACCTCCGGGGTAATAGAGAACTAGGGACTTCCGATATCGAGAGGTATGGATTTCTATTCTAAAATCGTTGCCAGACGTGTCACCACTCATCATCGCAAAACTAACTACAAGACTTGTCACGCTAGACTTAGGAAATCACGATACAAGATTATCTTTAGTCTCTGATAACAAAGTATTATTCTCCCGGTTCTATAGTTTATTTCGAGTAATTAGAAGTTTTACTTTAAAATTTTAGTATTTCGAAACATCATTTTATTCCACTTGACTTTAAAGAAAAGGTAGCACTAGTAATTGCAAGCGCTGAGTCCACCATCTCCTCGAGGGAACGATCTTTACTTACTATTTATTACTTGACACGGCACGTGCTCTTGCGTTTAATTACGTATACCGTTTTGGGCGTATCAAGTTTTGGCGCCGTTGCCGGGGAGGTGCGACGTATTTAGTGTTTTATTTCTTGCGATATTAGTTAAACCCGAGTATTTAGAGCTCAAGTCCTTGTTTTGTTGTTTTATCTTGTATTGTTTGGGTGTTACTGCTATCTGAAATTCTGTTTGTGCATGTCCAGACATCGAACTACTGAACTTTTGCCTTTCAATTCAGAAATAGAGCGTACGTGTAGGCAAAACAGAAAACTTTGTAGAACGCTGAATATTATTCATCAAGAGATGGATAACAATAATCACGAGAACTTGAACAATCATGAAGGACAAGTGGACCATAATGGTCAAGACGCCGCGCCACGAATGACATGTCGCGATTATAATACACCTTTAAAAGGAGGTTTACACTTTAGTATCGCGCAACCCGCAATTGCGGCAAATAACTTTAAAATGGACCCACTAATTATGCAACAAGTGCAACATAACAAATTTGGGGGTCTTAGTCACGAAGATGCGAACTCTCACCTACGTACATTCTTAGCAATTTGTGACATGTTCAAATTCAATGGAGCATCCGAAGATGCGATTTTGTTGAGACTATTTCCCTTTTCGTTAGAGGGACGAGCGAAAGATTGGTTAGACTCATTACCCAATGACTCTATCACCACATGGGAACAACTAGTTGAAAAATTTCTAAATAAGTATTTCCCACCTTCGAAGACTGCAAAACTCATTAGGGACATAACTACTTTCATGCAAAATCCTGGGGAGACTCTTTATGAAGCGTGGGAGCGTTTTAAAGAGTTGTTACGAAAATGTCCACACCACGGGTTGCATCAACACCAACAAGTCTCTATATTTTACAATGGTTTGCAAACGGCAACCATGATTTTAGTTGACGGAGCCGCAGGAGGTTCCTTAATGAAGAAATATCCCGAAGATGCCTACGGAATATTAGAAGATCTTACTTCTAATATTTATCAGGCTTATGAAAGACAAGGTAATATTCAACCGGCTGGAGTCCATCAAGTGGACCAGATTACATCGTTAGCTGCACAAATATCATCCCAATTTAATCTAATTAATAAGAGGTTAGATTTATTGTCTACCTCTACACCTAATTCATCCCTAACGGTTGAACAACTTAATCAAATAACGGAGGAGACGAATTATATCGGAGGCCAACCAAGGCAAGTACCATCAGGTTTTGCAAACCACTACCATCCCGAGTGGAGAAATCATCCAAACTTCTCTTGGAAGAATAATGCGGGAGCAAACCATCCACCTGGATTTAATCTGAACAACCCACATCCACAACAGAATAATGCTTTTAATCAACCTAGTATTCCTAGGAAACTGACTGATGAGATGATTATGGAGTCGATGCAAAAGAGAGATGTACGTATTTCTAATCTAGAGGGGTCATTACGCATGATAGAATCCCAGTTAGGTCAAATTGCCAACGCCTTGAGTCTTAGACCACCGGGCACACTTCCATCTGACACCACTCCAAATCCTAAGGGAGACAACCAACAATGCAAGGCTGTCACCCTACGTAGCGGAAAAGAACTTGTAAGCGATTTGACTAATAAACCAGCTAACGAGAACATTGAAGAAAATGATTTAGAAGATCATAGACCTTGTGTGAATAATGAAGATGAAAAACAAGACGATGAGAGCAATGAGAAGGAGGTAGAAGTGTTAGTAGAAAAGACTAGAGAGCATAACGGTGAACTAGGAAGAAGTAAGGAGGAGACGGTCGTCTACCCCCCACCACCATTTCCACAAAGATTAAGGAAAAGCAAGTTAGATCAGCAATTCCAAAAATTTGTAGAAATCTTTAAGAAACTGCAAATAAATATCCCTTTTGCCGAAGCCCTAGAACAGATGCCAAGCTATGTGAAGTTCATGAAGGATATTCTCTCTAAGAAGAGAAAATTTGGAGTCAATGAAACGGTAGCACTCACTCAAGAGTGCAGTGCAATTCTTTAGAAGCAACTCCCTCGTAAATTAAAAGATCCGGTAAGTTTCACGATACCATGCTCCATCGGATATCACTTCGAAGGAAAGGCTCTGTGTGATCTAGGAGCGAGCATCAACTTAATGCCCTTATCAATATATAGGAAGTTGGGGTTGGGAGAAATATCGAAAACCTCAATTACCCTACAACTAGCTGATAGAACACTAGCATTTCCAAAAGGGGTAGTGGAAGATGTTTTGGTTAAGGTAGATAAGTTCGTCTTTCCTGCAGATTTTGTGGTACTGGATATGGAGGAGGATAGAGAGGTTCCCATTATCATTGGAAGACCATTCTTAGCAACTGGAAGAACCTTGATTGACGTTCACAAAGGTGAATTGACTATGAGGGTGAATGATGAGCATGTAATGTTTAAAGTTCTCAAGGCAATGAAATTCCCCCATAGAGAAGAGGATAATATGGAAGAAGTACATAGTATATCGGTCCTTGAATTTAATACTAAGGACAAATCTAAAAATCAAAATGATATTTTAAACTGATTTTTGACTATTGAAGAGTTAACTGATGATGAAGATGAAGTTCTTGATTGTTTGCATGTTTTTGAGAGGCAAGCCACTGCGTTAAGGGGACCGGAACCACTTGAGATGTTAGATAGGTCTCTAGCGGTCAAACCATCCATCATTGACCCACCAACATTGGAATTAAAGCCTCTACCCGAACATCTTGCGTATGAGTACCTAGGAGAGAATAACACCCTACCGGTCATTGTCAACTCGAAATTGCACCCTACCCAACATAAAAAACTGATTGAATTATTAAAGCAATATAAGTTGGCTATAGGGTGGACCATTGCAGATATTCGAGGCATAAGTCCATCATTATGCATGCACAAGATTCTTTTGGAAGAACCTTTTGCAGGATCTATAGAGCCTCAGCGTCGACTGAACCCACCCATGAAAGAGGTGGTAAAGAAAGAGATTATCAAATGGTTAGATGTTGGGATAATATACCCCATTTCGGATAGCTCTTGGGTCTCACCGGTACAGTGTGTCCCCAAGAAGGGAGGACTGACGGTGGTAAGAAATGAAAAGAATGAAATGATTCCCACTAGAACGATCACCGGGTGGCGAATCTGTATGGATTATCGGAAGCTTAATAAGGCCACAAGAAAAGACCATTTTCCCTTACCCTTCATTGATCAAGTCTTAGATAAACTAGCAGGGAATGATTTTTTCTGCTTTCTAGATGGATACTCAGGCTACAATCAGATCACTGTAGATCCAGAAGATCAGGAAAAGACGACCTTTACTTGTCCCTACGGAACCTTTGCTTTTAGAAGGATGCCCTTCGGTCTGTGTAATACCCCAGCCACGTTCCAAAGATGCATGATCGCAATATTCTCTGATATTATGGAACACGGCATTGAGATCTTTATGAATGACTTTTCCATCTTTGGAAAAACATTTGAAGAATGTTTAGAGTGCTTGGAGAAAGTCCTAGTTAGGTGCGTAGAAACTAACCTAGTGCTTAATTGGGAAAAATGTCATTTCATGGTTAGGGAAGGAATAGTACTTGGACATCATGTGTCAAAGAAAGGCTTGGGCGTGGACCGGGCTAAAATTGATGTAATTGAAAAGCTACCACCACCTAAAAACGTTAAAATGTTGCGAAGCTTCCTAGGACATGCTGGGTTCTATAGGAGATTTATCAAAGACTTTGCGAAGATAGCGAAGCCGATAAGTGGTCTTTTAGAAAAAGATGTAAAATTTCATTTCGACGACGCTTGTGTACTTGCCTTCGATGAACTAAAGAATAGGTTAATCTCGGCTCCTATAGTGGTAACTCCAAATTGGGAAGAACCATTTGTGTTGATGTGTGACGCAAGTGATTACGCGGTGGGAGTAGTCTTAGGGCAGGTGAGAGAGAAGGTTTTCCGCACCATAGCCTATGCTAACAAAACCTTGGTGGATGCTCAAATTAATTACACCACCACGGAAAAAGAGTTGCTAGCAGTAGTCTATGCATTTGAGAAGTATAGGTCGTATCTCCTATGCACGAGGGTCATTGTTTATACCGATCATGCTGTCATTCGCTATCTCATGGATAAGAAAGATGCAAAGCCTCGTCTGATTCGTTGGGTGCTTCTATTACAAGAATTTGATGTAGAAATCAGGGATAGGAAGGGTGCGGATAACCCGGTAGCTGATCATCTCTCTGGGATCGAGGACTTGCAATCAACGTTACAAACTGAAATTGATGAGAGATTTCCCGATGAATGGTTATTGGCAATATCTGAGAGGCCGGCACCATGGTATGCAGACTATGTAAATTATATAGTTAGCAATATTATGCCCCCTGAGTTAAATTACCAGCAAAGAAAAAGATTTTTATATCAGGTACGCTCATACCTGTGGGATGAGCCTTTCCTTTTCAAGACTGGTGCTGACGGTGTGATTAGGCGTTGCGTGCCTGAGGAGGAAATGAAGGCTGTACTAGAAAAATGTCATAGCTCTCCATATGGGGGGCACTTTATGGGAAAAAGAACAGCGACGAAAGTGTTAGACACTGGGTTCTTTTGGCCCACCTTATTCCGAGACTCTAAGGAATTCGTTCAACAATGTGATCGGTGCCAAAGAAGTGAGAATATACGGAAGAATGAGTCAATGCCCATGAATACAATGCTTGAGGTTGAATTGTTTGACGTATGGGGTATAGATTTCATGGGGCCATTTATCAACTCAAAAGGAAATTTATATATATTATTGGTCGTAGATTATGTGTCTAAGTGGGTGGAAGTGATAGCCACAACTAAAAATGATGCTAAGGTCGTTTTACATTTCTTGAAAAACTTCGTTTTTAATCGATTTGGAACGCCACGAGCTATTATTAGTGACGGGGGGAGCCACTTTTGTAATGCTCACTTCGCAGCCTTGCTACGAAAATATGGAATCACGCACAAAGTTGCATTAGCCTACCATCCCCAAACGAATGGGCTAGCCGAGGTGTCCAATCGGGAGATCAAAAGAATACTCGAAAAGACGGTTAGCACAAATCGTAAGGATTGGTCGCAAAAACTCAATGACGCATTATGGGCATATCGAACTGCTTACAAAACGCCCATTGGTCTCACACCGTATAGACTAGTCTACGGAAAGACATGTCATCTACCTTTAGAGCTAGAGCATCGTGCTTATTGGGCTATAAAAAAATAAATTATGACTTTCAAGAGGCCGGTAAGAAAAGATGTTTGCAGCTCAATGAATTGGAAGAAATACGGATGAATGCTTACAAAAATGCGCGAATTTATAAAAAAGAACGAAGAAATGGCACGACCAACGTTTGGTTAAAAAAAAATTTGAGGAAGATCAATTGGTTTTATTATATAATTCCCGTTTGAAATTGTTTTCGGGAAAACTTCAATCACGTTGGTCAGGTCCGTTTAGGATTAAGGAGGTGCATCCGTATGGTGCAGTGACGATTCAGAACGACAAGGATGGGACAGAGTTTAAGGTCAACGGAGAACGATTAAAGTTATTTCGAGGCGGCGGGAATGAACGACAAGCGTCGTTTACTACGTTAAATTAAATTCGTAGGGATGAACGTCCTGCCGGGACTTGAAATTAGGCGCTGGATGGGAGGCAACCCATCGTTTAAATTTTTATCTCTTTTACGTTGCGTATTTAACTAATATGTTATTTAGTAGTGTTTGTAGTTTGTATTCGTGGTTGCATAAGTTGCAAAGAAATTCCTGATAAATTGGAACAAAAATGGCGAAGAAGGCTTGCTGTTGCAACATAGCAAAAATGATGTTGCAATCCCAAGCTTACTGATTGCGCTGGAGGAATTAGGCGGTGGAATAGGCCCGATTCGACTAAACCGGACCGCAGAAATCGGATCCAGAAAGTGATGTTGCAACGTCCAAAAAACCATGTTGCGGTTTCCTACTTTCTGTTTGCCCGTTTATTTTCTGTGCTGGCCGGTCCAATTGGACCGGTTTATTTCTTAATTGGGTTTAATTCATAACCCTTCTGAATTTTTCGGTTTATTTCTTAATTGGGGTTAATTGGACCGGCCCAGCCCTTCTTAATATTTAAGTTCACCCCCTTCCCTATCAAAAACCCGATGCTTCATTAGGGTTATATCCCGCTCCAAGCTTTAACAGCGACAATCTTCGTCGATCGGCGAACAGCGACGGGTGCCCATCGAGCGGCGAACGACGTTAACAGCGGCGGGTGCAGATCAATCGGCGAACGACGGCGCCTCTACGGCGGTGGCAAGAATCATCCTTGCGCAGCAGACGACGGTAGTTGCTCGTATCAAATCCAAACCTTAAGGTAAATCGATCTAGCCTCCGTATCTCAATCCAATCAAGAATGAATAGTCCTAGCTATAGTTGTTATAGCGATTCCATATGTGTTAGACATGTCTTCAAAAAGAAAAGGAAAGAGAAAAGGGAAGGAACCCGTTCAGGAGGGCGAGAAATTTCAGAGTAATGAGGCATGGGAACGGTTTAAATTCATCAAATCAATACCTTTTATCTTCGAAAGGGGGTTCTCAATGGAAAAAAAAAGCTTGGAGCTTACAGTATGTTGGGCAAATTGCAGCCCTAAAATGGGAGGTTTTTTGTCACCCTCGGCCTGAGGCCAACCTAACCCTAGCCTACGAATTTTATGCGAACGCTCGATATGCTGAGGGGGATGCCGTGACAGTTCGCGGGAAAACAGTGCAGTTTTCGCCGCAACGGATTTCTGACATGTTTGAGTTAGAGGATGAAGGAGAAGAGGACTACACCACTGTGCTAACTAGGGTAACACCTCAGGAAATGGCGGCGGTTGTTTGCTGTACACCGGAACCAGAATGGATTAACAAGAGGGCTAAGACAATGAAGGCCACATGTTTTAATCGGAAGGCGAAAGTGTGGCTTTTATTTATCAATGCTACCATCCTGCCAACTCGACACCTGAATAGTGTGCCTCTTCACAAAATAGCCTTGATCTATTGCATTTTACAAGGAATAAAATTCGACCTGGGGTCAATCATTGCAACACAATTGAGGCAGAAGATCCAAGAGGACAAGCTTAAACAACTGTGGTTCCCTGCACTTGTGACCGACCTGTGTCGGAACGCTGGAGTCCAGGATGAGGAGGAGGATTTGGTGAAGGAATTGAAGCACCATATTACCGAGACCGTGGTGGAGGTCAATATAAAAGTGGGAAAGGTACCACCAAAGAGGGGCAGAAGAGACCCCACCTCTTCATCGGATGGCAGGCCCGAGATGGTGAACATCCCAAGCGGCGAAGGAGCATCTTTGGCAGATGTGATGGATAGTGTTGAGTATATAAAGACTTATCTCCGGTGCCAGCACTGTTACTTCCGCTCCAGGCTCGACTACATACAAAGGAGACAAGACATACTATTTCAGAAGGCAAAGTTACCGATTGCGGAGCCGCAGTTTGAGTACCAGTGGCAGTTTGATGAGCTTGGGAATCTTTTAAACGCTGACCGGAGCCTCCTTGACCCCCACAGAGTTCATTGAGTCAGATCAAGAAAAGAAAGAGGAGGAGGATGACGAAGAAGACGGCGAGTAAAATCGCATTACATTCAGTTTTTGTGAGTTTATTATTATGCCTCTTTTGAGAACTATCGTGCTGGTATGATATGATATGATTGCAGGTGATGCGTTTTGATGATACATTTCTGTTTATTTTTGAGTCTTATATAGCTTTTTGTTGCACCAATCAAATGTTTTAGTGCTGCAACGGTATGGTACCAATCGCATGTTTTATTTTGGAGTCTTATATAGCGTTTTGATGATACATTTCTGTTTATTTTTGAGTCTTATATAGCTTTTTGTTGCACCAATCAAATGTTTTAGTGCTGCAACGGTATGGTACCAATCGCATGTTTTATTTTGGAGTCTTATATAGCGTTTTGATGATACATTTCTGACTTGATTTGGGCTGGCATATTATGAGATGTTATATTTACTGAACTTTTACTTCTTCCTTCTTAACATCTGCTGTGTAATTGGTACTACCTCTAAATGTGTAATCATACTTAAATATGTTGCATAATACAAATATTCAATCTTCTCTTTAATTATTAATTGTGCACTTGAATTAGAATATGGCATAGTGTAATTGGTTTGCAGGTACTGCAGAAATGTTAACAATGGAACCTGTCACATAAAGGGGTGGAATAAAAACCTGAAGGAGTTGTGGCCGTGCTGAGCACACCTTTCCTACACAGTCACTTTCAGGGGAGTAATTTGAACTTCAAAGTCTCTTCTACTTTATTTGCACTTGCTCAGTAGTAAAATTATATACAAGGATTTTCATAACTAAAGGAGTAGACTTGCTAGGGCCTAGCAATGGTTCAAGTGTGGGGGTGATGGTGGTATAGCCCTTGTATATTGGGTAAGGATACTTTGATCGCTCACGGATTTAATGGTCTTGATGCCTGAAACACTTAAACAATAGGTTATTCTGATTTTTCATTGACAATCAATTGGTATAGCTTCGAATCCTAGGAGTTCACTCAATGAAGTTAGTTAAGATATATATATATATATTTAAAGCTCACTTAAGCATATGTGGTATGCACAAAATTTTTGGTTTACTTCCAGTGCAATCCGTTGTTATTGATTTCTAAAAATAACGGGGAGGGGTGAACGAGAGCAGAGTGAAAGATATAAGCCAAGCATGAGTTTAGCTAGTCGCACCATTTCGATCATCCACCCAAACTTTTGAGCTTGAACCTTTTCATTCACTTCATTACATGTTAAACATTCCCTATGTTTCCATTAGTTTTATCTTAATAAGTTAGCATGTTATGGGTGTTTCATTATAAAAGAATAGATGAAATTCATAGTGATATGCGGCCTGGATATATGTCTACATACTTGGAATGATCCCTACTATGATCAAAAAAAAGAAATAACAAACAAAACAACGAAAAGAAGAATGGTTAAAGATCATAGTGATATGTGGTCTAGGTATGTGCACTTATATTTGGAATGATCCCAACTTTGATTTATAAAAATGTGTGTGACGATAAACCCCATAACTTGGTGAATTATTATGATTACTAGCTATGGAATATAAATGTACTATTAACTTCGATCCGCAATTCCTAACAAAGCTTGTTCCTATCCTATTTTCAATTGCACAACTATCTCTTGTGATGACTAAATCAGCAACTTAGCTTACTCTCATCCTTTCCTAAAAATGTAGGGGTTCAATAAGAGGTATTGCTTGGAAGTAAATCACTTATTTTCGAGAAAACCATACACCACACTAAGTGACTTACTTGAGCTTTATTTTTCATCTAACTAATGAATGGTTGAACTCGTGTTGATTGGTAAGCATATCAGTTAAGTAAAGCGAAATTTTTGAGTAAACTTTGCTTATAGTGTTTAAGGCAGGAGAACCATCCGGATTTGTATCGTGTCACAATTTCTCCATTCATATGATTGGGGGTGTGATAACTATCGTGTCAAGAATTATCGTTGCTAGGGGCTAGCAACGGTTCAAGTGTGGGAGTGTGATAACTTCTCAATAGAAGTTATCTAAGCCCATTATTTCTTCTGATATTTATTAAAAAGGAGAGCAAATTGAAGTTAATTGATAAGAATATGATTAAAATCTATATTTGAGGAATATTTTACTTATTTGATCATATTTGATAGTTTCCATGCAGGTGACACCAAAGAAATTGATTTGGAGAAGAAAAGATGAAATTCTCATTTTTGTCTAAGGAGGTTGTTGCAACAACCTATTTTCGATGTTGCAACATCAGCTGTTCCGAAAATTCAGATTTTTAAAATACAAACTGCCACCTTTTTAAATATGAAAGGACACACCTTTTGAAAAGGGGGGCTGACGTTTTTAGAGGGATTTTCGACCAGAATAGGGGAAGAACGGAAAAAGGAGAAAAAGAAGAGGGCTTGTCTTGGAGAAGGAGAATTAGGGCACGCCGGATCTTGAAGACGGACTGGTTCGGCACACTTCGGAGAGCGAACTCCTGCATTATTTTGCTTTTCCTCCATCATTCGCTGTAAGATCTTTCTTGTTTGTTGGTGTGCTCCATCCATCGTGATGAACTAATTTGTTTTAATCTTGTATTGTGAGATTACTTCGTCAAGTGTGATGACAATTACTTAAATTTCTGGATTTGTGAATGATTGATGAATGTTTGTGCTTAATTCATGATCTTTAATTTGAAATCTTTGGCCGAGATTTTATCCTTTTACTGCGCTTCATAAATCGAGAGAGGAGTCGCGTAAGTATATCGTGGATTCGGTATAGTATTTGAAGGGAGAAAGAGATTTCCCTTTGATACTAGTAACTTTGATTTTCAATCTTTAAGCGGTTCTTATTTCACCTCCGGGGTAATAGAGAACTAGGGACTTCCGATATCGAAAGGTACGGATTTCTATTCTAAAATCGTTGACAGACGTGTCACCACTCATCATCGCAAAACTACCTACAAGAGTTGTCACGCTAGACTTAGGAAATCACGATACAAGATTATCTTTAGTCTCTGATAACAAAGTATTATTCTCCCGGTTCTATAGTTTATTTCGAGTAATTAGAAGTTTTACTTTAAAATTTTAGTATTTCGAAACATCATTTTATTCCACTTGACTTTAAAGAAAAGGTAGCACTAGTAATTGCAAGCGCTGAGTCCACCATCTCCTCGAGGGAACGATTTTTACTTACTATTTATTACTTGACACGGCACGTGCTCTTGCGTTTAATTACGTATACCGTTTTGGGCGTATCAGCACTCTGGCGCGAAGTTCGTCCAGCAACATCCGAAAACGTCCCATCAGAACATAGAGAAATATCAGCTTCATGTGAGTCAGCCTGTCGCCCACTGAACACTTTCAATCTCTCATCTCACTGTTCTAACAAGGAGCGGTCTGTCACACTCAATTCTTCGCACAATCTGTAAACAACTGTCAATCGTGAAGTTTGACCGGCACCGTATCGGTCACGTGATTTTTACCCATGTAAAAGATTTTTTCACGTTAAAATTGTCTCGTGTGCTTCTACTTATTCATTGACTGTGTGCGCGCTCAACCGCTCCACGGGCTAAATCGGCCTAGTTTAATCCGGTCTACAAGGATGATTGAGTTGGCCGCAACAATTATATTAATGGTCACCTTGGCACGGTGGCGACGGTCACGAACGCTACGGCTACGAACCGTAATTCATGAACCTCGCCAAATAAATTTCATCCATTTTTTTGTTCAAAACTCGTGTTTTTTCTCGATGACGGATACTTTGGTTGTTATGCCAAGCACATTATATTTGTTGAAAACATATATATTTATTCGCTCCTAAGTCCTAAATTCAATTCCAACTAAATCCTGCGATCCGAACTGATCCTTTTTTGTGTACGAATGCGGTTTTAGGTTGCGTCTTTCACCTTCAAAGGGGTTTCAGTTTCACTGCTTTAGTGAAGGAATATGGTTAATCTTCGGCTCCGTTTGGCCCGGTGGTGGCGATCATGAACATGAGGGTTAAATTGTCATTCGTTAACGCTCACTTAAAAAACTTCATTCACTTTAATGTTCAAATGAATGATGTTTGTTAGGTGATCTTTAACAGATGACGGTTTAATCCATACGTTTATGACCGTAGGTTTGCGGTTGTTGCAACATTTCATACCCTTGTTCATACTGCAGTTATAATAGCAGGAAAATCATATTTTGAATCATCATTCAAGAATGCTAGGCCTCACATTTGGAACTCCATTTAAATTTTTTTGTTTAAATTTAGAAATTAGGAATATTGGTGAAGACAAAATAAGTAAAAAGAAAAAGAAAAAATGATTATTAAAAACTTGATTTTGACAACTTATTTCAACAAATTTTTTTTTTTTTGACTTTTTTGAAGGCATAATTACATAAAGAGACATTATATTTAAAATTGTTTTGAAATGAATAAATGAATTTGATGACATTTAGAAAACAATGGTAGTATTGGAATTATGAATGTTTCACCTAAGTGGGCATTTCCATTTTAATATGCAAGTGACTGGCAAGGGGCTCCCCTTCTACGGCCAACCGCCACAATGCCCCGACTGCGACATTGCACATGGGGCCCCCAGTGACTCGCGGGACAATACTCCGACCACGACATTGCCCTAGCGCGATGATGCACCCTCCACTTGCAAACTCCAAAGCGCTATAAATTGCCCGTCGCTCATTTTTTTGTGTCTGCTGGCTTCCCGCCTCACCCTGCCAGCCTACCACTGCCCTGCCCTGCACACACGCGAAGACCATCTAATCTAGCAACCGAACGTTCCCTTATAATATTAGTGTGTGTGTAATGTTTTTCAAAGGTCAAAAATAGAATTGGATTAGTGATTGATACGCGTGCAAATAAAGATATTATCAATGCCAATTTTGAGGGGCAGATCCAGAAATTTCAATAAGGTATGTCAAGACAAAAGATGAAGAAAAAAAACTAGATTTACACATGACAACTCCACAAAAATCACTTCGCTCATCGTCTTCGCTCATCCAGTTTCCGTTTTGACGCCTAAATAGTCAAAATTCATTGCCTCGACACGAGAAATCCAAATCCACCATTCATTTTTCGAAATCTGAGACAGCTCAGGCCCTTCTTATTTTTAACTATAATGGCAGATTGGCAGCTAACAAGATGATTTAAATATTAATTATAACTGCTCCGGAATATTATAAAGTTATATTCGCAGCTCAAATTCAATTTTAATGTAGATTTCTTAATTGATATAGCTGTGTTTAAGTAGTTTTTCATTAGCTTGACATGTAATTTGAACTTTTAATTAAGACAATTAATTTTGACATGTGTTGGAATTGCCCCTTTCTAGGAGTTGATCTTGGTCTATTAAGGGGCTAAGGCCCCGTTTGGCATGGTGGTGGTGGTCGCAAACACAAGGATTAAATCGTCATTCGTTAAGGACTATCTAACAAATTTCACACCTTTGAACATAAAGGTGGATGAAGTTTTTTCGGTGGGCGTTAACGGATGACAGTTTAACCCTTATGTTCATGACTGTGTCAAATGGAGCCTAAATTGCTGCATTAGTTGGACCTAACGACACAAAATTATGTTAGTAGAACCAAAATCTATAAAAACAAATGTAAATGATTTCTTTTGCATAGGATATTCATGTATACATTTCAAAATCATTGAGTTTATCAGAATATTTACCCTAAAGCTTAGTGACTTGATGATTATTTTTGGATGGTTGAAAGAAGAAGAAAAGGTGCAGACAACAAAATCAAATATAGGATTGTCAAATCCCCATCTTTATTCCATTTACATATTCAAAGTATAAAGTGAGCTACTTTTGTTGCTCGAACCGTACTCGTCCCTAGATCTAGATTATGGCTATGTTTGGCACGGTGGTGACGGTCACGAACATGGGGGTTACATTGTCATTCGCTGACGTCCACCTAAGGAACTTCGTCCACTTTTATGTTCAAACGGATTATGTTTGTTGAGTGATCCTTAACGAATGACGGTTTAACCCATGCGTTTACGACCGCCACCACCTTGCCAAACGGAGCCTATGTCTCGCAAAAAACTCATTGCAACGCGATTATTTGCAGACACATCGATCTCTACTCGGCACCGGCCGCTCCAATTCCATTTTGACTTGTGATATAATTAGTAAAGCATAATGTTAATTGCTAAACATCTCATACATTGGTTTTTGAGAAACAAACAAAAAATATGGTGTGCTTGAATTCTATTTATGCCTGTGGCCTATGGGGGTCTGTTTCGCTTTATTCAATGTCTGATTCCACGGTTCTAGACGTCGTCCATGCGGTCACCGGTATACTTTTTCCGCTCTTTTCGGCCCCACCGGCAAAATATAGTACGGCCGTCGAAATTCATTGAGGTGGGACTAAAATTTGGACAACTAACTAGTTTATGTAACAACTTTGTAATTAGTATATATCAATTCTCTTTTTACTTGTTCTTTTGATCAAGCCATTAGCTCCACCTAAATTGTTGACATTAAGAGCAAGTGCATGTTTAGCTCTTGAAAGATTTATGTGTAGACTAATTTTGACTATATGCAAACTAAGTTAAATGCAAACTAAAGTAAAAAAATCATAAAGACTGGTGAACCCGTAAAGAGTCAGCCTGCACATAGCTTCTTTGGCAAATTTTTTGAAAGCACGATTTGCATATAGCCGAAATTTGTTTGCACGTAAAATTTATCAATAATATATCATTTGATTATGCATTAATTAGACTGCAATTTTAACTTTGTAAACCGTTAAATTAAGTGTCTCTAGTTTGGAAGAAACCTGTTAGAGCTCTAGTTATGGTAGAAATTAGCACTAATAAACCCAATCGAGATGAACTCCATCCAATCAAATTATAGGCTCTGTTTGGCACGGTGGTGACGTGTTGTGCAATTGGCACCGGCCCGTGAGTACGGAACTCGTCGCGGACAATAGCAACGGAAACGAATAACTAAAAAAATAATGGCGCGCACCAATCAATCCTCGGAAGGATACTAGTTCGAGTTTCCAAAACACAGAAAACAACACAGACGACAAGAGATATACGTGGTTCAGAGTTAAGCTCCTACGTCCACGGGGAGAGCGCGCCAGATCCACTAAACAAAATAGAGGTTCGATTACAACACAGAGCACTCAACGATCTTTTCGGATCGACACTAACCTATAATAGGAAAAACAAGAACAAAAAGGAGGGGAAGAAAACTCCCCTACCACGCTGCCGCCGTCCGGCCAAGAAAGCCGCTGCCCTCTTCAAGATGAAGGAACCGCAGCCTTATGCTCTCTTTCACCGCCGGAGTCGCCGCCACTCGCGGATGCCGAGCTCGGGATGAGCCTTGGCCGCCGATCCCTCTTCCTCCTATGCCGCTGTCGTTGATGCCTTCGACCGTCGCCGGAGAGGGAAGCCCGCCGCTCGCCTCTTCTTCCTCTCTCTCGTTCTTGCCGCCCGTTGCTCAGTTAGGTTTAGGGAAAAAAATGAATCGGGCTCTATTTCTTGCCGCCGCCGGATCTCCAAGATCGCCGGAGAAAATATCCCTAGACTAGGCTTGCCTTACGCCTCTGCAGAAGGAGGCCGCTCCCGACCTTGTCGCCACCGGAGAAGAAGAGACCGCCGTCCGCACACCTTGATCGGTCCTTCCCGTCGATGCCGCCGCGCTCCCGATCTTGATGCCCGCCGCTAGGTCGATGCCGCCGCTCCTCTTCTTCCTTGATGTCGCCGGAGAAGAAGCCGCCTACCTCCGCCGCTCCTTCCTCCTCACCGCCGGAGAAGAAGCCGCTCGATTTCCCCTGCTTTTCTCCTGTTCTTGCAGCCGCCTGCTTCTCCGCTAGGTTTAGGAAAAAAATCGGGCTGATATTACTGCTCTGTCTGTGCAAGTCTATATATATAAAATGAAAACAGGAACCGGACCGGTCCGTTGGAGCATCATCAAAATAACAATCTCCACCTTGATGCTCCACAAACGCAAATACCGCCTAAAACACACAGACCTCTACTGGCGACTACAAGCCCCCTCTCCCTGGGGCCGACACGATCAACGTGCATCAGTCTGAGTCAAGTCAAACTTGACTCGTCTCACTGATTTCTCTCGCATGCTCGCAACGCATTCCTCCGTAGAACTCTCCCGCAACATAACGCCTCCACCTCGAGCGAACTCCCTCAACTCCCGGTGACGCACGTCGACGTGCTTCGTCCTTGCACGATAGACCGGGTCTACTGCAAGACGAGTCGCACTCGAACTCTCACTGTGCAACTCCACCTTCTCCTGAGTGATCCTAAGTTCCTCGGTGAGACCTCTGAGCCTGATGGCTCCTCTCACGGTGTCTGGGTACTCCTGAGATGACTCTCTACCCGTCTCCTCTACGGTTGTGAAAACTCTACCTCCGCCAAGGTCCTCTCTCTGCGCACACGCCCTTGCCACGAATCCTGCCCCGCTCCTCCGCTGGTCCTTCCTAGCTTTTCGCTGAGAACGGTCTCCGCTCTCTAAAGCTCCATCGAAGGAACCGCGATCTAAGGAGATCGCCTGAAATGCATACGCTACTGTATCATGTAGCTCGAGAGACGGTCCGACCTCTCTCCTCACATTTCCCCTGGCAATCGTGGTGCCAATAAGTCTATAGAGCGATCCAAAACGCTCTCCTCTCAAGACTGTCTGCGCGCCTCTCCTGACCTCCAAATACCCGCTGCTACTAGTATAAGAATACCCGGCAGCCTCCAGAGTGCCTAGAGAAAGCAAGTTCTTCCTCAACTCAGGCACATACCGAACGTCGGTGAGGGTCCTAACCACTCCATCGAACATCCTAATCCTGATGCTACCGACTCCCGATATCTCACACTCTGACTGGTTCCCCATCCGAACACGACCACCTTCACAGTGCTTAATACTGGAGAACCATTCAATGTTGGGCACATGTGGAATGAACATCCTGTATTTATGATCCAGGAATCTGTGGTCCCGACTGCCACGTCGTGACTCTGTGAAACGTGTAGAACGTCATCATCGCTCACGCACTCTGATGCCACTGCAGCCTGCTGAGGCACATGCTCTTTGCCCTTGAGTTTCCTCACTGGGCAGTTGGCCTTCCAATGCCCCTCCTCCTTGCAGTAATGACACCTACCCCTGGACCTAGGTCGATCATCCTCCTTGCCTCCCTCTCTCGATCTACCTCGGGATGAGTCTCTGCTCTTCACGAGCAGACCCTCGCTCGCACTCGATCCGGAACTGCTCCTCTTCTCATTAGAGAGAAGCATCGTCACCACTTCCTCCATCTTAAGCGTATCCTTCCCATACAATATGGTAGTGACTAAATGATCGAACGACCTCGGGAGTGAGGACAAGAGGAGAAGAGCCTGGTATTCCTCCTCGACCTTCACATCCATGCTGCGCAACTGGGATACCAACTTGTTGAACATATTTAAAGGATCCAACAGTTGCGCGCCATCGGACATCCTCAAGCTGTACAACTGCTTCTTTACGTACAGCTTGTTCGTGAGCGACCTAGACATGTAGAGCTCCTCGAGCTTCCTCCACAATTCCACCGTATTTTCAGCCTCGATAACGTTGTACATGACCTCGTCTGCCAAACACAGCTGTATGGTGCTGATGGCCTTGAGGTCCAGCTCATCCCACTCGTCGTCGTCATTCACCTTAGCCTTCTCCTTTCCAAGGAGTGCCTTGTGAAGACCCTGCTGAACGAGTACGGCCTTTATGCGCTTTTGCCAAAGACCGAAATCGATCCGCCCATCGTATTTTGGAACCTCGAATTTGGCCGCCATTGAATTTGCTCACAAGTCCAAAAGGTCGGAACCTCGCTTTGATACCAATTGTTGTGCAATTGGCACCGGCCCGCGAGTACGGAACTCGTTGCGGACAATAGCAATGGAAGCGAATAACTAAGCAAATAATGGTGCGCACCAATCAATCCTCGGAAGGATACTAGTTAGAGTTTCCAAAACACAGAAAACAACACAGACGAGAAGAGATATACGTGGTTCGGAGTTAAGCTTCTACGTCTACGGGGAGAGCGCGCCGGATCCACTAAACAAAATAGAGGTTCGATTACAACACAGAGCACTCAACGATCTTTTCGGATCGACACTAACCTATAATAGGAAAAACAAGAACAAAAAGGAGGGGAAGAAAACTCCCCTAGCACGCTGCCGCCGTCCGGCTAAGAAAGTCGCTGCCCTCTTCAAGATGAAGGAACCGCAGCCTTATGCTCTCTTTCACCGCCGGAGTCGCCGCCACTCGCGGATGCCGAGCTCGGGATGAGCCTTGGCCGCCGATCCCTCTTCCTCCTATGCCGCTGTCGCTGATGCCTTCGACCGTCTCCGGAGAGGGAAGCCCGCCGCTCGCCTCTTCTTCCTCTCTGCCGTTCTTGCCGCCCGTCGCTCAGTTAGGTTTAGGGAAAAAAAGACGAATCGGGCTCTATTTCTTGCCGCCGCCGGATCTCCAAGATCGCCGGAGAAAATAGCCCTAGACTAGGCTTGCCTTACGCCTCTGCAGAAGGAGGCCGCTCCCGACCTTGTCGCCGTCGGAGAAGAAGAGACCGCCGTCCGCACACCTTGATCGGTCCTTCCCGTCGATGCCGCCGCGCTCCCGATCTTGATGCCCGCCGCTAGGTCGATGTCGCCGCTCCTCTTCTTCCTTGATGTCGCCGGAGAAGAAGCCGCCTACCTCCGCCGCTCCTTCCTCCTCACCGCCGGAGAAGAAGCCGCTCGATTTCCCCTGCTTTTCTCCTGTTCTTGCAGCCGCCTGCTTCTCCGCTAGGTTTAGAAAAAAAAATCGGGCTGATATTACTGCTCTGTCTGTGCAAGTCGGAGCATCATCAAAATAACAGTGACGGTCATGAATATGAAAGTTAAATTGTCATTTGTTAATGTCTACCTAAGGAACTTCATCCATTTTTTTGTTCAAACGGATGATGTTTGTTAGGTGATCCTTAACGAATGACGGTTTAACCCATCATTTACGACTGTCATCACCGTGCCAAACGGAGCCTAAGGCTCCGTTTGGGGGGACTTATTTTCACCGGTCAAGCGGTTACAACCGCATGAACTGGACCTTATAAGGTCCAGTTCATGCGGTTGTAACCGCTTGACCGGTGAAAATAAGTCCCCCCAAATAAAGCCTAAGAAACTCAAGGTTCAAATTTTCTTACAAATGGAGAGATACAATCATACAATATATAAATCTGAGAGAAACAATCAAACTCCATTATTCACCCTAGCAAGAAATGCTTCAATCTTCACATAAACCTTCCATGAGAACTGAGAGGAAAACAAGGAAATTGTTGGTGCATTGCTCGCATGAACATCACCGTACATGGAAGTCCAATCTTGTTGTATATTTTCGCAAGCACAAATTTCCGAGCATGATTGATCTAAAATATGATCGTATTGTCGATACAAAAATACAACCTTATATTTCTGCAAACAACTTGCACCGTCGAGATCACGATCATACGGCTGGATTTGCTTTCGCACGGTGATATTTTTTATCACCGTGCGAGTAACGTAAGTAAATATTTCTCGAGGAAAACAAGGACTTTATTCCTTACAAAAAAAGTAAGTGAAAGATGCTACCTTGCGGCTCCATGGAATAGCAACTCCTTCCTAGACGAAGGAAAAATTAGCTTCAGGTGGATAAAAAATGGACTGTGGAGCATGCCTTGTGGAGAGGAAAAAGAATGCTTTCACAAAATCAACAATGTTCTGTGTCTTGGATAGCAGGGAGCGAAAGAGAAAGGACCTATTTTTTCCCTTTTTAGGAAAACTGAACGGGGCTGTTGGAGTAAGGGGGAGTAAAGTGCGGGCATCTAACGGTTCGTGTGATATCCGCACACATCCCAAAACGGGCACATCTTGTTGCACTTTGAGATTTGTGTTGGCATCCACGCGGATCGTTGGATGTCCGCACTTTACGGTAAAGTGAATCACCCGCACTTTATCGCCCCCTTACCCGGGAATAATAATTGTGTACGTATAACGCATATAAAGGATCTTGTGGAACTGCATTTTCAGTGTAAATTACAATTGCAACGTAAAATGCTGTTGCAAATGGACTGCATTTTCAGTGTAAAATGCAGTTGTAAAATTATTTTTTGCATATGTATTTTCAAATCGAAATATATACATATGACTACTTAAAATGATCATAAAAAATGAAAGGATCAATATTCTATGTTTTTTTTGGTAACCCAAAAAATCAAAATGAAAAAAATTTCATTTTACGCATGATTCTTATATGCGTTTAACGTATTAAAAAGTTAGCCCTTACCCGGTGTGCTACTTCTCTCGTGAAAAGAGAACCAAACAATAATTGAACCAATAAAAAAAAACCGAACATATTGTCTTTGTGAAGATATCTGAGCAAACTACAGAGAAGCTGGAATGGTTCTTTTGGCAAAGGCTTTGTGATGATATCCGGCACATTGTAATGACTCCGAACATAATCCATCACGATAGCTCCGTCAAGCACCTTCTCCCGAATGAAATTAATGATGCTCAATTTTTATGTTCTTTGTCTGATGACGGCTGGAAACTACAACGACCGTTATTCTGGTAGAATAACGTTGACAGTGCACCCGTCGAAGTAATGTAAAACAATGGGTTCCCACCGATTATCGAATTATGTGAAGCACGGGTGAAGATACTAGGACGTCCTAAACCTTGAGCTATCTAAGCTAACAATTAATTGAGTTAATTTAATTCCTACTCCTAATGAAAATACCCTAAATTAACAAGTCTGAATCACAAGGAGACATAAAAATTTCATGCCACCTAAACAAGAAATTAGGGCAAATTGTTGGAATTGTGGAACACTTCCGGCCCTCTTGTTTCTCACACCGGGTTCGCCCACGTGAGCTTAGAGGCGCATACGAGGCTATTCGTGGAGGTGCGTTTCCGGCGGTGGTTCCTCCAGTTCATGTCCAAAGGAGATTGAGAGAAGGTAAGATCGGTGAGATCTTTGTAACCTTTCTAATCGTTTATTTTTTTGAGTGAATACAAGAAGGAAGAGGAGCAAGGGAGGGAGGACGTAGCCCGGGTTTTGGGTAAACCTCTATATATCTTATTGTTTGTGGTTGCTTGTGATTTGTTTGCTCGATTTTTTATTTGTTTTTTCCGTTCGAATCGATTTTCCCCACGCTCCGATTTTCCAACACAAATCACTGCTATGACCAAATGAAAGTCAAACTTTGCAGCACATGATTACATTACATAACAATAAACGTAGGCAATAACATTAATACTTAATGAAAAAATCTAAGAAAAGGAGGAAGCTAGGGTAAGATTGCACCCCAAGTACAAGGAGAATGTAGAGACTATTTCTCAGGTATGGGAGAAGCATCAATAAACTTCTCATGCAGGCCTTGGTTGTATTTTGGGGTCCAAGAGAGTTGTCACCACCTCTCACCGTTGTTACCTGTCTTCTCTCCAAGTTTGTTATAATTAATCCCCGCGCTATTGACCCAAATATTCCAAAGATCCTTCTCTTTAGCTTTGGAATCCAAAGGCTTCATCAGAATGAGGTAAAATGAGGATTCATGACTTCCCAGAGCTCCACGACCCGAAAGGGGATAAAACGGTGAAAGAAAGGTGAAAATGGAGATTCCTCAGTCAAAAGCCCTAAAAATCAATGCAAGAAGATGATCACATGCACTCGTGCACATTAGGGCACACAATCGTGCCTGAAAAAAAGACAATTTTAGAGTAGCAAAATAATGGTGCACGGGCATTAATTGTGGACGCATGGGCGTGAGTGAAAAAAATGCACACCCATCACAGAGAGCTGCATGGTTTTTCAGCGGGAAACGTGCAGGAAAATTACAATGAGTCCGATTTGGAGGTCATTTTGACCATCAAGGAGGCCTAATCAGACTGTCTTCTTCATCAAAGTTGCACTCATTGATGACAAGTTTACACATCCCTTTGAATTTCCAGAATTTGAGTTTTATAGCAAAAGTTATGGCTGATAGAGCTAGATTGGTCAAACCTGGATTATACAATGGGTGCATGAGGCATGGGCGTGTTCTATTAAGATGGCACATGAGTCGCGAGCATTATGCACAAAATTTCAAAACTTCATCAAAAGCTCTCAAATGCAAACAAAACCATTTCTTTTGCTCCCAAGTGCCCCCATATCATAAAATTAAGAATATATGTAATATTACATGATTAAAACATATATTAAGGGTGGATCCATTATAAAAGCATGGAAAAGACATGTCAAAGTATTGATATACAATATATACCTCCAAACTTGAGTGCCCCCCCCCCCCCCCCCCCCACTTACAATGAACTGCATGGGTTCAAATCACTAAAAGAGCTATACTGCCAATATAACTCAAGACTTTCATTTCACCTCAACTTTTTACTCTTTTTTAAAGAAGGGGGTGATGAATTTTATGCCCCCCCCCCCCCCCACACACACACACATTTTTTCTTTTTCACTTCAACTTTTTATTTTTCATAAAAAGGATATAATATAGACTTTCTTTTTATCCAAAAAAATAATAATGAAATCTCCAAATCAAATAAAAAAAAGAATCTTCATCAACACAAAACACAATAAAACAATGAGCTCAAAACTTAGTGTTGGTGATATATAGATAGGCTATTTGGCTGTGGTGAACTTGTGTGGTAGTTCTAACAAGCACATATGACATAGGCTCAATGTAGATGCGCAATGGTGAAAGATGTTAGGAATGATGCAAGACCCAATATCCAAATAATGGTCTAGATGTTAGGAATGATGCAAGACTCAATCGATCCAAATAATGGCATGGGCTATTTGGCTGTGGTGAAA
Source organism: Platanthera zijinensis (assembly GCA_039513925.1). Lineage (NCBI taxonomy): Eukaryota > Viridiplantae > Streptophyta > Magnoliopsida > Asparagales > Orchidaceae > Platanthera > Platanthera zijinensis. The sequence goes on from CM077092.1 coordinate 24,186,090, forward strand.
CTTACATGCGCGCTTGATTGGGTTTGCTTGCCTCAGTGTCCTTGGTCAAAATCTTCCCGATCTGACTTAGAAAATTCAAGGGAAATCCCATCAATAACTATTATTCTTAAAAATAGAAGGTCTAACATTTCCATTAATAGTTATATTTCAAACAAAGATAAGGAAATTTTAAATTAATATTTTCCATGCAAGAAAATTAATTCTCGTGAATTATGGAGGTGCTAGCAAATACTCATCTTTAAGATTTAATTCTTCTCTATAGTTAGTCATAATATATTATAGGATGTAAAACATAAACAATGAATAATCTAGCTCTCATACCGCTTGTTGGATTCAAAGGCAACATTAGAGGGTGGGGTGACGGGCAAGGGTGGGGGATGAATACAGTTTATTAGAATATTTCTTCACTTTAAATAAATCTCTAATATAAAGAAAGCATTAGACAATATTTTTATTTAACTCTCTTTAAACACACAAGTGTGATAACACTATGTTAAGATCCGTGTCAATGAAATACTCAATATTAATACAAAAAATAATTTAATCATTTAAATTAAATCATATAAGTTTTCTTTTGCAAAACATTAAAATATCGCATGATAATATTTTGTATAGATTAACTTGAGTGGAAAATAAAACTATTTCAAAATATATATATAAAAATGAAGATGAATGATTACAATGATAAAGATCTTCTAATGCTAAAATCAATGACATGATTTTTACTCTTTGGTTTTGTACACGGAGTTGCACATCCAGTTAGCCTTAGGTTCTGTTTGGGTGGATTTATTTTCACCAGTCAAGTTGTTACGACCGCATGAACCGGACCTTATGGTTCATGTGGGCGTAACCGTTTGACCGGTGAAAAAAAGTCCACCCAAACGAAACCTTAACCTATCTATCCAGAGTCACACATCCAGTTAGTCTTAACCCATCTATCCTCAGATAGGCCTCAAGCCCCCAAGAACTAAATCTCAGCTTAGTCGCCTAACATACGAGGTGAATTCTCCTCCTAAGTTGTTTAAAGACCTAGTTACTAACACATTTACGAATTCCACTAAGCACAAGAAAAGTATTCAAAATATAAAGAGAAAATACAAAAGAAGATGAACTAAAATTAATATTATGAAATAAAAACTCCATACATAATGTACAACTCATATTCGTCGAGGGTGTACCCACTCAGAGGCAGGTCAACAAGAAGTCAAAGTCGACAGGTCAAAGCAGAGGTCAGAGTCAGCATTCAAGACAGTTGAAGGTCTGGGCGAGTATGACGAACTCCGCTCGCATACTCGCCGGGTAGGCGACTAGAGCATCTACTCGCCCAAGTGGGCGAGTTCCCCTAGAAGTCACTTAGTCGTTGGTGGGAGGTTGGACTATAAATAAGATCCCCCCCCCCCTAAATTTGCCTATAAATAGGACCACAAGGATACACAGATATGGACTTAAGAATCTCGCAATAGATCTCGACCACTCTCATCTTGAACTTTCAGCTGGGCTTTTGGATCATGCTATCAAGGACTTTAGCAGCGAGATAGCGATCATCCCCTTGGTCGTCATCGGGAGATACTCGCCAACTAGTGTTCACCTTGTGCCCTGCTCGACCATCTTTGGTTGTGTAGGGGAAGCTTCTTCTAAGCATCTGGGTACATGGTGGGACCTCCCTTCCGCAGCACCTGAGATCCTTCTAGTTGTCCCTCTATTTCTGTGTCCAAGCCTGTCAAGCTGTCGAGACCGATCGCTAGATTAGTAACCTTAGGTTGCATTGATCTGAATATTTTGAAGTACAGATTTACCTGACTTTAACACTTTGGTGCGGTGAGCGTGGATCGTAGACGAGGAGGAAAATCTTGCGAGTAGCCAAGATGGAAGATACATGCAAGACTGGAGAGATAGTCAGCAACTCGACAGGTGGAGGCGGTTTTGTGATCGTGGCGGTTTTTGAGGATTTCACGTAAAGGATTGAGAGGGTCATCCTGGCAGGGTTCCTTCCTCTCCCAGATGTCACAGAGACCTCTCCTTATCGCATGACTCGGTCGGAGGAGGAGGGTCCCCCTAGGCGATATGGGAAGCAGCATGTTGCGGAAGAGCCAGAGCGACTAGTGAGGTCGTGGTACTGCCCGACGAGCTACCAGGGCATCAGATTTCGAGATGTGGAGAACCCGATGAGATTCCAGGATGCTCGGCAAGGTGGCGAGTATATAGGATATACTCATCAGTATAAGATTCATCATCGTCGAGGTGGAAGGAGCCTTTTCTGTGATAAAGTTCTAGCAGCCCCAATTCCTGAAGGTTTCAGAGAGCCAACCCTAAACTACTACTCTGAAAGAGATGACCCAGTCAGAAATCTATAGTGGTTCGAGGACATGGTGTCCATCCACAATATGATGGATGTGTTCAAGTGCAGGTTCTTCTCCATCACCTTCGATGGAAAGTCCAGGGACTGTTTCACCAGTTGCCCATAGGTTTTATCTACTGCTTTGATGACCTACGTCGAGGTCTGATGGCGAGATTTACGACGTCGAAGAAGAGTAAGAAGGAGGCAATTGCTCTCTTCAACATCAAGCAAGGGAAGTAGGAGAGGCTTGACAACTACATCAACCAATTCAAGGAGGAAGTTCTCGGCATCGAGGAAGTGGATGGCTTCACCTTATAGCTAACCCCGACATTCAACCTGAAGCAAGTCTCTTCAACATGGAGATCGGCTCAAAGTCCATATTTTCTTATAAAGACTTGATTGAGAGGGCCAACAAGTTCGTCCAAGGGGAGGAAAAGAATGTAGACTTCTTGGATAGGCTGGATGGAGAGACCCAGGAAGACAAGGAAAGGGGAGGAATTTCTGAAGTAAGAGTCAGAGTTGTCCTGGGGAGGCAAAAAGAGAGAAGGAGAGAAGAATTGAGGAGGAGAGAAGAACCCAAGAGGGTGAAAGAGCCAAGGAGGCAGGAGAGGTCTTGCAGGAAGGAAGAGAGGAGGCCTGTAACGGCTCCGGAGAGAAGAGAAGAGGTACAGAGATTTTAGTATCCCATAAACTGACCCCAGTGGAGGCTGGAAGAAAGACCCCATTACCAAAATTAGGAGAGGAGGAACGTTAACCAGTAGGAGAGGATGCAGGTTAGAGCACAAGAGGAGGCGATGATCATTGTCCAGCAAGGGAATAGGAATCACAGGAGGAACCAACTGGTGAGGAACTAGGCGAAAGAGATTCTTTATTACTGTAAGTTGCATCAAGTAGAGGGCAAGAGACCTTGGCTTGCCAAGATTTTTGGGAAGCGAGGAAGTGGCTAGAAGTAGTATCGGTGGAGAGAGAGCAAGAGAGATAAGAGGCCCCCATAGGACTGTTAGCGTTTCAAGCTCCAAGGAGGAGGAGGAATGAAGACCGGGTCGACCAAGGCGGTCGCAGGGAAGTGGTCCAGGGAGTAAGAGGAGGACAAGTAGGGGTGATCTATGGAGGAGACGGGCTAGGAGCTTCCCGAAAGGGAAGTATCCATCGCTAACTCAATGGTGGTCGCTTCACAAATTAGGGGAGAGTTCGTAGTGCGCTACCCTATCCTATAAGGATATCTGGTAAAGGTGAAGGGCTTGATTTGGAGCTTTTAATCTTTTTTCATCGAGGACGTGCCGCAAATGGAGAACTCAAAAGCGGATCGCCTAGCCAAGTACAGCCTGAGGGCTGGTGGAATCGTGACAGAGTTATTTCGACCATTCATCGAAGAGGGGGATATGATGGAGATCAAACGAAGAGCTTCTTGGAAGGATCTGCTTGTCGCCTTTTTATCAACAACCTGGCTTCCCACTAGCGATGGTTATCAAAAGAAGTTTTGATACAAGGCAGCATACTATATGTTGTACGAAGGAGAGCTATATCGCAAGACCATCTCGGTCCCCCTGGCAAGATACCTGTCAGAAGCTGAAATTCCTCGGGTACTCGGAGAAATTCATTCAGGAGAGTGTGATAGTCACTCAGGGACTCGTACTATAGAGCAGAGAATTTTCAAGCAAAGCTGCTTCTGGCCAACCATTCAGAAGTATGTGGAAACCTTCTTAAAGAAGTGTCAAAAGTGTAAACTTTTTGCTCCCCTCCAGTTGCAGCCAGCCCAGTAACTTCGCTCGATCACCGTTCCTTATCCCTTTGTCATTTAGGGAATAGATTTGATAGGCTCTTTTCCCCAAGCTAGCGGTCAAAGGAAGTTCATCCTCATTATGATCGACTACTTCTCCAAGTGAATCGATACGAAAGCTCTTGCAGAGACCACATCTTAGATCGTGAAATACTTCATTTGGAGAAATATTGCATGCAGGTTTAGGATTCCTCTCACCATTATCACCGGCAATGACCCACAATTTTCTAGCTTGGAGCTGGAAGACTTCTACAAGCAGTTAGCCGTTGAAACCGAAAATCGGTCTCTTGTGGAGTTCACCCTTGGCGAAGGGGTGGTCGCGCACCTACTTCGCTCCTGCAAGAAAAATAACAAGGAAAAGAGAGCAAAGGACTAGACCAAGGGCCCGACGCGGAGGTCCCACCACACACCCGGAAGATCACTGAGCGCTTCCCCTCCTTAGCCAAATATCGGGCTAAGGTACCTCAGAAAGCGCTAGAAGACTTGGAGACAAGTAAGCATGCCTTCTGAGGTACCCCTTGAGTCCTATTTATAGATTTCTAAAAACGGTCTGCAAATAACTAACCTCTGCAGGCCTGAAATTACTGAAAACCCCTTAGGATGGCCTGCCAACAGCCAAACTCTGTTGTTCTGAATAGCTATGTGCAGCCCACCCGGGTCTGCCAACAGCGAGACTCCGCTGTTTCAATCGGCTATGAGCAGGCCAGCGGGAGCAAAATGGTAAAAACACCTCACAGACTACTGGGCGAGTAGCCCCCAATAATCTCTACTCGGCAAGGACGGCGAGTGCTCGACGACGTTGGCACTCGCCGCTTCTACTCGGCCTTTGGCGAGTACAGGCCCGGCTGGCCCTATCCACCCACTATTTACCAAATGCGGGAGTGGAGAAGCATCACTCAACGCCAAGGCACGGGCTCGGCCTGCCCTGACCGCATGTCGCGAGTTCGCTAAAAGGTCAGATCTCGACGAATGGGGCTTGGTGAGTACAAGCTCGCCCCTCAAAAACATCCCACCCCGCATGGGCGAGTCTGAGCTACTGCCGAGCTCTTTAGGGCGGGTGCAAGCCGGCCGATGAGCAAACTCGTCTCACTCGACGTCGAGACAAGGCGTTGAGGGAGCTTGCCTCACTTGACGCCAAGACAAGGCGTTGAGGGAGCTTGCCTCACTCGACGCCAAGGCAGAAGGCGTTGAGGGAGCTCGAGTCACTCGACGCCAAGATAGAAGGCGTTGAGGGAGCTCGCCTCACTCGACGCCACGGCAGAAGGCGTTGAGGGAGCTCGCCTCACTCGACGCCACGGCAGAAGTGGTTGAGTGAGCTCGCCTCACTCGACGCCATGGTAGAAGGCGTTGAGTGAGCTCGCCTCACTTGACGCCACGGCAGAAGGCGTTGAGTGAGCTCGCCTCACTCGACGCCATGATAAAAGGCGTTGAGTCCACGGGCCTGGCTCGCCTGGGTCTTGGGCTGGACTTGGCCAGTCTGGCTCATGCCGACCCCACTCGTTAGATACGGGGTTGTACACAATCCCCGCTCTTTGCGAGGTTGGCACAAGCTCGGAAAGAAACATCCAACCCCATGGGATTCAGTGAGTGTGGAAGGAGCCAGGGAATCTTTCTGCGGGGTCCGCCAGCGGCTATAAATATGCACCTGTGTATCGGGGTGACCTTTGTCACTCCCCTCCGCCCTGAACTTGCCGAGATGCATTTTCCTAAGGAGCTCCAAGAGAGACTTGCGAAGGCTCGCGAGATCTCCTCCGCCCGCGTCGCCAGCTTAACCTCCCTTCCCCTTATCATCCCGCGGAGCGCCCCCGCCGAATCTAATTCGGCCAAGAGGGTGAAGCCAGATGCGGACGTGTCTGAACGCGCTTACCAAGATTTAAAGAAGGCCCTGGAGTCTGAGACAGGCTCCTCCACCTTGCGTGCCCCTGGGAAGGAGGGGAATTTTATTGACCTTTGCGCCGAATAGGACTTTCAGTTTGGGGGCTGCGGGATCACCTCTCCACGGGCTGATATTCTTCCCGCTGACCCGCGGTTCGGGGCTTCGGAGGCTCGTCACCGCGACTCGTCCCCGTCCTTTGGGACCCTGGGGTTGAACTCGCAAAAACCGGACTCGCCGGTCCGCGTCCCCTCTTCTCAGCTCGCCGAGACTTCAAGGGATGGTGCCGGAATTATCCCAGTGTCAGGCTTCAACCTTATTTCACCCCAAATGTAGCCTTCAGGTCACGGTAAAGATCTGAAGATGCCTCCACCCCGCTTTTCCCTCGATATGTCGAGCTCTTCAGGTAAGTCGTCCTTTAATGGGTTGTTCGTAGTTCCTCCGGATGCGTTCGTCTTTCACATTATTCGACCATTCTTACAGCCTTACACAGTCAATCAGAGGCCGAAGAATCCATGGAGCGAGCTCACTACTCACCCCTCCCTTCCCCGAAGACCTTGGAGTCCTTCTTAGACGCCGAGCTGGGGGGCCCTGAGCTGACGAAGCGAGGAATCGAGGTACTCAAGAAGATGGTGCGCGAGGTCCACCGGTTGCAGGAAGAAAATGAAGTGTTGCAGTGGGAGTGTGCGGGGCTGGTAGGCGAGGCGAGAGAGGGCCTGACGGGCGAGATGACGTCCCTTTCACCGTTGTTGGATGAGCTGGACGAGAACCTTTTGGCAGCACGGGGATGCTTGAGGCGGATCCGCGAGCTCTGCGACTCGCGCCGGCATGCGGGGAAGGAGATGTAAGACCGGGGAAGGTAAAGAACGGCCCCCTAACGGGCCAACCGGGATTCGCCTCCTGCCCCCTCAGCTCGCGCGTGCGCCGAGATGGCCGCTTTGCTTACATTCAATTTCCCTGGGCAATATCCCTCTTGGGCCTGTAATAACTTAGAAACGTTTTTCAGACTTTATTGCTTGTTTATTCGAATATAATATTCTTGATTGGCGCGTGATGGGACGGGTCATGGAAGTCGGCGAGCTGGACCGATCGGTCAGCTCGGCCCTTGACCCCTTTTTCTATAAATAGGCACCCTTACCTACTCCGACTTACTGCTTTTATTGCTTCTGTACTTTCCTCCTCTGCTCACCTCCTTCTTACCTGCACTTTCTACATTTTTCGCAATCATGGGGAAGTCCAACCCTGACTTCGATGGTCTCTCCAAGTGCGCTCAGCACTTTACTGACTACTGTTTCTTTGAGGGGAACACGACGGAGGAGGAGTTCGTCGCGTTCAGTGCCAACTTTAAGCCCCCTGGCTTCGAGGCGCGCCGGCCTAGGGAGGGCGAGGTCATCAACGCTTTCTACCCCGAGGAGCTCGCCTTCCCTAACTCGCATTTCGAGATGGGGATGCGCCTTACGCTCTGGCTAGAAGTCCGCCAGATCCTCAAGTACTTTGGCGCGGTGCCCGCGCAGCTGAACCCGAACTCCATCTCCATGATGGTGGCGTTCGTGAGCTTCCTCCGCCGAGAGCGAATAGATTTCAACCTGACTGTGTTCAGGAAACTCTTTACTTACAAGGCGACCCCCGACGGTGTCTCCTACTTCGGGGGCTCCTTTATCAAGGTTCGCGAGATCGCGAACAAACATCACAACTGGATGACCAAGATTGTCTTCATCAAGGGTGATCTTGGCAATGTCCCCTACTCGCCGCAGCAAAAAGGCGAGGAGGTATACCGACCCCCCACCGTCTCCAGCAACGACGTCGAGCTCCACAAGTTTTTACTCTAAAAAGACTTCGAGGTCGCCTTCCTCCGAAAGGGACTCGACTCGCTCCTCCCGGTCCTTCCCGGCGAAGGTATATCTTTCAACTTTCCTCCTTGCCAGATCTCGTCAAATCCATTGGAATTTTTCTAAGTTATTTCTGCAGGAGAGCAGTTGATTCCCGAGAACCCTCCTTTCGCGGATCTGGGTCTACTCGCCGACCCATTCGCCCGCGAGAAGGCGGCTGCAGCTGCCTGCCGAGATGAGTCGTCGTCGTCTAAGACTTCTGGTAGGAAGCAGGCTGATCCCGTGGGGTCCAGATTGCCTCGCCGCCATCCACCGCAGAAGAAGCTGAAAGCGGTGGTGGTTTCTCGGGCAAAGCAACAACAACCACATCCCAAGTACATGAGCTCGCCCGAGACCACCCCTGACGGATCGCCGGGGAGCCCGCTGAAGGAGACAACGGGCAAAGAGCATGAGGGAGGTGAGCCTTCTGCTCCTGCAGTCAAGAAGCCCCCGACAAGCGAGCTGGCCGCCGAAGAGTCACCCCCTCTTCGGCCTTGGGGGGAGGTAGAAGGACTGGACTGGCGAGCCCGTTGTTCAGTGGGACAAGTCCGCCCACCGGATCTCCGTCTCCACCCTCCAATCCTCCTGGGCCGACCGCAAGCCCTCCTCAGGTCAAGCCTATGCGCTCGACTTCCGCCTCTACGGGCACGAGGATGCCACGGCCTACAAGCGCATGACCCTGCGCCATCTCGGCCATGAAGGCCTGCAGGCCCACATGCGGGCACTGGAGCTCCACCACATGGTGGTTCGTCACGGCTTCATCCTCAGCCACCTCGTACAAAAGGCGGAGCAGAAGCGCGACCTGGCCCAAGACAGGGTCGTTGACCTAGAGCGGAGGCTCGACATTGCCGAGGATCTGCTTGTCGAGGATCTGCTTGCCAAGGGCGCCGACGGGCTGGTGAGCACCGATCATCCCTTCCCCCCCCCTTTCTTTTACTTAGGATTTTTCAACTTCAGGTTTGCCTATCCATTCTTACCTCAGGATGTCAAGGATGCCCGGGAGCTGCGGACTCGCGCCGCTGGGTTAGAGGAAGAGAACATCCAGCTCCATGCTCGCTCCGACGCGCTAGAAACTCGCGTCGCCGAGCTAGAAGCCCGCACCGCTGAGCTGGAAGGGAAGAATGCAAAGCTGTGGGAAGAGAACAAGGGGCTTCGCGGCGAGATCACTCGTCAGGTCGAAGCTTTTCTCCCTCCCGGTGGTAGCGAGCCTCCATTCCCATACAAGAGCCCCATGATCTTTGGCGAGGCGGAGGTTGCTGAGAGGTTGCGGGTCAACTCGATCGCATCCGCCGAATGTACCCTACAGATTATGAAGGAAATGCAGTTGCTAGTGGGGGCTGTGAGGAGGCCACCGTCCGAGATCTGATGTCGAGTCTGTTCCCTCTCATGCCGCCGAGCGAGAAGGAGGACAGTCTCGACTATTTCTTCGGCAAGGATTTCAAGGACCACCCTTCCGGCGGAGAAGACGGAGACCTCCAATCCGAGGGAGGAGGCGAGAGCTGACCCCCCTCCCCCCCCCCCCCCTTTTTTTTCTTTCTTGCAATTCTTCATCCCCCTTTGTAACCTCGCCGAGACGAGCTCCCCTTTTGTAATCATCTTTTTGTAATCATTTAATACTGAATGAAAAGTGAATTTTTTTATCTTCTTTGGTTTTGAACTTTCCTTCTGCGATGCACTCGGCCGCGAGCCCTCCCCTTCATTAGATCTCGCTAGGACAGAATTCGCCTCCAAAGTGTGTGCCTAGGATCCGTACTCGTGAGCGCATTTCGAGATTTCGCCCCCCCCCCCCCCCCATCTTCAGGTCAGTCGGGGGTGGACAACTTGCCGAGCTAGGCCTGCAACCACCCAGCTTGCACACGAGTTCTCCCTTCTATTACTGATGTTGAGTCAAAATTATCCAAATATCTCCTAAGTAAAACTAAAGGGGGGTGGAGTGCCTTGCTGAGGCTCGTCTTCCTCAACGGGGAGACCGATCGGGGCTTTCCTTTTCTCTGCCGGGCTGGGCATGCGAGTTCGAGCTCGCCTATGGGGACCTTCTACCCTTACACCTTTAGTAAAGCGGTCTTCCTTAATAACTCCTGGAGAGGGCGGGACTCCCTCGAGTGATACCCAGCCCCGCCAGCTATGTGAGAGCCTGACGGCAAGGTCTGCTCGGGGTCTGGGGCAGACTCCTCCGAGTGATATCTAGCCCTATCAGCTAGGAGAGAGCCTGACAGCGGGATTTGCTCGGGGTCTAGGGCACCCTCGAGTGACATCCAACCCTGCCAGCTAGGAGAGAGCCTGACAGCGGGATCTGCTCGGGGTCTGGGGCAGACCCCCTTGAGTGACATCTAGCCCTACCAGCTAGGAGAGAGCCTGGCAGCGGGATCTGCTCGGGGTCTGGGGCAGACTCCCTCGAGTGACATCCAGCCCTGCCAGCTAAGTGAGAGCCTGGCAACGGGATCTGCTTGGTGTCTGGGGCAGACTCCCTCGAGTGACATCCAGCCCTGTCAGCTAGGAGAGAGCCTGACAGCGGGATCTGCTCGGGGTCTGAGGCAGACTCCCTCGAGTGACATCCAGCCCTGCCAGCTAGGTGAGAGCCTGGCAGCGGGATCTGCTCGGGGTCTGAGGCAGAATCCTTCGAGTGACATCCAGCCCTGCCAGCTAGGTGAGAGCCTGTTAGCGGGATCTGCTCGAGGTCTGGGGCAAACTCCATCGAGTGACATCCAGCCCTGCCAGCTAGGAGAGAGCCTAACAGCGGGATCTGGTCGGGGTCTGGGGCAGACTCCCTCGAGCGACATTCAGCCCTGCCAGCTAGGAGAGAGCCTGACAGTGGGATCTGCTCGGGGTCTGGGCAGACTCCCTCGAGCGACATCCAGCTCTGCCAGCTAGGTGAGAGCATGGCATCGGGATCTACTCGGGATCTAGGGCAGACTCCCTCGAGCGACATCCAGCCCTGCCAGCTAGGAGAGAGCCTGACAGCGGGATCTTCTCGGGGTCTGGGACAGACTCCCTCGAGTGACATCTAACCCTGCCAGCTTGGAGAGAGCCTGACAGCGAGATCTGCTCGGGGTCTGGGGCAGACTCCCTCAAGTGACATCCAGCCTTGCCAGCTAGGAGAGAGCCTGACAGCGGGATCTGCTCGGTGTCTGGAGCAGACTCCCTCGAGTGACATCCAACCCTGGCAGCTAGGATAGAGCCTGACAGCGGGATCTGATCGGGGTCTGGGGCAGACTACCTCGAGTGACATCTAGCCCTGCCAGCTAGGAGAGAGTCTGACAGCGGGATCTGCTCGGGGTCTGGGGCAGACTCCCTCGAGTGATATCCAGCCCTACCAGCTAGGTGAGAGCCTGACAATGGGATCTGCTCGGGGTCTGGGGCAGACTCCCTCAAGTGACATTCAACCCTGTCAGCTAGGAGAGAGCCTGACAGCGGGATCTGCTCGGGGTCTGGGGCAGACTCCCTCGAGTGAAATCCAGCCCTGCCAGCTAGGTGAGAGCCTGACAGCGGGATCTGCTTGGGGTCTGGGGCAGACTCTCTCGAGTGGCATCCAGCCCTGTAAGCTAGGAGAGAGCCTGACAGCAGGATCTGCTCGGGGTCTGGGGCAGACTCCCTCGAGTGACATCCAGCCCTGTCAGCTAGGAGAGAGTCAGACAGCGGGATCTGCTCAGGGTTTGGGGGCAGACTCACTCTTCCGCTTGCACAAGACATGTCATGGGCATATGCATTTAGAGAAATTTTATTTCACAAAATAGAACTTACACGACTCAAGGGTAAAAGTGTTTTAGGTCATCACCACTCCAGGTGAGACCTAGGGTTTCGCCTTCCACATTCCAGAGGCGATACCCTCCTGACTTCAAGACCTCCTGCACTATGTATGGCCCGTCCCAATTAGGGTTGAGTTTCCCCACTGAGGCTGACCTTCCTGCGGCATCCACCTTTCTTAGGACCAATTCCCCCTCTGCGAATTGTTTGACTCTGACATTCTTGTCAAAGTACTTGGTCATTCTCCTCTTTACCTCCTCTTGCTTGATGACAGATAGGTCTCGCAGCTCCTCAACCGTGTCGAGTAAGAGCCGCAGCTCCTCCTCATTCTTGGCCCTCCATTCTTCTATGCCCTCTTCTGCCTCGACCACCCGAGGCATTCAGAGCTCGAACTCTACCGGAAGTACCGTCTCGCACCCATGGGAGAGTTTGAAAGGAGTCTCTCCTGTGGCCGTGTTGGGTGTGGTTCTAAGGGCTCAGAGGACTGAAGGCAGTTGCTTCACCTAGCTTCCCCTCAGATTCTTTACCTTCTTCTTGAGGAAGTTAACAATGATCTTGTTTGTCGTCTTCACATGCCCGTTGCTCCTGGGGTGATGAATCGAGGCGAACCTGAGATCGATCTCGAGCTGCCCGTAAAAACTAATGAACTCGGCGCTTGCAAACTGAGGGTCATTGTCTGTGACAATGGCCTGGGGCAACCCGTGATGACAGATGATCTCTCCCCATACAAAGTTCCTGATGACCTGGGAGGTTACCTTGGCCAACGCCTTAACTTCCAGTCACTTAGAGAAATAATCGATCATTACAAGCAGGAACCTTCTCTGGCTGCTGGCCGCTGGCCTGGGGGAAGGGCCCGACCAAGTCCATTCCCCAGATTGTAAATGGCCAGGGGGCTGTGATACTCCTGAGGCGTTGGGCAGGTTGCAGCTGGAGAAGAGCGAACAGCTGGCACTTATGACACTCCTTTGCAAACTTGGCCGCATCGTGGCTCAGGGTCGGCCAAAAGTATCCTTGCCTGATGATTCTCCCTTTCAGCGTCCAACTCCCAGAGTGACTTCCACACTCCCCGGAGTGGACCTCCTCCAAGATCCTCGGGACCTCCCCCTCGGCCACGCAATGTGCCAACATCCCCGAAAGGGTCTTCCAGTATAGCTGGTCGTCTCGCATGAGATAGTATGCTGATTTGTGCTTGAGCTTCTTCCTGTCCATCCCCTCAGGATACTCTCCCGTAGACAAGAAAGTTGTGAATGGGTCCATCCAGGAGGGGTGCTGCTCCACCTCCATCAGCTCTCCCTCCTCAATGGAGGGGTGGAACAAGTCAGTGATGGTACCCCCCACCCGGGGACCATGCTTCGCCAGTTGATCTACCTGCTCGTTTTCCTCCCTTGGCACGTGTCGGATGGAGAAATTCTGGAACGTGTCGATGACCCCGTTCACCTTCGTCAAATACCGCTGCAGAGTTGGCTCTCTTGCCTCGAACTCTCCGTTAATCTGGGAGGCTACCACCATGGAGTCAGTGAGGACCTCCACGTCGCTCACCCCCAGCTCCCTGGCCAAGCGAAGGCCTGCAATCACACCTCATACTTGGCCTGATTGTTGGTAATGGGAAAATGCACCACTACTATTTGCTTAATCCTTGTTCCATGTGGACTCTCCAAGATCACCCCTACTCCCAGGGAATGTCTTCCTAATGCATCGTCCACCATCACCTTCAAGGGGACTGGGCAGGGAAGTTCCGTCTCCGTCACTTCCACCACATAGTCTGCCAGGAAGTCGGCCATTGCTTGTGCCTTGATCGAAAGGCGAGTAACAAAGGAAATGTCGAATTCACTTAACTCTACCGACCACTTGGCCAGCCTGCCTGAGTGCTCCACCCCCTCGAAGATGTTGCGGAGGGGGTGGTCAGTCACCACTCGGATCGAGTGTGCCTGGAAGTAGGGTCGGAGCCTCCATGCTGAAATGACGAGAGCAAAGGCTAGCTTCTCCAGGATAGGATACCGAAGCTCTGCCTTCCTCAAAACCCGACTCACATAGTAAATCGGGAGCTGTTTCTTCCCCTCTTCCTGAACCAAAACGGAGCTCAGGGCCTCCGCCCCAACCCCTAGATACAAAGACAAGTCCTCCCCTCCTTAGGTCCTTGGAGCAGGGGGGCCTGAGTCAGTTGCCTCTTCAAAGCCTGAAATGCATCCTCGCACTTCGAGGTCCACTCGAACTTCTGACATCCCCTCAAAGTTTTGAAGAAGGGAGAGCACTTCTCTCCAGCCCGGGAGAGGAACCTGCGCAGCCCCGCCAGCTTCCATGTCAATCTTTGTACCACTTTAGTATTCCGTGGTGACCCCAACTCCACAATCGCCCTCACCTTATCTGGGTTGGGTTCTATGCCGGCGGGGGTAAGGAGATGTCCCAGGAACTTCCCCCTGCTTGCCCCGAAGATGCACTTCAAGGGGTTCAGCCTCATTTTGTACTTACGAAGAGTGGCAAAAGTTTCCTCCAAGTCCTGGAGGTGAGAGTCGATGTCCAGGCTCTTGATCATGATGTCGTCTATATACACCTCCAGATTCCTTCCCTTCTGCTCTCAGAAGAACCTGTCCATCATCTTTTGGTAGGTCGCCCCTGCATTTTTTAGCCCAAAGGGCATCATTTTATAGTAGTAGCATCTATCCCCCGTGATGAAAGAGACATCTTTGACGTCGGGGGGGGGGGGCATCCTGATCTAGTGATAACCTGAAAATGCATCTAAAAAACTCATTACAGGGAAACCGACGGCTGATACAACCAGCGCGTCGATCCGAGGCAAGGGATAACAATACTTGGGACATGATTTATTAAGCAATGAAAAGTCAACACACATACGTCACCGGCCGTCTCCTTTTTTAACCATAACAACATTGGAGACTCAGCCAGGGTATTGGATCTCGGATACAAAACCGGCCTTGAGGAGCTTAGCCACCTCCTCCCGAATTGGCTCGGCCAACTTGTCCGTCGTGTATCTCTTCTTCTGTTGGATGGGGCGAGCCTCCGGGTCCAGGTTGAGGCGATGGCAGGCCACGTCCGCATCGATCCCTGGCATCTCCGCGACACTCCAGGCGAAGACGTCCACATTCTTCCGGATGCACTCCAGCATCCTACCCTGAGCCTCCGGGGTCAGCCCACCGCTGACGCGGACCTTCTCCACCTTGCCTCCGAGGGTGAGAACCTCCATCTCCACCACCTCTTCCGCCGCCTCCAGACGAGACTGCTCCCCCCACTCTTCAGCATCCCCCCTCCGGGGGCGAAGACCTCTACCTCGGCTTCGTCCGCGACCATTACCTCGGTCGGCTCCTGGACTTCCTCCATCTCTTCCTCCTAAGGGCGGGTCACCTCCACCTCCATCTCCTCTCGGCCAGCCTCCTGCTCTGCCTCCTCCATCCTTCGCCCCATCTCCTCGGCACCCCCTACCAAGAGATGGAGTTCACAGCGATGACGTAGCACTCCCTTGCTATCTTGGGGTCTCCGCGGACCCGGACCTGGACCCCCTCGATGTTGAACTTTAAGCATTGGTGGAAGGATGAGGGGACGCAGTGAAAGACACTGATGATGGGCCTCCCGAATATAGTGGTGTAGCTGCTGGGGGCATCCATAATAACGAACTTGCAGGTGCGGGACTGCCCCCCCCAGCGTAACATGGAGCCCCACTCCTCCTTCTACCTCCTTCCTCTCCCCCGAGAACCCGAACAAGGGTCCGTCGGAGGCAAGCACCCTCTTTGTATCCACCTTCATCGTGTTGAACGCCTTCTTAAAGATGACGTTGACTGAGCTTCCATTGTCGACGAGAATCCGGGCGATGGTAAAGTTCTTGATGGCTGTCTGAATGACCAGCGCATCACAAAACGGATCCTCGTGATCCGGCATATCCTTCCTTGAGAAGGTGATCTTCTCCTCCTGGGGTGGGGTCTGTGACACGGAGGCAACGCTCCTTCGATACATGTTATGGAGGCTCGCTTTGCGGGAAGCCTCGACTCCTGCTCCTCCATGGATCATCCTGATCCTTCCCCGGGTCCCCACATCCACCCTGTCCTCGCACCGATCCTCCTCCGAGCGCGGCATGACCTCTTCGATCCGCACCTCCTGACGCTCTTGCTGCCGTTGTTGCTCCCTGTTTCCTCGCAACTCGAGGAACTCCGGGCACGTGGTCGTGGTGTGTCATTCCTCCTGGTGGAAGTCGCAATAGGGCAGTTCCACCCTGACTTCCCTTCTCCTTCTCCTTGCCACCCTCCTTCTCTCCCCCATGGCTATTGTCATAGCCTGCTCCTGGTCGGGAAGAGGCGGCCTTTGGGCCTGCCATCCTCCTGGAGGATAGAACTGGTCCTGGCCTCTCTTGCGACGGTCCCCTCCATGGAACCCTCTTCTCCCCCTGGTCTTGCCATTCTGGCCTCTACCCTAATGTTGATTCGGCTCCTGACGCCCCCACCTGGGTTGTTGTTGCGGCTGCTGCTGCTCCTTCTGCCGGGGTTCAGCTCTTCTTTCCTCCTGACTTCTCCCCCCTCTGGGCCTCTCCTCCTCCTTAGCCCACCTAGCTAGCCTTCAGGAAAACTCCGGGTTCGACACCTCCCCATCGACTTCTCTCGCCGCCCTCTCCATCAACTCCTCATAGGAGAGGAGTGGGATCCTCTTCAATTCCATCCCGAAGAAACCCTGTTGCAGCCCCAAGGTGAAGGTCATCATCAGGGTGTGTCCCGGCATCTCCTGAACCTGGGTGACCTCCTCCTGGAAGCGATTGACATAGCTCCCCAGGGTCTCATTCACCCCCTGCTTGACGCAAAACAGGTACTCTGATTCCCTCTTTCTCTTTTTCGAAGTTGTGAACCTCAACATGAACCCCCGGCGTAGGTCCTCGAAGCAGTAGATGGAACTGGTCGGCAGCTGGTGGAACCATTCCCTTGCCTTCTCCTTCAGGGTGATGACAAAGAGTCTACACTTGAAGTCATCCGACATATATCGGATTGAGACCACGTCCTCAAACCACTGGATGTGCTGAACCGGGTCCCCCTTCCCGGTGTAGTAGGCCATCTCGGGCTCCCTGAACCCGTCCGGGACTGGTGCAGAGGAGACCAACTTGTTGAAGGGACTGTCTCCCCCCACTGGACGAGCTGGAGGGTCTCACGCTCCCAACTCGCCGAATCTGCTGCCGCCTCCCGAGCCCCGGAAGAGCACTCGCGCGGGGATCTCAGCACCCCGGCCTTCCTCGGCGACCTCCTTCCCTGCTCGCCGGGCGGGAGAGGCCTCGCCAAGTACCGGATCCGTGAGAACTGGGATCACTGGAGTCGAGCACTCGACACGCGCGCCGAGTGCGAATCATACCAGGCCGAGTACCTCCTGCCTGAAGTCTTCGAACATCCCCATCGTCGCGAGAGGGGGAGGGGGTGGCGAGTCAGTCTTGTCCGATCCTTGCCCTTCTCCTCCAGTCATTGAGCTCGCTAGAGGTTTTCTGTGCTGACCACGTTCCACGCTCACCGCACCAAAAATGTTTAAACCGGAAATCAGTCTCTTGTGGAGTTCACCCTTGGGGAAAGGGTGGTCGCGCACCTACTTTGCTCCTGCAAGAAAAATAACAAGGAAAAGAGAGCAAAGGACTAGACCAAGGGCCAGGCGCGGAGATCCTACCACACACCCGAAAGATCACTAAGTGCTTCCCCTCCTTAGCCAAATGTCGGGCTAAGGTTCCTCAGAAAACGCTAGAAGACTGGGAGACAAGTAAGCATGCCTTATGAGGTACCCCTTGGGTCCTATTTATAGATTTCTGAAAACGTCTGCAAATAACTAACCTCTGTCGGCCTGAAATTACTAAAAACCCCTTGGGCTGGCCTACAACAGCCAAACTCCGCTGTTCTAAATAGCTATGTGTAGCCCACCCGGGTCTGCCAACAGCGAGACTCCGCTGTTTCAACCGACTATGAGTATGCCAGCGGGGGAAAATGGTCCTCACAGACTACTGGGCGAGTAGCCCCCAACATTCTCTACTCGGCAAGGACGACGAGTGCTCGACGAGGTTAGCACTCGTCGCTTCTACTCGGCATTTAGCGAGTACAGGCCCGGCTGGCCCTACCCGCCCACCATATGCCGAATGCGGGAGTGGAGAAGCATCACTCAATGCCGAGGCACGGGCTCGACCTGCCCTGACCGCACGTCGCGAGCTCGCTAAATATTAGACCTCGATATACGGGGCTTGGCGAGTACAAGCTCGCCCCTCAAAAACATCCCACCCCGCCTAGGCCAGTCAGAGCTACTGTCAAGCTCTTTAGGGCGAGTGCAAGTCAGCCGATGAGCGAAATCGCCTCACTCAATGTCAAGATAGAAGGCGTTGAGTGAGCTCGCCTCACTCAACGCTGCGGCAGAAGGCATTGAGTGAGCTCGCCTCACTCAACGCCACAGTAGAAGGGGCTGAGGGAGCTCGCCTCACTCAACGCCACGGTAGAAGGCGTTGAGTGAGCTCGCCTCACTCAACGCCGCGACAGAAGGGGCTGAGGGAGCTCGCCTCACTCAACGCCATGGCAGAAGACATTGAGTGAGCTCGCCTCACTCAACGCCTCGGCAGAGGGCGTCGAGTGAGCTCGCCTCACTCGACGCCACGGGCCTGGCTCGCCTGGGTCTTGGGTTGGACTTGGGCAGTCTGGCTCTTGCCAACCCCACTCGCCGGATACGGGGTTGTACATGTGGGACCCCCCGACAGTCGTTCTCTACCTCTGGGTCCCCTCAGTTCTCTGCCAATTGAAGTGGACTGTAGGTCTCGAGAGTGTGCATCTGGCAAGACCCCCAAGTACCACTCCCTTGTCCAGAGAGTTGTAATTAACTGATAAAAAAATTGCTTTTTAACAAGTGCTTTTCCTTGGGCGAATTCGTCAAACTTGCAAACAAATGAATATGATGAAGTTCATTGTGCGAGCATGTAGGTGTGAGTACTGATATGCGAGCAATGATGTGCGAGCATGCAGGTGCGAGGAATGATGTGCGAGCATGCAGGTATGAGCAATGATGTGCGAGCATGCAGGTGTGAGCAATGATGTGCGAGAATGCAGGCGCGAGTTGCGGTGTGCGAGCAATGTCGTACGAGTATGCATATATGAGTATCCCAGCCAGGAATGTGCATAACGAGCACTCAATCTTCTTGTGTAATACCCCATTTTTTTTCTTTTTAAACCACCGGGGTCTTATGACCAGAATTGCTGTTTTGAGGTGACACCGACACTCGGGAAGGTTGCCACTACAAAACGCCGATCCTGCCGGCTTTTACGATCACCAAAGATAAAGAAGCTTATACACAGTTCAGATAAAACCAAGTCCACAATTACATATAATACGAAATCACGATAAGTCCACAAGATAATAAAAGTACTGAAGTAAACCAGTACAAAGAAATATAAACGGGCTCAAGCCCGGTACATCAATCCTCACTACAAACTCTCGCGAAATCTAAGTAAACTAATCACTCACGGAGCAAGTAACCGGTGCTCCTATGCAAGACTGGCCGACCTCCATGTGCACCATACTCCGCTGGTGTTGTATCCCCTGCTGTTGCTCCCTGTCTCCCATCCGGAGTCCCTGAAATGATATGGTCGCCGACCGTTAGTCAAAAGGACTAAGTCTTATCATCCCCCACCCCTCCCCCATAGCTCCTAGGAACCGAGCAGGGAGAAGGAAAGGGAAGGTAATGAAGGTAGAGATTACAAAGAAAGCAGGTGACAACGGATCTAGTCTATCATGAGTATAAAGCCACATCAATTATAAGTAAGCAAATAGTGTAAACAAGTAGATAAGCAATAAGTACATGAAAGGTAAAACTAAGAAACAAGAAACCTTAACTTATATGAATGTTCATACAAATATATAAGTTAATGGGTCTTTTGCAAGACTCTCATCGTATAAAAAGTCTCATACCGATTTATATGATGGGGTGCCAGGTTTATATGCAAGTATGAGTGTAATGCTATGTTATGCCATGATTCATGCAAGTGCAACACACACACACGACTCTATGCGCACAGACCTTTAGTTCTCCCCTTTTGGGCAGCTAGCTTCACTCCTAGGAACCTCCGTAGTGGCAAACGGAGACAGTGGCTCGGGCCCCCAACTCCTAGGTGGGTATCCACACTTCCAGGCCTAGCCCTTACATACGTCTCTGGAAGGACACAACCCAGAGTCACCACGTACTAATGCTGACCATATCCACCAGACTTCCTTTGGCTAAGTGTAAACCACACCCGCCGAGTCAGCGTATCGACGTCAGTGTGAACGACAGTCCAATGCCGAAGACCCACCACCTTTTATCTTATGCACATGCAATAGTATTATATTCTCCCACCGAGCCAAAGCTCCCCGAACTATCCCGTCCGTCACAATTATCTACCAAGCCATCGGCTCGTCGGGCTAACCTGCCCACCACTAAAACCACCGAGCCTACCGCTCGTGAGACCCAACATAACTCCCACAACACCGGGGAGTGTGAGTGTAAGTATAATCCTAGTTATACTAGTTACTCTTAACATTGATTATTCTTACGGTTTAGGTTAGGCTAGGACTTCCCTAGGTATTCCCGATGAAGGGCGCTCACAAGGCACTAGGAACTATGATGGTAGTTGAAGCTAATCGTTCCCTTTCGCAAGACACTTACTATTATTGGTTATTACCCAATTCCCGATCACTTTTTAATGTTATAATGGAACTATACCTAATGTGCTTGACTCTTTCTCTCCACAGGAAAGACGATCTTTCGTCGATCTTGGGTACCACATAACACTAGACAAACCAACACTCTTCTCATCATGAAACCTAATGATGAACTCATTTTCACTCACCCAAACCAATAAACTACTAACCCCAACTCCCTATGCTCATTTCAAACGATATACATAATTTCTACAGTTTTACTATACGCAGACCAACCTAAGCTATATGATGTACATGATAGAAGGTACTCCAAATTCTCATCCAACAGCCTTGAGATATTTAATGGGGGTCTATCATGATAATTTTAGCCTAAATCAAGAAAATTATAATTTTCCTAATTATTTTGGCATTTATTTAATTTTCCCAAACGTTAGGCCGTGGGTAATTTTGAACATGAAGTATTAGATTTTCTTAAATTACGGTCACCCAAAATTATGAACACTAGATAATAGATAGATATCAGTACGTACCAAATTTCACAGATATTTTTGAATGTATTAACCTTTAAATATTTAATTCAAGATAATCCAAGTAAATGAAGTTAATGAAGGAAGTATCATAAATCATAATCCAAAAATTATATAAAAATTACCAGAGACTAATAATAATCCTAAAACACCATTGACTAAGTTGCATGTACTTCTAAGGTCAGTGAGCTATCTACAAAAATACTTCTAATAATTCCATTAAAGTGCACTTGTGAAGGAACAACACTATAAACTCATCCAATCAACATGTAATAATTATCTAAGCTATACTATGCCCTAAAAAGTCCTCTGTCGAAGTAACACAATTTTCTAGCAAGATATGATATTTAATATCTATTTATCAAAATAAGGTCCACTAGCTTTCCTAACACATGAAGTACTAATAGTAAATGCCCAAATAATCAAAATAATTTACTAGTGCATCAAAAGGATCTTTAATTAACTTAGCCAGAGTTTCATACCCTCCTAAGATATTTTAACCACGGTTACTTCAAAATTATCACAAGGGGCAAGATAATGGTTATAACTACAAG
Organism: Platanthera zijinensis; assembly: GCA_039513925.1. Classification (NCBI taxonomy): domain Eukaryota; kingdom Viridiplantae; phylum Streptophyta; class Magnoliopsida; order Asparagales; family Orchidaceae; genus Platanthera; species Platanthera zijinensis. Next base: position 24,207,417 of record CM077092.1, read on the forward strand.
TATAAGCTACTTCTTCCAAACATTCTACAATAATTTCTAGAGACTCATAATGTTATAAAAACCTTCATGCCAAAATTTCCTAAGGATTCAAGGTCATATGACCCATAAATATTTTCCTAAAAGGTAAGGCCTAAACTAACCCTAATTGATTTAAGTTATGTTTCTAAGTCTAAATGTCACCCAAATTCCTCCATAGGGAATTTCACAACCCTAAAATCACATGGACTAAACACCAAGTCCATACAAGGACATATCACCATATGTCCTTCACAAACCCCCAAAGTTCAACCTTAGGGTTTGAACTAGAGTCCTAGGGCAAACCCACCCAAATCCACTCCATAATCCATGGGAGGGTGTTTAATGACATAACACACCATTGGACCAAGTATCAACCTCTATTGAGGTGATTTGGCCTCTTAAGCCCACAAAGGACACCTTGACCTAATTACCCCTTTTTTGGTCAAGGCTAGGGTTTACTAAAATCCAAACCAAATCATCTCCAAATGAGATGAAATTTTATACATAGACCTATATTGACCCCAAGAACCTCTCACCAAAATTTGGGAGAATTTGGAGGTCATTAAGTCTCCTAATTAAATTATTCTAGGTTTATTAAATAATTACAAAAACTATAAAAAAAAGTATATCCAAAAATTTCTATTTTTGGATAGGTTGTTGGTATAGATAAGAGTGACCCCCAGTACAAATTTCAGGTCATTTGGATGACTTGATTGATGGGAGAACTCAAATTAACCTTTGTTAAACCCTATGTATATACCCCACCAAAATGAGTTCTGAGGTCTAACCTGAACTCCAAATTGACTCAAATTAATTTTAAAATAAACTATACTCACAGATCTACAAATTTTATGTTGACAACTTTTTTGTAGGGGACCCTAGGTATTTTTAATATTTAATTTAAAAACAGCTCAGTAATGGGATAGAAATTAATAAATCAGGAATTAATAATTCATCATTAGCACGAATCTTGAAGCACGATCGGACGATCCCTGGCCTTCTTCTTCCTCCAGCTAACATCCAGGTTTCACCCGACCTGGAGCATCTTTCAATCCAATTTTCTGGCCACCCATCCACCTCCCTGGCCGGCCACCGCCACCATCACCTCCGCTGAGGTGGTGGCTATCGCCGGGCGGCAGCACGGCCGTCGGAGAGGCCGATTCCGGCGAACCCGCAAGCCTATTTTTTCACGGAAAATCCATGGAAATCTCCACCCGATCGGGCTCAATTGAGCCCGATTCTTATCCCTAATGAATCCTAAGATCTACCCCTAGAAGGAGTAGGGGAGGACCTGTAACCGGGCTTGCCGGCGAGCGTGGTGGTGGTGCGCCATGGCCGGTGGTGGTGTCGTCGGGTATGTTGCAACCGCACAGTGGGAGGGCTCGATTCCTTCAGAAAAAATTTGGAAACTCCTCCCCTCTACCTGGTGAAGCTTTCAAAACACCCAAATGAGGGAGGGGAAGGGCCTAAGCTTCAATGGCCGTTAATGGCCATTAAAGGCTATTTTCGGTCATGGCTTGGGGGGGGGGGGAACCTGGGCTCAACCAGGCCGGGAAACGGCTAGAAACTCCTCCTCTTCCATCAGGGGTGATGAATCCAGCAAGGGAAGAGGAACCCTTGGTCTCCAAGCCATGAATGGCCTTTATTCCCCATTTTCTCTCTCCTCCATTAAAGGAGGAAAATGGAGCTTTCTCTCTCCTGATCATTAAGGCTGAAATTGATGACTACTCCAGCCTATTGGCAACCCACTAACTCATAATATTAGATAATTAACATGAGGTTAGCCCAAGTGGATAGGGTTTGAGCTTGGGTTAGCCCATTTAGGCTAGTTTGACCTAAACCTAGACTAGGATTGACCTTGGTCAATTTGCCCTTTGGGTTACACTCAATGGGTCCTTGGTGACCCATTAGCCCTCCATAGGATCTAGGTAGGGTTGGGTAGGGTTGACTTGGCACTTTGGAGGTCACATGCCCCTTAGTTAGAGCACTTTGGTCATTTTAGGGCTAGGGTTGACTTGGATCAACTTAGCCTCTTGGGTTGAACCCAATGGGTTCTTAGTGACCCATTGACCTCACTTTAGGGTTAGGAAGGCATGTGTGGGGTCCACTTAGCTAGGGGAAGGTCAATTGACCATAAGTAGGTCAGTTTGACCCATTTAGGGTTAGGGTGGACTTAGGTCAACTTAACCACTTTAATTGCCCCCAATGGGTCCTTAATGACCCTATGGACCACCCAAGGGGTTAGGGGTGTTGTGGTGGGGTCATGAAGTCAAGTCGAAGCCCTAAGGTAAAACCCTAAGTCTGGTGGTGAGGCTGTGTTATAGGCAGACCAAGGTGATTTTCACCTTGGCCCTTGTTCACTTGGTCCTTTGAGCTTCTTATGGTTTTGTCATGACCCAGTCATGACAAAACCACTCCTAGGGGTCTAGTTGTTTGAGGGATGTTACATCTCGTGCCTATAAGCCTAGTGAATATTGAGGATAAGCAAACATACAAAATAAAAGGTCGGCAAAATATTCTTCTTATTAATTGGCGAGCATTACATCAAAAAAAGGGCAATGACGCCTTATATAAAGGCATGCAGGAGATCGTCAGCCGACTAGGTCTCATCATCTCCAGTATCAGCCTTGAACTCGTTATCATCGATTACGACGGCCTCCTCATCGTCGGCATCATCCTCATCATCATCATTCTCGTCCTCGCTGTTGACATTGTCTCCCTCCTCACTATCGCCATCCTCATCTTTGTCAGAGTTATAGGTAGAGGACAGTACGCGGACGGATGAGTTGGACTCTTTGGCGAGCATTCCAGGGATGAGATCCATTACCGTTAGATGATCAGCCTCCGGGCCGAGGTAGATGTCCATCCTCAGCTTTGCGAGTACGGCGTCCCCCGTAGCTCGCGTGATGCCGTGATGGATCGCAGGCATCTCATCGTCATGGAAGCAAATCTTCTTCCCCATCCCGGAGGTACTCGCCGTCGCCGGCTACGGCTCATCCGGGAAAGTTTCTAACTCAGCGATCCGCTCTTGGGCACCCTCCAACATGGCCTTTGTATCTGTGAGTTCCTGCTCCAGCACGGACACCTTCTTCGTCGTCTCTATCTCATCTTTATGCATGTAACAATAACAACCATCAGCGAAACAAGCAACAATTGGCGACTATGTCAAAGTCGTGCATCCAAGCCGAGATTACCTAAAATTCTTGCACTGAGCGGCCTGAAGCCCCAGCCCGAGCATCTTCTTTGTCACCGCCTTGAGCTGGTTTTTGGTCTCGATCAGCCTCTTTGCAGTGTAGTGACCCAGCCCAGTAGCTCGTGTTAGGTCTATTGATCATAATGTCCCAGATTTGTAGAAGTCAAACAAGTCAATGGTATACACATAGATGTATTTGATGCATGCTCTAAGTTCAATGTGTGCAGGATGCTCTTTAGAACAATGATTAGACAGGTTGTCTAAGTGACAGTGAAAGGTGGACACAAGGAAGAATGCTGGAAAGATAGAAATTTGTCTAAGTCCACAGGCATTGAATGAAGCCAGTTCATTCAACGTTAGATGTTAAGAAGCGCTGAGTAAAGCATGGGCAGTCAAAGCCTGACTATTGACAAAGCAGGATTTTGTCTAAGTCCACAGGCGTTGAGTGAACTGCAAGAGGCTTCAAGTAAAGCTCAGACATTCAAAGCTTCAGCATTGCAAGGAATAAACCTAGCTAAGTCTAGAAGCGTCGAGTGAGGACAGATCACTCGACGCCTAAAGAAAGAAGCGTCGAGTAAAGCTCTATGCTGTCAAAGCCAGAGAAACTGAGAAGAAATCTGGCTAAGTCTAGAAGCGTTGAGTGAAGTCAGTTCACTCAATGCCAAGCTCAGAAAGCGTCGATAGAACAAGCTTCAGTCAAAGCCTCAAAAGATGTAGACACAAAATTTGTCTAAGTCCAAATGCGTTGAGTAAGGACAGTTCACTCAACGCCAACTCAACAGAGAAATCGGCTAAGTATAGAAGCGTTGAGTGAAGGCAGTTCACTCAACATCTCATCGAGAAGACAGGCGAAGGAAGAATGTGTGAGTAAAGATAGCTCACTCAACGCCTTCATACAAATGAAAATCAACTAAGTACAGAAGCATTGAGTTAAGGTTGTTCACTCAACGCCTCATCAAGATGACTGGAAAGTCAAGTATGCGTTGAGTGATGAAGGCTCACTCAACGCACTCAACGCCTATCAACAGAAAATCATTGAGTGAAGCCAACGCACTCAATGCTTATCAACAGAAAGTTTGTTCAATGACAAAAGCATTGAGTGAAGGTTGTTCACTCAACGCTTCCTCAACAAAAATATTGGCTAAGTCCAAATTCGTCGAGTGATGACTAATCACTCGACGCCTAGTGAGATAGAAAATTGCTTAAGTGTTTTTTGCGTTAAGTGAAGGTTGTCCACTCAACGCTTATACTAAATTGCTTGAATTTGGCTAAGTCCACAGATGCTGACATCAGCAAAATTCAAAATGTTATGGGAAGTCTACAGTACGCGACAAATGGCGATGCATGCCTCTGTATTGCATTTAATACAAAAGTAAGATTACAGCTACCAAATCCAAGTGTGCTCATGGCTCAAAGAGTCGTTGGACGGCGGAAGATAATAAAAAGAATTCTGATCAGAAGGAAGAAGATAACTTTTGGATCGACTTTCAAAAAGCTATGGACTTCATCTTTTTCCTCTCACCATTATTGCAGAGCCTGAAGAACAAGTTCAAACTTCTGATCTAAGAGTTCAAGAATATAGTTGGTTTCATTCTCACCTGTAATGACAAGTTCATAGAAACTCTCTGAGAAAGAAGGAGCAGTAAGGGCTAACCCTAGCTACAGCCACTTCACAGTCCAAGTTGATTCTTCCTGAAGATCATTTTCTAGAGCTGTGAAGAAGGAGACTGGACTGAGCTACTTTAGTTCAGAAGAGGGAAGACACGGAGAAAACCTCTCTGGTGTCTAGTCATCATCAACAACCTTTCTATCTCTGCAGGATCCTTTGGATCTGAGTGTAAGCCTGAAATTATAAAGGCTGAGTGTAGGATATTTTATAGATCTAAGGTAGGATACCTGTGTGGATCTGAGGTAGGCCCTATTTGCCTGAGTTGTAGGACTGGTGCTCAAGTCTGAGGTAGGATCTAGGACTGGATATGAGTTATAGGGTAGTTTGCCTGAGGTAGGATCTGGTTCAGATCTGAGGTAAGAGAGTATTCCTCTCTGAGTTATAGGGTTATCCACCTTACCTGAGTGTAGGACTATTAACTTAGTCTGAGGTAGGCGATCTTTGGATCACTGAGCTGTAGAAGCAAGCTTACTTTGAGTTGTAGGGCCTTGTGCCTGAGGTAGGTCTTGGAGGAGACTGAGAGATCCTGAGGGATCTGTGTTGTAAGCTCTTTGGAGCTAAGTTTGGAGAAGTGTCTTGTCTAACACACTGTTAGAGAGGTGGGAGGGACAGTGGACGTACCCATAATCTGGAAAACCACTATAAATCTTGTGTGTGATGTTGTTGATTGTCTTGAAAGGTAAATATAACTAAATCACAACACACCCAAAATAGGAAAAATATAAAAAGACCAAAAACCTATTCACCCCCCTCTAGGTGTTTAGCTATCCTTAAAATTAAAAACTTTCACTTGCAGGAGCAAGCGAGCGGTCAGGTTGACGAGTTCCTCGGCGCGGATCTCTTGCACCGACTCAGTATCTACGCGACCTTAAAGGGCAAAGACGACGTCATACGCCCGCCTTTGTCCTCTCAGTCTTCTGACCAGGCGCATAAGTTGGTACTCAGCGTCACCTTGTGCTCTCCCTCGACCCATATTACGAGCAAGCAGCCGAAAATGTCCTTATCATCGCGCCCCTGTTTGTAGTTTGGGTGGAAATAAGGATCGTTGACTTCGACAGAATCTTCCTTCTCGTCGAAGAGCTCACGAGCGATCTTTGCTCGCTTCCTCGCGTGCTCTGGGGACTTAGCTTTTCCCTTCCCCTTGTCTAGTTTCCCATGCAATGAGCTTTCTTTTTCGCCAGGTCGATGTTTAACTTTAGCCGCAAAAGCCAATATCTCTTTGGCATCGTCAGGCAGGTTGACAGAGCTTTAGCGCGAGGGCGGACCTCCTTTGCTAGCGGGAGAGGTTCTCGCGGATGGGTGTGAGTAGCTGCAAAGAAACATATGATAGTTAAAATAACTGCAACTAAAGATCGATCGGTGCCAAAGGAGTGAGCATAAAAGAATCTCTCCCAAATATGTACCTTCGCCGGAGAAGACTTTGCCAAGCTCATTGACGTTCAGTCACCAATGGATGACATCAAATTTTCGGCCTCAAAAGGCCTCGACGAGTTCCTCACGTGGCCCCTCCAAAAGAGGCGGCAGGAAGGCAACCTCCAACGGCTGGTGTGGTCTGCGCGGAGCCCCTTCAAAGTCGCTAGAGATGATGACCAGAAATTCGCCCCATCGGCGTATATTGTTCGATGTGTCGACAAGGGTGTATACATGGTTGCTGAAGAAAATAACGCCCTCGCTACTTCTTGTGAATGCGAAGATCTTCCGGAAGATGGAGAGATCGAAGGCAATCTTCTCTGGAAGTAGAGGGAGCTCATGATCATCGCTACTCCGTTTGGGTTGATCTGGGCAGGGACTATGCCGAAGTACCTCAAGATCTGACAGTACTCCGATCATAGTGGAAGTCGCAGGCCGACTTCAAAGTGGCAGAGAGGAAGGACGAGCTCGACGTCTAGCGCGGTGTTAAGTCGCTCGGCCCTAGTGGGAATTCTGGCCGAGTATCCTTTTGGCAGAAGCCTTCTCTTAAAATCCTCTAAGTCCTTTTCATCGGCGACTGATTTTTTGAAGACAAAATCAGTGAAGTTCCTCGCATGGGCCAAGTGGCGAGCATTACCATCGTCCCCAAATATCTCTAAAGGAGAGCAAAAAACAGAGCGAGAAGGAAGACATCAAGTATAGAGAGCGAGAAATAGATAGTCTGAAGATACTCGTGAGCACGAATAGAATTTTGCAACATCGTAATTAAGACACACCTACCCCTTCTATTTATAGGCGGAGGCTGGCGGCGGGGGAGGGGGGGATGAGAACCTCACGCAACTATCAATCGAAGTCGCTACCTCTCCCTCTAAAACCTATAAGGTCGCCAAAATTTTATCTCGCATGTGTTCAATAAGCTCGTTAGAACCTACACTATTGAAGCAAGGAAAATTCCCGACCTCAGCGGATCAAGGCAGCCAAACGTTACTGATTCTACGGTTCGATGTCACAATTCAAGTGGCTAGCGAGAGAGAGAGGAAACTATCTATAAGCACACCCCAAGTGCTCCAGCAGGGAGGTCCCACCACGTACCCGGAAGGTTAGAAGAAGCTTCTCCTCCGCAACCAAAAGGCTGGGCGAGGTACTAGGCAGACATGGACTTGGCGAGTATCCACTTGGGGGGACCTCGACCTCTTCCAAAAAGTGTCATTTCCAATACCCCTGGGGGCTATTTATAGAGAAATCCTGGGGAGGGTATAGGCGAGTATCCAGCCTCTGCGAGCGAGTATCTAGGGCTACTCGCCCAAACTCGCCCAAACTCGCCTCTGCTCTCCACAACTCACCTCTGCTCGCCCAAGCTTGCCTCTTCTCGCCACAGCTCGCCTCTGCTTGCCACAACTCGCCTCTGCTCGCCACAGCTCGCCTCTGCTCGCCACAGCTCGCCTCTGCTCGCCACAGCTCGCCCAATGGTTGCAAATAGCCATCCATTTGGGTACTTCTGTGTTGAAGCATGAGACCGGGCGGTCTGCGGTTTGGACCTGGCGGATTGTTGACTGTGCGGTCTAGCGGTTTGGATCTGGCGAGTTGTTGACCGTGCGGTCTAGCAGTTTCTCTCCAGCAGTTGCATATCCAGGTGGTTGCTGCTATGGTTCGGCGGTCTAGCGATTTGTCTACAACGACTTGGATATTTGGCGGTCTGGCGGTCTGGCAGTCTGGCGGTCTCCTTCTGCATCTCCCTCTGGTCTGTCCGGGCGGTTAGCCTGTTATCTAACCGCGCGGACTGTGCGGTCTGTACATATCAAACCGCCCAGTCTTTGTACATTTATTTAGTCCCACATTGTTAGTTTGTACTCTCCTCTATCTCCTCCATTCTATACAAGGGAGGCCATACCTTTGTAAATCATATCTTTTTGGATAATAAAATTTTCATTATTCAAAGTTCCGGCTTGTTTTCTAGTCGTTTTCTCTCTACTTTTACATGGTATCAGAGCCTTCGATTTCTGGCTCCTGATTCTGTCCGCTCTTTCCGCGCGGCTTGTTCTGTCTGCCCGCAACCTGTCCTTTGCCGCGACCTGTTCTAGTCGCTGTGCTCTTCTTCTCTTCTTTAGTCGCCGCGACCTGCCTTATCGCCTTTCCCGTCTGTTCGCGCGGTCTGCTCTCTTACCGCCCGACCTCTCTCCCTCTGCTTGTTCTGCGGTTTGGTCGTGGCCTCTCTGGCCGCTGGTGTCTGACATCTTGACCGCTGCATCTCTTCTTCCCGCGGCTTGTTTCTTAACCGCGCGGCTTCCCTTTGTTTTCCCTCTATGGCTCTCTCTGAGACTTCTACTGCCACCACTCCTGTTGCCAATCCGGCTCCCCCTCCTCCTACTCTTTCCGGAAATCTTGGCACTGTTTCTAAACTTGTTGGCTCCAATTATCCGGATTGGAGCGTTTCTTTCACCTTTCTCCTTCGCTCTCAGCGCAAACGTCATCACCTTACCGATGACCCTCCCCCTCCAGATTCTGCTCAATTTGACGAATGGGATGCGAGTGATGCTCTTGTCCGCACTTGGCTGGCTAACAGCCTCTCTGATGAATGCCTTCCCGTCATCCGCCATGATGAGACGGTCAAGGCCGCTTGGCTTCACCTTGTCGCTCTTTACTCTAAGGGGACCCAGACGTCCCGGATCTACACCCTTTATGCCGACCTCTTCGCCCGTCCTTCCATGACTCCTGCAGCAGCCTATCAGCAAGTTCAGGCTCTTGGCGCCGAGATTCTTCAAAATCGGCCCTTCTCCGCGGACGTGGCCACCCAACACAAACACTTCCAGGAACTCCTGGTTGTTTGTTATCTTCTGCGGCTTCCCGAGTCCTTTGATATGATCCGCCAGCAGATCTTGGGTGAAGCCGAATCTCCCACCTTGGATGCCACCGCGGCTCGCATCGCCGCCGTTACTTCGCTTCTCCAGCGTCCTCTGTTGGCCTCCCCTCCTCCACCAGAGACCTATGCTCTCCAAACTCAGCGGGGCGGCACTAGTAGCCGTAGTCACACCGGGCCGCGCGGACTGTCCAGGTTTCTTTGTTCTCATTGTGGTCGTACCGGCCACACTGTTGACCGCTGCTGGCAAAAACACCCTCACCTTCGCCCCTCTGCTGATTCTTCCTCTCGGCCCTCTGCTTCTGTGGCCACGACCTCAGGTAGTGCTCACGTCGTTACCCAAGGTAAATGGCTGATTGACTCTGGTGCTACAAATCACATGACCGGCAATCCTCAATGTTTCTCTCTTCTTGAAACACATGATCGGTTACCCCCAGTTCTTGTTGCGGATGGTTCTCCTTCCCCAGTTCATGGGACGGGCATGGTGCAAGTTACCCCGTCGCTTTGTTTAATGGACACTCTCTATGTCCCGAAATTTCCCTGCAACTTACTCTCTGTTACTACCTTATGCAAGCAACTTCAGTGCTCCGTCTTATTCACTCCTTCTTCTTGTTGTTTTCAGGACCCGAGGACCCAGCGGACGATTGCTACTGGGACTGAGAGCGGCGGCCTCTACTTCCTCGACAATGTCTCTGCTCTGTCCGCCTTCTCTTCCTCGTCCACCGACCTGCTTCAATGGCATCTTCGCCTTGGCCATCCTCCAGCTCGGATTCTTCATCAGCTTCTTCCCCACTTACCTTCCACGGGTCCTCCGCTCGACTGTGACGCATGTCAGTTGGGCAAACATCACCGTTCCCCCTTCCCACCAAAGCAAGGCCGTGGTTCCTCTCGCCCCTTTGATCTCATTCATTCTGATGTCTGGGGACCTGCTCCTACTCTCACCGTTGGTCGGGGTAGCTCTTATTTTGTAACTTTTATTGATGATTTCTCTCGATGTACTTGGGTGTATCTGTTAAAAGATCGCTCTGAACTCTTCTCTGTATGGCAAACTTTTTATAATATGATTAAAACTCAATTTGAGGTTTCTATTAAATTTCTTCGTTCTGACAATGCTAAAGAATACCTTAGTCATGAGTTTTCCTCCTTTTGTATGTAACATGGTCTTCTCCATCAGACCAGCTGTGTTTACACCTCCCAACAAAATGGGGTGGCGGAACGTAAAAACCGTCATCTCCTCGACGTCGCTCGCACTCTTATGACGCAGATGCATGTGCCTCGCTCCTATTGGGGCTATGCTGTTGTTCTTGCCTGCTATCTCATCAATCGTATTCCCTCTACTGTCCTTCATGGCAAGACTCCCTTCTCCATTCTCTACCCCGGCAAGGAACCCTTTCCTCTCCCCCTTCGTATCTTTGGGTGTACAGCTGTAACGACCCCATCCGTTACATGACGTATAGTAGAAGGTCCGGCCGGGGCCCCACACTATATGCCACAAACAGACGGTGAGGTCACAGGATAATACCAAACCAAATACGAATCCTAACTCAGAGCATTCTAGCGGAAGCTTTAAGTTACAACTTTGAACTCTTAACCGGAATGTCCAATATATAAAACCACATTTATATATATACCATGGAATGTACACAACCACAAGAGTTTGGCCTTACGGCCTTACAGTTCCTCTGAACATACATCATGTTTTACAAACCTCGGCGCGCAGGCCGGCCATACATGAGTAAAAAGAGAAAACAAAACAAAGCCATTCGCTTAGCCTTCCAGGCTAGCCGCAGCAGCAGCAGCAACAGCAGTAGGGCTCTCCCGCCCATCACTTACCACTTGGCTCTCCAGCACCTGCACGGGAACAATTCCACCCAACCGGTGGCAAACAATGCAACGGTCAGCTTTCAGCTGACCCAATTATAACAATCCTACCCCTTTCTTGGGGCATGAGCATTCTTTCCCTGCAAGCATGGCATCATCAATAGCAACTATGTGCGCGCAGGCACATTCAAGCCATCACAACCATCGGCCACCCGGCCCGACAGTCCGTGCACTCAGGGCACATTTTCGGTGTACCGGAATACCAGGGTCAACACCACCGTCTACACGGTATTTGAGCATTTCTAGTCTTTCCGGCGCGCGGGCCTAAGACTCTCATTAGGCGCTCCAACAAAACCTATACCAGGCTTCCAAGTCGGACGGACCTAACGCAGGTACGGATCAGCCACCCCCCGTTGCTCAAGTCGCCGAGCCACCTCGAATACGGAAGTATCCATGGCATTTTATAGGCGCGGGTCGGTTTCACCTTTCCTGTTCGGCACTCAGCCTTTTCAACGAGTTGCAGCCCAACGGCTCAACTACTCACAAAGTGGCAACGCACGGCCACAAGAGTTGCCGCCAACCCTCTTCATTTCCTGGACATCGTCCAGTACTTCCTGCCGCACCAAGCAACAGGTAGGAACAAGGCATCACAAGCCATAGGCATCACAAGCCATTATCACGGAGCCTTCTCCGATATGCAAACAAGCATCACCAATCCAGATTCCATCCAGATGGGCTTCACACAGCATGCCTAGAGCCGTACTCCAATTCCGGCCTCTAACAAGGGGGACTTCACATATCTACCCTAAGGGACACCACAACCCACCGCACACTCGCGGGGAAGGGCTTTCCCTATGCAATGCAGAAAAGAAGGACTTCACATGTCCAAGGAGGGAGATCGTTACCCTTGTCGATCTCTTCGGTGCCATCGAAAACTAGCCGGTGAGAAAGAACCGCAGCAGCCTTGCCGTTACAACGCCGGCTTCGGATCACGAATCGAACCACGGGAGCTCCGCCGGTGGCTAGGTCTCCTCCTCCTTCTTCCTCTCTTTCTCTCTCTCTTTCTCTTCCTTAAGAATAATGAAGAATGAAGATTCAATCCTCTTTCACGACTTATCCAGCCCAAGAAACCACCTGAGCCTTTGGATCAAAAGAGAGGAAACTGAACGGCCAAGATTTCCCCAGAATTTCACTTTTTGGCCGACACGGCCTGTGATACGCCCGTGTCACAGGCCGTGTACCCCTTAAACGGTGCACACAGCTTGAACCGACTGCACAACACGGGTCAACGACACGCCCGTGTCGGACCTGACACGCCCGTGTCAAACCTGAGACACGCCCGTGTCTCCTGCTCCATCGAGCTGCAACCAGAACACGGGTTGGAACACGGCAGCTGACACGCCCGTGTCCAGCCTGACACGCCCGTGTTCCCGGCCGTGTTCAAGGCCGTGTCCGGCTCTGCCCGGAATAGGCCAATTTTGCAAAATAAATAGAACACGCCCTGGGACACGCCCGTGTCCCAGGCCGTGTCACCCGACACGCCCTGGGACACGCCCGTGTCCCAGGCCGTGTAACCTGACCTGCTACTCAAATTTCAAGTTGAGTCTTTTGGGGCCTTTTGGGGTGTTACAACCCTCCCCCCCTTATCAAAATTTCGTCCCGAAATTTGCACGGTAAGGAAAGAAAACCAGCAATGCTATAAGCATGTTATAACAAAAAAGTACACGGTCTACAGGTTATACAAATAACTCGGGAAACTCAGCTCGCATGGTCTGCTCTCGCTCCCATGTTAGCTCTTCACGGCCACAATTATCCCATCGGACCTTGACCATCCCGATCACTTTGTTCCGCAACTGTTTATCGGCTCGATCCTCGATCCGAATGGGTCTAACCCTCGTCGTTAGCCCATACTCGACCGGTACCCGATCAGCCTCCACGACTTGAGCTGGATCCTTTACCGCCTTACGAAGGACTGAGATGTGAAACACATCATGTAATCCACCCAAGTCCGCTGAAAGTGCTAGTCGATAAGCAGCTTCCCCAACACGCTCCACCACCTTAAACGGACCAAGATACCTCGGACTTAGCTTTTTCAAACGCCGAATCCTGGACACACCTTTGAAGGGTTTGATCTTCAAATATACCCAATCACCTACCACGAACTCCACGTTCCGGTGCTTGGCATTGTAGTATTTCGCTTGACGATCTTGGGCTATCAATAGCCTCTCCCGAATAGAACGTATGAGCGAAGTAGCTTCTTCGACTTCCTTTTTCCCATTCAGCTTCGATTCGCCTGCTTCTGCCCAAGCTAACGGTGTACGGCATTTCCGACCATACAACGCTTCGAATGGTGCCATACCAATACTCGCTTGGTAGCTGTTATTATAGGCAAATTCAACGAGATATATATAATCTTCCCATCTCTTACCAAAGTCTAGCGCGCACATGCGGAGCATATCCTCCATCGTCCTGTTGGTTCGTTCAGTCTGGCCATCCGTTTGGGGATGAAAGGCCGTACTAAACGCTAATTTTGTACCCAACATTTGATGAACGAGCCGCCAATCATTCGATGTGAACCGCCCATCACGGTCACTAACGATGCTCCGAGGAACACCGTGCAGTCGAACAACCTGCTCCACATACAGCTTGGCCAAGGTTTCCACTGAATCGTCTCTTCTGTTGGGAAGGAAGTGCGCCACTTTCGTCAACCGGTCCACAATCACCCAGATGGAATCATGACCGCGTTGAGATCTCGGCAACCCGTGCACGAAATCCATCGAAATATCATCGAACTTCCACTCCGGAATAGGTAACGACTTCAGAAAACCGCCAGGCTTCTGGCATTCTGCTTTCACCAACGCACAGGTGTTGCATTTAGCCACATACCGAGCCACATCTTTCTTTAGTCCGGGCCACCAGAACAGCTTTTTCATGTCCCTGTACATCTTTGTGCTCCCTGGGTGAACTGAGTACTTTGCAAAGTGAGCTTCGTACATCAACTCTTCCCTCAGTTTACCCACACTTGGGACGCATACTCGACCATTTCTCCGTAACAACCCGTTATCCCAAGAGAATTGATCATCCGGCCCATCTTTAGCATAGCGCTGGAGACTTTCATCAAGCCCCGTTGCTCGCCGAACTCTGTCCGTAAGGTCATATTGCACCTCCGTCCAGTTCAAACACGCATCGGTTGACGCACCCTTGTCAACACACGATATCTCCATTGCTTCCAATTCTTGGATCAAACGCTGATCATGCCTCTGCAACCAGCTTGCCCGTACCGGAGTCTTCCGACTCAAAGCATCAGCGACCACATTTCCCTTCCCGGGAGTATAGTGAATCTCGAAGGTGTAGTCCCCGAGGAACTCCATCCATCTTCGTTGTCGCATATTCAAATCCTTCTGATCCAACAAATACTTTAGGCTCTTGTGATCCGTATAGATATCCACTTTGACGCCATATAGATAGTGCCGCCACAACTTGAGCGCAAAGATTACCGCCGCCAACTCCAAATCATGGACGGGATAATTCCGCTCATGCACTTTCAACTGACGCGAGCCATAAGCAATCACTTTCCCAAACTGCAGAAGAACGCAGCCTAAGCCGCTCCCAGATGCATCACTATAGATCTCATACCCATCGGTACCACATGGCGATGTCAACACAGGCGCCGTGGTCAAACGACTCTTCAAGTCTTCAAAAGCTCGAGCGCACTCCGGCGTCCAGATGAACTTTTGATCTTTCCTCGTCAGCGTGGTGAGAGGTAAAGCAATCCGTGAGAAGTTCTCCACAAACCGTCTATAGTAGCCCGCAAGTCCAAGGAAGCTCCTGACCTCGGCCACTGAAGACATCACTGGCCAATCTCGGATGGCACTTATCTTCAACGGATCCACCGCGATACCCTCTCCGCTTACCACATGGCCTAAAAAGGCTACTGAAGAGAGCCAGAACTCACACTTTGCGAACTTGGCAAAAAGTTTATTCCTCCGCAGGGTATGCAAGACCAACCGCAAATGGTTTGCATGATCCTCTTCCGACTGAGAGTATACTAAGATGTCATCGATAAACACAATAACAAACAAATCTAAATACTCTCGGAACGTTCGATGCATTAGGTCCATAAATACCGAAGGCGCATTACATAGGCCAAACGGCATTACCGTGAACTCATAATGCCCGTAGCGTGTTCCAAACGCTGTCTTGGGAATGTCACCTTCCCGAATCCTTAGCTGATAATATCCCGATTTCAGATCCAACTTGGAATAGACCGTTGATCCCGCCAGCTGATCAAAAAGGTCATCAATCCGTGGGATCGGATACTTGTTTTTCTCCGTCAGTTTATTCAACTCGCGGTAGTCAATACACAACCGTAAGCTACCATCTTTCTTTTTCACAAAGAGAACAGGCGCGCTCCAAGGTGACATACTTGGGCGTATATAACCCTGCTCCAACAACTCTTGCAGTTGGACTTTCAACTCGGCCATCTCTTTTGGCGCGACGCGATATGGAGAGCGGGCCACAGGTTTCGCACCTGGCACCAACTCAATAGAGAAGTCAATCTCCCGCTGGGGTGGTAACCCAGGAAGATCTTTAGGAAACACATCGGCAAACTCTGACACAACTGGCACTTCACCGACACTGGCCTTTGGCTCAACAGCCTGAATTAGCGTGAAGAATAACTCCGCGCCCTTCCGCACAGCATTGATGACTTGGAGTGCAGACAACAACGTTCCGCCAACTCCTCGCATACCAGCGAACTTCGTCACAAGCCCGGTATTCTGGCCCAGTGTAATCTCTTTGGAGTTGCAATCAATAAAGGCACGCTGCTCCGAGAGCCAGTCCATACCAAAGATCACATCAAACTCCGATAACGGTAGCACAGCTGCACTCAAACCGAAATCCCGACTTCCTATTTGCACATCCACATCGCAAGCCCTATCCGCAAGCATCACACAGCCATTCGGCAATAGCACCCTTGTACTATCCACCGTCACATGACTCGGTACCCCAATGCGAGATACGAAATCCTCAGACAGAAAAGAATGCGAAGCACCCGTATCAAACAGGGCTCTCGCTAAGTTATTCCGAATCAGGACAAAGCCTGCAGCACACACACATCATGCACAAGCTAAACAAAACCAAAACCAAAAGCACAACAAGTAAACTAAAACAACTCGTACCTGTGACGACGTCACTTTGCTTCATTGCTTCCTGTTGGCCAAGTTGATAGATTCGGGGCTGCGCCTGGGAAGCAGAGGAATCCACCACCGCTTTGCCCTTCTCAGCATACGACGCACCCGTCTTCTTTTCCCCTTTGGGCTGCACAACTCGACAATCACGAGCAATATGCCCCACCCGGCCACAGTTATAGCACGTACGAGCATCCGGCCTTGATGTCGCTCCCGACACCACGGTCGTAGTTACTTGCCCAGATGGCTTGGACCTCTTGCCCCCTTTCTTCTGGTAAAACGACTTGCCTGGGCGAGGTGCTTGAAACTCTGGCTTAGACACCACCAAGCCCTTATTCCCTTGCACTCGCCTCATGTCCTTTTCCAACGCGCACGCAGTATCAACCAACGCCTGAAACCCTTGGCTCACAGAACTCGAAAGCAGGAATCGTAACTCATCCCGCAATCCTTCATAGAACCGATTCGTTTTCCTTTGGTCATCCGCGAAGATTGTTCCCGCATATCGTCCCAACCTGGTAAACTCGTGCAAGTAGACATCCACACTATCTTCCCCTTGCTTTAACCGTTGGAACTCATTTTCCATAGCAATACGTTGCGCCGCTGGGACATGTTTCGCCAGAAAGATCCGAGAGAACTCCTCAATCGATACTTGTGTTAATTGCCTGCCCGCCAAGTGGTGTAACTCAACCTCGTCCCACCACAACCGCGCCTCCCCTTCAAGCATGAAGGTGGCTAAGGTGACCTTGAGAGTTTCCTCCGCCCTGATCGCTGTCATTATCCTCTTGACACGCGATAACCAATCTTCCGCCTGCGTTGGGGATCCCATTCCCGCAAACATCGGAGGACTGAAGCTCATGAATTGCTTCAACTGTCGGTCAGCTGCTCGTGGATCTACAGCCTCACCGGCTCGGGTCTTACATCAACACGAACTGGCACTACTGCCGGCTGCGCTTGCCCGGTCGGATGAATCATGGCAAAGAGCGCCTCAGCAACTAAACGAACAGTTTCCGCAGATGGAGGAGGTGTTGGCACCTCAGCTGGTGCCGCACTCTCATCAGAACGCTGGGGCTCAGACTGCCCAGCACCACTACGTGTCACCTATAGGTGGACAAGACACACATTAGCGAACGTATGCAAGCAAAACAACACAAAAAGGAACGCGCAGATTCCTCAAACAAGATTTTGTACATTCCTTAATGGACATTCCAGAGTTCATTAGCGTTACAGCAGGTCGCACAAACACGTGCTCGCCACCCCACAAAAGAATTCGACCACGAATTCGAAAGAGGAAGACCGACGAAAAGCTGATACCAAAATGTAACGACCCCATCCGTTACATGACGTATAGTAGAAGGTCCGGCCGGGGCCCCACACTATATGCCACAAACAGACGGTGAGGTCACAGGATAATACCAAACCAAATACGAATCCTAACTCAGAGCATTCTAGCGGAAGCTTTAAGTTACAACTTTGAACTCTTAACCGGAATGTCCAATATATAAAACCACATTTATATATATACCATGGAATGTACACAACCACAAGAGTTTGGCCTTACGGCCTTACAGTTCCTCTGAACATACATCATGTTTTACAAACCTCGGCGCGCAGGCCGGCCATACATGAGTAAAAAGAGAAAACAAAACAAAGCCATTCGCTTAGCCTTCCAGGCTAGCCGCAGCAGCAGCAGCAACAGCAGTAGGGCTCTCCCGCCCATCACTTACCACTTGGCTCTCCAGCACCTGCACGGGAACAATTCCACCCAACCGGTGGCAAACAATGCAACGGTCAGCTTTCAGCTGACCCAATTATAACAATCCTACCCCTTTCTTGGGGCATGAGCATTCTTTCCCTGCAAGCATGGCATCATCAATAGCAACTATGTGCGCGCAGGCACATTCAAGCCATCACAACCATCGGCCACCCGGCCCGACAGTCCGTGCACTCAGGGCACATTTTCGGTGTACCGGAATACCAGGGTCAACACCACCGTCTACACGGTATTTGAGCATTTCTAGTCTTTCCGGCGCGCGGGCCTAAGACTCTCATTAGGCGCTCCAACAAAACCTATACCAGGCTTCCAAGTCGGACGGACCTAACGCAGGTACGGATCAGCCACCCCCCGTTGCTCAAGTCGCCGAGCCACCTCGAATACGGAAGTATCCATGGCATTTTATAGGCGCGGGTCGGTTTCACCTTTCCTGTTCGGCACTCAGCCTTTTCAACGAGTTGCAGCCCAACGGCTCAACTACTCACAAAGTGGCAACGCACTGCCACAAGAGTTGCCGCCAACCCTCTTCATTTCCTGGACATCGTCCAGTACTTCCTGCCGCACCAAGCAACAGGTAGGAACAAGGCATCACAAGCCATAGGCATCACAAGCCATTATCACGGAGCCTTCTCCGATATGCAAACAAGCATCACCAATCCAGATTCCATCCAGATGGGCTTCACACAGCATGCCTAGAGCCGTACTCCAATTCCGGCCTCTAACAAGGGGGACTTCACATATCTACCCCAAGGGACACCACAACCCACCGCACACTCGCGGGGAAGGGCTTTCCCTATGCAATGCAGAAAAGAAGGACTTCACATGTCCAAGGAGGGAGATCGTTACCCTTGTCGATCTCTTCGGTGCCATCGAAAACTAGCCGGTGAGAAAGAACCGCAGCAGCCTTGCCGTTACAACGCCGGCTTCGGATCACGAATCGAACCACGGGAGCTCCGCCGGTGGCTAGGTCTCCTCCTCCTTCTTCCTCTCTTTCTCTCTCTCTTTCTCTTCCTTAAGAATAATGAAGAATGAAGATTCAATCCTCTTTCACGACTTATCCAGCCCAAGAAACCACCTGAGCCTTTGGATCAAAAGAGAGGAAACTGAACGGCCAAGATTTCCCCAGAATTTCACTTTTTGGCCGACACGGCCTGTGACACGCCCGTGTCACAGGCCGTGTACCCCTTAAACGGTGCACACAGCTTGAACCGACTGCACAACACGGGTCAACGACACGCCCGTGTCGGACCTGACACGCCCGTGTCAAACCTGAGACACGCCCGTGTCTCCTGCTCCATCGAGCTGCAACCAGAACACGGGTCGGAACACGGCAGCTGACACGCCCGTGTCCAGCCTGACACGCCCGTGTTCCCGGCCGTGTTCAAGGCCGTGTCCGGCTCTGCCCGGAATAGGCCAATTTTGCAAAATAAATAGAACACGCCCTGGGACATGCCCGTGTCCCAGGCCGTGTCACCCGACACGCCCTGGGACACGCCCGTGTCCCAGGCCGTGTAACCTGACCTGCTACTCAAATTTCAAGTTGAGTCTTTTGGGGCCTTTTGGGGTGTTACAACAGCATTTGTGCATGCTCCGTCCGCTACCCGGGATAAACTTTCCCCCCGCTCCACCAAATGTGTCTTTTTGGGTTACTCCACCACTCAAAAAGGCTATTGTTGCTTTGACCCCATTCTGCGAAAACAGTTTGTTTCCGCGGACGTCACCTTCTTTGAAAATGCTTCCTACTTCTCATCTCCATCTCCTCCTCCTCCTGACCTCTCTTCCTCTCCACCATTACCTTGTGTTCCTTCCACGCATATCGACGTCTCCCCTCCCATGTCTGCTCCGCCTCCTCTACCTGTTATACCCCTTTCCCCTTCTCCCGTTTCTCCACTGCCGTCTCTCTCAAGTCCCGGGCCAGCTTTCTCCGCCACGGACGCTCCGGTTCCTGAGGCTCAAGATGACCTAGATCTCCCTGTTGCTCTTCGCAAAGGGGTGCGGGCGTGCACCCGACATCCGCTTGCGGCTGTTGTTTCCTATGATCAGCTTACTCCTTCTCGCAGGCATTTTGCTTTGGCGATCTCGGCTACTACAACTCCTCGCACCTACCAGGAGGCTCTTGCTATTCCTCACTGGAAATCTGCCATGGATGAGGAAATCGCCACTCTTACGGAACGAGGTACCTGGACCCTTGTTTCTCCACCAGTGGGCACTGATGTGGTTGGCTGTCGCTGGGTGTTTGTTGTGAAATTTCGCCCCGATGGCTCTGTGGAACGCTACAAGGCCCGACTGGTGGCCAAAGGCTATACTCAGACTTATGGGGTTGACTACTTTGATACGTTTTCCCCCGTTGCTCGCCTCAGCACCATCCGTGTTCTTCTCTCTGTGGCCGTCAACCGGGATTGGCCTATTTCTCAGCTTGATGTCAAAAATGCTTTTCTATATGGGGATCTTCACGAGGATGTTTACATGGAGCAACCTCCGGGGTATGTTGCTCAGGGGGAGACACGTGTATGTCAGTTGAAGAAGGCCATCTATGGACTAAAACAGAGCCCTCGGGCATGGTTCGACAAGTTCAGTAGCATTGTGGCTGTTATTGGCTTTGCGAGAAGTTCAGCTGATCACTCTCTATTTATTCGCAAAACCGCATCGGGCCTTGTGGTTTTGGCAGTTTATGTAGACGATATTCTTCTGACCGGCGATGACCAAGCTGGGGTGGACTTAACAAAGAAACACCTCCGTCAACACCTTGTTACGAAGGACATGGGCTCCCCAAAGTACTTTTTGGGGATAGAAATCTCTCAGAAGCCTGACTCGCTGGTCCTCTCTCAACGGAAGTATGCTCTTGATCTTCTACAAGATGCAGGACTGACCGGTGCCAAACCAGCTCGGTATCCCATGGCTACTGGAGAAGACAAGACATGGACAGATGACTCACCTCTTGTATCTGATGTCACGAGGTATAGACGTCTGGTAGGCAAACTCATTTATCTCACAGTGACCAGACCCGACATCTCATATGCTGTTGGCAAGGTTAGTCAGTTCATGCAGGCTCCCAGGGAATGTCATCTTCAATCTGCCTTAAAGATATTAGAGTATGTCAAAGCAGCACCAGGAAAAGGGTTACTCTTTCAGAAGCATGGTCATCTGAGAGTTGAAGCCTATTCAGACTCAAGCTATGCGGATGATAAAGGTGATCGGAAGTCTACATCTGGGTTTTGCACCTTTATTGGAGGTAATCTTGTGAGTTGGAAGAGCAAGAAGCAGTCTGTTGTCTCAAGGTCGAGTGCAGAAGCTGAATATCGGAGTATGGCGTCAACCACGTGTGAACTAAAATGGATGAGGGCTCTCATGTTTGACCTAGGAGAGGTCTACGACTATCCTCTTCCTATGTTCTGTGATAACAAGGCCGCTATATACATATCTCAAAATCCGGTCTTCCATGAGAGAACGAAGCATATAGAAGTTGACTGCCATTTCATCCGGGAAGAAGTCTTGAAGGGACAGATTTGCACTCCGTTCGTCACCTCTGACAAAGAGCTGGCGGATATCTTTACCAAGCCGGTTTCTACTTCATTCTTCCACATCTGTGACAAGCTGGGCATGATTGATATCTATGCTCCAGCTTGAGGGGGAGTGTTGAAGCATGAGACCGGGCGGTCTGCGGTTTGGACCTGGCGGATTGTTGACTGTGCGGTCTAGCGGTTTGGATCTGGCGAGTTGTTGACCGTGCGGTCTAGCAGTTTCTCTCCAGCAGTTGCATATCCAGGTGGTTGCTGCTATGGTTCGGCGGTCTAGCGGTTTGTCTACAACGACTTGGATATTTGGCGGTCTGGCGGTCTGGCAGTCTGGCGGTCTCCTTCTGCATCTCCCTCTGGTCTGTCCGGGCGGTTAGCCTGTTATCTAACCGCGCGGACTGTGCGGTCTGTACATATCAAACCGCCCAGTCTTTGTACATTTATTTAGTCCCACATTGTTAGTTTGTACTCTCCTCTATCTCCTCCATTCTATACAAGGGAGGCCATACCTTTGTAAATCATATCTTTTTGGATAATAAAATTTTCATTATTCAAAGTTCCGGCTTGTTTTCTAGTCGTTTTCTCTCTACTTTTACATTCTGATCTCGACGAATTACGGGTTATACATACACAGTTAGCCCAAAAAATCGAAGAATAAAGAAATGCATAAATACAAAGAAAATAAATTCACAAACTCAGCGCGAGATCAAAGCTTGCCACTTATATTAAAAGAATAAATTGCAACATTGTCCAATACAACATCGCCAAGGGTGAGGAAAAAGAAAAATCAAAGAAAATCCTAAATCCTAGGAGTTCACTGCACTGGAAGAGGTGGATGTCGCCCAGCCCAGCCCATATTGCGCGCTCGCCTGTAGTGCTCGCTCGGCACAACTAGCGCATCGTCGCCTCATTACAACTGGTCCTCCATCCTCACCAACTATCCCGTAATACCCATGCTTGCCCACATCCCCGCCAGCTCTTCGTGGTGAAGCTACTAGCGATGCTCGGTCATTGTTTGTCACGGCTCCAGCTCATTGATCATGTGGAAACGAGACTCGTAGGCAACGAGCCTCTCCGAAAGCTCCTCTATCTTAGCCAAACGAACCTCTAGTAAAGAAATATGGCGATGAGGTTCATAGATCATGAGCTAATTGAACTTCGCCTCCAGCTCCATGTATACGCGGGCAGCAGCCTGACGATATTTGTAGGCGGGGAGGAGGAGTGCATCGATGAAGTTCTCTCCCGGGGTTGGAGGGTAACCTGTCAAAGCAGAGAGAAAGTCATCGCGTCAGATAAAACCACATCAAATCAGCAGTCAGCCAATCCAACAACAAGCATGTTACCAGGCCGAGGAGACCGAGATCGGCAAGGAGAAGGGCCTAACGACGAGCCTCTTGGGTGCTCGGTGGCTTGCACTGGCCGTGACCCCCAGATTCTCGCCCTCCGGTCCTCGACGTGGAGTAGGCTGGACACCTTTGAAAGGAGAGAGTTATTCAGATCTACTCTAGAGGGGGGTGAATAGAGTGTTTAAAAAACTTTTTTCTGTTTTAAACTATTCTACCAGAGTACTAAATAAGTGATACCAATAAATATAAGCAGAATGAAAACTAGAGAACTATTCTAAATATCATAGAACTAGCAAGAGCAATAAGAAAAGGTGCAACTAGACGACACAAGAAATTATAGTGGTTCCCCAAATCTGGGTACATCCACTCTTCTACCACCCTGGTAAGAATCACTCTCAGGTTTTTGATCAGGTGACTGCCACCAAATAATATCCATTTCAAGGGAGATATTGCAACCCTTCTGGCTTTTGATCAGGTGCCGGAAAACCAACTTGAAGTCTTTTGATCAGGTGACCTCACAACCAGGAATTACTTTTGAAGGGAGTAAAAACCCTTTACACAGAGGGGGAAGGAAAAAAGTTGAGTTGTCTTCTCTTTTTTCAAGCAAATGAGAGAAGACTTGAGAGTAATCCTGATGGAGTCAAGGCTTGTCCTGTGATTTAATTAGTTCAGGAAATCAGAGCCTTGTACAGGGTGTAGGACTTGAATTCCAAAAAGCTGAGACTGATTGAAGAAGATTGTCTCCACAAGCTTCCTGAATGAACTCTTGTTTTTAAAACTGAGAGCTGTTCTTTTTCTTTTTCTTGCAACCTTGTGATTTCTTTCAAAAGTCTGTCGACTGGATCAAGAAGTACTGAATAATAATTCTCCGGGTCTTTTATTCTCTGAGTCCCTTTTCTTTGAATAATTCCAAACTTAATTTGAAATCGTCCACATTGATTGACTGTCGGAATCACGGGAACTTGTGCAACGGCTATAAGAGAATTAACTCATTTCCTTAACTGTCCCAAGAAAGGCTGTATAATAACTCTGTGAAAACCAGCAATTAATGCTTGCCAAGGAACGGCTATATTCAGAGAATATATGCATTAATCACTCAGATTCATATAAACAAAGGATAAACAGTCAATAAGGAAAACAATAACTGCAGGGAATAAAATGTTGATCTGACAGAAATCGTCGATCTGGTCCTGAGATCGTTGAGCTCAAACATCCTCTATCATCGAGCTGAGCCCTGTGATCGTTGACCTGAAAATCTGCTTTCCAAACTGAGCTTCAAGATCGTCGAACTGAGATGGTTGATCATTGATCTCAATCCTGAAAGTAGATCAGAGATCGTCGACCTGAGTTCAGCAATTGTCGATCTCAACATTTAGAGATTTAAATCTGAGATCGTCGAGCACAAAACGAAGATCGTCGAGCTCTCTTCAGAGATTGTCGAATGACTTTTTACTTAGAAAAATTTCTGTCTAGTTCACTCTCTGCTATCTTCTAAGTCTCTGATGTCTTGGTCTTGTCTCACTGAGTTATTGACCTGACTGACGCCTAAGACACTAGACTAGACCCTGGCTATATAATGTGGGTCTGACTTTGCCTAGATTAGTGAACCTAGCCCAAATCCAAACTAGGGATCCAACAACCTTCCTTCCCGGTCGTGCGACGAGCTCGCAGAAGCGTTGAAGGAGCCAAAGACTTTTCACGGCGGACATCAGGATGAATAGTAGAAGTCAGCGACAATGGAGTAGGCGGAGACAATAATAGAGAAATGCTGGTGGAAGGTTGCGACGAGCCTGACGCAGGGAGGGGGTGGGCTTGCTCTCTCTTGGTTGCAAGGTCTTCTCCGCAGAAAGACCCTCGGTTCTCACTCCATGGACTTGTTTTTTCCATTTGTCTATTAGAGCCGAGGTTGATTCGAATAAAATGACTAGGTTGTGGCCCCTACGGGGCTTCGAGAACGACCAAAGGGATGGACTGCATGGGGGAATGGACATATGCTCTTTGGTGGCCTCGATGGATGTCAGTGGAGATGCAAGTATTAGAAAGGCGTTAGTAAGTCGACTAGTTAAATTATTATGATGACTCGAAACAAGCGACGATAAGATGCTAAACTCCCAAGTCTGCGAGGTCCGACTGCATCTGATCTTGGCACTCAGCGAGGTTTGGAGCAGAGAGAAATGTCGGCGGAGGAGGGCGAGAAGATTTAGGTGTCGACAGTTCAGGAATGTCGCTCAACCTGAGATTGTTGAGGAGCTGTTGGGTTTGGGCATGGATCTTAAGATTGTCGCCCTGAGTGGCGACATCCTTAGCACCGAGAAGAGGATTGTCCTTTTTGGATGCAACTTCTTCTTCAGTTTTTTCTTATTCGACGGAGGGAGGTCGGCGGCCTCATTACCATCCCGTGGCCTTTTCGACTTATTTTGTTCCAAGAATCCCGTCAGAGCAGCGAGGCTCGCGTTATAGACTTCCTCGGCAGATTATGACACCACGTGCAAGTTCAAATTGTGTGCCTCAAAGATGAGCAATCCCCCCCTATTTATAAGGTTCAGCAGGCATCCACAGGTCATGAGAAGTCTAAGTACTCGTCAGAAGCAGTTCGTTGAATAAGCGTTGGATGTTTCTTTCTGATCTCTTACGTCGCTCACAAAGAGATGGGATGTGTACAACCCATATTCTTCGAGGGTGGACCCACTTAAATCCAGGTTAACAAGAAGTCAAAGTCGACAGGTCAAGGCAGAGGTTAAAGTTAGCATTCAAGACAGTTGAAGGTCTAAGCGAGTATGATGAGCTCCCCCTGCTTACTTGTCGGGTAGGCGACTAAAGCATATACTCGCCCAAGTGGGTAATGTACAACCCCGTATTCACTGAGTAGGCCCTCCCAGGCAGGTTTAGGGCATTGTTGGGCAAAGGCCTAGGAATACCAGCTAGGTGAGTGAGACAGGCTCAACTGCACTCGCCCAGCCCCCTAAAGGGGGCATTCGCCTAAACTAGGGAGGAGGCACTTAGGCCCTCAGGCAAGTGTGATCCTCATCATGCACTCACCCAGACCTCGCGCCTCAATGTGCATGCATGATAAGTTCTCGCCCAGTCAGGCGAATGGTTGCCCTTGTGGGAACCCGCCCTCTTAGAGAAAGTCGAGGAGGAGAGTGTCTGGCTTCCCCAGCACTCGTGCCCTTTAGGCGAGTGGTGCCCCCATGGACCACTCATCTAGTGGGATCTAGAGGTGAAATTACCTGGGTGCCCTTGTAGGGTTGCGTACAACCGTTGAGAACATCGGAGATTGGCTGCTGGCAGACCCAATTGGACTGCATATAGCTGTTCGGAACAACGTAGGTTGGTTGTTGGCAGATTATTTTTAGAAAACTATAAATAAGACCCAAGGGGGTACCTCAGAGGGCAGGCTTTAATACTCTCATACTTATGTGTGCCCTGGTCTTCTTGCGCCTTCTAAGGTATCCTTAGCTCAGCACTTGACTAAGGAGGGGAAGCGCTTTAAGATCTTCTGGGTGTGTGGTGGGACCTATGTGCTGGAGCCTTGGGTCTGCTCCTGGTGCTAAATCTTTGGTTGTTTAGCTTATGAGAGAGAAGTAAGTGTGTGATCACCCCTTCCCCAAGGGTCGGACTCCACAGAGATGATTTTTCGATTTCAACATTTTGGTGCGGCGAACATGGAGTGTGATCAGCATCGAAAATCTTTAGTGAGCTTGATGACTGGAGGTGAAGGACAGGGATCTGACGGGGCCAACTCGCCACCTCCCCCTCCACTCTCCACCATCGGGATGTTCGATGATTTATGACAGGAGGTGATTATCCCAAGTTTGCACTCAGTACACGTGTCGAGTGCTTGACGCCAGCTACCCCAATTGTCGCGGCCCCGATCCTGGGCGAGAATGCCCCCGATAGGCGACCTAGGAAGGAGGTATAAGAGGAGGGAAGGGGGCGAGATCTATAGGGGCGAGTGTTGTTCCCCGGCTCGGCAAGTGGAGGCCGGATCAGTGAGATGGGTGTGCGAGATCCCCCGACTCGTTAAGAAGGGGGAGGCAGCCCCTTCAGTGAGTTGGCTTCATCTACCCCGGTTCCAAAGGGGTTTCGGGAGCCAGATATGCCCTACTACACCGGGAAGGATGACCCAGTTCAGCACTTCTAGTTGTTTGAGGACATGGTCTCGATCCAACAGACGTCGGATGCGCTCAAATGCAGACTCTTCGCCATCACCCTCAAGGAGAAGACAAGAGATTGGTTCCACCAGTTACCGATCAGCTCCATCTACTATTTCGAGGACCTGTGCCGAGGGTTCATGCTGAGGTTCACCACCTCCAAGAAGAAGATGAGGGAGTCTGAGTCCCTGTTCCACATCAAGCAGGGGGTGAACGAGACTCTTAGGAACTATGTGGACCGGTTCCAAGAAGAGGTCACCCGGGTCCAGGAGATGTCAAGGAACACCCTGATGATGGCCTTTATCTTGGGGCTACAACAGGGCTTCTTTAGGATGGATCTGAAGAGGGTGCCCACTCTCCTATGAAGAGTTGATGGATAGGGAGACAAGGGAGATCGACGGGGAGGCGTCGAACCCCGAGTTTGCAAGGAAGTTGGCCAGGTGGGCCATGGAGGAAGAGAAGGAGCTAGGAGGTGGCAGAGGTCAGGAGGTGAGAAGAGCTGAACCCAGGTAGAGGGAACAACAACAACAGCAGCAACCAAGGTGGGGGCACCAAGAGCCAAACAATCAGCTCGGCTGGAGGCAGCAGGAGTGGCAGGACCAAGGCCAGTGGAGAGGTTTCCATGGAGGAGACAACTGCCAGGGAGGCCAGGGTCAGTTCAACCCTCCAAGCTAGAGGTAGGTCCAGAGACCTCCTCTCCCCGATCAACGTCAAGCTATGGCGATAGCCTAGGGGAGGAGGAGGGGACAGCAGAGGAGAAGGCAGGAATTCAGGGTGGAGTTGCCCTATTGCGACTTTCACTATGAAGAGGGTCATGCTATAGCCACATGCTCGGAGTTCCTCGAGATTAGGAAAAACAGGGAGCAACAACAGCAACCCCGCCAGGAGGTGCGGATCGAGGAAGTCATGCCCAGGGGAGAGGAGGACAGGTGGGAGGATTGGACTGATGTTAGAGCCCGAGGAAGGATCAGAGTGATCCACGGGGGGGGGGGAGTTGAGGCTTCCCGGAAGGCGAGTCTCCATACTATGTATCACCAGAGCATTGCCTCCACATCTCTAGCCCCACCCCCGAAGGAGAAGATAACCTTCTCCATGAAGTACATGCCGGATCATGAGGATCCTTTTTGCGACGCGTTGGTCATCCAGACCGTGGTCGAGAATTTTACTGTCTCCCGAATCCTCATCGATAATGGGAGTTCGGTCAACATCATCTTCAAAAAGGCGTTTGACGCGATAAAGGTGGAGTCCCAGAGGGTGCTGGCCTCGGATGGACCTCTCTTTGGGTTCTCAGGAGAGAGGAAAGAGGTGGAAGGAGGAGTAGGACTCCATGTTACCTTGGGGGCAGTCCCGAAACTACAAGTTCGTCATTGTGGACACGCCCTGCAGTTACAACGCTATATTCGGACGACCCCTCATCAGTGCCTTCCGTTGTGTGCCCTCATATTTCCACAAGTTCTTGAAGTTCAACGCTAAGGGCATCTAGGTCAGGGTTCGGGGAGACCCCAAGGTGGCAAGGGAGTGATATGTCACCGCGGTGAACTCCATCTCTTGGCAGGGAGGAGCCGAGGAGATAGAGAGGAGGATGGAGGAGCTGTCCAGGCAGGAGGCCGAAGGAGAGGTGGAGATGGAAGTGGAGAAATAGGTCCGCACCCAGGTGGAGGTGGCGGAAGGAGTTCTAGAGGTGCCGGTCGAGGTGATGGTCGTGGAGGAATTCGAGGAGGTCCCGGTCCCAAGTGAGGGAACCGTTGGAGAATGGGGAGAGTAGTCCCGGCTGGAGGTTGTTGAGGAGGTAGTGGAGATGGAGGTTCTCACCCAGGAAGGTAGGGTGGAGAAGGTGTGGATCAGTGGGGGGGGGGGGTTAAGCCAGGAGGACGAGGGGAGTATGCTGGAGTGCATCCAAAAGAATGTGGACATCTTCACGTAGAGCGCGACAGAAATGTCGGGGATCAATGCGGACGTTGCCTGCCACCGCCTCAACCTGGATCCAGAAGCACGCCCCATCCAGCAAAAGAAAAGGTCCACAACAAACAAGCTGGTCGAGTCTATCAGGGAGGAGGTGGCCAAACTCCTCAAGGCTAGCTTCGTATCCGAAATCCAATACCTCGGCTGGGTCTCCAATGTTATAATGGTTAAAAAAGGAGACGATCGGTGGAGGATGTGTGTTGATTTCTCTTTATAAAATAAATCATGTCCTAAGGATTGTTATCCCTTGCCTCGGATCGACGCGCTGGTTGACTCAGCCTTTGGTTTTTTTGTGATGAGTTTCTTAGATGCTTTTTCAGGTTATCATCAAATCAGGATGCACCCGCTCGACATAAAAGATGTCTCCTTCATCACTAGGGGCTGGTGCTACTGCTACAATATGATGTTCTTTGGGCTAAAGAATGCGGGGGCAACATATCAAAAGATGATGGACCAGGTCTTCCGAGATCAAATGGGGAGGAACTTGGAGGTGTACGTGGATGATCTTATGGTCAAAAGCTGGGAGGTGGACTCTCATCTCTGGGATCTAGAGGAGACCTTCAGTACCCTGCGGAAGTACAAGATGAGGCTGAACCCCTTGAAGTGCGTCTTCGGGGTGAGCAGGGGTAAGTTCTTAGGCCATCTCCTTACTCCTGCGGGTGTAGAGCCCAACCCTGATAAGGTTAAGGCAATCATGGAGTTGGGGTCGCCTCGGAACGCCAAGGAGGTCCAGAGGCTAACAAGAAAGTTGGTCGGGCTGAGCAGGTTCCTCTCTCGGGCTGGAGAGAAGTGCTCCCACTTCTTCAAAGCGTTGAGGGTGGGTTAGAAGTTTGAGTGGTCTAAGGAGTGAGGAGGAATTCCAAGCCTTGAAAAGGCAATTGACCCAGGCTCAGCTCCTCCAAGGGCCCAAGTAAGGGGAGGACTTATCCCTGTATCTTGGGGTGGGAGTCGAGGCCTTGAGCTCTGTCTTGGTCTGAGAAGAAGGGAAGAAGCAGTTTCCTATCTACTATGTGAGTAGGGTCTTTAGGAAGGCAGAGCTCTGATATCCGATCTTAGAGAAGCTAGCTTTCTCTCTGGTCATCTCAGACCGGAGACTCCGACCCTATTTCAAAGCACACTCCATCCGAGTAGTGACTGACCATCCCCTCCACAACATCTTTGAGAGGGTGGAGCACTCCGGGAGTTGGCAAAGTGGTCGGTAGAGTTGAGTGAGTTTGACATATCCTTCATTCCCCGCCTCTTAATCAAGGCCCAGGCGATGACCGACTTCCTTGTTGATTACGTGGTCGAGGTGGCGGAGACGGAACTCACCCGCCCGGTCCCTTGGAAGGTGATGGTGGATGGCGCTTCAGGAAGGCATTCCTTGGGGGTGGGGTGATCTCGGAAAGCCCCCAGAGAACAAGGATCCAGCAGACGGTGGTAGTACATTTTCCCATCACCAATAATCAAGCCGAGTACGAGGCAGTGATAACAGGATTGCCCCTGGCTAGGGAGCTAGGAGTGCATGATGTGGAGGTCCTCATAGACTCCATGTTGGTGGCCTCCCAGATCAAGGGAGAGTTCGAGGCAATGGAGCCAACTCTCCAGTTGTACTTGGCAAAGGTGAAGGGGTAATCAGCATGTTCCAAGGAAAGAAAATGAGCAAGTTAATCAATTGGCCAAGAACGGACCCTGGGTGGGCGACACCATCACCGACTTATTCTGCCCGTCCATCGAAGAGGGGGAGCTGATGGAGGTGGACCAACACCCCTCGTTGATGGATCCTTTTGCGACTTTTCTATCCACAGGGGAGTTTACGGAGGGCATGGATAAGAATCAATTCAAGCACAAGTCGGCATACTAACTCAAGCGCGACGGGCAGCTGTATCGGAAGACTCTCTCGGGATTTTTGGCACGTTGCGTGGCCGAAAGGTAAGTCCCGAGGATTTTGGAAGAGGTCCATTCCGGGGAGTGCGGGAGTCACTCTGAAAGTCGGACCCTAAAGGGGAGGATAGTTAGGAAGGGTACTTCTGGTCGACCCTAGGCCAGGATGCCACTAAGTTCACGAAGAAGTGCCACAAGTGTCAGTTGTTCGCTCCTCTCTAACTTCTACCAGCTTAGCATCTCGGGAGCATCACGGTACCCTGACCCTTCACCATCTGGTGAATGGATTTGGTGAGACCTTTATCTCAGGCTAGTGGTCAAAGGAGGTTCTTATTAGTCATGATCGATTATTTTTCCAAGTGGTTAGAGGTGAAGGCACTGACCAAGGTGACCTCCCAAGTAATCAGGAACTTCGTATGGGGAGAGATTATTTGCAGGCACGGGTTGCCTTAGGCCATTGTCACGGACAACGGGCCTCAATTCGCCAGCGCCGAGTTCATAAGTTGGTGTGGACAGCTTGGGATTGATCTAAGGTTCGCGTCAGTCCATCATCCTAGGAGCAACGGGCAGGTGGAGGCGTCGAACAAGATCATCGTGAACCTCTTGAAGAAGAAAGTTGAGAACTTGATGGGGAGTTTGGTAGAACAACTTCCTTCAGTCCTCTGGACCTTGAGGACCACCCCCAACACCGTCATAGGGGAGACCCCTTTCAAACTCTCCCATGGCTATGAAGCTGTACTTCCTATAGAGTTCGAGGTTCGGACACCGCGGGTGGTGGCAATAGAGGAAGGCGGGGAAGAATGGCGGGCCGAGAATGAGGACGAGCTTCGGCTCTCCCTTGATATGGTGGAGGAGCTGCACGACTTGTCGGCTATCCAACAAGAGGAGGTCAAACGGAGGATGGCCAAGTATTTTGACAAGCACGTTCGAATCAAGCAGTTCGTGGAGGGGGACTTGGTCTTGAAGAAGTGGATGCAGCCGGAAGATCAGCCGTCGTGGGGAAGCTCAATCCCAACTGGGAAGGCTCGTACATTGTATATGAGGCATTGAGGTCAGGAGGGTATTGCCTCCGGAATGTGGAGGGCGAGACCATAAGTCATACCTGGAATGGTGATGACTTAAAGCGTTTCTATCCATGAAGCATGTATGCATTTTCCTTTGCTAAATAATGAAGTACTTTGATTTTTAAGCTTTTCTTGTCAATGGTGTTCGCGGCAGGTCAAGATTTCCTTAGATCCCGAGAAGATCCCGCTGTCAGGCTCCCACATAGCTAGCAGGGCCGGACGTCACTCGAGGAGTCTACCCAAGTCCCGAGATGCTCCGCACCCGGTGATTGACCAAGGAAAAGTCCGGTTGATGCTCAACACCCGCCGTCAGGCTCTCACCTTGCTGATCGAGCCGGTGGTAGCGCTCGGTGGTTAGCCAAGGAAAAGTCTGGTTGATACTCAACACCCGCTGTCAGGATCTCACCTAGCTGATCGGGCTGGTGGTAGCGCCCGGTGATTGGTCAAGGAAAAGTCTGGTTGATGCTCAACACCCTCCGTCAGGCTCTGAACTAACTGATTGGGCCGGTGGTAGCGCCCGGTGGTTGGCTAAGGAAAAGTCTGGTTGATGCTCAACACCCGCCGTCAGGCTCTCATCTAGCTGATTGGGTTGGTGGCAGCGCCCGGTGGTTGGCCAAGGAAAAGTCTGGTTGATTCTCAACACCCGCCGTCAGACTCTCACCTAGCTGATTGGGTCGGTGGTAGCGCCCGATGGTTGGCCAAGGAAAAGTACGCTTGATGCTCAATACCCGTCGTCAGGCTCTCACCTAGCTGATTGGGTCGGTGGTAGCGCCCGGTGGTTGGCCAAGGAAAAGTCCGATTGATGCTCAACACCCGTCGTCAGGCTCTCACCTAGCTGATTAGGCTGGTGGTAGCGCCCGGTGGTTGGCCAAGGAAAAGTCTGGTTGATGATCAACACCCGACGTCAGGCTTTCACCTACATGGCAGGGCGGGGGTCTTTGGTGGACGTTGTGGTTGCTCTGGAGCTAAGTCTCGAGCTTCTCCCGCCGTCGGGCTTTCACCTAGATGGCAGGTCAGGGGTCCTCGGTGGATGTTGTGGTTGCTCTGGAGCTAAGTCCCGAGCTTCTCCCACTGTCAGACTTTCACCTAGCTGGAAGGGTAGGGGCCCTCGGTGGACATCGTTCTTGCTCTGGAACTAAGTCAAGTTGCTCCCGCTGTCAGACTTTCATCCAGCTGGCAGGGCAGCTGGGCACTTGGAAGATATTGAAAGTACCTTGAAACCTAGTCCTGGGCTGCTCATACCAGCCAGGGAGGCTTGAAACATAGAGGATTTTGGGAGGAAATTCAAGACTTCAAGGAGATCTCGCCAAGCAGGGATCTCGCCAACCAGTAGAAGGCAGTCAAAGGTTAAACATCGGGAAAAGGTCAAGGGTAGGGAAGTGTATAGGCGAATGCGAGGGCTCGAAGCTTGTTCTCACAAATTGACCCTTTCGCGCGTGAGCCTATACGACGAAAACGACGCAACGCCTTTGCTATGATCATATAGGCGCGTGAGCCGGTGAGGCGAGAACATCGCGAGATCTATCCTAGGTAGCAAGCTCGAAGTACAAATCTACCAGCACGCGTGAACCAATTGGGCGAGAACGATGTAAGATCTAGCCTTATACGTTGAATTATTAGTCAATGATTTTCCGGGTTAGCACAACGAGAAGTCAATATATGGTCTCGCGAGATATCGTGATCACGAACTCTTAACAGGAGTGCGTGATGAACGCGTTTTCTCCTAATAGAGCATTCGAAATCAAAGCACAAGAAAGAAACAACATAACAAAACTTCGTTTTTCGTATCATCGATAAACAATTACATGTCGCTAAGGGCAGAGCCCGAAAATGAGGAAAGTTACAAAAAAGATATATGCACAAGAGCTTCAGGGAGACGACGTTGATCTCTCGCTCTTGCCGGAGCATGCAGCACTGTCTTCAGGCTCGGGGACAGGAAGGAAGAGATCCGTGAGTAAGATCCCGGCCGTCACTTTCTCACCTGGAGCGAGTGCCTCACCGCCGCAATAGCATTCTCTTGCATCATCAGCTTGATCTCATGTGGCGTGTACAACATAGCCATTTTCCTTTCTCCCGGGGGAGGAGGGATGAACGAGTTGATCCATTGCTGATTTTGGGTCCTTATTCTCCGGTTCTCCTCCTCGAGCTGGGCAATGTGCACGTCTTTCTGGGCCAGAGTCGATCCTACAAAACAATCAAGAGTTAGCGCGAGAACAACATTCGGTAAATGAATGACAAGAAGGAATTCCAGCATCTCGCAAGGCAAGGTCCTTTTGGGCAGTGTCCAGATCCCGCTTCAGGTTTGTTACTTCCTTGTTCAGCTTAGATCGCGCCACGCTCATATCCGCCAAATGTCGCGAGAGGCGGATGCGGCGGTGGGTTGACATATGAGCGAGTTTGATGGCGCGGAATTGAGCTCGCGAGCTCTCATAAGCGAGTGATTTCATCAGCGCCTCGTCGTAGTAAGCGGCGTTGTCCCGCCCATACAGGCCGAATGTGAGAGCATAGGCCTGGCCTGAGACCTTCTCTCCCTCTTGCCAAGAGGGGAGTACGGTGGAGATGGAGGCCCTGTTGGCTTCCCGATCCCATACCAACAGGGGCTCGTAGGCGTCATCCATCACCTTCTCGCCCAGGCCAAAGTTCCTGTGGTCCTTGGGCATGAGTCCCTTTTTTGCTGTCGAGGTCCCGCCAATCACCTCCACTTCCTCCTCCACGGTCTCTCCAGCAGCACTCATGGGGAAATCTTAGGCGATCTCCTTGCCTTTGGCGAAGCTGCTGTTTGTTGCTTTTTAGGAGGTAGAGGAAGGGAAGAGTCGGGCTTTCGCTTTTGGCCGCTTGATCCCGGTAGCGCTTTTGTCGGGCTTCTGTAGGTCGCAGCGGCAGCCTCAGTGCGTGCCCTCTCAGAAGAGAGTGCGACAAAGGGAGGGTTGAAGGGGAGATCTCGCACCCCTGCACCTGTATCATAAGTTAGAAAAATTCCAAAGCATGTAATATTTAAATATGAGCGAATGCGAGAACTACCTTCCTCGGCAAGAACTGAAAGAAGTGTGTTGACGTTCCTCCTCAGGAAGGGAACGTCGAAATCCTTCCCGAAGAGGAATTGGTGAAGCTTGGCCTCATGACTACCGAGACTGGGAGGGCGATATGTAGATTCTTCCTATTGGATCGGCGAGAGCGGGAGGTTGCCGAAATCTCCATAGACAAAAATGAATTTCCTTACCCCGTTATGATTTTTGTTGGGGAGACCCTTCGCCTTTAGGTTGTTGCCAGAGAAGAAGGCGACCTCGTCCCTCTTTGCGCGGAATTTAAAAAGTTTGTGGAAGACGGGGAGGCTGAATTCCATTCACTTTGACCGCAGGTAGCAGGCGGATGCGACCAGTAGCGCTATGGAGTGAGGGTTGAGCTAGGCGGGAACCACACCAAAGTAGCAGAGGGATTGGCGGATCTCGAACCAGATGGGGAGGCGCAACTCTACTTTGAAGTGCTCGGCAGGGATGGCGAGCTCACAGGGCGAGAAGTGGTTGATCGCCTCATCTCTCCCTGGGTATCGCACAGTGAATTCTGGCGGGATGTAGAGATTGACGGGCGACTGATACTCTTCCTTGGACAAGTTGCAGTTCACAAAAGGTTAATCGGCGAATGCATCCGCACACTTGGTTCGTCCTTCAGCTTCCCCTGTCATCTCGCTAAGAAGGAGAAAGAGAGAAAAGAGGAGAGTGCAATAGAAAGAAAGTTGGCGCGGGAGTTGGAGGCTATTGAATGAGATAATTAACACGGTAGGTGAGGGGCTATTTATAAAAATTTTGGGAGGGAAAGGGTCCAGGCATGAAAAGGTGCGGATAGCCTATTTTCTAGATCTCGCCTCAGATCCTGTCCTGGACCTAGGCAAAATCTCGCGCTCCCTCATTCGCGCCACAGATCTAAGCATAAATAACAAAAAAACAGAGACACGCGAAAACATGAAGAATAAGTAGCTAGAAAATAAAGCGAGATTAAAAAAATATACATTCGCAGCTTATTGTTCGTACTCGGCGCAAGGGCCGGCAGTTATTATTACATG
Organism: Platanthera zijinensis; assembly: GCA_039513925.1. Lineage (NCBI taxonomy): Eukaryota > Viridiplantae > Streptophyta > Magnoliopsida > Asparagales > Orchidaceae > Platanthera > Platanthera zijinensis. The sequence goes on from CM077092.1 coordinate 24,243,309, forward strand.
GCTGAGGTAAAAAAGAAGTTCAAGCGGGGAGGCGAGTGCCGGTAGGCCCACCAGGGGCTATTACTGCCGACCGTGGCCTCTCCTTCCCGCCCCAGGCATCGCACGAGTATAATAAAGAGAACGCATGGTTTGAAGTTCTCGCGGTGCCAGGTGTAGTTGATCCTCGGCTCTCGCGAGATGAAGGCCGGGGTAATCCGACCTACCACCTCCTTCTCCCCTAGGTTGGATATCAATTGCGTGCAACTGTTCTCTAAACTAAGAAGCCACTTCTCGGCAGACTCCTAGTTCTCTTGCATTTGGTTGGCGATCTCGCGCAGCAGTAAAGATTGCTTCCGGAGTATCTCCACCAGCTATCGCTTCATCCCCTCGGCATCCATCGGGTCGCCCAAGTATTCAGCAATCGAACATGGAGAAGGGAGATGCGAGATCTCCTCCTCATCAATATCGACATCAGTGGACGAGATCTCGCTGAATCCTGCGCGAAATAGTATTAGGTGAGCCTAGTTATCACGCCTTTTGCGGAAAGCGAAAGGGCTCATTACCATTACCTGATCTGATGCTCGCATCCTTGTCGAAAGGCCGGCGAGAAGTGTCAGGTCGTCCTTCGAAGGGAGTGGTGAATGTATGTTCCCTTTCCCAAGCCTGGGGGGAAAGGTTGTGGGTTCAGCAGCGAAAGTATTGACCTGCGGAGGAAGGTGGGGTGCAGTATCCGCTGGGGGTGGAAGGCTTACCACAAGATCCACAGGCGTCTGGCGGGAAGGGGATCTCGACGCGGGAACTCCCAACCCCATGACTCCAAATGGGGGAGCTGCGAAAAAAAGACGGATGAGTCATATGGTGAAGGGCTAGAAGACAAAATAAGGCTTACATTTCTCTAGTAGGGGAGCATCCGGTTTCAACGTTTGGAGAGGAGAGGTGATCACACGGTCTGTCTCATCATTCCCGGCCCCATGCGAGTGCGGTTCAGCACTCGCTTCCCCAGCTTATTTTTCCTTCGGCGGAATCTGCGATCAGAGCGCCAGCCTCCTTCTTTATCTAAGCAAGTAGTAGAAGGAGAGTGAACATACCGGAGGAATCCCAGAGTTAGAAGGCTCCTGCGAGACTGAATCATCTCTAGACAGATCGCGCCTGCCACCTTTACTTTCTTCATCTTCGGGGATGACCCGGGGACTTTGCGCGTAAGCCATGGGGAGAATGAACCCATCAAGGCCCTGTCCTTGGCACGAACATCGTTAAGATGATCTAGAGCTTCCTTCGAGAGCGACATCTCCGTGGAGGCTATAACCAAGAAGGTTGAGAAAGGGCAGGGACGCCTCTGCCCCCGTCAGAATATTTATAGGGTCAAGGCGGGGCCCTCAAAAGATTCCCTTCAAGGTCAGCAGGTGCTCATCAAATACCTGAGGTTGGATAATTCTTTCTGACCTTCATAGAATCTCGCAAAGAGCGAGGATTGTGTACAACCCCATATTCGCTGAGTAGGCCCTCCCAGACAGGTTTAGGGAATTGTTGGCCTAGGAATACCAGCTAGGTGAGTAAGACGGGCTCAACTGCACTCGCTCAGCCCCCTAAAGGGGGCATTTGCCTAAACCAGGGAGGAGGCACTTAGGCCCTCAGGCGAGTGTGATCCACATCATGCACTCGCCCAGACCTTACGCCTCAACGCGTATGCAGGATAAGTTCTCGCCCAGTCAGACGAATGGTTGCCCATATATGTGGGCACCCTCCCTCTTAGAGAAGTAGAGGAGGTGAGGGCATGGATTCCCCAGCACTCGCCCCCTTTAGGTGAGTGGTGCCCTCATGGACCACTCACCCAGTGGGAGCTAGAGGTGAAATTACCTGGGTGCCCTTGTAGGGTTGAGTACAACCGTTAAGAATAGCGGAGATTGGCTGTTGGTAGACCCAATTGGACTGCATATAGTTGTTCGGAACAACGGAGGTTGGTTGTTGGCAGACCATTTTCAGAAAACTATAAATAAGACCCAATGGGATATCTCAGAGGGCAGGCTTTCATACTCTCATACTTACTTATTCCCTGGTCTTCTTGCGCCTTCTAAGATATCCTTAGCTCAGCACTTGGCTAAGGAGGAGAAACACTCTAAGATCTTCCGAGTGTGTGGTGAGACCTCCGTGCTGGAGCCATGGGTCCGTTCCTGCTGTTAAATCTTTGGTTGTTTAGCTTGTGAGAGAGAAGTAAGTGTGCGATCACCCCTTCCCCAAGGGTCGAACTCCACAAAGACCGATTTTTCGGTTTCAACAGGTAAGTTCCCCCATAAGTTGTCTAGTCGTCGGTGGGATGTTGAGCTATAAATAAGACCCCCCCCCCACCTCTTGGATTTGCCTATAAATATGACCCTAAGGGTACAAGGATATGCACTTCGGAATCTCGCAATAGATCTCGACCACTCTCATCCTGTACTTTTAGTTGGGCTTTTGGATCCTGCTATCAAGGACTTTAGCCGCAAGATAGCGATCATCCCCTTGGTCTTCATCTAGAGATAGTCGTCAGCTAGTGTTCACCTTGTACTCTGTTCGACCATTTTTGATTGTGGAGGACAAACTTCTTCTAAGAATCGAGTACGTGGTGAGACCTCTGTGCCGCAGCACATGGGGTCCTTCTAGTTGTCCCTCTATTTCTGTGTCCGAGTCTATCAAGCCGTCGAGTCCGACAACCGGATTAGTAACCTTAGGCTGCATTGATCCAAATATTTTGAAGTAGGGATTTACCCGACTTCAACAAATAATTTTTGAAGACGAGGACAAAGGAATGCTTGAGATTGTTGTCGTAGATGCGCTCGTTCTTCGTCTTTAATAAGCTTCGATCTTCTTCGCCTTCAAAATCTTTTCCGATTGTTGTAAGGGGGTCTTTTATTTCCTCTAGATCTCTGGGACGAAAGCTCTCCGGAAACAATTTATTTTTGAGCGCGAGACGAAGTTAAATGATGTTTAAATAGAATTCTGTGAGCTACCGTCATCGGTAGTACCTATCGTCCGACACTAGTCAATTAAATGAATTTCCTGCACCTGTCGGCTTGATTTGGAAGTTGAGCATGGTATCATAGGCACACTTTTAGCTCCATGCCAAGTCTATCACCGTGCGATAGCAGGTAAAAATCAGCACGCCCAAAATGTGATTACATGTTTCATTTGGATGCCAATGATTGTGTGATTGTCGGAGAAACTATAATGTTACAACGCTACGATAGACCTATCACCACGTGGTAAGACTTTACATAATTGTCTCCTCACTCCCGCCAAGTCCATTTAATTGCACTTTGCTAGCTGGCCTTTCTGGAACAAAAATTATCGGTAGCAGTAAATACTTATCGCAACGCCATAGGCGACTTACTTGATAGGGTTTCTAATACCATGAGAAATCCAGGCTGCGAATAGCAAAAGCGCCGACCTCATTTTGATGGAGAAAGTGGAGTTAAACCAAGATAATCCCACTAGCGCCATGACCCCAATCATCGTCGGACCGCACATGCGCATGTTCATGGCCGCATCCCCTCACACCGCCCTGTGGCTGCAAGGCCACACAAAAGGCCGCGCGCGCGAGGCCGCCTGCACACATGGTTTCCTGCCCGAGGCCCGTGTGCCCCCGTGCCAGATTCCCGTGTGCCTCGTGCGCATTGCAGCGCGAGCGCCACGCACGCATTGCCGCAGTTCTACGCGCGACTGAGAGGGTTGCGGCCGGCCCACCGCGCGCGGCCGCGAGGGCCAAGGAACAATGGCGCGAGGAACGCCCTAGAGACGCGAAGAAAGCCTAACGGGCGAGCGTGCGAAATGAATGATTTCAGGACACAATTATAGGAACAAAACTATGTTAAGGATTCATTTGATTAGGCGGTGGCAGGACGGACCAACGGGAGGAACTGGAGTATTCGAACTGGAGGGGGTAGGAGCTGCTCCAGACGGTTCTTTTTGTTCGGTTTTTCAAGGCGCGGCGGGGCCAGACAGAGCAAACGCCACTGAAGGCGGTTTGATTTTCCGCTGTCCGGCGGCGTTTGCTCCAAACGCCCGGCGAAAATGCTTAATGAAATGAAGCCTAAATGCGAGTATTTTTCTTTCATTTTCGCGGTTCAAATTGCCTAAAGTGGGCTGCTAATATCAATTTATATATTTAATTTTTATTTGAAAATTATAAAAATACTTATAAATTACGCCCCTATTAAAAACGGAACAGTATAGGGAGACGCGGAACTTTTATGCGGGAAGCTCCACCGTTGCCGACAATGCGGAAACCGGGAGCGGGAGCCTCCCGCGAGCATCCGTACGATTCCCAGATGCAGAATGGCATTCCGCCACGTGTCAATAAAGAGACCACGGGCCATCACGTGACATTTGCACGTGCGATCTCATACGTGGTGGCAATCTCGTTATTTATATAAACAGTCGGCCTATTTCCCTCGCCCCTCCTAAATATATTTTTAATGTCGCCCTTTTCCCCTTTCTTTCTCCTTGGCGAGTATAAAAACAACGAGCGGAAGCGAGAGAGAAAAAATCCCGATCTTTGAAAACGTGGGAAAGCGGAGGAACGTCGTAGCGGAAGAGAGAGAGAGAGAGAGAGAGAGAGAGAGAGAGAGAGAGGAGAGAGAGGAGAGAGAGTGGAGCTGGGAGCGGAACCATCTTCTTCCCCAGCAAGCGATTCTTCTTGCTCCATTGCTGCACAGTCCCTTGATCGGCGCTTCTCCTACCTCCGGCGAGCTCCGGCGGGGGCAGTCGCTCTTTCCGGCTGTCGTCTTCCGTCATGGACCCGTACGGCCGGAGCCCCACAGGGGAGGGTCCACGCTCGGATCCTACCACCGGACTCGAAGGTAAGCCCCCCCAGGCACGCTCCTAGTTTCTCCCCTCATCTCTCCTTGTCCTGTCCTTTTTTTAAGGGCTGGGAAATCACGGGTAGAGGGGCTCGGTAGGGTTTAGAGCAGGGAAATCAATTGGAACCCGGAGTAATTAACTCGCATCGTTAATTCCTTATCACTGTTGCCGGGATTTTACATTTTTGGCATTTTGCTAGAGTCCATGTGGCGGCTCGGGCTCGGCGGCAGCTCCGGCAGCGGCGGCGGAAACTTTCCTTACCCAGAGAGACCCGGCGAACCAGACTGCACTTACTTTCTACGCACCGGAACTTGTGGTTACGGCGAGAGGTGCCGGTATAATCACCCCCGGGATCACGGCATTGTGGTGAGGATCGTTGAATTCCTTAGGGCTCCCCCTTTTCCTTCTGTTTTGTTATTTTTTTCCTTCCTAATTCCCTTCAAATGTAAACGCGAGTGATGTTTCTTCTGAAGTTAGTTTGTATACTCTGTTGAATTCTACCAATGTGAATAGTTTCAGCAGGGAGGAGAAGTGTTTTGGCCTGGAGCCAGAGAGTATCCAGAGCGTGTGGGGCAGCCTGTCTGCCAGGTATAACATTTGGCTACATCTTATTATAAAGTGTGTTTCGTGTGATTTCAGTGCTAGATCATAATTCATGAAAAAGGAATGGAATTTGTACTTTCTTGTACATGCTAGTGTTCTTCATTTTCACTTATGGAGATGAAACTTCTGTATTCTGCAGTACTACATGAAGACTGGTACTTGTAAATTTGGCTCATCTTGTAAGTACCATCATCCAAGGCAGGGAGGTGGTTCTGTTCAGCCCGTCTCCCTGAATTACTATGGATATCCACTTCGTTCTGTAAGGACATTTTTTTTACTTATCCTGTTAGTAGTGTTATCTTTGATATTTGCTAATTTAGTTGCTGGTGTGGGATGCAGGGAGAGAAAGAGTGTTCATACTACATGAAAACGGGGCAGTGCAAATTTGGTTCGACATGTAAATTTCATCACCCGCAACCTGCTGGTTCCTCTGTGCCCTCTCCTACACCAGTATTTTATCCTACTGTGCAGTCTCCTTCGGCCCCTTCAGCGCAACAATACCCTTCGGTGGGTGGGTGGCAGATAGGAAGGCCATCCTCAGCTTTGACAGGGGCATACATGCAAGGTTCATATGGAACCATGGTGCTTTCTCCCGGGGTCGTTCAAGTTCCTGGGTGGAGTCCCTATTTGGTTGGTTAAAACTTAAAATGCCATTCGTTGCACTTCCTTTTATTAGCATTGTAACAAAGTTTTAGCACTCATGACTTCTCATTTGTTTCAATGTGAGGCAGCCATCTCTAACCCAGACGGTTTCTCCGAGCGCGCAACAATCTGTACAAGCGGGGCCATCTTATGGGCCAGCGAGTCAGTTTTCTCCCTCGTCACCAGCTTACCCAGGCCCTTTTCCACCAGTGTCTTCCACGGTCGGGCCTTCGAGCAGCAGCCAAGGGGAGCATTTTTTCCCAGAGAGACCAGGACAGCCTGAGTGCCAGTTTTACATGAGAACTGGTGATTGTAAATTTGGTGCCACCTGTAAATACCATCATCCTCCCCATTGGAATATACCAAAAACAAATTGCATTCTCAGTCCTATGGGCCTCCCTCTCCGACCGGTATGAATTTCTACAAGTACTATCCTTTTTCTCATATTTATGAAACTTTAAATAATTGCTTACTATTTTTGTTTTCCATGTAAATTAGTTCGAATGCTTTGAGTTTTGATCATTTGTGAGAGCATTATATTTTTGTAAGCTATGTGATTGTTTGCGCTTGTTCTCTGTTGGTTATTTGTGTTTGTAAACTCAGTAATTTCATAATTTTTAGGCATGTTTTCTTTAACCACATTTTGTGACAGATTTATTTTAAGAGTAAGCATCTATGCAGGTTGCCATTGTCCATTTTTAGCAATTAACTGCTTCGTTCAGATGTACTTGCACCGCTTGGTTAGAGCAATTAATGATATTTCACTATTTTGCTTCTTTAAAGCATGTGTACAATATTTAAGGTTTCAAATCATTAATCCAAAAATTACTTCGGAGTTGTTGGTTGGTCTTAATTGCATTTTGATACCTATGTAATAATTTCTCTTGATTTCAGTTTGTATTGACTTCAAAAGAGTTTATTTCCAGTGATTTGGACCTTAACCTGAATATTTTGTTCTCAGATTGGTAACTGAAACTTCTCTTGACAAGATTATATTCGGGAATGGAACTATAGAGCTAGTTAATTTAGAGCGTAAACTAAATACAATTTGTGTACTAACAATATTTTCACTCTCATGATGTTGATTTCACCAAACAAGGTTCTTTTCATTGACTCACATCAATATACTTTCCTTCCCCAAAAATGTTTGAGCTATCTCACATACCCCAATGTTTAAGGTCATTGCTGTGGAGAATCAAAATCCAATGTTTCTGATGTTAAACTAACATGATGTATCTAAGGTATCTATAGATTCATGACATGATCTTTTTCAAGTTAACGTTTTGATTTGAAATGTTTGTGATGCAATACTTTTTTGTTGAAATGAGTGTTACTACATTGAATACACTTTATCTTTGCCATTTTCTTGTCATGTCAAAATTCAGCAGTAGTTTAGACATTTGGTTTATGCTGTAATTGCATTGGTCCATGGGCAATTGGGCATTTCCTATGCATGGCGTGGAGTTCTATGAGCTTCATTATCAAGATCTTAGAGCATCTTAAGCCATTTATAGTTGATGCTGTGATATTTCTCTTCGTTAGAAGTAGGGTTACCCTTCTAAGATATAAAATGGATTCTTAGAATCATTATTGAAATATTCTCTTTTCTCTAATACAGTCTCTCAACTTGGTGCGATATCATCGAATCCAAACTTAATTTTGAAGGTCTGAAATAGTTTTGGATCCAAGGATTTAGCTAAGATATCTTCTAATTGTTTTGTGGATCATGTGAGAAAGAAATAATTTTCTTTTCTCATTCATATCTAACATTACGATAGCTAATGTCGATGTGCTTGGGATGCTATGCAATATTCTTTGTATATTTATAGTTGGTTGTCTTTGTACATAGAAACATGAGAAGAGAAGATGTATGAATAATGCATAGAACATATTCTCAATGATTCACAATTGGTCACTTCGTAAATTAACTGACAACATTTATTTCATAAGATATGTCAGGTATCGTGACAATAATGTAAATGACTTCCAACAAGATGATACTGAGTAGGATTTGAAAAGAGAACATCACTTGTGAAGGTAGGAGAATCTATTTATGAGTCATAGGAGTTAATGGGGCTATCCCAACATCTTTGTTTTAGTAAGAAGAGCAAGGACATAATTTTGTTGTGATAAGAAGATATCATTTTTTGTTTGAACAATCTCAAAGCCCCCAAAAAACATTTGAGAGGACTAAGGTATTTGATGTGGAAAAAGCTTAATGAGATAAATCTTTTACCGTTGTTGTGGAAATCCCTTGGATTTGATAGTACAAAATCATACATGCTTGATGATGTGAACTATTTAGACTTGCAAGTAGTTCCCACCTCTAAAAAAGCTAGGGGGAGCGACCCTTCAACAAGAATCCTCCCCTCTTCACTCTCTCTTCTTCTCTAATGTAAACTAATCTCATACTTTTGAGATCCAGCTATTTTTATTCATCTCCTATTCCAATAATCTCCTCTTAGTCCCTTCTTTTTCACTCTATGTAAAGATTACAAAACTTCTTTAAAAGATCTATGAAGGTTTTTGAGCTTTCCAGTGAAAAAGTCTTGGCAAGGGTTACTGAATTTCCATTCAAAAGATTAGTGAAGTGGTTCTGGAATCTCCTGTGTAAAGGATTCTATAGGGTTCTTAAGTCTCTAGTTGGAAAAGGCTTTGCGGCTTGAATTGACAGCGATTCCCACAACTGTAGAAGAGAATTACTCAAACATGTGTTGTTCCGGGGAACCTCTATAAATATTTGTGTCATTTGAAATGCATTGGTTTCTCTTATGTCTTTATTTCTCTGTGATGATTTTTTATATAATAGTAAGTGTGATTCAATGAGACTACTCCCTCCTCCTCAAAAATATTCAGCATCTTAATCCCTCGACTTTCAGCCATGCTGTTAGAGCCACTTTCAGTAATGGCGATCACTAGTAGATGATTAAAAGTACAACTATACAAAACAAGTACACTAGCTCGACAAATTTCTCCATGTTTGCTCGCTGACGTCCATTAGGCACAGTGATTATTCTGATTTATGTTAATGATATTTTTGTCACGGGTGATGATCTTCCTGACATTACTCAAATCAAGAAACACCTAACCTCTCAATTCTAAACTAAAAGTTTAGTTCGGCTCTGATACTTCTTGGGGATTGAGGTAGCCTGACGACCTGACAGTCTTGTTGCCTCAACGGAAATACTTCTTCAATCTACTTCATGATGCCGACTAATCTGGGTGTAAGCCCGTTGATATACATATGGATGCCAATCACCAGCTTTGTGCTCATGGTTTGGACTCAGATCAATTTCTCCCTAATTTGGAGTATTATTGTCATCTTGTTGACAAGCTTATCTATCTTACTGTCACCCTACCCGATATATCATTTGCGGTCGGTGTGGTCAGTCGCTTCATGCATGCTCCGCGGATCTCCCATCTTCAAAAAGTCGAACCTATTCTTAGATATTTGAAGAATGCTTCGGATTAAGAAATAATGTACAAGACTTCCCTTTCTGTCTCTCATTGCTTACTGTGATACTGATTATGCTAGGTCTCTTGATAATCGTCGATTCACAAGTGGTTACTGCACATATTTTTGGGTAATTTTGGTTACCTGGTGAGGCAAGAAATAGACTGCTAAAGCAGAATATCGTTCCATGTCCGATGCTGTTTCAGAACTCACAACTCACAAGGCTAGAAAGTCTCCTTACTGACTTAGGAGTCAAACTTCCATCACCGTCCGTTCTCTTCTACGATAGCCAAGCTGCTATCCATATTGTTGTCAATCCTGTGTTTTATGAGTGCACAAAACACATCGAAGTTTATTGTCATTTTGTTCTAGAAAAGTTCAACTTCGAAGATTGATTCTGTTACATGTGTCGATTGCCAATCTAGTTTCTGATAGGCTCACTAAGGCCTTGTCTCGCTCACTAAATCGGCAGTTTCTTTCCAAGCTTGGCGCTTACGACCTGTATGCTCCATCTTGCAGGGAGTGTTAGAAAAACCCCAAAATAGTTTATTCATAGGCATTTTACATAGCCCATGTATAATGGCCCATTGAGCCCATTCCTTTCTGAGACTCCTTTAGTCCTAATCTTGGGTTCATTCTCAGCCCCATCTCCTTCTATCTATATAGGAGCATCTTGTACACGTGTTCAATTAATTAATTCAAGGAGAGTAATTTATATTTGCCTAATTTCTCATTTCATATTATATTCATCTTCATCAGTCTTGTACTATGTTATGCAACCAAACCTTGAGTGGAGAAAGATGATGTGCAGAGAAGACGATGATAATATTAAAATTGAACAAGAAAATACAATCCAAGGAAAATCCTCTCCCTTTCCTTTGTCAATTTTCCCTCAAGATAACCCCCAAAAGTCTAGAGATGATCCAAAAATTCTCTCAACTTATACACGAATCTTCTGTATCCAGACTCCTAGGCGCACTAATTAATGAAAAAACTTTTTCTTAATTGCTTACTATAGAGGACATAAAATAATATTTTAAATAATATCATAATTCATTTTCTTACATAAATAACTGATGACATGACTCATCACCCAAAAGGGCCTTCTTGACTTCCGTACAAATTTCACGCATCTGTGTGAGGTTCATAGTTGGATCTTGGAGTGGTAGGGTATGGGAGCTAGCACTTCGCAGCATGTCTACTACTAGAGAGCATACTTCTTTGTTGAGGTAGGATGTCAAGAATGGTGGTACAGAGTCAGCATGAATTGTCAAAATTATCTCTGTGAGTTGGTTGAGTTTATCTGAATCTTCGACTATGTGCTCTAGAAAATCAGTTGATTGGCATGTAGTAGTCGTTAGTTGCGCATGTGTCCATTAAGGATGGAGTGGTGCCACTAAGGCGCTACTCTGTTGTGGTTAACCGATTAGCCCGAAATAGGATGGATTGATGGAGCAAGGGTGGCGACAATAGCTAAAGAGTGGTGATAAATGTTAAATGTATGCCTCGAATCCTAATCCAAAGGCGACGACCAATGTTGAACACGACCCGCGCTGTTTGTGGCCACGACCCTTTCTGAAATTTTTCTGCCACACAAGCGTGTGCAGTTGTAACTGTTTCAGAAGTCAGGGGACGTATCTATAAGGCGGAGATGCGACGTTTTGGGGAACACGGTCCGAGGCACACATGTGTGTGCTCAGGGCATGTGTGATTCTAATGGTTCTATGGCGGTTGTTACACGTCTGTTGATGAAAGGACGCGTTGGTTGGGGCACACGCTCGAGGCACACAGGTGTGTCACTCTATTTTTCCCGAAATTGTATTGTACGAAGTGTTATATAAACCCCTGGTCGTTCTTGGCTTTGAGTATTGGGTATTCTGAATTCTGAAATCCACTCACTCTCTGTAACCGTCTCTGTTCTTGACAGTGAAGATCCAACTGTTGTTGCCTATGGACGTAGCCCATTTTGGGTGAACCACATATATCTGTGTTGCGTGATTCTTTATTTCTGTTTCGTTCTTCATTCTTCTTTTATTTCCGCAACAATAAGTGCTGATTTGGTGGTGGTAAAGGGTGATTTTGAAAGATCCCATGGTGGAATTGCATAGTGCGAGTTGGAGCTAGCGTGAACAAATGCATGCATGATTGGGTTCTATTAGGTGCCATGCAATATGAGTTGTTGAAGAAAGGGGTTGGGACAAAAATTGAAATGAGGAATGTCAATCTGTGTTTCTTGGGATCGGAAACGAGATATGATACAGATACAAAATCCGGGATTTTCAAAAAATCTCGGATACATGATTCATTTTTGAATGTTTAATTATTTCAAGATAATTAAAAAATAATATTAAGATTTGTGTGACATTGAAGTCTACTTCATTTTTCCGATCATTATATATTGCATATCAGTTGTTAAATAAAGAAAGGTTTGTGTTACAAAACTACATCATCTTCTATATTAGAATAAATGTAATCAATTGAATCTCACTAATTATCCTTCAACATTTTCTATCCCACATGTTTTGAGCGTAGAAGAAGTGGTAAGGGTGAGGCCTTAGAGTAGCTTGTGGGGGTAGAGTTTGTTATGCGGAGTTATTAAGGTTGACGGGTGCGGTATACTCTCCATGATAGCTTGTTGGTGATAGTCTTGCTAAATGTTGTGAGCATGTCCTGGTAAAGAAATTCCTTGGTTCTCTTTCATTTGGGGAAGTTTGGACAGTTTTGTATGTAGCAGAATTTTGAGGGGAGGGAGAAAGAAGATGATGCAAATAGAAGGTGCTGGTAGCATTAAAGTAAAACAAAAACTAAAACTTAAGGAGAAACCCTTTCCTGAACCTCTCGCGGATTTATCCCAAAAATGGCAACCCAAAAATACTAGAGATGTTCTAAAAGATTCTTCAATTCATACAGGACTCTCCCTTGTATAGACATAAGCATACTAATTAAGAAAAGATTCTTTCTTTCATTATTATATTATAAAAGGCCTAATAATATTGAAATAATATGATAAAAAATTGTGCATAAATAACTCTTGATATGACTCTTTGCTCAGAAAGATCTCCGTCTTCCAATTGAATGGGTGTCTTTGTGAGAAGTCCACCGGTTGCTTGTAGGATGGTAGGGTGCATAGTTTAGAGCCCCTTAACATATTCCTGTTGCGAAATATCTTCTCCATGATCTTCCTCCTTTCATGAAGATGAGGACCAAGCTCTTCCTCCTTTCATGAAGATGAAGAGACCCAGCTTCTTCCTCCTCGAATTACCCAAGTTTTTGAAATTTTCTATTTTTTGTTTACATTTCAATTTTCTTTATTGTCAAATGTCTCTGAAAACATTTCCTTGTCTCTCGATCTACATCCATGTATCCCACAAATTTTACCTGGTCGACCCCTCGCCATGAATGACCTCATCCTTATGTTGATGCCAAGACGGAAGAAAGAATGTTGGCTGCGAAGTTTTTGTTTTTATGTAGATTTTTTAAAATTTTAGTACTCAAGTCACTTAATAGAAAACCAGGTAACTTTAATAAAAAAATTTATGCTGTTATCTGAGTATATGTTGTCTGCTAAAATAAGAAAAAAGATTCATTTTTTTACTAAGCTACATAATCAAAAAATTTTTTTTTTATTGTTTTGGGGAAGGGGGTGATATTAATTTTCCTTCAAACTCAACATGCCGAAACTCACATTTAAAGCATTTTCTTGACAAAGGTAGAGTGGTCAACCCTACTTTGAAACTCTGCAAAACATATTTTTTTCAAACTTTCTAGTCAAGCTCAATTCCGCTGCTCAAATCCATAGATTTTTGGGCTAGCAAACAATATTCTCCCTTGTTGCACAAATCCCGAATGTTATTTTGTATTTGTTACCCTATTACCTTTAAGAAAATCAATTTTGACATTTCAACTAATGAAGAGACCAAGATCGGTAAAAGATAAGAGAAATGAGTAGACTATGAACTGAGGTAATGGCCACAAGTAAGAGGGTTTTATTTAGATTAGTCAACACCATACTCATGTATAAAGCGACGTGCCTTAAGGTAATTGTTCAACAATGTCATGAAACAATTGCGGTGGAGAAGGTGCATGATCAATGACTCACTATTGAGCTAAAGGGGTCTATGCAACCGTTATCACTCCTCATATAAACCAAACCAAGTTTATGTTGTTATGACATTGATGGAGGAAAAATCCAACTATTCACTACATGAAGAGGATAGCTTAAGGCAGTTTCTTAGAGTTTACTAGAAGGCGTAAAAAAGAAATAAACTCAATAAATGGAACATCAACAAAAGTTTAAGAATGCTGTTTTCTGAAGAGCAATAAAAATAATCATTTGAAATTCAGAATATTTGAAAAACACACAATTATGGATTTGGATCCCCTGGAGTTCGTACAGAAAACTCTAGGGTGGAGTTCGATCCATCCCGCGCGTTGGATTTCAATGTTCCAACGCGCGAGAAAATTCCCGTTTTTTCCAATATTTTTATTACTTTTACTGTTCATTTTTTGTCTTTTAGTGTCTGGATTCATCTCACCACGGGATTGGCGAGATGAATTGTTCTCGCGCGTTGGATCAAACTTTGCCCTGGAGTTCTCCGTACAAACTCCAGGGGATCCGGATCCCACAATTATGAGCATGATTCCTGCGATTGAAAATTTCAATTTCTCCCACTTTTTTTTCATTCAGCGGCAATCCTCGTGGTAAAAAGTCATCATTGCAGCTACCACATCAATTCTCTGTTGCTATTCACGAGTCAACCAGTTTACAGACTCTGATGAGTGTTGCTATTTCTGTACAGCTGTCCTCTTTTGCCGCTGTCATTTGCCATCACCAGCTGATTATGTCCTGGCCTAGCCTAGCAAATTTCATGCAATTCCACCCTCTTATTATGGACTAACATAGTAAAGTTATGAGATCATAGTATCACCCCGGCCATTGCTGTGCATTGGGATTTCCCCAGATTGCTTCAAAAGATTGCCTATGTTTATGCACTCTTTACTTATTAGAGATAAGGGAAAATAGATGAGAAGAAAGCTTTTAAATTTAAAATTGGATTATCTGCATTGGAAGTATAAAGAAACCAATATTGTCAAATCATATTACCTTAGTTCTAATCTATTCCTTTGTATTCCTCAGACGCCAAAGGAAACATGGATAATGAAAATTATTATACATTAAATTTATTGAGAGTAACAAAAAATGTAGTGAAATAAATGTACAAGGAAGACCAAAGCTAACTTGGTCACAATTTGTTCAAAAGATTACAAAAAAATACAGTCAATGCTTTGTTATGAACTTAAAGAAATAAATGGAGAAGAATTCATGAAGTAGAGTTAATATTATCTGTAGGAACTTTTATTTGAATTATTTATTTCATGCATGATTCTCTGTGTTTTAGTTTTATTCTGTGACTTGCATGCCTAGCTCATGGGAAAAAGATGTTATTTACATCATAATTCTGTCATAATTATTAGTAGTTCTATATATAACATATGATAAAACTATAATGTGTAAATTGAGATATAAAAAAATGTAGAATGATCTATGTGGTAGAACCAATGCTTTCAAAGCCAATTGTCCTCACTTTAAGGCTTTATGAATATCTGACCATTAATGTGCTTAAAATCATCCAAAGAGCTTGTTTCAACAAAGTGAGATGCCAAGAAAAAAAATATTCATTTCACTTAATATACTTTCAACTATGAGTACTTTTGAAGAGCATAAAATGATAACATCACATTATAACATCACACCCTTCTCTCTAGTGACGGCAAGAACCTCATTGCCTCATGCCCTTTGGCAAGATGCTCTTTGGAGTAACATCTTAGTAATGACATCTGTGAAGTTATATATGGTATTATAGCCTTATTTTGGTTTTTAGGCTCCAATCATGGCAAACCACTCACTTAGGCAACACCTTAATAATGACATCCAATTGAGAGGTATATGAGATATTATGGCGGAATCAGCTTGCGACTCAGGTAATGTTTATGCAGAACAATATGTTTTCTGAAAAATGCCTCAAGTTTGAGTTTTTTTAATAATTGATATTCTTTAAATGATTTGATGAAGTTTGAGTTATTTAAATGTATTCTTAGGAAAAAATGTATAGTCATAATGGAAGTTGTTGGCAAAATTTGTCCCTAACATCACCTTATACCTACTCCTTGGGAAAACCAAGATTTTTAACTTTATTCATGATTTTCAAAAATCAGTTTATGCATGATTAGCCCATGCAAAAGCTATTAATAATATCGTCATCATTATCCCATGTTGTGGAGGAGGATACTGACGAACATGATAGAGAGGCACCTGTCGGGTACTTGGAGGGTCTATTGCCGGAGAACCACACTTACGAGCGATGATTCTTAGGTTGCATCAATTTGTTGTTATTTCATCATTTATGTTTCCGCATATTTATGTTTTTGTTTTAACATGGGAATGCCCATGGTCGGTCTTAAGTATCCTAATTACCGTGTATTGTAATTTTTTTTATCTTAGATGATTGAGAAAGTTGGAGCTTATGTTTGGCCAAGAATGATTCTTTGTTCTCTCTTCTTCCCCTTCCCCTTTCTGCTTAATGAGAAACCATGGAAGTCCTCATTCCGTAACATTGGCCCGACCTAGCCGTTTTTGCTTGCACTATGACATATTGAAGCCGCATCGTGCATAATTTATCTTCCTTGGACATTGTGCACCACCCACACTTTGACCTTAGCCTCTTAGCATTGGTTCATCTCTATCTCATCCCTATGGAGCAATCCTCGCAGCAAACATCCTTAGCCTACTCCCGTCTGCACCGTGATGCTCGATCCCACGTTGACGTGCTTTTAGCTTTCGGTCAGTCTCTGTATTCTCCTTCCGCGGCCACCACGCGACGTTCAGCTGGGCAGACATCTAGCTAGTTGCCTCCCTACACCGACTCCCCTACTCTTCATTTCAGTACATCCTTATCTGGGTTGTTTGGGCATTCCGCTCGATTCAGCACTCCGCCATGTATGTCCACCAATCACGGGATGGTCGATGACCATTTAGATGGTAGAACACTACCTCAAGAAACAATCCAATGTTTTCACGTTCTTTCAAGCTGCATTACAATGCATAGGGGCTCGGGAGACCCTCCACGGACCACCAATCCGTGACATAGGGACCTGCTGACGACCCCTCGTCCATTCTTGGCCAACCGGCTAGCTCTTACTCCGAGCATTCCATTGCAAATCTTGCGTTTGCCTGTGCCACACTCCCAACCTTCCCCTTGAAGTCCCCCATTTCAATGGCACCGATCTAGTGAGGTGGAGCACTAAAAGCAAGCATTTTTTTATATATTCAGCAAACATCTAAGCGATAGAAAGTTCTGAGTATGCTTTTGGGAATGGACACTTTGCCTTACATTGAGTGTGCTAGCTTCATCTGATGACCCCTAACCTCACATGATTAGATCTCAAACAGACTCTCATCAAGCTGTACGGTTACCGCTATCCGGGCAATGTGATGGAAAGCTTGTGCGGCTTCCGCCACACGACAATTGTGGATAAGGACATTGGCGAGTTTATTGAGCTCGTTTAACCATGTCCTCAGTTTACCAGCCAACATTACTTTGGATTTTTCAAGCAAGGGCTGCAACCCCACATTCGTTTCGCATTCGCATCCACCATCCTATGGATATTTCGGATGCCATGGAGGTACCCGACTGGTTGAAGCGGACTTCACCATCAACACTTTCGTCCGCGCTTGCTGCTTTCCACCACAATATTGGAGGTTATATTGTCATTCAATAGAGTTAGTAATGCCCTCATCTCCATATAATGTACAATAACTGTATGGGAGGCTATATCTATTTTTATAACGGCCATTGAGTGGATGTTTGTTAATGAAGGAATGCCACCCAAATTGTTCTTTTATGACAAACCTAATGACGTTGATTGTTCATCATGGCTTCCATTGCACATTGTTTCTTGGTGAGGATATATTGGACAACGTGCATCTTTCAAGTACATCATTAGTGGCAGTTTCTGTTTTGTGTTGCATGTAAGATGTACTGTGTAAGATTTGTAGTTTGCGTAAGAACATTGTTAAAAGAAAGTTGAGTGTATAAGAATTTACCCCAAGCTCCAATATGTGATGTTTAGTTGATGATTATCACGTTTTTGTGTGGAAGATGTACTGTGTAAGATTTGTAGTTTGTAGGCGAACATTGTAAAAGAAAATTAAAGTTTATGAGAAATTACCCCTAGTCCTGATATGTATGTTGTTTGGCTGATGATTTTCATTTAGTAATTGTTCTGATTGTGTCCATGAATTTGGAATAGCATTAAGTCCTCGTATTCTTAAAATTTGTGTATCATGTTACTGTTGCAACAATAGAGTCTGTTTGATACTCCATTTTACTTCAATGGCTCACCTCACTGTAGAAATGGATGTACTCGAGTAACTTCTATTTTGGAACTCCTATGCCGCGGGGAAGGCAAATTTTTTATTTTGAGCTTCATTTCCCACTAAAGAATAAAAGATTCATTTTGTTTACTGGAGTTCCATTTTCAACCAAGCAGCTGGCACCCCTCTTCCAAACTGAGCCTTAGCTATAGTTTTGTCTTGCACTATTCAGGCTTATTTTCTCTTTTCTCATGTATTATTTATGTTGTTTTTGTGTTCTATTTATTGGTTGACCTGGTTCCAGCGAGTGACCCAATCTATTGTATTAGTCTCATCTTGCCTACCCATGTTCACCTCCCTGTGCTTGTAAGTCCCAAACCCCTCTTCCTTTCATCTCAAGGTTTTCATATGGAAGCTGTGATTTTTTACAGTGTTCTAACTTTTGCGCAACTTTAGCTTATTTGTTGTTTTTTGTTACGGACATTGACGAGACGGTGGAAGGAGAAAGGTGACCGCCAATGTGGCGAGTATATCGGCGTCGCGAGCGTCGTGCTAGTAACTTGTTGGCCTAGTCGAACGTATCGGGTAACATTACGTGTATCTCTTTTTTGCATTTTGAGCACAACAACTATATAAGCCGTTAGCTATTGTATTTTGAGGCATCTTGGAAGTGGAATGAACTCTTGGACTTATTCTCTCTTTTATTTTCCCTACTTTCTCTTAACTCCCTCACTTTTCCCCTCGCTTAACAATTTGGCCCGACCTAGCCTCCTTTTGGTCGTAGTTTTAATCGCTCAAAGCAAACCAACTCCGCTCCGATTTTGCGACCCGAATCCGTCCTCCGTCTCCCGTCTCGTCGATCTAGCAGGTAGCCGACCCAGCGCCTCCTTCGACGCATCCTTAGATCGACGCAACAACACCTCCTTCGATGCATCCTTCGATCGACGCAGCGCCTCCTTCAATTGACGACGCAGCGACGCATCCGACTCATCCAATCCTCGCTGCGACGCATCCCTGTGTTGGCTGGCCCTCGTCGACCAGCGACGTCTCCAGCACCTTCGTCCGCAAGTCCAGCACATCCCTCTCTACTCCTTGTCGAGCGCATGCCCCTCATGTAGGATGAGATTGAGACAGATCACCACATCTCATGTAGGGTGGTGTTTCCTCCATATCAGTTCGACCGTACCGATGCAGACATGCACAGAAGGATGAGATAGAGACACTTGTGGCTGATATGCTAGTCGCAGGCATCATTCGCCCCAGTTCTAGTCCTTTATTGAGCCCTGTCCTCCATGTCTGCAAGAAGAACGAAAGTTGGCGCTTTTTGTGTGGACTTCCAAGAACTCAATAAGGTCACGATCCCGAATAAGTATCTTATCCCGGTCATTCAAGAGTTACTGGACGAGTTGCGAAGGACCTCCTATTTCTCGAAATTGGACCTTCGCGCGGGATACCATCAGATTTGGGTCCGGGAGGAGGATATTTCTAAGGCGTTTCGCACGCACGATGGACACTATGAGTTCCTCGTCATGCCCTTCAACTTAACGAATGATCCCTCCACCTTCCAGGCATACATGAATGATCTATTTCGACCGGCCCTGCACAAGTATATCTTGGTTTTTCTTCGATGACATCCTGGTTTATAGTTGCTCTTGGTAGGACAATCTTGATCATATCCGAAAGACTCTCACCACCTTCCTGGTGCACTCCTTTCAGGTGAACCCAAGAAGTGCATTTTTGGTCAGACCAAAATTAGCTACTTGGGGCACACCATTTCCGCACATGACATTGTTATGGACCTGAACAAGGTTTGGGCCGTCCTTCAGTGGCCTGCACCTCGATCGCTCTGCTACGTTCATGAGATTTTGGGTCTCACGGGGTTCTATCGCTGGTTCATTAAAGATTTTGGCAAGATTCCCCAACTACTCTCTAGCATGTTGAAGAAGTTAGAGACCAGTATTTTTCAGTGGACGTCGACGACGTCCATGGCCTTTTAGACCCTGCAGCGGGCCCTAAGCATTGCCCCGTGCTAGCTATGCCCTACTTTTCGCAACCATTCGTGGTTGAGTGCGATGCCTCCGGCTCCGGGGTCGGCGTGGTTTTGATGCAAGCGGGGCAACCCATTTCCTACTTCAGCCATTTGTTTTCTGCCACCGTTTGGCCCCGCTTCGCTTATGAGTTTGAACATATGACTTTGGTTCTTGCAGTTCAGCACTGGCGCCCTACTTGTTGGACTTCCACTTCACAGTTCGGACTGATCATCATAGCTTGTGATACCTCAACCAGAATATTGCGTGCTCAGACAAGTCTGGGTGGCCAAACTTTTGGGCTACGACATTTCGATCGATTTTTGAGCCAATTCTTCCAACCGTGCGACCGATGCTCTCTCCAGACAACCACGGGCCGCTAGCTTGACCGCCATTTACAGACCAGTTTAGGAGGATGCTTCTCTTCTTTAGTGTGAGGTAGCGACTGACCCCATCCTGCGGTCGATTGTTGAGGCCTTACGGGCAGACAACACAACTCACTTGCCCTAACGCCTTACGGGAGACCGTCTCTACTACCGCGCCTGTTTGGTACTCTCTGCATCAACTCAGTTGATTCCCCACCTGGCACCTGCTCAACGAGTTCCACGTGACCCCGATGGGGAGTCACATCGGCGCCTTTAGGACGTACTGCCGTCTTGCAGGCTCGCTTTATTGGCTAGGGATGTTCCAACGGTTTAAGGCTTTCGTCGCAGCTTGTCTGTCGTGACAACGCACCAAGTATGAGGCACTTTCCCTGAGGGCTTCCTCCAGTCGCTTCCTATTCCGACCCAGATCTTGGATGACATCTTTATGGATTTCCATGACTCTCTTTTTTTGAGCTCGTTTTGGCAGTCAGTGTTCAAGATGTAGGGCACCCCAACTTCAAATGAGTACAACGTACCACCCACAGACGGGCTGACAGTTCGAGGTCATGAATCGTTTCTTGGAGACATATCTGCGGCGATTTGTATGTGATCACACGTGTGGATGGGTGGAGTGGCTCTCTTAGGCCGAGTATTCTTTTAACATGTCCTTCCATTCCATCTCCGATACTACATCATTCGAGGCAGTCTACGGTAGACCTCCGCCCTCCATCACGCGTGCTATTCTTGTTGAATGCACCGTCATCACCCTGGATGGTCTGCTCCGCTACTGAGATTCAATACTCCAGCTTCACCATCACCTCCACCACGCACATGATAGGATGGTGGCCTCGACCAACCGCCATCGCCGAGTTGTCCAGTTCACAGAGGGTAACACGGTGTCTGTGAAGCTCCAACCGCACCACCAGGTTACGATGATCCTGTGGGGCCACTCCAAGCTAGTGGCCAAGTTCTATTACCCATTTGAGATTTTAGCTCGGGTTGGCACCCAGGCGTACCACCTTTGCCAACCTCCGGAGAGCCGCATTCACCAAGTGTTTTACGTCTCACAACTCAAGAGAGTGATAGAAGATCACCCAGTTTAGGCGGCGCTTCCCTCGCCATCTCCCGATACCACATCTTCGGCGTTCCTTCCCCAACGCATATCAGACACACACAATCCTCCGTGCGGAGCTGCCGGCCGAGCAGGTCTTGGTGGTTTGGCAGTTTGGCAGGATCGCCCACTATCGAAGGCTACATGGGTGGATCGGTCAGACTTTCGTCACCAGTTCCCGAGCTTTTGTCTTGAGGACAAGGTGAATTTCCCAGAGGGCGGTATTGTTACGGATATTGACGAGACGGTGGAGGGAGAGGGGTGACCGTCAGTGTGGCGAATATATAGACGTCGCAAGCATCATGCTAGTAATGTGTCGGCCTAGCCGAAGGTGTCGGGTTATGTTACTCTACGAAGCACAGATATTTAAAAATGCTCTGCATATCGGCTCAGATGCGTTTCAGATAGGGAAGTACCCGAAAATGCGCAGAAATGCGTTTCCGAAGCTCTAGGAAACACATTTTTAAATAAAAAATTAATTCGGAATCGCGTATCCCTCAAACGGAATACACGATTTTCGTGCGGTAAAGTCCCGCCCATTATCTATTTCATTTCATCATTTCACGCTTTAGGTTTACGCGATTCACACCCATCAAAGTTGCCGCGCTACTCCATCTAGTATATGATATGTGGGACACAATAATTGAAAGGGTGAGGAAGGATATCTACGCTCATGAGAGGAAAAGAGAAGAAATTATGTCTACCTTTTTTGAGGTAGTACATGTTATCCTTGTGGATCGTTAGAACAAGTATAACACTTCGCTTTATTGCTTTGCGCATTCATTGAATCCAAGCTACTTATCCTTTTTAATTATAAATTTATATTTTGTTTTTTGGATGGTTACATTACTTGTATCTCTTTTATGCACTTTGAGCACGAAAATTATATAAGCAGTTAGCTATTGTATTTTGAGGCATCTTGTAAGTGGAATGAAATCTTGGACTTTCCCTCTCTTCTATTTTTCCCTACTTTCTCCTCTTCCCCTCTCTCTTTTCCCCTCACGTAACATTTTACTTCAGGCTATTGTTGCGTCATGCATTTTTTTCTTCAATTCCACGAATTCAATTGGTTTCTCTCATATATACTCAATTGTCTCGTAATTACAACATAAAAATGATGAGCATATGTAGATCTTACCGCAGACACCATGTGTGAATTAGGCTTCATTTGGATAGGCGGCGGGACGCCGGTGCGGTAGCAGCCGCTGCCGCAAGGAGGGAAAATAAACATGAGTTCCGCGCGCTGCGGCATTTTCTCCCGCCCTCCCTCTGCGGAATGCCAAAATAAGTGGGTTTCCAACGGTAGCCTTCCCCCTCCAATCCCAGCCTCCGCTGCCCTACCAAACACAGCCTTGATATGTGAAGCTCAGAGGCCACAATTCTCTGTTTTCGGCAGTAGGGAGGCAAAGTATTACTGGGCTGTCATTCTCCGTTTCTGGAGTAGAGCGGTGAAGTGGGGAGGGGGAAATGGGGCTCTAGAGGGTTCGATTTTGGGAGGGGAATGTCACGTGGCCTGGGGTTGTTTTAGGGGAAATTAATTGCCGGTAAAGGATGAGAGGGTGCTGAAAGTGGGGAATAATTGGGGGTTGAAATGGGGTTTGATTTTTCGATTACCGGAAGGTGGATGAAATGGACTAGTTATGTGGTTGGGAGGGGAAGGTGGATGACTGCAGTGGTGTGTGGGAATAATTTAGGATATATTAAGTAAATGGAGTTGAGATATTGGGTCGTAATGTTTGGGTAGTGGGTGGTTGTGGGGAGAGGTTAATGGGTTAGTTGGTGGTTATAGTGGTTATGAAGGTAGCAGTGAAGAAAACGTTGGTGACTACACTTTATGACGGTAGCAGTGAAGAAAACGTTGGTGGTCATCGTCCCAACGTGGCGACAGTGTTTGCCACGTCTGCTCCTGCAACAAGGAGGAAAAGTCGGGCCACCGCTTCGTTTCGATCCCTTCCTCCCTCCCTCCTAGTTGGGGACTGGCGGTTCCACCCGCCGATTGCTCCCGCCACCACCGTGCCAAATGAAGCCATATTTGATGATTACTTTGCATGTTCTTGTGGAGTAAGCTTTATTGTGCTCTTGTTTCTTTTCTTTTATTCTTATGAGCTTGTCATTTGTGAAGTAATAGTTAAAAGCACTCCTCATAGAAGTGAGCGTGATTTTGCTTGAATACTTGAAATTAAAGTTCATATTGTGATAATTTGCTATGCGTATAAAATCAATATTGCTAAGTTTTATTTCCGGAGTAAATTAAATGTTGTGCTTGCGTCATTTAGGCTTCATTTATTTGAGTGCATCTTGCATCAAAATTACTTAGGGTTACATTAGCATCGACACACCTAAGTCATACGGTCTACCCCGCGTCAGATTTGGTATCAGAGCTCAGGTTATATAGTGGTAGATCTTATCGTCAATCCATGTCTGACCCGAACCTTTCCGACGAGAAAGCCACCAGCTCCCATTCTAAAATGATACCTGCGGAATTCCGACAGTCGATATTAAATCGATTTGATCAACTGACTACACTATATGACGATCTTCACACTCGCACTGACGCCATTGAGGATCAACGAGAGCATTCCACTTCCTAAAGAAAGGATAACTTACCCACTCCACCTGATGTTCCCTTTGAGGAAGAACGGGTTGCCTTCCCACCATAAGATGTGCTTGTTTGAAATCAGCCACCACGAGAGCCCTCTCCACTTCGAGAGCTTGCTCCACATCGGAGGAGACCTCTTGTTCGAAACTGTCAGTCTGTACCTTCTTCACTACAACATCCAGTTTCATATGATAGAGTTTAGGACTGTTATGACTATGGACCAGAGAATTACTTCGACGATTATCTTGAGCCATGTCGAGCACCACACGCTGAGGACTATATGTACTACCGAATTAGAGTTCGCAAGGGAGACAAGTGGAAGACGGCTTTTAAGACCAAAAAGGTCTCTATGAGTGATTGGTCATGTCATTTAGGCTGTCCAACGCCCCCAACACCTTTATGCAGGTCATGAAAGATCTTCCGACTAGAGCTGTCACTTAAAACCGAAAACCGAAAACCGAACCGGAACCGCAAAGAACCAGACCGAACCGTTCACAAATTATTCGGGTTCCGGTTTGAATTTTGGAAACCGTGAACAACATTGGTCCGGGTGTGGTTCTTACATTTTATTATCCGGACCGGAACCGGAACCGCAACATACAAGTCTCAAGCAGTTTCAAGATTTTTAGACCCGATCCGAACCGGACCGAAGTAGAACCGAACCGCAACCCGTTTATTATTATTATTATTATATTGTTATTATTTTATAATTTATCTATAATATTTATACTTACTATCACGAGTGAAGCTGGTGTAATTTGAACTCAAACCGCAATCACACTAAAGGGGGTTGATTTTGGACCGAATAAAACTTCACCGCATAAAAACCGTGTGATATGATTTGACATTGGTGCGATTTTGAGTCAACTTTTGCAGTGCACTTTTGATTTTTGTACAGTTATATAATATATTTTCAATTTTACTTACATATTTATTTTGAAATATTTTATTTAAAAAATATAGAAGATATATAACTACTATTTATTAGTAATCATGAAAGACAACTAATTATGCCCGGTTGTTACGGTTGAGCATGCCGACGAGACATGCACAAGATAACTAGAAGTCGTGGCAAGTCTACACACGTAGGAAGGCGATTGATACCATCCCACCGATCGTGGAAAAGACCGTCGAGAAGTGCACAACATAATTATTTTTATTTCGATGTTATTTTGAGTTTTACTATTTGCAGCCCGCTTTTATTTAATTATGTCAAGTTTGATTTTGGATTTAGTTGGAACATATTGGAACCGGAACGAACCGCATGGAACCGGACCGAACCGTTAGTGGCTGGTTTGGTTTTTGTTGAACCGGAACCGGAACCGTTCACACGACGGCTCCAAAAATTAAGCTGGAACCGGAACCAGAACCGGAACCGATCAAACTAAATAAGGTTTTGGTTCTAATTTGAAGAACCGTTACCTTTATTGTTCGGTTCATGGTTTTAGTAGAACCGGAACCGAACCAGAACCGTGACAGCTCTACTTCCGACCCTTCATAGGCAAATTCTTGGTCGTCTACTTTGACGATATTTTGATCTATAGCCACTCTTCTGATGACCATCTGAGCTATCTGAGGCTCGGATTCGATACTCTCCGAAAGGAGAAATTATATGTGAACTTGAAGTGTTCCTTCCTAACCGATTATGTGCACTTCCTTGGGGTTATCATCATATCAGCGTTTGGCATGTCTGTTGACCCGAAGAAGGTCCGGTCCATTCATGAGTGCCCTATTCCTTCCACTATCACCGAGGCCCGTAGCTTCTATGGACTAGCCACCTTTTACAGGAGATTTGTACGGGGTTTTAGCATCATTATGGCCCCCTTCACGAGTTGCCTTCAGAAGGGAGATTTCCAGTGGATGGCTGTCACCACTCGTGCTTTTACTCAGATCAAAGAAAAACTGACGACCGTTGAGCAGCTCCTTGCACCTGACCGAAACTGAAAAATTCTCAACGGTGATATCACGCATGTTAGCGTCGACAGTAGAGGAAGCCTCGTCTTCATCGAGTGAGGAAGATCACGCAGCGATGACAGCGGTGAAAGCGTCATGGTCGTCTTTGAGGGTTTCCTTTTTCGCCGCCTCTTGCTAACGTATTTGAGATAGCATGCAACGCATCTGGCATTGGGATTGGCATAGTACTAAGCCTGGAGGGCTATCCAGTTCCTTACTTTCGTGAGAAGCTGAATGAGACCCGACAAACGTACTCAAATTATGATAGGGAGTTTTATGCAATAGTGCAGTCACTTCGTTATTGAAGACGCTATCTCTTCCCACAGGAGTTTGTTCTATATTCTGATCACCAGTCTCTGCCTAAGTTATCAAAGGCGCAAGGCAGACTGAGGCACAAAGGGCCCCTGGAGCCTAGGCGCAAGGTGCAAAAATGAGGGAAAAGGAAATTGAGCGAATTGAGCGCCCAATACGCTGAAATTGAGTGGATTGGGTGCCCAATCCGCTCAATTTCATGTTTTTGCGCATCACATTTTTTTAAAAAAAAACACCTTGAAAGGCCCAGGCGCGGTTTTGGCTCTCTTGGGAACCTGAAAGGAACGCGCCTAGGCGCACCTGAGGCACGCCTGGGGCACATTGCCCGTCTCAGCAGTGCTGAGGCGCGGCGAGCTGCGCCTGGCGCCTCAGGCGCGCGCCTTGACAACTAAGGTCTCTACGCTATCTTGATACACGACGGAAGTTGGGGCATGGGGATTCCAAGTGGATTGAATATCTACGGGACTTTCATTATGTTCTCAAACACCATGCTGGTGTTGAGAACAAGCCTGCTGGCGCTCTCAGTCGACGTATAGCCCTACTCCCACACTGAGTGCTAGCGTGATACTTTTGATTGTCTGTCTAGTGATTATGTCTTTGCATCCTTAGGACATCCATTTCGGTTACACGGATTACCAAATCTATTGTGGCTTATCGTGACGTTCGATTTTTTGAGTTATTTTTGAAGAACATTATGGCATAAGACGAGTGCGGCTTTGAAGTTTTATACCTCTTATCACCCATAGATTGACGACTAGACTAAGGTCGTTAATAAGAGCTTAGGGAATTTGTTATGGTGTTTAGTTGGTGATCACCCGTCGGTTTGGGATTCTGTGTTACACGTAGCTGAATTTGCATACAATAGTTCCATCAATAGGTCTCCATTCCATATAGTGTCATGTATGAATTTAGTAAGCTTATTGACCTTGCCTCTGTACTCTTAGAGTCAAGTTCTAGTGAGTCCGCTGAGTCCTTCATTCATCACATACATGAACTGCATGAATTGATCCGGAAGAAAATTGCTAGCAATAATGAATTATATAAAGCACAGGAAGATGAACATAAGCGAGAACAACAGTTTTGGGTAGGCGAGCAAGTCATGATCCGACTTCGCATGAAGAGGCTCCTAAAAGGAGTCATTAAGAAGCTACAACCGAAACGAATGAGCTCTTATAGGATTATAAAGAAAATTGGAACAAATGTCTATGCGGTCAACCTCTCAGTAGATATGGGTATGCATCCTATATGTAATAATGAAGATTTAGCACCGTACTTTGAGCCTCTCGAGCATAGGGATCCCTACATTGAGTCACTTCCTACATCCTCCCCGTTATAGCCTGACCCTTCCCCTAGCCACCTTGGACTATCACCCGCCGACTTGCTCGCACCACCTATAATTTCATTGATTTTTCTGGATCCACAAACACGAGAAGTGAGAGTTGAGCGCATTGCTGATATTGTGACGCATGAGTGTATTTCCACCGCAAACGGTCCTTCTTGCCGTTACTTGGTGCACTGGAGTGGACACCCCATATTTGATGATAATTTGGATATTCACGACAAAGCTTGATAGACTTGTCTTCCATCTTTGATGTCAGTGCAATCATCTCCATCCATCAAAGATGAATGCTTTTCAGTCGGGAGGAGTTGATGGAGATCGACATTGGACTACGGGTCACCAGTTGGCGGGACCCACATTCATATATTCACGCAGAAGGCGCTGATCGGATCGGCGATCTGAGACCGCGAGCGCATCTGGATCGTTATTTTATTATTTATGATTATTTTATTTTTGGACATGTATTTAGTGTTTTAGGACATTGGGCGTGTCGACCAATCATAGTCGTTCACACTCTATGTCCAACCGCCCCCTCCTGTTATGAATAGGGGAGGATACTTCATGTATTGATATTGTCTACTTTGTGAGCGAATCCAGAACTGACAATCATTCGTGGTGCGACGCCACGAGTCCCGAGGTGTGACGTCCCGAATTTCCTTTTCATTTTCCCGTTCATTTTCAATTATTTTCCTATTTCCCATGAGCCCATCACTATTTCTCGCCTCTAACCCACGATCCCCATTCATCGGAAGGAGAAAACCGTCCAGCGCTACTGTACACCTCCTTTCTCAACAGAAACATCGCAGGCATCCAGTCGCATCTTCCTCCCATCCTAACCACACACATCCATCTCCTCTATCGACGAGCAAAACAACACCCCTAGTCCCTGTCGCTTGCCCCAATCGATGGCCGTCCAACATCAATCCCATTGTTCCCGTCAACCTCTCCTCTACATCAGATCGACGCCTCCTTTAGTCCTGTTCTCTGTCGTGTAACCACCAGCAACAACCACAAGTCACGACAAACCTCTCTCTGTCCACTGAACTTCTTTCCCCGCCCTTTTCTCTGTCGTGGAATCACCAGCAAAGTCACAATCTCCATTTTACTTCCACAGTCACTTTCCACCAACCCCGTATAAGCCTCTCACCTCCAGTGAGCAACATCTTGTTGTAACCTTCCAACGGCTCCGACATTTCACTGTTTCCAGCAATCGGGTTCAACTCCGTGCAACCACCGTCCGCCTCCAACTGACCATTACTGGATCTCCCTTGTTTGTGAGTATTATTGCAACGTGTTGCCTTTTTTTTGTTAATTACTTGATGATTACTTTGTATGTGCTTGTGGAGTAGCTTTATTGTGCTATTGTTCATTTTCTTTTATTCTTATGCGCTTGCCATTTGTGTAGTAGTGGAAAACACTCATTGTAGAAGTGAGCGTGATTTTGCTTGAGTACTTTGCTATGCGTTTAAAATCATTATTGTTAAGTTTTATTTTCTGTGTAAATTAAAAATTATGCTTGCATCATTTAGGTTGCATTTATTTGAGTTCATCTTGCATCACAATCACTTAGAGTTACATTAGCGTCGGCACACCGATGTCTCACGGCCTACTCTGCGTCACTTACGCCTGCTCTTTTCTCCCTATAAATACAAGTTAGAGACTTACGAAAATCAAGATTTTTCTAACTATATTCATGATCGTTAAAGAATCATTTTATGCATGATTAGCCCATACAAAAGTTATTAATTACATCACCATCATTATTAGCCTTATGCAAGCCCTCTTGTGTGGGAATTGTGTTTGAGAAATGTAAAAATGCACTAGTTTCATGGCTACATGCTAAGCTACAGATATCGATTATGCACTAGCTTGAGTACAATTTGGCTAATTGAGCAGTCAATTCTCTGATATCCAAAATCACTGCAATCAAATAATGTTTAACAAGAAACTTTAGAATGATCTATACGGTAAAGTAGATGTTAATAAAATCACAAACCCTTCCTGTAGGTGTTATTGCTCCCTATCTGGAATAATATTCATCATAAACTATGCCATGTAAGATTACTAAATGTTTATTTGTAGTTCCAAACTTTTTACTGAATAGATTATGTTAGATAAAAGACCCAGAATAGATATTCAAATATAACTAATAACTAAACCAAGACCTTGTTTGATTGTTTTTTAGTTTCTTATTTTTGTTTTGAAAAATAAGTACTTATGCTCTAGGAATCATGCCTGAAGGGAGATGCTTTTGCTTTTGAAAACCAGGTGGATGTTTGAAAATTTCTGAAAACATCCTACATGGATCAACTGTTTCTAAAGTTACTGCATTACTTAGATTGTTAAGTATGATAATTACAGTAGTTAATACATAATCGTAAAATTTAATATAGTATTTTGGTACTGTTAATTAATTATAATTTAATAAGATTATTAAGACTTAAAATACTAAATTTTTTAAATTATTTTTCTTCTAAAAATAAGTAAATCATCTGAGCATATTTATTTGAAGTAAAAAATTAAAAAGTAAGATGAACATGGTCTGATTGAATTTACAGTATGCATACCCAAACTTCACCTTCTAGTATTCCATCTTCATCGCCCTCACTAGATTTGTATGCACTGATCTCTTCATCTTCAATGTTTTTCATCCTGAAACTTCACTACTTAAAAATCAAACACCTTGTACAACTGTTTTCTTTTTATCCTTGTTTCTCCTACTTGAGCGCACTTTTGCATCATCGATCGCCAAACTATCATAGTTAAAGAGCAATCATACTTCCTTGCTTCAAGTATCTGCACCCATGAAAGGAGTTCTTATCACGCACCGCAGTGAATGTAATGATATTGTAGCCATAAATTGTGCTTGCCTGAGTGTTCTATAAAACACTCTGAACCTTCTTTGGCACCTCAGTGCGCATTAGAAGTAGACATGAGTGAAAGACCTTGCCTCAGTGCTCTCGCTTTGATGGATTCCTTCTCGTAGAACCACTCGAGCTTACTTAGGATTCTATGACTCTTCCTTAATAATGTAGGATTTTCTTCTATGTAATGGGTTCTTTAATCTGGTTGTAGAAATAATTTAATGTAACTCAATTATTCAAATAAATTTTTTCACGATACTATTTTGTTTGTCCGTGAGATCTCGTTATTTGTAAAACTATTTCTAATATATTATCCTAAGTAGGACCGGTAGTTATGTTTTAAACTCAAAAATCTGTAAAAAATATATTCAAAACTTAGTGCTTTGAAATCAATATTGATTGGATTTGATTTAACATTTGTTTGATTCAGTTTAAAATCAACTAGGTATAGGATATATACACACAAACACATACACTTAAATCTTAATGTATCAAATCTTATTTAACCGATAAACAAGGCATGTATTTTATGTTCCATAATATTACACAATAATTATACATCAAATATATGTATAATGATTTCAAAATAATGTGATTCTAGGAATCTGGTCCGAATGTTTGTATTTGGATGTGAAGATAACTGAATTTAAAATGGATAAATGGCACTATTAGTTTGAACTCTAAGGATCATTCACCCAAGAAATAGTTTATACATACCAATAGCAATAGTGTAATTTGTGTTAAGATAATTTTAGAATGGAAACATTTCAAATCAGCATGTTATGTAGTTGTCCTGAATTCATTACAGAAGAATGATGTAGAGAATGTAAAAAATCATATGGGGAGGACTTCAGTCTAGATTGAGATCCTTTACATTTAGACTGCATTAGGGAGAGTGATGTTGATGGCTCCGGTGGAAAATAGAGCTCCGTTGAGCAATGGAGCTCCCAATCGTGGTGGGTAATGAAGCTCAAATGGAGTTTCTCGCTTTCCACCACCTGGAGGTCCAAAATAAAGGTTACCTAAACATTTCCATTTCTCTGGTGAGGTGAACTAAAAATGCTAGTGGAGCAAAAATCAAGTATCAAACAGAGCCTTAGACTTTAGAAGAGCTGAACGGATATTGTTGGTGGTCGAGCTTGAAGCTATCTAGCAGCAAGGAGAATGACAATCCGGTTAAGAGCAGCATGGATTGAGTCTATGGTGGTGTTGGTGTTCATCTAAACAAAGTGACTGGTAGGGTTGGATCCCGCCGTCAGATGGAGACGGCAGGCGGATTGGCAAGTCGAACCATTTGTTACAAGTGAGAAAACGGAAATCACACTAGCATACGAAGGGATGCGGTCGCTTGATAAGCTCACCCTCTAAGAATTCCTCTCCAAATGGAAGATTATAACAGGATTTTCCAAAATAATTTCTAACCCGCATAAATCCTCCTTATATATAGAAGGGCACAATTGTAATAAGAAAAAAATTACTTATTTAATACAATTACTAATAAAAGATAAACTAATGGAGGCACTCCTGTTTCGTTGTGTGGTGTCCTCCGAAGAAGTGTTTGCGTATTCATTGCTATTGAAAATCTTGGTGTGAAAATTGAAATTGTCTTTATTTTTAATAAAGCTCAAGTCATATTTGATAAATATTTTGTGCATGATTGCTTCCAATTATCTGTGAACAAGAACTCCATGGTAGTCCAATTTAAGAGCTTTGCTCTCATTTTCCATTTATTTTTTGGAATGCTAGTTCTTCCTTGAACAACCAACTTATGGTGCAGAATTTTACTTTTCTTATCTTAATTCTGTCTTTCCATGCTTGCTTGTTTATATAGTGTGTGAGAGAGAGTGAGAGAGTGAGAGAGAGAGAGAAAGAAGCATACATATTAGATGAGCATAAGTAACCTACTTTTCACTGTAGGTGACACTTTTTTTAAACCAATTAAACTGAGATTACGCCTAACATCCATCTCTCACGTTACTCAATTAAAAATGAAGATGGTCCACGTGCTAGAGGTAACATGAGATGGTGTATCGAGAATAATCTCACTTTGGGAAACTAATAGACTTGTGCATGTAATATAGATCCTGGGCACTCCACCTATGGCCAATTGATTTTAGGTTTGATGCTTATATTTTACCAGATTACACCAAGACTTCGTTAGGCACGGTGGTGGAGCTCCATTTTCAGTTTTTGCTTTGGTGTCATTCGTGAACGCCTGACCTCACGCAAGGAACTTCAACCTTTTTTATGTTCAAAACTAGTTTTCTTTTCTTGGTGGCGGTCTCATCATGCCCAACATATATTCAATGAAGGTGGTTTTTTTTTCAAACTCACCAAAGCAAAAACACTGAGCCAAACAGAGCCTAAATCCACCTAGATATTGCAGTTTGCACTGCACAAAACCTTCTGAATGCTAGCTTTTCACACTAAATCCTCTCCTCCCTACTCTTTTGTAGAAAACAAAATGGAAACAAGATCCAATCATGCGAGGCCTTCATGTTAGACCATGAGAATGATAGGAAGAGAGCAATACCCATAGTTAGGCATCTATCTTCTTAAGGTGTCGAGTACCGCTGGTTTCATTGCACGAATAGGTCTTCGGAATTAGAATTGGAGGTCCAAATCCAATGAAAATGAAAATGGAGCTCCAATTCTAATTCTAGGTCCACAATTGTGCCCAAACGAATGAACCTGTGGGATTTCCTACTTGCAGGAGGCGTAGTGAATATATCTGTAACTTTCTCTGCTTTTTCTACTTACCATGTTTGTTTAAAAAAATCAGTTTTTAAATCTGTGAACTAACCAGATTTTATTTACAGGGGGCTCAGGTTTGTGGTTATTATACTCAACATGGCGTGTGCAAGTTTGGGCCCACTTGCAAGTTTGACCATCCAATGGGACAGTTGAGTTATAGCCCCTCGGCATCCTCTTTAGTTGACATGCCCGTCGCTCCCTATCCCATTGGAATCTCCGCCCCGACTCTAGCTCCGTCCTACTTGTCAACAGATCCGAGGCCACAGTTTCTTCACCGGAAAGATCCCTTTTCAACTCGAGCACAGTCGTCCGAGGACGTGCACACCGGCTCGGTTGCTCCGTTATTAACAAAGGCGCGATTTTTACCCCATTCCCAACTCCAATCATCCTCTCAAATGCCCGCCTCAACCAGTAGCGGCCTGAATATGAGTAGTTCAAGCTGAAACAAAAAAAAATACATTTTCAAACAATTTTTTGGACTTAACAACGAAGTTGCAGCATGTTGGATGTTCTTGACTGAAGTGGAGAGGTGTATTATGCGCTTAAGACAGTGTATTCTTATTTGTACAACACGATTCTTATTAGTCGCCGTTGTAGTGCGATACGACGGATCGATCTCCGACGGTTCTTCTGTTCATATCATCTCTATCCCTCACGTGAATAAGTTATCCCCTGTGTCTGACTCCTGGTATAGCCCAAAAAATCATGGTCTTCCATCTTTTTGTTCTTTCTTTAAAATTATTAAATAACTGCAATGGGGGGGAGTCCCAACTTCTTGGAACATGTCCATGAAGTTGTATTAAACTCAACTGTTTTCATTTATATTGCAATGTTCTGAAAATTAATGTTTTTTTGCGTATAATTCTATGTTCTATATTTATATATGTATGTTTCTATGCTGTTTTCTTCTCTTTTTTGTAATGTTTTGTGGTTGTATATAGATGTAACAGTTTGGTTTGGTTTGATTTTTAAGCAAAATTGTAAACCGAACCACCCCTAAAATTGAACTGCCCAAGCCATTGGAATCAAACTGAATCTAACCAAGTGTTTGGTCAGGCTCGGTTTGTGGTTTGAAAAATTAAAACGTAAATACATAATCTAAGATTGAGGATAAAAATTAAATGACATACATGATATTTAAGCAGATAAAAAGTGAAAGTAAACGTAATTTTTATATTGTTTAAAATGAAAAGTATTTATGTAAATACTTCTATGATATCATATTATTATATTATAGAAATATATACATTAATATTGTAACATCTATATGGATTGGCTTAACATTAAAAATTGTGAAGTGAATTGAATCATCTGGTTTTTGAGAATACCAAACTGCAGCCTACAAAAACCAAAATGAATTGTGCGGTTTGATTCGTCGGTTTCGTTGGTTTTTATTTGTACAATGTAAACTTGGAAATTTTTTGATAATTTTAAAAGTTAGAGGGGATTCATGTAATTATGTGCAGTGCTTTATTGAAAAAGGTTATTTGTATATAACTTTATGTATTTTACCTCATATTTTATTGGTCATGTGTGTCCCACCAAAGTTAATGTTGGGTTATTTGAGTTATTGTTGGTTAAGTAATATGAAAATGGAATGTCTAATGTTTTTTCGCCTGGGAAATTAATTGAATTGTTACTAGCAGGGCGCATTTTGGACGAAGCAATATGTTTTTGGGCATTTTTCTTCGGAATCATGAAATCATTTTTGAATACTCAGTTTTGTATCATTATGATGTTGGGGTAGCTTAAAACAACCTATTTTGGCCCAATTTAACCTATAATCTGTTTGTTGTGATTTTTTTTTTATCAATCTTAATTGTTACAACTTGATTTTCACTTCACCTTCCTACCTTCAATGTAACCGCTAGCCATCTCTGTATATGAATTAGTATTTTCTCAATTTGAAGTGAAATGAACAGTATCTATTTCACTGTTCAGATTTATTTTTGGTTGATCTCACGGGTTCTCTAATCCCAACTTTTTATGTTTTTCTTTTAAACAAAAAATTCTACATCATTATATCATGTGAGAATGCATTCACACCATTAAATGGACCTATTTGAGAAAATTGTTGGTGCGAGTAACCCACCTAAGATCACCATGTGAGACCCCTGATCCAGCTGTGTATTTTCACCAGCACGAATATTCAAGCATGATTGATCTAAAATATGATCATTTATAATACGACTTTATTACACAAATACAACCATATATTTTTCATAAACAATTTGCACCGTTGAGATCACGATCATGCAGCTCTATTTGCTCCTGCACGATGATCTTTTTTTATCACCGCGAGTTACGCACCTAAAAATCGCTCCTATTTGAGGTTCCAAATAGAGAGAATCCTGATCCTCCCCCATCTTGAATCCACCTCCTTTCCTTTGTAACATCCAACCATTCAAGTAGCATGCATGTAATTGTGGGCCACTCGCTCTTTCATGAACGAGCCGGACCCGAACCTCATCTACTCTCTTACTCTTAGGTGTTGTTTGGCCATCCGGCTCGTAGCAATGGTCGAATGAGGAATGCCGGCGGAGCCCCTGCGTCCAACCGGAGACGAACAGTGTTTTGCGTTGACCAATGTCTCGCTCCCCATGTTTGGGGCCTCTCCTGAGTTGCCGGCCTGCCAAACATCATTAGTGTGTGTACCCAACATGATGTTTTCGAGATCAAAGTAGAACATAAAATGCCCAACCCATGGTTCATGTATTCTTGTTGTCACTATTTGAGCCTTTAATTCCCATAAGAATTTGTAATGGTCAAAGGCCTAAGGGACAGGATCAAAAGAACATACCCTTCCAGAAGATCGAGGCTCTCTAAAAGTTGGAGGAAGAAACTTATAATAAGTTTATACTAACAGAATATGAATGAATATTACTCATATGATTTGCTGATAACAAATTGGTTTACGAACAGAGGATTTATGAATTCATGATTCGCTAGTAGCTAAATAAAATTTGATAATAACGACGACATTGGGACACAAATGTATAATGATGGAGTACTGAGGCACGAGCAGATTGTAGTGGACAAGCTAATGATGTGAATGTGTTTACTATTGTGAGAGAAATGACACAATTGAAAGTTTAAAATATAAATTTTATTACTATAAAGTATTAGTTTTCATTCACTCACAAAAGAGAGGAAGAATTCAAAACTAAGGCTCCGTTTGGGGGGATTTATTTTCAGTTTTTCACTGGTCAAGCGGTTACGACCGCATGAACAGGACCATGCGGTTCATGCGGTCGTAACCGCTTCACCGGTGAAAATAAGTCCCCCCAAACGGAGCCTAAATCTTGGCCGCTTGCCTTAATACACAAATGAAAGACATGACATTGTTCTTATAGCTCAAAAGAAAATTTGGATGAGATGGAGAGTTATAGCATGAAACTTATGCTTGAAGAAAAGCGCTAGTAAATAAAATATTACTCGTTAGTAGTATGTATCTTACTAAAGTAGCTTGATTCAAATGCAACTACAAAATCCCAAATTATGCACCGACAGAATCTTCTCATGTCACGATCTTCTATTCGGACCTGTGAGTTTAGGATTTAGGATTTTGGGTTTAACGTTTTTGGGTTTAGGGTTGGTTTAGGGTTTAAGATTTAGAATTTTAGGGAGATAAATGACACTGAAATATTCAATAAAAATAATTATCACTAGAGAATACTAGCTCAAACCCTCTCATAAATGAACATAAAATCAACAACAATATTTCTCTAGCTTTGGCCTCTAATCTTGTTGAATAAATGAGAGGCATGACCCTCTTTTTATAACTTCTAATATAAGGGGAGAGAGTGAGAACTGTAGGAGGTATTGCTTCCTTTTAACAAAGGTCTCCAAGTTGGAGATGCATGAAGACTCTTAGGCATTGAAGAGCCCATCAATCAAAGCTGAGAAAGGGTGTAGGTGACCTTGGGTTAAGGGCAGCCATAGAAGTGTTCAAAATGCAAAATTGCTTGCAAGCTATATGCGGAGAGGGTTGATGAGGCCCTTATAAATTTGAAGAGAATTTCGGGCTGCAAATAACCTCTTCCCCATGATATCCACCAACTTAGTTGGATCATGGGTTTGACCACCACACACGTGATCATCACACACGATCTACGTGTACCGTCTGATTCTCCACCACGATCAGTCGTCGACGCCACCATCACCGGCGTCGGGCAGCTCACAACCAGTTGGCCACGTCGGGGTCGCGTCGCGGGGCGCCGCCCGCAAGGAGGCGGCCATGACCGGCCGCCCCTCCCTGCATCCGCCACCCACGGCTGCGGGGCGCCGCCCGCAAGAGAGCGGCAACGCTCGGTCGCCCCTCCCCGCGGCCGCGGGGCGCCGCCCACAAAGGGGTGGTCGCGTCCGGCCGCCCCTCCCCGCAGCCTCCCCCTGCTGCTGCAGGGCGCCGCCCGTAAGGGGCGGCCATGCCTGGCCGCCCCGCCCCACGACCGCCTCCCATCACAACTAGCATTTTTTCCGTAATTTTTCAATATATCAGAGTAAGAGAAAACACGCGTCATGATGTCATGTCGTGCATGGGATAACTGCAGGCGCTCAGGCAAGAATCCGGACCTAACACTTAATAAGAAACTCTCATGCGTATTATGAGAAAAACTATAATTTAAGTTAAGTTTAAATGGTTGTATCCCTCGGCTCAGTGGATCAACTAGTGCACAAGTGAAAAAAATGAA
This sequence comes from Platanthera zijinensis, assembly GCA_039513925.1. Lineage (NCBI taxonomy): Eukaryota > Viridiplantae > Streptophyta > Magnoliopsida > Asparagales > Orchidaceae > Platanthera > Platanthera zijinensis. The sequence continues at coordinate 24,281,212 of CM077092.1, forward strand.
TATACACTGCAGAAAATACTGTGTTTATATTGATTGACATCATACATGAGCATAAACATCTAAATAGGACAACTCATGATATACATACCTCTAAGTTTAATATAAATATAGAAATAGTTTTTACGTTCGTTAAGATATAGTGATTTTAGCTTAAAACCATGCTATAAATGAGATAGTTAAAAAGATACTTTTATACTTTAAAAACAACAAACATGCAATCATAGCATAAAACATTCCCAAAGAGCAAGTAAATCCAACAAGTCATCAAGAAATAGACTTAGCAGCTAGCAAGTAACTTAACAATATAAATCTCCAGTGGGCATCAACAAACTGACACGAACCCACCAAAAAAATAACATGTATGTCTGAACTAAACAACAAAACAACAACACTACCACACAATGATGAGAAAAAAACGACTGCAACAGCTGCATAACACCAGCAACCACCAACCCTAGCCGCTCAATCGGCTATTGCTCCAAACTTGAGGCATTCCAAAAAAAAAAACACCTCAGAAAGAATGTACAAGTGACAAAAGATCTTTAGTAGATGAAAGCAAATGAGTTTAAGGGTTACCAACCCAACAGAAAGGCTGTCAAACCACGACAAGAGAGAAATAAAACTGTAATAAATTATTAACTTATAAGGTCCAAGAGTATGGAAATTGCACAAAGTGCGAAACGAAGTCATGCTTCGAGAATATCTGTAAGAGTGAGTATAAAGACATATGTCTAATCAATAAAAAGAAAGAGACTGAACATCTCTAAACACGTGAATCATTAACACCGGTAAAACAATTTTGAGTCGGTGGCCACAATGTCCAACACGAACTAACAGACCCAAACATCTCGAGAAGGCACTGCGATGGTAATCACAATGTTCAACACAACCCAACAGTCCAAACATCTCAAATAGGCACTGTGGTGGTGGCAATAATGTCCAATACAACACAACAGTCCAAGAGAAAAACACCCAAAACCCACCAAGTGCAATGATTCACGAGCCGACACTAGATTAGTGTATCCACTATCAACTATACGCCACTCCTAACACTCATAAACACCTATAAAACCCCAACCAAAACATTGGGCTTCTCCAATGACAAGGAGGAAGAAAATTTTCCAAAATTCCCCCTAAAGCAATACTCGACGAATTGGACTCAAATCGGCGAGAAGAAATACCAAGTCCATACTGATTCGTCAAGTATACTCGACGAATGCAGTAGATACAAGACGAATTATACTTAGCAAAATTAACCAACTTAACGATACTCGATGATTCGGCTAAAATTACCTTGATACTCGACGAATCGACGAAATTACCCAAGTCCACGGAAAATTCATTGAGTATACTCAACGAATCTGGAGTTCATTCAACGCTCTCAACGCCAAGCAGTCTCACTCGACGCCTGGACTTAACTCAGCGAAATTTACTTCACTCAACGTTTTCACTCGACGCCTCGCTGAGCCCACTCAGCGCACTTGACGCCCAAGTCAGTAACACTCAAAGCACTCAGCGCCATTTGGTTCACTCGACGCACTTAGCGCCAAACTAACAATACTCGACGAATTCGTCGAGATTACACGACGCTTTTGACTTAGTCTCACAAACTACTCAACGCTCTCAACGCCAAGTCAACTTCACTCAACGCCAAGGCTGATATTCGATGAATTTGTCGTGAATACTCAACGAACTTGCCTTAGACACCAGGATCACTCAACGCTAAGACTGATTCAGTCAACACACTCAACGCCAAGGCTATAGTCAACGCCAAAGGCTAATACTCGGCGAATTCGTCGAGATTACTCGACGAATCTGACTTCAATCAATGCATATACTTATTCGACGAATTAGACTTAATCCAAAGACCCATATTTGACGAATTTCATTCAGGCTGACCCCACCATACCCAACGAATTATAAACCCAAGGTAAAGGTCATATTCAATGAATTTATACTTAAGCTAATCTCCTATACTCGACGAATCAAACTTAGTCTAACAGTCATACTCGTCAGGTTAACCTATACTAATAGTCATATACGACACTCTACTTTTACTTGGCTGGAAATCCTACACTACTCAGCAGTTCCAACTTGGCTGATCCCTACACTACTCCTAAATCTAAGGAGGGAAGAAAAATAACAAAGAACACACGGAAAAAGACTTGGCAAGGGAAAGAAATCACCACTTGCCTCTATCTCCAGAAATCCGGCCACACAAGCGCCCTTCCTCACGGATCCGGCCGCAAGAACATCTTGGTTACACTTCCAGAAACTTTTCGAGAAAAAAGGGGGTCAAAACCGAATAAACTAACGTCAAAAAATTCAAGAAACGGGAAAAACTCACAGCACTTATGTAGATCTCGGCGAGAGCAATCCGAATCTACCTTCCGATGACGATTTCGAGCACCGGAGCTCCTTCGATCGACGACCGGAAGCCTAGGAATGTCCGTCGTTTCTCTCTTTCGCAAAACAGTCCAACGGCTAATGAAGAAGATGATGAATAGGATTCCGTCTAAATCGTAAGGGTATTTATACTTATAATATTTAAATAAAATAATATAGTATATTATTATTACACTAAACGTCCAAACGACCGGAAATTCCTAACCAACTCGGATTTTCACGAAATTCGCACTGAAACTAAATATCGATGTAACGAATCCAACGGCGAAGTCGAAATCACAATCCGACAAACCAAACTCGGGTAAAAATAAAACTCCCCGAAGTCAAAAACACCAAATATCCCAAATGGCTCCACCGAGTTAAAAAACAAACCCGGTTCGCGAAAGAAATCTCAAAAATACACTAGAATTTAGCCAAGCTAATATTTTAAGTCAAAACCCCAGATACCAAATGAGCAAAAGTCACGCTCCAGCAACGGTACCCATTAATTATGCGTCAACGTAACGCTCTAACGTCAAAAATATGTCACTAAAGGAATTAAAATAAACATCAAAAAATCAGGGGCGTTACAGTCACTCCCTCTAAAAAGAAGTTTCGTCTCGAAACTTGATACACAACTGAATCCACTAAAGAAGGAAAATAACCAAGGGTTATTGAATAAAAACACTTAACAAACAAAACTAGGAGAGCAGATGAGGATGAGCCTCCCTCATAGTTGATTCCAACTCCCAAGTTGCGCTCTTCACGTCTTGGTTTTGCCACAAAACTTTGATCATGAGTATTGTCTTCCTTCGCAACACCCGATCTTGAGTATCCAGAATGCGAACAGGCATCTCTACATAAGAAAGGTTAGACAGCAACTGGTGCACCAAATCGAGAACATGTCGGTCACTAAGCACACACTTTCGCAACTGGCTCACATAAAACACATCGGGCACACCAGGAAAATTCACGGGCAAACTCAGCCTATAAGCTGACACTCTGATGCGTTCAATAACTTGGAAAGGTCTCACATACCTGGGATCCAACTTGTGGTTCTTTCCAAACCTCTTAACACCAGCCATCAGAGAAACCTTGAGAAACGCCATGTCTCCAACTGTAAATTCCAACTCAATTCTTCGCCGATTAGCGTTCTTCTCATAACGCTCTTGTGTTATTCGAAGTTTATCTCGAACATGCGTCACAGAAGTATTCATTTCTTCTAAGGCTTCCGGACCCAACAACGGTCATTCACCAACTTCGGCCCAAAATAAGGGAGTTCTACAATGTATCCCATACAAAGCCTCAAACAGGTCATCTGCAAGCTCTCTTAATAACTATTATTATAGGTGAATTCCATCAATCTCAGCCGCTCGTCCCATGCTCCTCCATGGTCCAAAATATAAAATTTGATCATATCTTCCACAATCTGATTTACTCTCTCCATCTGACCATTGGTCTGCGGATGATGAGCTGTTGAATATTTGAGGTCAGTACCCAACCCTTCCTGTAAGCTTTTCCAAAAATGAGATGTAAACCTGGAATCTCGATCTGACACAATACTAACAGGTACTCCATGTAGTCTGATGACCTCATCCAAATATAACTCGGTTATTTTCTTCATGGAGTAATCAATCTTAAACGGCACGAAGTGAGCACACTTCGTTAGTCTGTCAACTATGACCCACACTGAATCATGTCCTCGGGGAGATCTCGGCAAAACAGTAATAAAATCCATAGAAATACTCTCTCACTTCCAACTTGGAATGTCCAAAGGCGTCAGCTTGCCACCGGGCCTTCCATGATCTGCCTTAACACGCTTGAGGTGAAGCACTCAGACACAAACTTGGCTATATCGTTCTTCATTCCATACCACCAAACGATTTGCTTCAGATCTTTATACATCTTGGTAGAACCATGGTGGTAGGCAATATTAGAACCATGTGCCTCATTGCACAACTTAGCTCGAATATCCTCAACTGTGGGGATACAATATCTACCGCGGTACTTCAAAGTACCTGTATCATCAATTGAAAAGTCTGGTAATTCCCCTTTCTCCATTCTACTACGAAGGTGCTGCAAATCAGGGTCGTCCTTTTGATGTAGCCTTGTAAGAGTGATCCATGAAAGCTCTACTACTTCCAAACTACTTGACGAGTTGCTACTTCCAACAGAAATATCCATTAACAAAAACTCGTCCACCAGGGATTCCACCGAAAGCCCAAAGATCTGCGCGGTCTTTCGACTCAAGGCATCGACTACCACATTAGCTTTGCCCGGATGATATTGGATCTCCACATCATAATCCGCGACATATTCTAACCATCTACGTTGACGCAAATTTAATTCCTTTTGAGTGAAGACGTACTTCAAACTCTTATGGTCTGTGTAAATCTTACACAATACGTCATACAATAAATGTCTCCACAACTTCAAGGCATAAATCACTGTCGCAAACTCCAAATCATGAGTAGGGTAGTTCCTTTCATGTATCTTTAATTGTCTCGACCCATACGCAATTACCTTGCCTTCTTGCCTCAAGACGCATCCAAGCCCGGCATGCGATGCATCCGCATAAACAACATACTCCAATCCTTCGGTAGGCAAAGTCAATACTGGAGTAGTGCACAATCTCTTTTTCAATTCTTGAAAAGCTTCCTCGCACTTGTCGCTCTAAACGAACGCCGCGTTCTTCTGCGTAAGCTTAGTCAGCGGCTCAGCAACGTAGAAAATCCTTCCACAAACCTCCTATAATAGCATGCCAACCCTATGAAGCTTCTTATCTCTTTGGGTGTGGTAGGTATTTTCCAATCCATTACTGCAGCTATCTTTTCAGGGTCAACAAAAATTTTGTCCGTATTCACAACATGACCCAAAAAGGAAACCTGAGGTGCCAAAACTCACACTTACTCAACTTGACATACAACTTATGCTTTCTCAAAGCAGATAGAACTAACCGCAAGTGTTGGGCATGCTCCTCAACACTTCGGGAATAAACCAGGACATCATCAATAAATACGACCATGAAATGGTCCAGAAAATCTTTGAACACTCTGTTCATCATGTCCATGAAGGCAGATGGTGCATTCGTCAATCCAAAGGACATTACCAAGAACTCAAAATGTCCATGCCGAGAACGAAAGACAGTTCGTGGAACATCCGACTCACGGATTATCAACTGATGATAGCCTGAACGAAGATCAATCTTCGAAAACACCATACTACCACGCAACTAATCAAGCAAATCATATATTCGCGGCAAGGGATACCTGTTCTTGATAGTCACCTTATTCAGTTCCCTATAATCGATGCACAACCTCATAGATCCATCCTTCTTCTTTACAAACAACACGGGAGCACCCCAAGGCGAAGAACCTAGCCTAATAAATCCACACTGCAATACCTCATCCAGCTGGGTACGCAACTCTTCCAGCTCAGGCGGGGCTATACGGTACGGTGCCTTAGCAATAGGGGGAGTACCCGACTTCAAATGATAACAAACTCCACATCTCTCTCAGGTGGAAGACCAGAAAGACTGTCTGGGAAGACATCAGAAAATTCTCGCACTATAGGAACATCCTCGACATGCGGCAAACTGCTAACGGTTTCCAAAACAGAAACCAAACAAGCAAAACAACTGGAATTCAAAAGTTTTCGAGCACATGTCGCAGAAATAATCGGGGAATCCTGGCACGGAAAACCATAAACAGTCCTGGGGTGGCCGTTGTCCATCTTGAAGTCCAAACGCTTAACCTTGCATTGGATAACCGCGTCATATCTGGACAATCAGTCCATACCTAAGATCACAACGAAGTCCTCCAGGTCCGGCACCTTCAAATCAGCAAAAGCTAGGAAATCACCTAGAGTGATCAGACAACTCTGGATACCTTGGTCTGACACCACCGAATCATCGGAAGGAAACTTAATGCAAAACAAATCACCAACTAGATCGAGAGTCATACGATGACGCTCTACGAAAGTCCTAGCCACGAACAAGTGGGTAGCACTAGAATCGAAAAAAAACACGCGCTCAACGATTCTTTACCTTAAACCTCCCTATAAAATCACATACGTAACTAGACGAACAAACATTGAAACTACAGCTACGAGCTAAATTCTTGAACTAGATTAGAATTTAACCTGAGATCACTCGGGTGGACGTCTGCGCTTCCTCCATAGTCACCACATTTAACTTGCCCTTTCCTTTATCCAAATGTTGCGGTGGCGGCAATGCTTGAAGTGGAACTAGCTGCATCGGGGGCTGAGACTGCGGGCACTTTGACTTGAAATGTCCTTTCAGTTCACACTGGAAGCAGACCTTCTCCTTACCCCAACAATGGGTTGCATCATGCCCCTTTTTCTTACATGAAGTACAAACCAAATCCCCTTTGGGTGTGCTCTGAATAACATGCAATTGTTGCTGCTTCTGAGCTCCTAACCTCTTGAAATACCTTTCAAACGAATGACCCGACCAGCCACAGAAACAGCATACCTCCTTGCTTCTTTTCCTTGAAGCGGGACTAGACTCCCGAGAATTCTTACCATCATCGGACTTCCTCTTGTCCTTCCTCGTCTACATGCCTCGATTCTTGGCATTATCGATGGCTTCGACTTTAAGAGCAGCTTCTACTACCTCAGCATAGTTTTAAGATCCATAAGCGTTAGTCAGCTGCTGGATATCACTCCTAAGACCACCCATAAATTGCTCAACTCTGCTAGATTCAGAAGCAACCAAATCTAGGGCAAACCGACACAACTTGCTGAACACCACCTTATACTCACTAACCGTGAGTTGTCTTTATTTCAAATGCAAGAAATTGTTCATCAATCTGTCTTGCTCGATCGATGATAGAAACTTCCTAAGCAGCAACTCCTTGAAAGATTCCCACGAGCATCCATCTATGAGGTTCTCCTTCTCTCTCAACCACCAGCTCTTTGTAAGACCCTTAAGTTAGTAAGCGGCAACCATCACTCTCTGGTCCGCAAAAATTTCTAAGTACGAGAACATCTCCTCGATCGCGATAATCCAATCCTCCAACGCCATAAAATCAACTCTACTATTATAGGTAGGAGGTCCTAGTCGCTGAAAATGCGTGATAAAGTTCATCTCTGGTGGCAGCTGAACTGGAGGCACCAAAGGAGTAGGAGGAACATGAACAGCTTGACCCACGACAGGGTACTGTACTCTCGGTTGTTGTCTAGAAACGACAGTCAACCGTGCCTGGATCTGCGATTGCATCTCCACCATCTGCCTAGATAGAGCCTCATTGCTCTACCGTAGTCCCTCAATCACTGTCTCACTCCGCGCACCAGCCGACTCGCCCTCAGACTGGGGAGTCAACCTTGTCGCAATATGTTTAGGTGGCATCCTAAGAATACAACAAACAACCAATCAAAACCTAGTTTAACCGCTAGAACTACACAACTTAGTTCAAACCATACATGTTTAGACACTTGCTCATGCTGCTAACTTGCTCTAGGATTTTCATAATGATGTCATGCTTAACTTAGGATGATATACCGTCATCCTATTGACTCATGTGCATAACCATAAATGCATGAATTCTTATTCTTTTTGCTTTAAAATCATGTGTGTACGTATGTCATCATGCAGATCTTTAGCTTAGCACGTATGCTAATGCTATGTTATATCATGCATGTTGTGCTATGCAATTTAATAAAGGCCTTAATGCATGTTATGAGCGGCGTACACATAAAATATTATGCATCACATACTGCATAACAGTCACATGTTGCTTTCTATTATGATCCATATACAAACACATATTATGCATCTCATACTACATAATATGTCATGTATACTTCTTGTCATGCTTATGAGTGTAGTTTTCATGCTTCAACCAAGACGTATTGATGACACATCGATATGTGTATGAAATGGTACAAGACAATCTAAAACTAACTAGAGATAGTCGTTCGACCAATTGTCAAACAACCTAACCCTCTGATACCAACTGCCACAACCTACATTTTCTCCATAATTTTTTGATATATCAGAGTAAAAGAAAACACGCGTCATGATGTCACGTCATGCATGGGATAACTGCAGACGCTCTGGCAAGAACTCAGACCTAACACTTAATAAGAAACCCTCAAGTGTATTATGAGGAAAACTGTAATTTAAGTTAAGTTTAAATGGTTGTATCTATCGGCTCAGTAGATCAACTAGTGCACAAGTGAAAATATGAATATACGCTACGGAAAATACTTTGTTAATATTAATTGGCATCCTATATGAGCATAAATATCCAAATAGGATAACTCATGATATGCATATTTCAAGGTTTAATATAAGTATAAAAATAACTTTTACGTTCGTTAAAATATAATGACTTTGGTTTAAAACCATGCTATGAATGAGATAGTTAAAATGATACTTTTATACTTTAAAAATAACTAACATGCAATCCTAGCATAAAACCTTCCCAGAGAGCAAGTAAATCCAACAAGTCATCAAGAAATAGACTTAGCAGCTAGCAAGTAACTTAACAATATAAAATCTTCAGTTGGTGTCAACAACCTGACACGAACCCACCAAAAAAATAGCATGTATGTCTGAACTGAACAACAACACTACCTCACAATAGTAAGGAAAAGACGACTGCAACAGCTGCAGAACACCAACAACCACCAACCCTAGCCGCTCAACTAGCTACTGCTCAAAACCTGAGATATTCCAAAGAAAAGAACACCTCAACAAGAATGTACAAGTTGAAAAAGATCTTTAGTAGATGAAAGCAAAAGAGTTTAAGGGTTACCAACCTAATAGGAAAGGCTGCCAAACCACGACAAGAGAGAAATAAAACAGTAATAAATTATTAACTTATAAGGTCCAAGAGTAAGGAAATTGCACCAAGTGCGAAACGAAACCATGATTCGAGAATATCTGCAAGAGTAAGCATAAAGACATATGTCTAAACAATAACAAGAAAGAGACTGAACAGCTCTAAATACGTGAATCTTTAACATCGATAAAAACGGTTTTGAGTCGGTGACCACAATGTCCAACACGAACTAACAAACTCAAACATCTCGAGAAGATACTGCGGTGGTGGCCACAATGTCCAACACAACCCAACAGTCCAAACATCTCAAATATGCACTGTGGTGGTGGACACAATGTCCAACACAACCCAACAAACCAAGAGAAAACCACCAAAACCCCACCAAGTGTAATGATTCACGAGTCGACACTAGGTTGGTGGTCATTTATCCACTGTCAACCACGGGCCACACCTAACACCCATAAACACCTATAAAACCCCAACCAAAACACCGAGCTTCTCCAATGACAGGGAGGAAGAAAATTTTCCAAAATTCACCCTAAGGTCATATTCGACGAATTGGACTCAAATCGACGAGAAAAAAATAACAAGTTCATACTGATTCATCGAGTATACTCGACGAATTTAGTAGATACACGACGAATTATACTTAGAAAATTTAATCAACTTAACGATACTCGATGATTCGGCTAAAATTACCTTGATACTCGACGAATCGGCGAAATTACCCAAGTCCACAAAAAATTCGTCAAGTATACTCGACAAATCTGGAGTTCATTCAACGCTCTCAACGTCAAACAGTCTCACTCAACGCCTGGACTTAACTCAACGAAATTTACTTCACTCAACGTTTTCACTCGACGCCTCGCTGAGCCCACTCATTGCACTCGACGCCCAAATCAGTAACACTCAACGTCATTTGGTTCACTCGACGCTCTCGACGTCAAACTAACAATACTCGACGAATTCGTCGAGATTACACGATGCTTTTGACTTAGTCTCACAGACTACTCGACACTCTCAACGCCAAGTCAACTTCACTAAACGCCAAGGCTGATATTCGACGAATTCGTCATGAATACTCGACAAATTTGCCTTAGACACCAGGATCACTCGACGCTAAGACTGATTCAATCAACACACTAAACGCCAAGGCTAGACTCAACGCCAAAGGCTAATACTCGGCGAATTCGTCGAGATTACTCGACGAATCTAACTTCACTCAACGCCTATACTTATTCGACGAATTAGACTTAATCCAAAGACCCATACTTTACAAATTTCATTCAGGACGACCTTAGCATACCCGACGAATTATAAACCCAAGGTAAAGGTCATATTCAACGAATTTATACTTAAGCTAACCGCCAATACTCGACGAATCAAACTTAGTCTAACAGTCATACTCGTCAGGTTAACCTAGACTAACAGTCATATACGACGAACTCTACTTTTACTTGGCTGGAAATCCTACACTACTCAGCAGTTCGAACTTGGCCGATCCCTACACTACTCCTAAATCTAAGGAGTGAAGAAAAATAACAAAGAACACATGGAAAAAGATTTGGCAAGGGGAAGAAATCACAACTTGCCTCTATCTCCAAAAATCTGGTCACACAAGCGCCCTTCCTCACGGATCCGGCCGCAAGAACACCTTGGCTACACTTCCTGAAACTTTTCGAGAAAAAATGGGGTCAAAACCGAATAACCTAACGTCAAAAAATTCAAGAAACGGGAAAAATTCACTGCACACACATAGATCTCGGCGAGAGCAATCCGAATCTACCTTCTGATGACTATTTCGAGCACCGGAGCTCCTTCAATCGACGACCGGAAGCCTAGCAATGTCCGTCATTTCTCTCTTTCGCAAAACAGTCCGACGGCTAATAAAGAAGACGATGAATATGATTCCGTCTAAATCGTAAGAGTATTTATACTTATAATATTTAAATAAAATAATATAGTATATTATTATTATACTAGACGTCCAAACGACTGGAAATTCCTAGCCAACCCGGATTTTCACAAAATTCGCACCGAAACTAAATATCGATGCAATGAATCCAACGGCGAAGTCAAAATCATAGTCCGACAAACCAAACTCGGGTAAAAAAACTTCCTGAAGTCAAAAACACCAAATATCCTAAAAGGCTCCACCGAGTTCCAAAACAAACTCGACTCACGAGGGAAATCTCAAAAACACACTAGAATTTAGTCAAGCTAATATTCTAAGTCAAAACCCCGGATACCAAATGAGCAAAAGTCACGCTCCAGCAACGGTACCCGTCAACTATGTGTCAACGTAACGCCCTGACGTCAAAAATACGTCACTAAAGGAATTAAAATAAACATCGGAAAATCAGGGGCGTTACACCTCCCGCGGTCGCGGAGCACCGACCGCAAGGGGCGGTCGCGCCTGACCGCCCCTCCCCACCTCTTCTCTTGATCGACCGCCCCGCAGGCCGCAGCTCCTCCTTTCCCCTCGCCGATCACGACTCCTCCTCTCCCCTCGTCGGTCGCGGCTTCTCTCCCCTCGCCAGCGACTGTTCGCTGGGGAGATGACTGCTCTTTCGTAGAGGGCCCTCCTCGCCGTCTGATCATTCCACCACGATCGCCGTCGTACATTTCACGGATAACCACTCACTAATTGTCATGGATAGTAGGGGGTTATCAATAATTAAGAAATGGTCTGCATTTAGTATAAAATATAAGCATAATATCCACCCAAAACTTTATTAAATATGCTCTGCAAATAGTAAATATGAGTTGTTACGGTGTGCGGATAACCGCGTAACCACCGTAACCAACTCCTGAAGCCTATAAAAAGGCTTCAGGACCCCCTTTATTTATAACTTTCTCCTTCCAGTCTTCTTCTTCCTCAGGTCGAAGCTCTGTCGGAATCCTCCTACGAGCCTCCTCCGTCAGCCAGACGACCAAGAAATTCGACTAAGTCCACAATACTCGGAGGAAGAAGGCGCCCTACGCACAGCTTCAGAGAGATTCCTACGTGCACGACGCCACCCGAATCACCGCCAACGCATCCCGGCGCGCTCCACCACGAAGTTTGCTTGCCAAGCAATGTCTGAGAACGCTCATCTCCATCTGAGCGTGGGAAATAAATCAGCTTCGAGTGAGGCGGCATATCGCCCACCGAACACTCTACAATCTCTCCTCTCAAAGTTGTAACGAGGAGCGACCAGTCGCCCTCGGTTCTCCAAACACTCTGTAAACAGCTGTCTTTAGTGAAGTTTGACTGGCACTGTCCCGGTCATGTGTTTTTACCCGTTTAAGGGGTTTTTCCACATTAAAATCGCCTTGTGTGCTTCTGTTCATTCTGTGACTGTGTGCACACTCGACCGCTCCACGGGCTAAGGCGGCCAAGTGTTGTCCGGTCTACCGGAAGGGTTGAGTTGGCCGCAAAATTTTGGCACCATCTGTGGGAACACGTTCCCCCAAAGTTTGAAAGAGTTTTATGAAGACTCGGAAGACAGTACACTCTGCACAACGGTACTCGTGACTAGTTACCATGACAGTAAAATCCACCCACACTACTAAAAGATCAATCTCTGGGGGGCACGTCAATCAAGCTCTCGTTTCTCGCTCATTAGCGCGCCACTCGCAGGAGAGGCCATGAATGCACCTGATAAGACATTAGAAGGATGTTTATGACGCATTGAAGAACATTAGACAGAGATCCTCACGCCCCCGATAAGTGGAGATGCGCCATAAGCTCATAATCCTGCCCTCCGACAAGGCAGTCTGCCTCCGTTAACTCTGGATCGCGCTCCAGCTGAGCACCTTGCTCACTTTCCCCTCATGAAGATCTTCTCAATACAGTCAGATCAGCTCACCCAATCTTTCCAACCGTGGAGCCTGAAGCTCAACATCACTGTAATCACCTAGAAACAGCAGACATCAGGCCTGAGGTCCATCATTACTCACCATTCACGCCCGAGGTTCAGGCACACCCAGTCCCCCACGGCTTAAGCTCCCAAAGATCGAGACCTACAATGGGACAGACGACCCATCGGAGCACGTCAGACACTTCGTCATCATGATGCCACTCTACAATGCCCCTGATCCTCTGTTGCGCCAAGCGTTCCCAGCGATTCTAAAAGAATAAGCTCGCACCTGGTTCCTTTCCGTAAATGAGGAAAAAATCAAGAATTTCACAGAGCTGACACAACAATTTATAGATCAGTTCATCGCTAATCGTCGGATAATCAGAGATCCCTCACACTTGTCCGGGATCCGCCAAAGTGAAGGGGAAACCCTTAAGGGTTTCTTCCGATGTTTCACTATAGAGTCATGACAAATCTCTGGCGTAAACTCAGAGCTCTTGCGAGGATTTCTTCTCAGAGGACTTCATCCTAGTAGCTTCTACTCCGCACTAATACGAGAATCTGCGTCCAGTTATCTCGATCTCGTTTATCGTATCGATACCCAGATTGCAGTTGGCGATGCAGTTGAAGCGCACCACCAACAATTCAAAAGCAACTCAAAAAGACACAGTGGGAAGAAGTTAAAACCATTGTTGGTTCCCAGGAAGAATGACTCGCCCCATGGCAATTCCCGGCGAGCTGGGGGGCATCACCCCCATCAAGCAGGGGCGGACCTACATAGAGTCCAGGGTGGGCAACTGCCCACCCTGAACTTTGCGAAAACTTCAATAGATTACGAGTTTACGACGAAGTTTTACATTTTTTATGGTATATTTTATTATTATATATAAATATATATAAATATAGAAAATGTTTAAAATTTTTAATTTGGTCGAGTGGTAACGGTATTAGCCTAGTAATATTTTTGATCTGGGTTCGAATCTCAGCATTCCTTTTTTTGCTTTAATTTTTTTTAACTGTTAGATTTAATCCAATGGCCCCGGTTCTCCACAGGTTTTCCCTAAAATCTGGTGAATTTTTCTTCTTCCCAAAGGTTCAATCCCGAAGGCCGAAACCCTACAGGTGTTGCGCGAGTCGTGCGACATAGTCACCGCCCCTCCCACGGTCCCGCCGGCCTCCGTCGCTGCCGTTGCTGACTGTCCGAGCCAAGGGCTCACCCGCCTCCTTCCCTCTCGACCTTCCGGTGAGGTTCCGAAGAAGGTGATCTTGCGTTCTCTTCCTCCGGTGGCGGTGCGACTCTGGACCTCCGGTGGATCCGTGGCATGTGACTCTCCTCAAACATTACTATTTGATTGGGTAACGATTTCCTCTACTTCTCTAGTTCTCTTTGTGTGTATCCTCTTCCACGTACAATTATTTGAATCATTAAGGTTACTTTTTTTATTATATTATGGAAGAACTCCGCTCACCCTGACATTATCTCCTGGCTCTGTCACTGCCATCAAGTCTTCACTCCCCTTAATACTTCGCAAGCGGAAGTGTTGCTCGCCATATGAGACCATCCCTCTCTTTAAAGGCCAAGGGCTCTCGCTCCAAATTCCGGGGACAAATCTAAATATTGCAACTACCATCAAGATCACGAACATCGAACAGAAGATTGTTCGCGATTAAAGGCAGAAATCGAACGATTCGTTCGTTTAGGGCACCACGAGAGTTTTCTCCAAAACAAAAGCTCTGAACCAACAAATCAAGAATGATCCAGCAGGGGACAATCCCCAAGACGACCTTCCCGGAGAAGATCTTGTCCAAGACATCAAACATCTTCACTTGTATTTCATGTTACTTGTATCTATGTAAACTAATTACAGTTTCTCATCATATGCACAAACAACAAGTGTCATTTTCAATTTTGTTGCTTGATGGTAACAGAGTGTTCAGACCTCCCATCAAGAGACTCCGACCTCTCCAATTACAGAGTGTTCGGACCTCCCAACAAGGGACTCTAGCCTCTCCCCATATAGAATGTTCGGTGCTCCCAACAAGGGACTCCGGCCTCTCCCCTTACATAGTGTTTGATGCTCCCAACAAGGGACTCCGGCCTCTCCCCTTACAGAGTTTTTGGCTCTCCCAAAAGGAGACTTCAGACACTCCAAATGGTCGATAGGGTCTACCCCTCGCCGTCTTCAATTGACCTCTCACTGCCTCGGATCAAAGGTGTGTCCTCTTTCCCCGCGATAGGTCACTATAATCAGCGGCACCCCCCAGTCTAGATATCTTAATCTTCGCATAGTCAACAAGTTAAGATGTCACCGGGTCTCGCCCTTCAACAAACAACTAGTCAACGACGTCAATACGTTCAATAATCATCACACAAGCTAAGCTCAATGTTGAAACAAAATTACAAAAGCAATGCACGAAAGCACTTCAAAGCATATATATATACATCATCAAAAGATGATACATGTAACACCCCTATCCGTCACATAGCATATAGCAGTAGGTCCGGCCGGGGCCCGACGCCATATAATACGGACAGACCGGTTGGTTACGCGTTGAAACTATACAACTAATCACCAACGTCCTACACAGAGTCATTCTAGCAGAAGCAAATTATTAAGTTGCACAAATTCAAGAACCCTGCCAAGCAGGAATGTCCACTACAGAAGTAACAATAGGAATGAAAATACAAAAGTACCGGCCTTAAGGCCTTACAAGGTTTGCTTAACAAAACATGTCTTACATACTTCGGCTCGCAGGCCGGCCATACATGAAATAAACGGAAAACATAAAAAGGGTTAGGCCTTCGAGGGCCAGCACCGCAACATGGGCTTTAGCCCGCTATTTTCCGCTCGGCTCCGCAGCACCTGCAAGCACAAACTACCGCCCGGTGGCAAACAAAAGCAACGATCAGCTATGCTGACCAAATTATAACGATCTCGCCCCCAAAATCGGGGCGGCGATGCTCTTTCCCTGCACTTTATTAGTATAGGCAATATATTAATGTGAACACACATCAACACAGGCGTAGGCTCGCACGGCCACACACCCCGTGCACTCAGGGCACATTCTCGGCAAACCGGCCAACGTCGCGTCAATTCAAGCCATAGACGTTCCCAATCCACCACCGCCTCTTGGACGGTCATCCATATGAGCATTTTGCCTTCCTGGCCTTGGTCACGGCAATTCAAGCCATAGACCGCCGAAGACCCTCATCCATGCCAACGGTCCTACCGAACGACATAGACCGGGTACGGTTCCGCCTGACCCGTGCTCACACCGCAACGGCAATTTAAGCCATATGCGCAGGTCAAGACTCACCGAGTCCCGTTCCCACCACAATAATCACATAACCCGGTTATGTTCACGTTGGCTCCCCGGCCACCGTGTTGGCAAAACCCGTTTTTGCCCAGTTTTCCGGGTGCACCTTGGAGTTAATCTCCAAGGCTCCCTGATGCAATCTACCACGTAGAAAACCCGAAAACACCCAAACATCCGGATTCTTGCCTGGTTCAAATGCAATGCAACATCACCGATCCGGACCAACATGTCCGAATAGGCTTCACACATAATGCCTATGTCCGTTTACGCATACGGACTCTACACAAGGGGGACTTCACATATCTACCCCAAGGAACGCTCCAACTCTTCGCTCACTCGCGAGAGAGGGCTTCCTATGCAAAGGAAAAGAGGGCTTCACATGCCCAAGGATGAGAAATCGTTACCCTTGCATTCTTCCGCGGCCCCATCGAAAACTATACGGTTGGAAAGCACCGCAACGACGTCGCCTCCGCGGATCTGGACTCGGATCGCGATTCGGAGCTCCGAAGCTCTTCCGGCGGCCGGATCTTGGACTCCTCCTTCCTCCTTGCTCTCCCTTCTCTCTAACTTTTAGAGAGAGATTGGCCAATGGAAAATGGGTTTCTAAACCCTATTTCCCGACCATAACCACCCAGGAGCAGCCCCCCACCGTCGGATCCAAAGCCAAGGAAACGAACGGCCCGGATTAAATCCAAAATCATAAAATATGGGCCAAACACGGGTTGGCACACGGCCGTGTGCCTGGCCGTGTAGCTCATTCGCCGTCTCGGCCAAAATTGAAAACCAGCACACGGCCTTTGACACGGCCTCCGACACGCCCGTATCACCTGCGACACGCCCGTGTCGGGACCCGTGTCACGCCCCTCGTGTGCAATTTATTGACACTTTGCAGTCAGAGGGGTACACGGCTTGGTGACACGGCATCAGACACGCCCGTGTCAAACTAGACACGCCCGTGTTCGTGCCTGTGTCATTACCCGTGTACCCAACCGCATAGCCCAGGTGTGACACGGCATGGGACATGCCCGTGTCCTAGGCCGTGTTCCACCACACGACCATCGTCGACCTGCGCTGGTCGACGACACGGCCAGCTTGACGGCCCGAGCTCGACACGCCCGACACGGCCTCCGACACGCCCGTGTCGGGGCCCGTGTCACCTGCACCAAAACCTTGTCTTGGCCAAAATCGATACCCGTCGATCCTACAACCTTTTGGGGTGTTACAATTCTACCCCCCTTAAAGAATTTCGTCCACGAAATTAATAAAGGACAAACAGGACTTAACGTAAAACAGTACCTGAGCGGAACAATTCCGGGTACTCCTCCAGCATAGTCTGCTCCCGTTCCCAAGAGAGCTCCTCACGCCCGCAATTATCCCACCGGACCTTAACCATCCGGATCTCCTTGTTACGAAGCCTCTTGACCTCAACATCTTCAATACGAATGGGCCTGACCCCAGTCGTCAACCCTTCGTCCACCGGCACTTGGTCAACCGCGATCACCTGCGAAGGCTCTTGCACCGCCTTCCGTAACACAGAAATGTGGAACACATCATGTAATCCACTCAACTCCACCGATAGCTTCAAACGGTATGCAGCTTCGCCGACTCGCTCCAGAACCTCAAAAGGTCCAAGGTATCTTGGGCTCAGCTTCTTCAAGCGTCTCACCCGCGAAACCCCCTTGAACGGCTTCACTTTCAGGTATACCCAATCGCCTACCGCGAACTCCACGTTCCGGTGCTTGGCATTGTAATACTTCGCCTGCCGGTCCTGAGCGATCAACAAGCGCTCCCGAATGATCCGCACTAACGAGGTAGCACTCTCCACTTCCTGCTTCTTGTACAACCTTGCCTCACCCGTTTCAAGCCACGATAACGGCGTGCGACACTTCCTACCATACAGGGCCTCGAAGAGCGCCATTTGTATACTCGCTTGGTAGCTGTTGTTGTACGCGAACTCCACCAAATAAAGGTGGTCTTCCCAATGCTTACCGAAATCCAGAACACACATGCGTAGCATGTCCTCCATCGTTCTATTGACCCTCTCGGTCTGCCCATCCGTCTGCGGATGGAAAGCTGTGCTGAACTTTAACTTTGTTCCCAGCATCTGCTGCACCAACCTCCAATCATTTGACGTGAACCGCTCATCGCGATCACTCACAATGCTACGGGGCACACCATGCAACCTAACAATATTGTCAACATACAACTTTGCCAATTTCTCCACTGGATCATCCTTCCTATGCGGAATGAAATGCGACACCTTGGTTAGTCGATCTACGATCACCCAGATGGCGTCGTTCCCCTTCTGCGACCTTGGCAACCCGTGCACAAAGTCCATAGATATATCGTCGAATTTCCACTCTGGTATAGGCAAGGACTTTACAAATCCTCCCGGCTTTTGGCACTCCGCCTTCACCAAGGCGCACGTTTGGCACTTAGCCACGTACAACGCCACATCTTTCTTGAGCCCTGGCCACCAAAACAGCTTCTTGAGATCACGATACATCTTCGTGCTCCCTGGGTGGATTGAGTACTTGGTATGATGAGCCTCGTACATCAACTCCGCCCGGAGGTTACCCCCACTCGGGATGCACAACCGATGATCCTTCCTTAATAAACCATCTTCCACCGAGAACTAGGAATTTGACCCATCCAGAGCGGCCTCCATAAGCTCCTTCATGGAGTCATCTAACTCCAATGCCTGCCGAACCCGGTCAGCCAGGTCATACTGCACTTCTGTCCAGTTTAACATTGCTTTGGCGCTCGTCTGCCTGTCAATGCAACAGATCTCAAGCTCCTCCAACTCCCGTACTAGTCGCTCATCATGCACCGACAACTAGTTGGCTTGGGCGGGAGCCCTGTGGCTCAGCGCATCCGCAACTGCGTTGCCCTTCCCGGGTACATAATGTATTTTGAAGGTGTAGTCCCCCAGGAACTCCATCCACCTCCTCTACCTCATATTAAGGTCCTTTTGATCCAACAAATATTTTAGGCTCTTATGATCGGTGTATATATCGACCCTTACGCCATAAAGGTAGTGCCTCCACAACTTGAGTGCAAATATCACGGCCGCCAACTCCAAGTCGTGCACCGGATAATTTCTTTCATGCACCTTCAACTGACGCGATCCATACGCTATCACGCTCCCATGCTGCAACAACACGCATCCCAAGCCACTACCCGAAGCGTCGCTATACACCTCGAAGCCCTCGGTCCCACTCGGCGAACTAAGCACTGGCGTCGTGGTCAACCGTCTCTTCAGCTCCTCAAAAGCTTGCACGCACTCTTGCGTCCACAAGAATTTCTGATCCTTCCTTGTCAACTTCGTGAGAGGTAATGCTAACCGCGAGAAGTTCTCTACGAAGCGCCTGTAATATCCGGCAAGCCCGAGAAAACTACGGACTTCCGCGACAGAAGATAACGCAGGCCACTCCCGTATCGCAACAATCTTCGCCGGATCCACCGCTATACCTTCCCCACTCACTATATGACCAAGGAACCCTACCGAGGGTAGCCAGAACTCGCACTTGGAGAACTTTGCGTAAAGCTCATTTCTCCTCAAAGTCTCCAACACCAAATGCAAGTGCTTGAAGTGGTCTTCTTCGCACTGCGAGTACACCAAAATATCGTCAATAAAGACGATCACAAAGTGATCCAGGAAATCTCTGAACGTCCTGTTCATCAAGTCCATAAATACCGATGGCGCATTCGTCAGTCCAAACGGCATGACCGTGAACTCGAAATGCCCATACCTCGTACTGAACGCCGTCTTCGGGATATCACACTCCCTGATCCTCAGCTGATAGTACCCCGACTTCAAGTCCAACTTGGAGTATACCGACGATCCGACCAACTGATCAAAGAGATCATCAATCCTCGGGATCGGGTACTTATTCTTCTCCGTTAGCTTGTTCAACTCTCTGTAGTCGATACACAGCCGCATACTACCATCCTTCTTCTTAACGAAGAGGACCGGTGCGCTCCAAGGCGACGAGCTTGGACGCACATACCCTTGCTCCATCAGCTCCTCTAGTTGAACTTTCAACTCTGCCATCTCCTTAGGCGCCAACCTATACGGAGCACGAGACACCGGTTTGGCCCCCGGCACGAGCTCGATGGTGAAATCAATCTCCCGCTGCGGTGAGGCTCCGGGAAGACTATCCGGGAACACATCGGGGTATTCGCAAACCACGGGAATGCTATCCAACGTGGACTTTGGCTCTACAGCCCCCACTATTGCGAAGAACAGCTCTGCACCAGCACGAACCGCCTTCACCACCTGAAGAGCGGACATCAGTGTCTTGCTCGACCCCTTTAGCCCCTCGAATGTAGTCTCCCGCCCTACACCCAGCTTGACCTCCTTCCGGTCACAGGTAATCCAAGCTTTCTGCTCTGATAGCCAATCCATCCCAAAGATCACGTCGAACTCTACTAGCGGCAGCAATGACGCTAGCAAGTCGAACTCTTGGCTCCCAATGTGAACCTTTACGGCGCACACCCTGTCCGCACGCATCGAGCACCCATTCGGTAGCAGCACATCAGACTTGTCATTCGCCATCGAAGAAGGGACTCCGATGTGCGATATAAAGCTTTCGGACAAGAAGGAGTGTGAAGCTCCCGTATCGAACAGTGCCCGTGCCGGACTATCACTAATCACAACAAAGCCTATACAAACAATATTAGGCTAACAAGCAATAGATAACGGTATTAAAGCTAACTTGCTATAAATTAACTCATACCTGTCACCACATCCGCTTGCTTGATGGCCTCCTGCTGGCCCAAGTTATAGACTCTAGGCTGAGTCGGAGCATAGTGGGACGCGGTCGACTCCACCGCTTTGCCCTTCTCCTCGTAGGTAGCTCCTTGTTTCCTTTCGGACTTTGAGCGTCCACTCCAGCAATCACGGGCAAAGTGCCCCGTCTTTCCACACGTGAAACAAGCGCCCGGGGTTCGATTGGTAGTTGCCCCCGAGGCACCTGAAGCAGCTGGACCCGACGTCTTAGCTTTCTTATAGAATCTGCGGTAGCCCGACTTCGACGTAGTCGGTGCCTTGAACTCCGCTTTCTTACTACCAGATTCCTTCTTTGCTTGGACATTCTTCATGTCCTTCTCCAAGGACCGGGCCGAATTGACCAAGGTCATGAAACCCTGCGTCTTGGGCCCCGACAGTAGCAACCTTAAATCATCTCTTAGCCCTTCATAGAAGCGGCTCGTCTTGCGCTCCTCGTCTGCGAAGGTAGCGCCGGCATATCTCCCCAACCGAGTAAACTCGTGGAGGTATTCATCGACGGTGCAATCCCCTTGCCCCAACTTCTGAAACTCGCTTTCTAGCGCAATTCTCTGCGCCGAGGGGAGGTATCGAGCCACGAATAGTCTTGCAAACTCCTCCATCGAAACTTCGGCCAACGGCCTTCCCCGCAACTGATGTAGCTCTAGGCCTTCCCACCATAACCTTGCATCTCCATCCAACAGGAACGTCGCTATTGTGGTCTTCTGCCACTCTTCCGTTTCCATCGCAGTCATCACCCTGTTGACCCTTGAGAGCCAATCCTCTGCTTGGGTCGGGGTTTCTGCCCCCGTGAATACCGGTGGATGAAAGCCCATCACGTGCTTCAGTTGTCTTTCAGTTGCTCTCCGAGGCAACTCTGGCTCCAAAACTACTTACTCAACCCTCCTTTGCTCTGCCGTCTAAAGCGGTACTTGCTCCATAGCAGGAGCGGGCTGCTGCACCTGCCTTGCAGGCTGCGCATTGATCATTGCCATGACCGCTTCTGCCACCAACCTAATGATCTCGGCAGACGGAGGTGTTGCAGGCGCATCGCTTGGCGCACTGCTCGCCTCAGAACCTGGCCGTTCAGACGGCCCAACACCACTTCTGGTCACCTATAATCGTGCAAAACACCGATAAGCGACCCAAAAATTACTGCAAACAGCAATTATAGGAACACGCAGGTTCCTCAAACATGTATATTTTCATTCCTAAGTGGACATTCATGGGTTCTTTTCATGTTATAACGATAACGCACACATGTGCTCACCACTCCTTAAAGTGAATTCGTCCACGAATTCATTTAAGCTTGACCGAAACTAGTAGTCTGATACCAATTTGTAACACCCCTATCCGTCGCATAGCATATAGCAGTAGGTCCGGCCGGGGCCCGACGTCATATACTACGGACAGACCGGTTGGTTACGCGTTGAAACCATACAACTAATCACCAACGTCCTACACAGAGTCATTCTAGCGGAAGCAAATTATTAAGTTGCACAAATTCAAGAACCCTGCCAAGCAGGAATGTCCACTACAGAAGTAACAATAGGAATGAAAATACAAAAGTACCGGCCTTAAGGCCTTACAAGGTTTGCTTAACAAAACATGTCTTATATACTTCGGCTTGCAGGCCGGCCATACATGAAATAAACGGAAAGCATAAAAAGGGTTAGGCCTTCGAGGGCCAGCACCGCAACATGGGCTTTAGCCCGCTATTTTCCGCTCGGCTCCGCAGCACCTGCAAGCACAAACCACCGCCCGGTGGCAAACAAAAGCAACGGTCAGCTATGCTGACCAAATTATAACGATCCCGCCCCCAAAATCTGGGCGGCGATGCTCTTTCCCTGCACTTTATTAGTATAGGCAATATATTAATGTGAACACACATCAACACAGGCGTAGGCTCGCACGGCCACACACCCCGTGCACTCAGGGCACATTCTCGGCAAACCGGCCAACGTCGCGTCAATTCAAGCCATAGACGTTCCCAATCCACCACCGTCTCTTGGACGGTCATCCATATGAGCATTTTGCCTTCCTGGCCTTGGTCACGGCAATTCAAGCCATAGACCGCCGAAGACCCTCATCCATGCCAACGGTCCTACCGAATGACATAGACCGGGTACGGTTCCGTCTGACCCGTGCTCACACCGCAACGGCAATTTAAGCCATATGTGCAGGTCAAGACTCGCCGAGTCCCGTTCCCACCACAATAATCACATAACCCGGTTATGTTCACGTTGGCTCCCCGGCCACCGTGTTGGCAAAACCCGCTTTTGCCCAGTTTTCCGGGTGTATCTTGGAGTTAATCTCCAAGGCTCCCTGATGCAATCTACCACGTAGAAAACCCGAAAACACCCAAACATCCGGATTCTTGCCCGGTTCAAATGCAATGCAACATCACCGATCCGGACCAACATGTCCGAATAGGCTTCACACACAATGCCTATGTCCGTTTACGCATACGGACTCTACACAAGGGGGACTTCACATATCTACCCCAAGGAACGCTCCAACTCTTCGCTCACTCGCGAGAGAGGGCTTCCTATGCAAAGGAAAAGAGGGTTTCACATGCCCAAGGATGAGAAATCATTACCCTTGCATTCTTCCGCGGCACCATCGAAAACTATATGGTTGGAAAGCACCGCAACGGCGTCGCCTCCGCGGATCTGGACTCGGATCGCGATTCGGAGCTCCGAAGCTCTTCCGGCGGCCGGATCTTGGACTCCTCCTTCCTCCTTGCTCTCCCTTCTCTCTAACTTTTAGAGAGAGATTGGCCAATGGAAAATGGGTTTCTAAACCCTATTTCCCGACCATAACCACCCAGGAGCAGCCCCCCACCGTCGGATCCAAAGCCAAGGAAACGAACGGCCCGGATTAAATCCAAAATCATAAAATCTGGGCCGAACACGGGTTGGCACACGACCGTGTGCCTGGCCGTGTAGCTCATTCGCCGTCTCGACCAAAATTGAAAACCAGCACACGGCCTTTGATACGGCCTCCGACACGCCCGTGTCACCTGCGACACGCCCGTGTCGGGACCCGTGTCACGCCCCCCGTGTGCAATTTATCGACACTTTGCAGTCAGAGGGGTACACGGCTTGGTGACACGGCATCAGACACGCCCGTGTCAAACTAGACACGCCCGTGTTCGTGCCCGTGTCATTACCCGTGTACCCAACCGCACAACCCAGGTGTGACACGGCCTGGGACACGCCCGTGTCCTAGGCCGTGTTCCACCACACGACCATCGTCGACCTGCGCTGGTCGACGACACGGCCAGCTCGACGGCCCGAGCTCGACACGCCCGACACGGCCTCCGACACGCCCGTGTCGGGGCCCGTGTCATCTGCACCAAAACCTTGTCTTGGCCAAAATCGATCCCCGTCGATCCTACAACCTTTTGGGGTGTTACAATACACAGTACACGAATAAAAGTACAAAGACAAACACAAGTTGGCAATATCATACAAAACTCAGCTGAAAAAGCAAGTACAAACAAACAGAGGCCAAAAAACTGCTACTGGCCAACTACATCTACTTCAGAATTCGTGTTACCATCATCAGAAAGGTTGTCAAAGCTAAGACCTGAGACATCACATCCAAGCCTCCTGCCCACCATCTGAAGCGCCTTCGACACTCCCCGCCTAAGAGCAACCTCGCGAATGTCCTCCATCTGGGGCTCTACCTCTCTGGTCCAACCCTCCTCAAGGATCTCCTCGCCAATCAGGCAACGATCGCGCATATAGTCCAAGGAGTCCATGTACTCAGCAAGCCTGGTGTCCTTCAGCTACTCCACTCGATCCTTGGACGAAAGAAACTCCAACTCAGCCTTTGAAGCCCCTAGCTCCGTGCCCAAACGAGAAAGCTCCTCCTAAGCAGTCTCTAGTGACTGCACCATGCCCTCTGTAACATCCCATTTCCGGCTAGACCCCTAGGAGTCGGTTGGTCGAGACAGAACCCTAGGAAGCCCAAAAATTGGAATAAAGCGATCAATATTTTCGGGTCACGGGTTGGTCACGCCCGTGACCGACCCGTCACGCCCGTGACTTTGGGCGTGACTACTTCGACGATCGTCGATCTCCACGAGACGATCGTCGAACGTGCTGTCTGGGCATGTCACGCCCGTGACCAAGGTGTCACGCCTGTGACTAAGGGCGTGACTCCTTCGACGATCGTCGATCTCCGTGAGACGATCGTCGACCTTGCAGCCCGGGCATGTCATGCCCGTGACATAAGTGTCACGCCCGTGACCTAGGGCGTGACCAGCCTTCGGCGACCGTCGATCCCGGTTCGACGCTCGTCGACCTCAGAAATTGTCGTTCGGGCCCGTCACGCCCGTGACCTAGGTATCATGCCCGTGACTTAGGGCGTGACCACCATTCGATGACCGTCGATCTAAAATCGACGATCGTCGGCCCAGAATTAACCGTTCGGGCCTGTCACGCCCGTGACCTAGGGCGTGACCAGCCTTCGACGACCGTCGAACTCAATTCGACGATCGTCGACCTCGAAATCTGCCGTTCGGGCCTGTCACGCCCGTAACCCAAGTGTCACGCCCGTGACCATCCTTCGACGATCGTCGATCTCAGTTCGACGATCATCGAGCCCAGAATTGGCTATTCGGGTCTGTCACGCCCGTGACCTATGTGTCACGCCCGTGACATTGGCCGAAACGACGGTTCAGGCCCGAAATTATTCTAACACGCGTGGTAATAAATGTTGGTGTGGGAAGTTACACCAGGAGTAATTTCAGGCCGTTTTCCTTCTGTAATTATATAATAAATGAGGAAGATATGGTCCAATAGGAAACAGCCAGCTGGACACACCTGTTCAGTTTCCACCGCTTCTTATCCCTTCACTGTAACCGAAACGTTAAGGGGAGAACCTTCATGGCCATTAAGGCTTTACCCATTCATCTTCCCACTTTCTGACTTATAAAAGCTCACTTGGGGCAAGAGGAGAAGGTTACACGCTCAAGTAATCGGATCAGATCCTTGTTCTTGCTGTAGGAGAAGTTCAGCAACGCCACCTCCGCGCCATGGCACCCCGTCGTTCTTCTCGCCTTCAAACCGCGAACAAGGTCCTCCTCTGCTCCTTCTCTTTCATGGGTAGATCTTAGGATTCTTAGAAAGGAGGTTCGCGCTTAACGGAGCCGGACCCGTCTCTCGTTTTCATGGGAAAACCATGTAAATGGTATTTTTGAGTTCGCCGGAAACCGCCACCTCCGGCGGCCAAACCACCGCCGACTGCTAGCCATCGCCTCAACAGAGGTGGTGGTGGTGGTGGCTGGCCAGGGAAGTGACCGGACTGCCGGCGACGGATCACGGAAGTGTTACAGGAAAAATGGTTTTCTGTCTGTTTTCGGGTTCATGAAGAAGATGAACAGTAGGATAAACTTTATAATATATTGATTATTATAAATTACAAAATGGGAAAATGCATTATTTGAACATATTTTTGGGGCTGTAAAACGAGGCACTTAGAGGCCGAATTAGGAAAAATGACCAGTCACAAAAGTTGTAGCCCTCTGGGTCTACTTTAATTTAAAATTGATTTTATTCAATTTGGGTGAGTGGTTTGACCACAGTATTCATTTTGGTGGGATCAAGACCTAAGCTAACCAGAAATTGAAATGGTTGCCCACGGTTCATAACATGTCCAAATGACTTGAAATTTGGGCTGGAGGTCTATAATATGTATATCGAGAGGCTGTCCAAAAATGAGAATTTTTGGAGATACTTTGCCTAAAGTTTTGTTTTAATTTAATAAACTTAGAAGAATTTATTTAGATGGTCAAATGACCTCCAAACTCTCCCAAATTTTGGTGAGTGGTCCCTGGCTATAAAACCTAGGTCTGTGTAAAATTCTAATTGATTTGGAGGGGTTTTGGGTGAGAAATCTTCTACCCTTAACTAGGCGTGAGTGAGACACCTTTTAATAAAAAGTGCACTGAGAATTTGGAAAGGTCAAATCGCCTCAACAGAGGCTGATTTTCTGATCTCTGATTTAGAATGGTGTTATAACCTGCTTGGAGAAAATGGAGAGGTTTAGGGTTGGTTTACCCTAGGGTCCAAGCACAAATCTTAAACGAGGGGTTTTGTGGTTTGTGAAGGACATAGGAGCAAAAGCTCTTGTATGCCTTTGAAATTTGGAAGAGAGTGGCATGATATGCTGAAAACTCTCTGGTTGAAATGGTGAAGGCATTGGAGGTAATTAGGTACCTCGGAAGTTGAGATTTTGGTTTAGGATTAATATGTATTTTAGTTATTTTAAGCACTAAATCTAATCCAAAAATTATGAAACTCGGGAGGAGGGAGTTTTAGGATGTTTTAGACTTATGATAATTTTCCTGGAATTTTATGATTGATAAATATTATACTTCATGTGTTAAAGGATTATTTGCCTGACTTGTTGTTTCAATTATTTGGAGGCTTTAAATTAATTATAATCAGTTAAAATTCTGGAATTAGATCTTGACTAGTAGAACATTGATCTCTGGATTTTCATAGAATTTTATGTTGAGTAAATCTAGTACTTTATTCACAGATGATAGAAAGGGCTTTTATGTTTAAAAATTAATTATGGATAAAATACTTGCTGGAAAATTATGAGACTTGGCCAGTGCTAATTTTAGGCCTTTATCTGCATGGCATAAAATATTTATAATTTTTGGAAGAATATTTTCTGTACTTGATTCATAAACAACAGAAGTTAGAGATTATTTCTAAAATAGTTTTCATGCCCTTTTAATGATAGAAAAATTATGATACTTAGGATTTAACCTATTGAGATAACCTAGTATTTATCATAAATTTGCTGGACATCTTGCATGAGAACTTAGGGTAGTTCATGTTCAAACCGGTAGCCCTTGGGATTTTCGAGGAATTTAATTAAATGTCAAATAAATTAGGAAAATTTCCATTTTCTGGACTTAGGTCATTTATATCATGGTAAGTCTCGAGTAAATAATTTAGGGCATTTGGATAAGTAATGGATCGTTGCATAACCGGTTCGACATGTAGTCTAGGTCGGTCTGCATATAGCAATTTGTGAAATACAATAAGGACATGATCTGAGGAAGTCATTGGAGTTAAACATTTTGTCTGGGTGGAAATGTGGAGGAAAACGCAATAGAAAGATATAAAGAGTAGCGAGAAGTGGTGATAGCTAGAGTTAAGAGGTGCTCGGGTTCGGCGAAAGATCGCTTTTCCCGAAGAGAGGAAGGTTAAAAATTACCCTAGGATAGTCTATCGTAATATGAGAAGGGAATCGAGCTAAGGGAAATAAACCAATAATATTAAGTGTCTTACGAAAGGGAACTTCGGGCCGTAATGCCGCCGTCTTGGTTCCTAGTGCCCCTTGAGAGCCCTTCACGGGGAATACCGGGGGCAGTCCTGGGCTAACGTAAACTGTAATAATAAACTGGCAAGAGTAACTTAGGCTTCGTTTGGAAGGACTTATTTTCACCGGTCAAGCGGTCATGAACGCATGAACCGGGACTTAAATAAGTCCCGGTTCATGCGGTCATGACCGCTTGACCGGTGAAAATAAGTCCTCCCAAACGGAGCTTTAGTAACTAGGATTGTACTTTTCACAAACACTGTTGGCACAGGAAGATTGATGAGAGCTTCGGCTCGGGTGATTTGGAAACGGACGTTTGGGTCCGGGGAGCCTCGGCTCGGTTGGTTAAGAGACGGACGGGATGGTCCGGGGAGCTTCGGCTCGGTTGGTTGGAGACGGACGTTTGGTCCGGGGAGCTTCGGCTCGGTTTTGTGTGTTTACGAATAAACTTGCATGTGCATAAGATAGGAAAAGTTAAGGTGGTGGGTTTTTCGATATCGGGGAGTTCGATTGCACCGACACCGATATCGTTGACTCGGCGAGGTGGTTAGCACTTCGCCAACAGAAGTCCGGTGCGCCAGCCGGCAAGAGTACGCAGGCGTCCGCTTAGTGCACCAAGCGTTGAGGCGTACGATAGGTCAGACCAGTGGTGCTTTTACTGGTTTTGAGGTGGGCGAGGCCCAACCCACCGCTTCCGTCTGCCACTACGGAGGTATCCTGGGAGGTAACGGCTCCGAAAGGGGGAACTAAAGGTCTGTGTGCACAGAGTCGGGTGTGTGAGTTGCACTTGCATGTCTCATCATACCCACTAGCATGTCATAGCATAATCGATTCATTTAACCCTGACACCTAAAGTATAAGTGGTATGGGACGCTTATACATTAGGACCTGCAAAACGACCCATTGGTCTATAAGCTTGTGTGGGAAAGTTTATAAATCAAAGGTTAATTTCAATATATAACAACCATTGCTGTTTGATAACCGACACCCCAACGTATAAGTGGTATGGGACACTCTATACGATGGGAGCCTTGCAAAAGATCCCTTTTGCTTATGTGTTCTCGCATAAGTGAAGGTTTAAATTCATATATTTGCTTGTCTTACTGCTAGACCTATTATAACAATCATATTAACTGCTCACCGAATACAACTTGCTAGATTAAGTCCACTGTCATCTGTTTACTTTTAATCTCTACCTTCATGTCCTTCCCTTTCTTCCTCTCCGCTCGGTGCCTAGGAGCCATGGGGGAAGGGGTAGGGGATGATAGGGCTTAGTCTTTATGACTAACGGTTTTCGAACCGCATCATTTAGGGGATCGTGGAGCCCAGCATGGAGGAGCAGCCCCAGAGATCGGTGCGCCTAGAGATGGGGCAGTCTAGCTCCGGAGTTCACACAGCCGGGATCGTGAGTCTCGACCTTGAGTAGTTTCTGTTTTTGCTTCCGCATGAGAGACTTGTAGTGAGGACATTTTGTACCGGGCATAAGCCCGCATTTATAGTACTCTGATGTTTTCTGTGGACACTCCCTTCGTGGAGATTTTATCTTAATTACATGTGATTTATTATTGTGGACTGTATTGTTCTTACTTCAATTATTGTGCTACTTATTGTGATCGAAAAGACCGGCAGAATCGGCGCGTTGTAGTGACGACCTTCCCGGGTGCGAAGGTGTCACCGCAAAGCGGCGGTTCTGGGCATAAGACCCCGGTGGTTGAAAAAGAAAAAAAAGGGGGGTCTTACACCCTCCACCAGTGATTTATCTGTCGTCACTGCCGCCCCGAGCCTCCTCGAGCTCTGCCTTCAGCTCCGAGCCAATCCGTCGAAATCGAGATACGTCTCGATCATGCTCCTCCTTCAAGACAGCCAGTGAACTCTCTGCCACCCTAAGCTTCTCCTGAAGTGACAAGTATCTATCCTTCAAACTCACATAATGATCGTTCCACAAGAACGCTATGTGGGCATGAGCCTCAATCTGCAACCAAAGTGAAGATGATTAGTCACATAAAGTAATGAAAACAAGAGCTAGATACAGGAAGGCGCGCTTATCGCGTCACTTATCGCCTTTAAAGAAGAAAACACTCGGGGGGCAGAAATATCTGAATGAGGGACTCGTGGGGGGGGGGCAAAAGACTCCAACACCTCAACCTCTGAATCTGGTAGTGTATCCTCACCTCAAGGAGCCTCCTCAGCCTGACAAACACTTGGCCGCAATAATGGTCGAGGCTCCGCATCTGTGTCACTAGAGCCCTTCCGACCAAACTTTCTTTTCTGATCACGGAACAATGACACCTCTGCAACACTCTATGAATCAGCCAAAAGTTCGCACAATCGCAATCGCTTCTCCACGAATAAAGAAATGTTGAACAGATAATTCGCCAACTCCCGAGGCTCTGTGAATCCCAATACGAGATAGAAGCCCCGTTCTCGTCCCTTCAGACGATGACAACTATTGGGCAAAGAGTTCCATAGCTCCGGCAGACCCCAAGAATTTTGGACATAACCAAACAAAGTGTTGTGATGACGACGGACTGTGTGAATCTCAAAATCGAGCAAACACTTGTTGTTATAAATCTCAACAAGACCACCGCCATCAATACGAACTTCACATCAATCTCTGAACAACTCTAAGGAGAACTTCAAGTCATGCTCTCTGAAAAACACAACCAGCCCCATGACACGTGTCATCCCAAGAGGGTAAATTGTGACATAGGGACACTACAAAACTTCAAGATATTAATCACCTCTCCAAACGGCGGGAATCACAATCCAGACCGCATCATCTCACATATCATCGACAACAATTCGGCGGATTCTAAACTCTTTCCTCAGTATGGGGGATTCTCTTTTCAAGATCGACAGATAACTCATATCTTTTTCTCCAAATTACGACTAGCTCACCGGTAAGAGTGAAACGCAATCACATCAGACAAGCTTGCGCATTACGCTTCGAGACCTGAAAAACAAGCCAAACATGGATTAAGGAAGTTACACCCGAGGCGCTCACAACCAGTCAGACACATCAGGGTCGTGCCGCGGGGCGCCGCCCGCAAGGAGGCATCCATGCCTGGCCGCCCCTCCTCGCGGCCACCTCCCACGGCCGCGGGGCGCCGCCCGCAATGGAGCGGTCGTGCCCGGTACGCCTCCCCGCGGCCGCCTACCGCGCCCACGGGGCGCCGCCCGCAAGGTGGTGTCGCGCCCGGCCGCCCCCCGCGGTCACAGGGCGTCGCCTGCAAGGGGGCGGCCGCGCCTAGCCACCCCTCTCCACGACCGCCTCTCGTGACCGTGGGGCGCCGCCTGCAGGGGGTGTCCGCACCCGGCTGCCCCTCCCCGTGGTCGCCTCTCGCGGCCGCGGGGCGCCGCCCGTAAGGGGCGGCTGTGCCCGGCCACCCCGCCCCACGGCTGCCTCCCGCGGCTGCAGAGCGCCGGCCGCAAGGGGCGGTCGCGCCCGACCGCCCCCTCCTCACTGCTTCTCCCAACTGGCCGCTCCGCCAACCGCGACTCCTCTCCCCTCGCCGGCGACCGTCCGCCGGCGAGATGACCGCTCTTTCATAGCAGGCCCTCCCCACCGTCTGATCATTCCACCGCGATCGCCGCCGTGCATGGGAAAAAAATCGGTTTCGAGTGAAGCGTCATGTCGCCCACCGAACACTCTACAAATCTCTCCTCTCAAAGTTGTAACGAGGAGCGGTCTGTCGCCCTCGGTTCTCCAAACACTTTATAAATAACTATCAATAGTGAAGTTTGACCGACATTATCCCGGTCACGTGATTTTTCCACGTTAAAATCGTCTTTTGTGCTTCTGTTTATTCTGTGACTGTGCGCGCGCTCGACTACTCCACGAGCTAAGGCGATCAAGTGTAATCCGGTCTACCGAGAGGATTGAGTTGACCGCAACAAGGGTATATAAATATATAATCGGGTCGTAAAGCCAACAATCTAAGTCAAACTATGAAAAACATGGACTCTGATACCGTTTGAGTAGTATTAGAATTTGATGCCAAAAGGGTAAAGATGTTGACATCAAAGCTTTTGCCTTGATATCATTCATATCAATGCAAATCTAACTAAAGCTTTTGATCGAGCACATCAAGGCTCCACTTAGGCTCTGTTTAGCATGGAGGTGGTCGTGGTTATGAACGCGGTGGTTGTGAACTTCCAACCTCACCTAAAGAACTTCATTCGTGTTTATGTTCGAAGTTATATATATTTTGGTGGTGTTCATAACCAGTTTCATGTCAAACACATTTTATGGGAACAATTTTGGTCCGGGCTTCGTCTCCAGATTTGAAGACGGGTCATTCTGGTGCTGTCGCGTGGAATTTATGCGAACAAATTTGGACTTCCTATGATTAGTTTTGTGACCATGCGATCAGATTATGTAAACCTTGCGATTAGATTATGTATCATATTATAAACTTCATTTGATCAATTTTGTAAGATTGCGATCATATCATAAATTTTACGTCATGTGGCCGCATCACAACATGGGGTGTTCACAAACCAAATCGAATAATTCTTCAATCGAATTCAAATTTGACATAAAATATAGAAATTCAGATTCAGATTCGTTCGAATATTCGGTGTTGGATTCAGATTCGGATTCGTCATGAAATGCTTGATTCGAATTTGAGTTCGAATTCAGAATTAAATTCGGATTCGAATCCGAATTTCATAATATTTAATTATATATAATGATAAAATATAATTATATATAATACTTAATTACATATATATAAATTTTATTTAATTATATAATCTACTATTCGCGAATCCTTCGAATAGGAACTAAACTATTTGGATTTGGATTCAAAATCTATTCGAATCCGAATTTGGATTCGAATCTGAATTCAAATGAATTTTAAACGAATCTTCACGAATCAAATCACAAATTATTCACAAACTATATTTTTTGTGAACCCTAATAAAGACTTTATCTTCAAATCTGGAGATGAGGCCTGGATCAAACTTTTTCCTATTTTATGATGGTACGTTTTTATCACAGAAGCAAAAATGTCACGCCAAAAAAACTCTAAATCTCTCTCAAATCAAAGGGGATAATTAGCATTAAAAACAGGCATATTATTATTTTTTATCAATATCTTCATTAAAAAACCTACAAACTCTTAAACCTTGGTAATAAAAGGCCTGACTGATAGAAAATTGAGTAATAATTTACCATTCACATGAGAATAATTACTTATTTGAAATGAAATAGTCATATTTAACCTTAATAATGATTCACATTTATATGTGAATATAATAAATAGTTGCCTATATGATGAGTATTTTAATTACATACAACTTAAAATTAAATTTATTTTACAATTAAATAAAATATGACTACCAATTATTCACAAGCATATAAAAAATATGAAAGAAAATAACCAAAATAACATAAAATATGGCCTATATTTTTTATTTGTTGGATCATCACAATAATGATCGAATCCACACAATTCATGCCAAGAACCCACTAATATCCCTAAATCCTTGATTGGTAATAAAAACATAAACCCTAAAAATGATAAACTTTGTTGCTGTTTGTGACAGCTGCAGCATTTGAGAGGCACAAGTGTGAAAAAATAGCGTTTGTAATCGCACCTTTGTGCTTTTCATAACTGTGTTTGCAGCCACCGCCACGCTGAAATTACTATCCCACTCGATTACAATTTTGCTCTAATCAAAATCAAAACATTCGACATTTTGATGTCAATCATACAAATCCCTCCAAACCAAAAAAAACTGTATATATTATCTTCTAAACCAACTTAAACAGCCGGCTAAACCTTCAACATTTGCATGGGTGTTGAATTCCGAGATCGCTTATAATCTTGATTTCATATATCTTTCCCAACTCCACTGCTGCTTCGTCGGACAGGACTTCTGTGAGTGACAAAAAACACTTGAACTTGACAAGCCTATGATTGGAAACCAATCATAGTCAACATGTAGACTTCCGTTGTTTTTCGCTCTTTCGAACTTTCAAATTCTGTCATTGCAAAAACAACAAAACCAGTCAACAGGAGAAAATGAAGAAATTGAAAGAGGGTAGATGAAATTCGCCTGAAAAATACTTTTAAATTGTCTTTTAATTAAGAGAAGATGTGAATCACACTAATAATTTGATAGTTTTTTATTACATTGAAACCATACACTTCATGTAAAATAATGGAGTAAATTGCAGAAACAATTCTTCCAATTCCTTCAAACAGGAAGAAAGAGCAAGAAGAAATTAGAAGGAAATGTACCTTGAAATTCTTCTTCTTCTTCTTCGGCATCTCCGCTACTCTATCTTGATTGATAGATACCTAAAGTAACGGAAGACGTGATGACGTGAGTAGAAACGAGAACTCGAGAAGAGCATTTGAGAAAAATTTATCGGCAACCTTAACCTTTCTTCGTTTCTTTCTCTTAGGCTTTGTTTTTTGGGTGAAGTTTTGATCATGCCATTCTTCGCAAACTTCCTGTGAAAATCAACGAAAAAGATAACTAACAAGTTCGTGAACCAACATTTGACCAATAGAATAGATGATCAAATATATTACCTCAGTAGAGCCGCCAAAAGATGAGACATGCCGAACAACCCTCCGAGAACTCGCAGCTCCGCCTATAATAAACAAAAGCGCGCATTACTAGCAGGTATTTCTTTCCAAATTTCTCCCTTTTGGTTTTTTAGATTTATATCAAAGATATGCAACAGGAATAGGCATGCAGTTGTGTGATGAGTCAACAAGGAGTGTGTTACTTTGGTGCTATACTTTGGCTATTCTTTCGGATGAGAATATATGAAGAAAATATTTTGTGGCCTAAGAAACATGACAAAAAGAGCGGAAAAAATGTTACGGAAGCCCCGTGGCGGGAGAAGAATCGGAGCTGCCACTTTTATATTATATCTTAATTCAGTTCTGTTTTGTCTTAATCGTCGTGCATCTCTCCCTCTATATAAGGAGATGTATTTTCGCGAGGGCATGTCTCTCAAAGGTTAATGTCATTGTTCTTCGTGCATCTTCTTCCTCATTCGTGCTCTAATACCAACTTATTGTGGGTTAACCCGTAGGACGTTGGAGAGTCGTCAGAGGAGAGACCAGAGGCGGGGATGACGATGGGTGAGGACACTATAGAGCCAGAATCATAGATGCCTATGTGGGATATGCTCGATCGAGAGAGAAAGATATACCAAAATCTCATAACAAAGGCAAGATGAATAGATCAGCAATCTTTATCATATAGAATATGTGTTTTTGCTCCTGTGAGTTTGGACAATGATTAAAAATGCCACCAAGAAAAAATTTACTTTTGAACATAAAAATGGATGAAGTTTCTTAGGATCAGTGTTGTTGATGTCGGCCGACTTGCGGATCAGTGTTGTTGATGTCAGCCGACTTGTCCGACATGTCGGCCGACTTGTCCGACATGTCGGCCGACTTGTCCGACATGTCGGCCGACTTGTCCGACATGTCGGCCGACTTGTCCGACATGTCGGCCGACATGTCGGGCAAGTCGGCCGACATAAAAATTTCGGGCAGAACACGCCACGACATCGACATTTTAAGCAAAAATGTCATTTTTTTAAATATCTCCAATATATAACGAGTACTAAAAATATATGTATTTTTATTATTTCTTTTAAACGTCCGATTGGTAATATTTTGTTTTGTATTATATTTCTTGCATCTATTTGAGCCAAGATTTGAATTCTTTCGCGTCTCACTCTCATTTAGTGCTCTTTATGTCATTTTTTGTCATCAACGCTTCTTTTTGTGTAATTTATAAACATACATTATGTATATATATATTTATTGAATAATTTATAAACATACATTATGTATATATATGTTTATTGTGCAATTTATAAAAATACATTATGTATGTAACTACATATAACAACAACAACACTCAAGTCCTTGACTCACTATAGTGGGGTCGGCTATATGGATCCTTTGTCACCATTTTGCCCTATATTTAGTCAATCTCATAATGTTTAAGTACACATATTAACTGCACATATTTACAAAAAATGTTTATATTTATGAATAAATTTATTTAAATATTAAAATACGACATTGTAAAATATCCCCGATATATCCACCGCAATCCGACATGTGACATTTCAAACTCAAACCGACATGAACCCGTCATCCGACATCTGTAACCTTGCTTAGGTCGTCGTGCCAAATGGACCCGTGAGCATGAGTTTGAAAATGGTGCAAAACATATAAAAGGATATTAGCATATCCATAATGTTGGAATTTACCATGACAACTTTTATTGTTTTAGGAATAGCTACAGCAATCCTACAAAACTAGAATACAAAAAATGTCAAATGGTAAGTACCCCTAATTTCAATATCTTGTTAAACATTTAGAAACAAAAGAAAGTCTTAAAGTGGTATTTAATAGTTAAGTGCAACATGATTTCGAACAATACGCAGTGCAAAAACTATCACCGGGGCTTTAACGTAGATACCGATAGCAATATGATCAAAAACAACCATGACAAAGTATTCTGTGTAGAAGGAAAAAAGAAACCTTGCATATATGTTCACTTGTTTGAAATACAAAAAATAAGTACATATTTATATGAGGGAAAAAGTGAGAAGGTTTAGAGAGAGCTACGAGCGTACATGATGTGGGACTAAAGAGAAGAGAGAAATAACAATAAAAATACATAATGGGCCTTTGTCAAATGGGTTTCTCTAACACTCCCCCGCAAGCTGGAGCGTACAAGTCATATGCACCCAGCTTGGACAAACACTGATAAAATAAGGTACTTGATAAAGCCTTCGTGAGAATGTCAGCAACTTGATCAATGCACGGAACATGCTTTAATTCAAGTTTCTTCATTTGAACTTTCTCCCGAATAAAATGACAGTCTACCTCGATATGTTTCGTGCGCTCGTGAAACACCGAATTCTTTGTTATGTGTATGGCCGCTTGACTGTCACAAAATAGAACAACAGATGAATGAAGTTTTACCTCCAGGTCGGCAAGGAGGCTTTCAAGCCATGTGAGTTCTAAAACAACCGATGTCATCGATCGGTATTCTGCTTCCGCAGAGGATCGAGCAACCACGGCTTGTTTCTTACTTTTCCATGTAATGAGATGACCGCCAAAATATGTACAGAACCCACTGGTTGACCGCCGATCGTCCAGGGAGCCAACATAATCGGCATCTGAATATTCAACCAATGTTGGGATAGAGTTGGAGGTTTTGTAAACCAGCCCTTGACCCAGAGCTGCCTTAAGGTATCGGAGAATCCGTTCAACCGCCTGGAGATGAGAAACCCGAGGAGCATGCATGAACCGACTGACAATCCCAACAACGAACAATATATCCGGCCTCGTGACCATTAGGTAGATCAACTTTCCCACAAGGCGTCGATAGTATTCCGGGTTCTGGAGAGGCAAATCATCATCAGAGGCATGAGCACATAGCTTGTGATTTGCCTCCATCGGAGTAGTAGCTGGCTTGCAACCAGACTGACTAGCGTCTTTGAGGAGATCAAGACAATACTTCCGTTGGGGGAGGACAAGCTCATTCAGACGTCGTGCGACCTCAAGACCGAGGAAGTAGCGAAGATGCCCCAGGTCTTTGGTCTGAAACACGGTGCTCAGATGTTGTTTGACCGCTTGAATCCCCTTTGAGTCATCCCCAGTAAGTAGGATGTCATCAACATAAACTAACAGAATGACCGTTCTTGTTGCCCGGTGTCGAGTGAATAGGGAGAAGTCTGCGGAACTCCGAGTGAAACCCATGTCCCGAACAACCTTGCTGAACTTGTCAAACCACGCCCGAGGGGATTGTTTGAGACCATAGATGGATTTCTTCAGAAGACGCACACGAGACTCCCCCGTGGTCTCAAACCCGAGAGGTTGGCGCATGTAGACGGTTTCCTGAAGATCGTCATTCAGGAACGCATTCTTGATATCCAACTGATGAATAGGCCAGTGGCGATGCACAGCCACGGAGAGAAGGACACGAACGGTGTTGAGCTTGGCCACCGGAGAGAAGTTTTCCTCATAATCAAGGTCCTGTTGTTGAGTGAAGCCACGGGATACCAGGCGGGCCTTCAGACGGTCAATAGTGTCATCAGGAGCATGTTTGATGACGAAAACTCATTTACACCCAATAGGGTGCTGATCGGGAGGTAAAGGGACAAGGACCCAGGTCTGGTTGGCCCAAAGGGCCGTCATTTCTTCGTCCATGGCAGCCCGCCAGCCTGGATGTTGGAGCGCCTTCTGCACAGAGTTAGGGACTAAAACAGAGGAAATTATGTGGCAAAGT
The DNA here is from genome assembly GCA_039513925.1 of Platanthera zijinensis. Lineage (NCBI taxonomy): Eukaryota > Viridiplantae > Streptophyta > Magnoliopsida > Asparagales > Orchidaceae > Platanthera > Platanthera zijinensis. The sequence continues at coordinate 24,319,962 of CM077092.1, forward strand.
GAAGAAGTGGCGGTGAAAGGCGATGAAGAGAGACATAATTCGCCATAAGATGAGCGGTGGAGGCTGGAGCCGGAGCAGCAGGTCGCGGAGCGTCAGAGGTCGAAGCCGACTGCAGTGGAGCAACGGGACGAGGGGAACGACGAGAATAGACCCGGATGACAGGTGGCTGGGGAAGGGCCGGAGGCTGGGCAGGAAGGGGAGAAGGTGGAGAACGGGGAACAGAGATGACAGGGCGCACGACGGGCTCCGGAAGAGGAGCGAGATCCAGAGCAGAGAAGAAGGGAAGATCTTCCCGGAAAGTGACATCCGCAAAAACAGTCACCTTGCGGGTAGTGGGCGAATAGCACACATAGCCCTTTTGAGTGCGCGAGTAGCCCACAAAGACATATTTGGCCGCACGGGGATCCAACTTGTCTGTAGATGGGCCGAGGTGGTGAACGTAGCATGTACACCCAAAAAAGCGGGGAGTAAGAGGGAAGGCCGGAGTGGAGGGAAATAGGAGGCCGAATGGAGTAGCATTCTGGAGGACGGAGGACGGTAGACGGTTGATAAGAAAACAGGGCGTGGAGAGCGCAAAGTTCCAGTATGGTTTGGGAACCCGCATTTGAAGCATAAGAGAGCGAGCCACATCAAGAAGATGATAATTCTTGCGCTCGGCGACACCATTCTGTTGTGGGGGTATATGCACAAGACGTTTGGTGAATAACCCCAAACTCGGAGCAGAGGGTCGCGAAGTCATCAAGAGAGTTGAGGATCCACGTCTGAACGCGACCATCGTTGCGTAACCAGTCATCAGTAGGAGCACCGGTAACGACCCGGGTCAAGTGATGAAGAAATCCCTTCGACTGCAGGACCCGGCGAACAGAGTGCGCTCATTCCACAAAATTCTTCTTATCGGTCAGAGAGATAGTAGTAATCCGGAGCTCATCACGAATATCCTGAAGAGAGATCGGGCGGTCTGGTGAAGAAACCGCCGGTCCGGTAGAGTTAGCAAAAGAGGCCATGAAGACGAACCACGGCTAGGAGAAAAGACCAGGCGAATAACCCAGACGAGTAGGGACCTCCAACAGAGGAGGCCGCACGGATAGGGAAGTCCGCGCGACTAGAGGGGAGATCGCACGGTCACGGTGTGAAGACACCAGCGGCAAGGAAGAAGCCACGACCAAAATGCGGATGTCAAGAGACAACGAGGACCGCGCGAATAGATACGAACCGCGCGAATAGATGCGAGACCGCACGGTCATGATGTGAAGACACCAGCGGCAAGGAGGAGGCCGCGACCAAAGTGCGGAGGCCGGAAGAAGAAGAACGCAGCGGGCAGAGACAACTCGCTCGAAGAGACCGCAACGGATAGAAACAGGTCGCGCGGACAGACTACAGGGTAAACAGAAGAATACTGCAACGGTCACGGTGACCAAGCACCAGCGGCAAGAGATGCCACGACCAAAAAAACGGAGAGTCTGCAACGAACACAAGGGACAACCCGCGCGAGGAGACTGCAGCTGACAGGAAAAAGGAGACCGCGAGTAAGAAAACTCGAGCGGGCAAGAAGAGGACGCCGCGAGTAGAACTCGAGCGGCTAGAAGAGAAAGCCGCGAGGAGAGACCGCGAGCGGGCAGGACAGAAGCCGCGAGTAGAACTCAAACAGTAAGAAGAGAGCGGGAAGACGCGGAAAGACCGGGCGAGCAGGGAGAAGGGGTGGGCCCACTTGTCAGATAAGAATAGCTATAAAAGGGAGGGTGGGAGGAAGAGTGGTGGAGCCACGGAGGGAAGAAGAAGAAACTGCGAGAAGGTCGCGGATAGAAGATGGAGACCACCGAAGTCGGAACCTGCCGAAGCGGACGATTAGAAGACGGAGACCGCCGAAGGGAGGCGGTTAGAAAAGAATGAGACCGCCCAAGTCGGAACCTGGCTCTGATACCATGTAGAAGGAAAATAGGAACCTTGTATATATGTTCACTTGTTTGAAATACAAAGAATGAGTACATATTTATATGAGGGAGAAAGAGAGAGGAAGGTCCTATACATGATGTGGGACTAAAGAGAAGAGAGAAATAACAATAAAAATACATAATGGGTCTTTGTCAGATGGGCTTCTCTAATACTATGAAAATCACTTGTAGTAATTGTTCTCCAATTTTCAATTAGAAGTGTTACTTATAAATAACATAGACAATAAGTTTTACGGGTAAATTTTACTTTTTAAAGCGGAAAGAAAACCAAATATAACAAAAACCCAGGAGAAACTACAATTGGAATGAAGATTACCATTACTAGCATTGACCGTCTCTTTTGCATTCTTCACAGCCAACTCAAGGAGATTTGGATCTATAGAATTAAGTCCACCTGGTTGTTGCAGCTTTCTCTCTAAAAACTTTGCTAAAGCCGCAGCTTTGTTTGTCGCCATGGGTCCATTTGGATGAGCCAACCTATACACAGTAAATAGCCAGAAATTGGAAGAAAAAAACATCTTTATGCCATCTTTACACTGATTCCCATCAAACATTTAGCAAAAGACCCAAATAATTGACAAAAGCAAATTACCACAAGCAAAAATGTGGACAATGGAAGAAAAAGGACCACCAACATTCCTGCAATAAACTGTTACCACTTAAGGAAGATATTCTGGTTCTCTTTGACATCAATTAGAGAGCATGCACATAAAAAACGCCCACATTGGGCTGTATGAGGTCAATTGTTCTTATATTTCTTCCACTCAGGAGTACACAAGATAATGGAAACTTCAGGTTTACCTGTATTCTTGAGTGAATCCTCAGGGACTATTTAGTGGGTAATATATGAAAAATTGTTACGTGCGTGGTCGTAGCGTGTCAATGGTTCATCGAAGAGGTGACCGAAGATGGAGGTGGCATCGATGATTCATCGAAGAGACAACCGAAGATGGAGGTGGCAGAAAAGATACTGCGGCACCAGAACTGTGGAGTCGGAGCTGTGAGCTCAAGGGAGAAGAGCTATAAAATTCTTAACCCTAGAATGAGAGGAGAAAACTAAAAAGAGAAGAGAGGAGATAACTTTCTTGTTTACCCTAGGAGGAGAGGAGAAAATTAAAAAGATAAGAGAGGAGATAACTTCTTTTTTACCCATTCCATGGCCCAAAAGACCCTAGGAGGGAAAAGAGCTATAAATCATAACCCTAAGAGGAGAGGAGAAAACTAAAAAGAGAAGAGAAGAGATAACTTTCTTGTTTACCCATTCCATAGCTCAAAAGACCCTTAAATAGAAGATACACGACACAATTTGCGAACAAGTCCACGTACTCGAAATATTCGCTAGGCTACCTAAAAGACGAAAACACTTGAAATAACTTGGAAATAATACTGATACATAAAACATGAAGTAAAAGATGATTGCCCAATGCCCTCAACACAAATCTAAACGTTTGTAATCCTTTCAATCCTGCATGTTCAGCGCTTGAAAATCGTTTTCTACCAATTAGGAATTTTTAAGAGATTATAGGATCATAATTGGGTGTTAAATTAGCTAATTAACTAGCATAAACAGTACATCAACCAATATCAAGCCCCTGCATTGGCATGAGCCTGAATGCTAACAAAAGAAAATTAAGAACTAATTATGATTACTTAGGCTCCATTTGGAACGGTGGTGGCGGTCGTAAACGCATGGGTTAAACCGTCATTCGTTAAGGATCACCTAACATACATCATCCCTTTGAAGTTTGAACATAAAAGTGGATGAAGTTTCTTAGGTGTGTGTTAACGAATGACAATTAAACCATCATGTTCATGACCATCACAACCGTGCCAAACGGAGCCTTAGACAAACAAATTCGAGAATAACTATTTGACTGATTTGATTCATTTGGTAGGAGTGTAGGACTAGGATAGGTATATTAGTGGCATAGTTATAAATACGTGTTTAGTGATGTTTGGTATAAATATAGTCTAATGAGTTGTAATGTGTATGATTGAATTAATAAAAAAGTTCTTCTTGGTCTTATAGAGTAGTTCTCTCATTTCTTCTCTCCTTGTCTAGCTTCGTCTCTCTCCTCCGACCTTCATCTAAGTTCCCTTCCTCCCCCCCCCCCCCCCCTTGATGCATCTCTCTCCTTCGACCTTTCCCTCCAAAGGGCTTTCTTCATTTCTAACGCCGGCAATCCCTCCGGCGATCTCGTAACGACAGTTGATCATTACACTGTACTAATTACACGAATCATTACTCAACTGCATTACTCTCTTAGCAATCCAATTTTTAAAAAAAAGAAATTTTCTTGCGTGACTTTGCCCTAGCTAGTAACAACTCTTCTAATGGTTTGGAAGCACAAATCCTTCCACGGAGTTTGAAAAAAGCGAAGCTGAAATTGAAATTTTAAGCAAGCAAGCAAGAAGAAGAAGATTTGGGAACACTGCATGTTAACTATTTTTCCATAATCCCAACAAACATTGCCAACAATTTCGATTTAGGAAACCGAGAGAAAGAGGAAGTGAAGGAAGACGAGACCTGGGCAAAATTCGTGAAGGAAGAACCGGTAATGGCGCGAATTTGCTGCCCCGGAGAGCTCGGCGTTCGTCTTCGCTGAGATCTTTCTCCATTTTTTGCGGCAGTCTCCTCTCTTCTAGCTTCCTGTGAGGGTTTTTTTTAAGAGGATTGTTACAGCCTTAAAGAGTTACAGGCAGCCCTAATATAGCTAATGGCAGATAATCATTTTTTTTATTTGCACACCAAATTGCTATTGGCAGCCAAAAAAATGTATAATCACAAACCAAACAACAATAAAAAATTCTTAAGAAACTAAACACCATGGAGCACAAATAATGACGGCTTCTCATTCACAAATAACACGATTTATGAGAGTGAGTGATTTTTCGTACATGAACTCTGCGTGGAATGTCGCGGAGTCATTGACGTTGCTTGGGGTTACTCGGATTCACCGAAATTTGAAGATGGGTGAGAGGATGAGTAGCCGAAATCTAGACTAAAATCCTATCCTTGTATTGAAGCCGAAAACTAGACTTGGATTCGGAATCTGAAGCATTCATCATCAGATTCGGATCTGCTGGCAGTCATGGAGATCGGGTCGAGCAAACGCGCAAGCTTTGGAGTCAGGATTGAGCGGCGAAACAGCGGTGATGGCCTCGAGTGGTGAAACGGTGGGGTTGGGCTGCCATTAGGAAATAGATTTGGGAAATAAAAGAGGCAAGTCTTTAAAAATTATTTGGGCTGCCTTTAACTATTCTCAGTTTTTGTGTCTAACTGGAACTCTAGGAGGAAAAGCTTAAAAGGGAAGAAAGAAAAGAGTTTATTTTCTGAAGTGTTTGATTTAAATCATTTAATTATAAATGAAGAAAAAAGTTTTATTAATTTATTATTGTGAATAGAAATGAGAGAATATCTATACTATATTAAAAAAAATGATTTTATTCACTCTTTAGTATAAACATTTCAATCTCATTCATTTATGTGTTTTTTAATTTTAAAATATGTGATTTTATATAGGTAAAATTTCATACTTACAATAATAAATATGCTCTCACCGCTGCTCGCAAACCAAGCTTTTAAAAACTGATTGGACCGACTAGTTCAACCAGTTGGACCGCTGACTGGTTCGGTCAAGGCTCAAGGCCCGAGATCGTAGCAAAACGGCTAAGATTCGGAAAATCAGGAAAGCGGGCTGGTGAACTGCGAATCGAGCACAGGTTCATGTAACTGGGCGGGCCATTGAGCCTAAAATTTTAATCTGGAGAAATAAGGAACCGATAAGATTTGAACCCAAACCACGCCATACGGATATTGTTGAAATGTAATGAATTATGTTATATACATATAAATATTAAATAAACATATCCATGTAAATATAAAATTAAATTTTGTTGAAATATATTAATATTTTAAATTATTTTTTTAAAATTAAATTTTATATCATTTTTATTTATACTAAAACCTATTTAATGATAATAAATTTATCATATATATACAAATATTTGATATAATGTTGATTATTTTTATATCATTGTATATATATATATGGATAATAAATTAACAATATATATGTTAATTATTTTTATTTTCTAATATAAATATATATAACGGTTCGACCCAAATTAAATCAGCACCGGTTCGATGTCCGATCCATTTTTCAAAACATTGCATATACATATATAACCTAATATGCATTTTCTGTTAAAATTCTTGATCTTGGAGTTAGCAGGAGTTATCTCAATCAAAGCACAAGCACAGCTAGAAACACATGTAGCAACAGAGATCTTTATTGAACAGTTCTAATGTCTTACAAAGCGAGGTATACATGGCGAGACATGATTTCGCCATCATACAAAACAACTTCAACCAAAAACAAACAGAAAGATAATTTGCGGCCTGAGAACACAGTTCGCCAAGACCGCACAACCCGCTGCTGCTATTCGTCAGGTCGCCGAGATCGGCAAGCTTCACTATCCGCCCGAATACGAACACAGCTCGCTAGCTGCACTAAGAACCTGTCTGCCACTTCAGAAATCCTACCCTCCATAGGTTGCTATCCGCGAACTTCAAGTCGCCAGCTAGAAAAACAGCTGCTCCACCTTGTCCGCACAGCCTGCATAGAATCACTTCAGTAAGCCGCGCGACTAAGAAAAATCAGTCCGCAGGTTCTAACGCGAGTTGCTCTTACTGTTTCGCGATAATTAAACTGTTGTCGGGGGGGCTCTATTTATAGGCACGGAGAGAGATATAGTTGTTGAAACCAAAAACTTGGTCACTGTGGAGTTTGGGAGTCCCAAAAGAGGGGTGACCTCACACCTACTACACTCGGGGGAACGTCACGGACCAAAGACTTGGGAAACTAGGAACAGACCCTCGGCTCTAGCGTGGAGGTCCCACCACACACCCGGAAGGTCACAAGAGCACTTCCCCTCCCTCACCAATGGCTGAGCTGGGTACCTTGGAGAGCTCTCAAACTCTACCAAGAAGAAGAAACCAAGGGAGGAGGAAGCCAAAAACTCATCATCTCCAAAGGTATCCAAGGAGATCTATTTATAGTTTTTCCAAGCATTGGGGCCGAAATGTCCAAAATACCCCTAAGGTAAAAAGGCCTCGAGCCAATAGAAAACCTCCACACAGGGGGGTAAAGAAGTAAATCCACCCCGGGGGCGAAATGGTAAAAGCACGGCCCAAAGAGGCCTTGGCGAGCTGGCAGCCTCTGGCGAGACGGCGGCCTCTGGCGAGCTGGCGGCCTCTAGCGAGACGGCGGCCTGAGGCGAGCTAGGCGGCAAGCTGTGGCCTGGAACTTGGCGAGAGCGGCAAGGCGACGAGCTGCGGCCTGGCGACTGGCGAGAGCGACAAGGCGACGAGTTGCGGCCTAGCGCTTGGTGAGAGCGGCAAGGCGGCGAGCTGCGGCATGGCGGCTGATGAGAGCAGTAAGGCGGCGAGCTGCGGCCTGGCGACTGGCGAGAACGGCAAGGCGGCGAGCTGCGGCCTTGCGCTTGGCGAGAGCGGCAAGGCGGCGAGCTACGACGGCTTGGGCGAGGACTGGCCGGGACAATCCCTCCAAGGGGCTGGGAAAGAGACAAATATTTTCTCCCCCTACTAGTATATTTCCAAGGCAAAGCCAAAATTAGCCACCAAGAGTGCAAAATCTCTCAAAAGCTTAAAAACTCAAAACTGGTCATGCGCCTGCCGGGAGGGCCTTACCCTGCGAATACGGGGTTGTACACAATCCCCGCTCTTTTCGAGGTTGGCACAAGCTCGAAAAGAAACATGCAACCCAACGTATTAGCTGAGTGGACTCTTCTCACGGTTTGCAAGATTATAAGGTCTCTCCGAGGGGTCAACCTGTCATGCCAGCTAATGAGAGCCTGGGTGACGAGACAGCCTCGGGGTGAAAACACTTAGCCTCCCGAGGGGTCAACCTGTCATGCCAGCTAATGGGAGCCTGGGTGACGAGACAGTCTCGGGGTAAAAACACTTAGACTCTCGAGGGGTCAACCTGTCATGACAGCTAATGAGAGCCTGGGTGACGAGACAGCCTCGGGGTGAAAACACTTAGCCTCCCGAGGGGTCAACCTGTCATGCCAGCTAATAGGAGCCTGGGTGACGAGACAGCCTCGGGGTGAAAACACTTAGCCTCCCGAGTGGTCAACCTGTCATGTCAGCTAATGGGAGCCTGGGTGACAAGACAGCCTCAAGGTGAAAATACTTAGCCTCCCGAGGCACATTCGACCCAACCAGCTAGTGAGAGCCTGGGTGAGAAGATCCTCTCGGGGGTGGGACTTGCTCTCCCCGAGGCACATTCGACCCAGCCAGATAGTGAGAGCCTGGATGAGGAGATCCTCTCGGGGGTGGTACTTGCTCCCCCCGAGGCACATTCGAACCAACCAGCTAGTAAGAGCCTGGATGAGGAGATCCTCTCGGGGGTGGGACTTGCTCTCCCCGAGGCATATTCAGCCCAGCTAGCTAGTGAGAGCCTGGATGAGTAGATCCTCTCGGGGGTGGGACTTGCTCTCCCCGAGGCACATTCGACCATGCCAGCTAGTGAGAGCCTGGATGAGGAGATCCTCTCAGGGGTGGGACTTACTCTCCCCGAGGCACATTCGACCCAGCCAGCTAGTGAGAGCCTGGATGAGTAGATCCTCTCGGGGGTGAGACTTGCTCTCCCCGAGGCACATTCGACCCAGCCAGCTAGTGAGAGCCTGAATGAGGAGATCCTCTCGGGGTGGGACTTGCTCTCCCCGAGGCACATTCGATCCAGCCAGCTAGTGAGAGCCTGGATGAGGAGATCCTCTCGGGGGTGGGACTTGCTCTCCCTGAGGCACATTCGACCCAGCCAGCTAGTGAGAGCCTGGATGAGGAGATCCTCTCGAGGGTGGGACTTGCTCTCCCCGAGGCACATTCGACCCAACCAGCTAGTGAGAGCCTGGATGAGGAGATCCTCTCGGGGGTGGGAACTAGGCATGTCACCTGAACTTTACCAAAATCCAACATCCTCCAAAGGAGAAAACATGATGGGTTACATGACCCCTCCGACTCAACTGGTCGGGGGCTAAACTCATTACAACATAAGAAAAAATACAAGACTCTGCCGAGGCGAGGCTTCTTTTGGGGCCTTGGCGTGATGGTCGTCATCCTTCCCCTCAGATACCTCCATCTTGCTTAGGCTCTCCATGATCTTCTCCATCTCCTCTACCTTGGCCAACCAAGAGATAGTGTTGACGGCTGTGACATAACATTGTCTTGTCATCCTGGAGTCTCCCTTGACTCTGACCTGGATCCCCCCCCCCCGAGCTGAACTTAAGGCATTGGTGGAAAGAAGACGACACACAATAGAAGGCGCTGATGAGGGGCCTTCCGAAGATGGCGTTGTAACTGCCCGGAGCGTCAACTATGACGAATCGGCAGTTTCTTGAAGTCCCTCCCAATTTCACTTGGAGTCCTACTCCACCTTCAACCTCCTTCCTCTCCCCTGAAAATCCGAACAGGGGTCCGTCTGAGGCCAACACCCTCCTTGGCTCCACCTTCATTTCGTCAAACGCCTTCTTAAAAATTACGTTGACAAAACTCTTGTTGTCAACCAAGATCTGGGAAACGGTGTAGCCCTCGATGGCCGTCTTGATGACCAGCACATCGCAGAACGGATCTTCATGGTCTGGCAGGCCTTCGCCGAGAAGGTGATCTTCTCTTCCGGGGGCGGGGTCTGGGATGTCGAAGCGACGCTCCGCCGGTACATAACATGGAGGCTCGCCTTCCTAGTGGCCTCGATCCCCACTCCACCGTGAATCACTGCTATTCCTCCTCGGTGTCCTTCATCGGCCCGATCCTCACATATGTCTTCCTCCCCCACTCGGGGTGGAACCTCTTTGACCTGCGTCGGCGACTGAGGCTGGGTAGGGCCTTTCGCCACCCTCACCTCTAGGAACTCGGGGCAGGTAGCCGTGGCCTGCCTCTCCACCTGGTGGAAGTCGCAGTATGGTAGTGCTCCTCCCTTCCTTCGGCGGGCTGGGCGATCTCTCCTATTACCTCTTCCCCCTCCTCCTATCGTCAAGGCTTATTGGGGTGGGGGCAGGAGCTGTCTTGGGGCTTGTCTTTGGAAGTTGAACCTCCCTTGGCCCCCATGAAAGTTTCCCCCACCCTTGATGAGAGCTCTTCCTGGACCCTGGGCAGGCCCTCCCTGCTGCCTCCAACCTGGTTTCGGACCCTCCTGTCCCTGGAACCCCTGAGCCCTCTACTCATCTCTTCTTCTTCCTTCCTGATGCCTTGATCCACCTTGCTCCTTCGGCTCCGACTCTGTTAGCTTTGCTAGCTTCTTGACGAATCCCGATTGGCCGTCTCTATGGCTATCTCCTCTGCCACCCTTTCCATCAGCTCCTCGAAGGAAAGGGGGCCTTTCAGGTCAGGCTCATCTTGAAGAACCCCTCGCGCAATCCCACTGTGAACGTCATCTGGAGGGCATACCCCGACATCTCCTGGATATCCATGATCTCTTCTTGGAACCTGTCAACGTAGTGAGCCAGCGACTCCTCGGCCCTCTGTCTTATCAGGAAGATGAATTTAGGACTCTTTTTCCTCTTCTTGGAGGTGGAGAAGCGGAGCTGAAAGCTTCAGCTCAAGTCCTCGAACCCAAAGATCGATCTTGGGGGGAGTTGATGAAACCAGTCCCTTGTCTTCTCCTTCAGCGTGATCGCAAAGAGGCGACACTTGAAGGTATCCGTCATCGGCCTGATGGAGACGGCATCCTCGAACAACTGCAGGTGCTGGACGGGGTCATCCTTCCCGGTGTAATAAGTCATGTCCGGCTCTCTGAACCCCTCGGGAACGGGAGTTGAGATGATCAGCTCGCTGAAGGGTGACCCCCTGAGGGGTGCTCTCGCTACCTCTACTCGCGCAACCTGCTCGCCTGGAGGGCTAGCACTCGCTGGGCTGGGGAACAACTCCCGACCAGGGAGGTCTCGCTCGACCCCCTCTCACATCCTTTCCTTCCTAGGTCGCCTACCTGGTGCACTTCCTTCTCCCCCTGCTGGGGTCATCTTGTCTGTGCCCCTGGGAGGCATCTCGCCTAGACCACTCTGGGTCAGCTCGCCAAGACCCCTGGGAGCTAGTCCCTGGGGGGTGGGGGTTGAGCTGTCATCCCGAGGAGCAATGCCTCTCAATATCTCCATGATGCCTTGGATGGAAGCCATGAACTCCTCCCTTCCTACGAAGGGTCCGGGGTGGGGGAGCTCGCTGAGATCATCACCACCTCCCTAATATCCAGCCATGGCACTCTTCCGAGATCTTCTGTGTTGGTCACTCTCCACGCTCATCGCACCAAAATATTGAAGTCAAAATTGACCTCTCGTGGAGTTCGTGTCCCAAAAGAGGGGTGACCTCACACCTACTACACTCGGGGAACGTCACGGACCAAAGACTTGGGAAACTAGGAACAGACCCTCGGCTCTAGCATGGAGGTCCCACCACACACCCGGAAGGTCACAAGAGCACTTCCCCTCCCTCACTAATGGCTGAGCTGGGTACCTTGGAGAGCTCTCTCAACTCAACCAAGAAGAAGAAACCAAGGGAGGAGGAAGCCAAAAACTCATCATCTCCAAAGGTACCCAAGAGGGACTATTTATAGTTTTTCCAAGCCTGGGGGCCGAAATGTCCAAAATACCCCTAAGGTAAAAAGGCCTCGAGCCAATAGAAAACCTCCACACCGAGGGGTAAAGAGGTAAATCCACCCCGGGGGCGAAATGGTAAAAGCACGGCCCAAAGAGGCCTGGGCGAGATGGCGGCCTCTGGCGAGACGGCGGCCTGAGGCGAACTGCGGCTAGGCGGCGAGCTGCGGCCTGGCACTTGGCGAGAGCGGCAAGGCGACGAGCTGCGGCCTGACGATTGGAGAGAGCGGAAAGGAGGCGAGCTGCGACCTAGAGCTTGGCTAGAGCGGCAAGGCGGTGAGCTGCGGCCTGGAAACTGGCGAGAGCGGCAAGGCGGCGAACTGCAGCCTGAAGATTGGCGAGAACAGCAAGGCGGCGAGCTGCGGCCTGGCGCTTGGCGAGATCGGCAAGGCAGCGAGCTGCGGCGGCTTGGGCAAGGACTGGCCGGGACGACCCCTCCAAGGGGCTGGGGAGAGAGACAAATATTTCTTCCCCTACTAGTATATTTCCAAGGCCAAGCCAAAATTGGCCACCAAGAGTGCAAAACCTATCAAAAGCTTAAAAACTCAAAATTGGTCCTGCGCTTGCCGGGGGGGCCCTACTCTGCGAATATGGGGTTGTACAATAGTCACTGCCCTAGTTGAAAGGATCACCTCCCCCAGCTCGCACTTAGCCCGCCCAGTCCGCATGGACATGGCCAGAACAGCTACTACCAGAAGGGAGACCAGTCCGCAACCTGGCTGACACAGCTCCAGCCCGCTACTAGTCCACGACCAACAAGCAGAGATTGCTTGGTCAACAGCGGACTCTGCGGACAACAGAAACTTGACATAGCGACCGACTGAGTCCAGTAACTCTCCACAACAAGCGCGAGCTCGGCGAACAAAGCACCAGTCCACCTAAGCGAACTACCTGTACGCTTGAGCTATCCGCTCAGACCGCATAGTCCGTGCGGTTTGCCCGAACACCCACTTTGCACTTCAACTAATTCAACACTCCCCCTTGAAGTGGGAAGTGGAAACCAGCCCAAGCAAACTCCTTAACCGGGTGAACGGTCCTTTAGCTAGCGGCTTTGTGAAGATGTTCGCGACATTCTCCGCACTCTAAACATGCTCAACCATAAGAGATCCCTCCAACACCTTCTCACGAATGAAGTGGTGCTCGATCTCAATGTGCTTGGTTCTTATGTGACATACTGGATTATTCACCAGCTTGAGAGCACTCTCATTATCCCCGCGGAGCAGAGTGGGACCTCGAACCCTCATATGGATGTCCTCCACCAACCTCCTAAGCCAGATAACTTCCTGGGCTGCTAAGGCCGAAGCCTTATCTTCTGCTTCTGTGGTAGAGACAGACACCGAGTCCTGCTTCTTTCTGCACCAAGATATAGCTGATGTTCTTGCCAGAAAGACGTATCCAAACGTCGACTTCTGATCATCCGAATCTCCCCCATAGTCAGCATCCATGTTTCCATGCAGCTCAAAACTCGTGCCCCTCCTGTAAAAGAGACCCATATCTGAGGTCGACTTCACGTACTTTAGAATACTTCTAGCTGCCATTAGATGAGGTTTCCGTGGTTCCGCCATGTACCGACTCACCCTGCCAACTGCAAATGCAATATCCGGCCTAGTGATTGTCAGGTAGATCAAACTTCCAACCAAGGCTCGGAACACCAACGAATCAGAAAGAGTTCTCCTCTCATCACGCCGAAGTTTTAGACCTGCCTCTAGAGGTGTAGAATTGCTCTTCCCCCCTTCCATGTCGAATCGCTGTATGATCCTCTCCGCATATCCAGCCTGGGATACAAGCACACCGTTCTCCTTCCTCAACACCTCGAGTCCAAGGAAATGATGAAGCTCACCCAAATCCTTCATCTCAAATCCGATAGCAAGCTTAGCCCTCAGCCTTGTTACTTCCTCCTTAGAGTTCCCAGTGACGATCATATCATCAACATATAGTAGCACGATGACCTGAAGCTCCCCCTCTTCTTGATAAACAAGCTCGAGTCGGAGTCTGAAGCAAGAAATCCGCAAAATAAGAGATACTCTGCAATCTTTACGTACCACGCTCTCGGTGTTTGCTTCAACCCGTAAAGGGCTTTCTTCAGCTTGCAGACGAAGTCTGGATGCTCTTCAGAGATAAATCCAGGCGGCTGGATCATAAAGATATCCTTGTTAATCTCGCCGTACAGGAAAGCATTCTTTACGTCGAGCTGCCAAATCTTCCATCCATTGAATGTCGCTAAGGCAATAACAGCCCTAACTGAAGTCATCTTAGCAATGGGACTAAACGTCTCCTCATAGTCTTTCTCATACTGCTGTGAAAAACCTCGAGCTACAAGGCGAGCCTTGTATCGCTTGATGCTGCCATCAGCCTTCTTTTTCAACTTGTAGACCCATTTACAAGTCACTGGAGTGATTTCTTCCGGCTTAGGTATAAGAGACCACGTATCATTTTTCTTGAGGGCAACCATCTCTTCCTCCATAGCACAATCTCACTCCTTGACTCCTGTGGCTTCATCGAAGTTAGTAGGCTCTCGTTCATCAAGAGGACCAGCAAAGAAACATGAGACGAAGTTTACCATATTCCATTTTATATAGCGATCTAGTGGTTTGATAGTCCTCTTTGATCTTCTCAAAGTTTGCTCCCGACTAACCACCTCCTCAGCTGCTCCTTCTACACTAGCTTCTCTTTCAGACGTACTTGGAGCATCGCTCCCCCTAGTTTCATAACCTGAAGCTTCTGTCTCTGAGCTATACACAACTAGAGCTCCTGGTGAATCAAGCAACTCCACTTGAAGATTCACAGCTGCTTTCGCACGCCCAACATCCTTGTCTTGTGATAGTTCAACTCCTGAGCTACCTTTGTATGAAGTTAGCTCGTCAAACACCACATCCCGAGAAAAAACAGACCTCCTTGTTTCTGGATCCATGCATTTCCAGCCCTTCTTCTTGTCATCATATCCCACGAAGACTAGCTTTCTTGCTTTCGCATCAAGTTTTGTCCGAAGAGCGTCAGGAACATGCACATAACAAGTTGACCCAAAGACCCGAAGATGAGCAACACTTAGTTTCTCCTTGAACATTAGTTCATGAGGAGTCTTCATGCTGATAGGGCTTAACGACATCTTATTGATAACGTATGATGCACAAGACATTCCTTCCGCCCAGAAGGACTTCAGGATACTCTTGGCATGAAGCCAGGACTTGCAGGTCTCTGTCAGATGGCAGATCTTCCTCTCTGCAACTCCGTTCTGCTGTGGAGTATGAGCACAAATAAGCTCTCTCTGGATGCCACTCTTCCTGCAAAAAGCCGAGAACTCGGCAGAAGTAAACTCCCCATCATAGTCAGTCCTTAACTTCTTAATTCGCAGGCCTAGTCGACCTTCCATGAGCTCCTTGAACTTCACAAACTTTCTGAACGCCTCTGACTTCTCTTTTAGAAAGAACACCCAAACATATCTAGTGTAATCATCGATTAACACCAGCATATATTTGCTACCTCCGAGACTTGGAGTGAGAGTTGGTCCCATCAAGTCTCCATGGATGCACTCCAGTGGCTTCTTACTTCTAGTTTGCGAACTATCAAATGAAAGTCGATGAGACTTGCCATATTGACATCCCGCGCAAACATGGTCGTCTCCATAGGAGGACAAACTAGGCAGACCCTTGACTAGGCCCTTAATAGCCATAAATTTTAACTTGTCCATTCCTACGTGCCCCAATCTCTCATGCCAAATAGCGGCACTATCGTTTGTTCTCATCTTATCAACATAAGAGCTTATGGATAAAACATACAAGCCCTTTGTTCTCCTCCCAATGTGAACAACCTCAGCTTTTACAGCTGATACATTTTTAGGAAATTTCACTTCTGTTGGACCAAACAGAACGTGATACCCAGCGTCCCCAAACATATCTGGTGTAATCATCGATTAACACCAGTATATATTTGCTGCCTCCGAGACTTGGAGTGAGAGTTGGTCTCATCAAGTCTCCATGGATGCACTCCAGTGGCTTCTTACTTCTAGTTTGCGAACTATCAAATGAAAGTCGATGAGACTTGCCATATTGACATCCCGCGCAAACATGGTCGTCTTCATAGGAGGACAAACTAGGCAGACCCTTGACCGAGCCCTTAACAACCATAACTTTTAACTTGTCCATTCCTACGTGCCCCAATCTCTCATGTCAAATAGCGTCACTATCATTTGTTCTCATCTTATCAGCATAAGAGCTTGTGGATAAAACATACAAGCCCTTTGTTCTCCTCCCAATGTGAACAACCTCAGCTTTTACAGCCGATATATTTTTAAAAAATTTCACTTATGTTGGACCAAACAGAACGTGATACCCAGCGTCCACAGCGTTGGTCATAGAGAAGAGATTCTTCTTCATACCAGACACGTGATATACACTCCTTAGAGTGAGTGACCCTCTATCACTGCCTAAGGAGACAACTCCTTGCTTCTCAACGGCATGAACAGTATCATCAGCTGTAATAATAACATCATTACCTGAGTATGGCTGTGACAAAGAGAACTTTAACTCATCTCTAGTAAGGTGATGGTCACACCCTGAGTCAACGATCCAGTCCTCCTGATAGTTAATGGGAGCAGAAGCACAAAGAGAAGCCGAGAAGGCTCCTCCCCATCCACCATCATCCTGCCTGGCATCAGGTTCCTCTTTTCCTACAGCGTGTCCAGGCTGAAGATTGACTCTGCAATCCTTCCTGAAGTGACCCAACTTATTGCACCTATAGCACCTGAGCCCTTCCTTCTTCTTTCCCTCAGACTTAGGAGCAAGGCTCCTCTCCTGCTGACCTGAAGATGAAGGCCCATCGCCTTCATAAGACTTCTTCTTCTTCTCTCACTTCTTCTTCCCAGAGAACAACACCTCATTATCTCCCCCGGAGATAGACACTCCTATCATCTGCTTTTCCAAGCTCTCCTGTGATGCAAGCAGATTTTCCAGCTCTAGGAGGGATGGCTGATTTGCCCATCCTTGAACCGATGTGACAAAGGCGAGGTATTCCTTCCGCAAGCCACGGATAATGTGTCTTTTCATCTTTGCCTAAGAAATAGGCTCATCTGGATCCAAGGCAGAAATCTCTGCACATAGATTTTTCATCTTCAAGAAGAAGGTAGAGATAGGTAGATAATCTTGAGTGGCCTTTGCCAACTCATTCTCTAATAACTGTAGTCAAGCTACATTCTTCTTGTTGAACAAGCCATTCAAGGCCTTCCAGATTTCAGTAGCTGATCTGCAACCAATGATATGATCGAAGAGTTCAGGTGAAATAGCTCTCTTGAGGGTGAACTCTGCTTTCGCATTGGTTTTCCTCCAAGTTCTCATCTCCTGAGCATTATCACCAGCAAGAACTACTTCTTGAGTATCATCTCCTCCAACCACCTCCCAAAGGTTCTCGCCAAGAAGATAACTCTCCATGCAAGACTTCCATTTTTTGAAATTAGTCTGTGTAAGAAGTTCAATACCAAGACCTCTCACATATCCACTGTCCATGGTCCTAGCTCAAGCACTTGCCCTTGCTCCACAAAAGCAACCACAACCTTTAGTTGATCACTGCTTAACAACTCCAACCTGCCTCTGATACCATGTTAAAATTCTTGATCTTGGAGTTAGCAGAAGTTATCTCAACTAAAACACAAGCACAGCTAGAAACACATGCAGCAACAGAGATCTTTATTGAACAGATCTACTGTCTTACAAAGCGAGGTATACATGGCGAGACATGATTTCGCCAGCATACAAAACAACTTCAACCAAAAACAAACAGAAAGATAATTTACGGCCTGAGAACACAATTCTCCAAGACCGCACAACCCGCTGCTGCTGTTCGTCAGGTCATCGAGATCGGCAAGCTTCACTATCTGCCCGAACACGAACACAGCCCGCTGCACTAAAAACTTGTCCGTCACTTCAGAAAATCTACCCTCCACAGGTTGCTATCCGCGAACTTCAAGTCGCCAGCTAGAAAAACAGCTGCTCCACCTTGTCCGCACAACCTGCATAGAATCACTTCAGTAAGCCGCGCGACTAAGAAAAATCAGTCTATAGGTTCTAACGCGAGTTGCTCTTACTGTTTCGCGATAATTAAACTATTGTCGGGGGGCTCTATTTATAGGCGCGGAGAGAGATATAGTCACCGCCCTAATTGATAGGATCACCGCCCCCATCTCGCACTTAGCCCGCACAGTCAGCATGGACATGGCCAGAACAGCTACTACCAGAAGGGAGACCAGTCCGCAACCTGGCGGACACAGCTCCGGCCCGCTACTAGTCCACGACCAACAGGCAGAGGTCGCCTGGTCAACAACGGACTCTGCGGACAACGAAAACTTGACATAGCGAGCGACCAAGTCCAGTAACCCTCCACAACAAGCGCGAGCTCGACGAACAAAGCACCAGTCCGCCAGGTCCGCCTAAGCGAACTACCTGTCCGCTTGAGCTATCCGCTCAGACCGCATAGTCTGCACAGTTTGCCCGAACACCCACTTTGCACTTCAACTAATTCAACATCTTCTTGTGAGAAAAAAATAATTAAATGAGACTTGAATGTTTATTCTTTATCATTCTAAGAGTAGTATTGTTAATTCTAAACTATTATGCAATTCATGCATCTCAAAATAATAAATAAATATTGTCATAATTATTTTATTTTCTTATTAGTTGATAAGTACAATTCTTCCATGCAGAGAACTCACTCGCTAGCTACAACACGTATATTGTCAACAACAAGGGCTGTTAAAATTTTATTTTAAAATGTGGCTATCTAGTTTTGATCCCGAAACCTCAAGAATAAGAGGAACAACTCAACTCAATGAGTAGGGGTGAGGAGAGAAAACCGAAAACCGACAAAACCGATCGAACCGACCGAACCGCACCGATTTTGAAACCGAGCCGCCCGGCTCGGTGTCGGTTCGGTCTGGAGATTTTGAAAACCGAAGGCGTATCGGTTCGGGTCGATTTTCAGGTTGTAAAAACCGACCAAACCGAACCGAACCGATGTTAGTAATTGATATTATAATAATTATAAATTATGTATATATTAAGTTCTATTTTATAATAATTATAAAGGATGTAAATGACCTATATGAACTTGAGTTCAAGTCAAGTTCAAGACCACTTAAATTTTATGACTCGGTCAGAGTCACGAGAGTCCTCCTAAATAAATGAAATAATCACACTTACGGGTTACAACTTGCATATCTATAGCGAATTAGCTACTTGATGATTGAATGAAAAAGCCTCAAAATTTGATCTCTATTGGGGGCATACTGTACACCAACTTTTCTGGTAACATTATCTTCAAATGTGAGCTCATTCAAATATCTTAATCATTATCTGAATTTTATTGTTCTTGAATTATGCTAATAAGCAACTTTGCTCGTAAATGTGGAGATAGTATTGTTTAATAAACGTCAATATTGATCATCACAAATTCTTCAAGTGAGCAGTCTTCAATGGTGGACACCAAACTTGTGTATATATCTTCACAAATTTCTTCAAGTGAGCAGTCTTCTGGTTACATTATCTTCATAAATTTTAATAGACATTAATTTTGATCATCACACAAAAACATTTTTATATCTTCATGTGTATATATCACATAATATCACATGATCTTATAGTAGAAACTACACCAAACAAGCTTGCAAACTCTTTCTCCATAGTATTGTCGCAAAAAACCGACACCGAACCGCAACAAACCGACTAAAAACCGAACCGATTATGAACCGAACCGTCCCGGTTCGATTCGGGTCGGTTTAGACAAACCAAAAACCGAGGCATATCGGTTCGGTTTCGGTTTGGGTCCAAACCGACCCAAACCGAACCGCTCGCAGCCCTATCAATGAGTCAAGGAGACATCTATGACAATATTTCAAATAATTTTTACTTATATTGTTATTAAGTATAAGTATAATAATTATATTATATAAACATTTTAACATATATAAGTATTGTTGGAGATGAGACCCATTTCATAATATTAGGTGTGCACATAACCACACAGTCATGATTTTCACCTTAAAAGAAGTGGGATCATGGGATTGACTGCACACGCGATCACCGCTCCCGATCCCCCGTGCACCGATCCCATCACGCGTAGTGGGCAAACCGCCGCGAGCCCCACCTTGCCGGCGGCGGGCGGCTGACCTCCTCCCCGGACGCCGGACGTCGGCCGCCCGCCCTCTCTGGCCGCACCGGCCGCGGCCGCGGCCGAGGAAGCGGCTGCCCGAGCCGCACCTCCCTCGACCGTCAACCGCGACCCAGGGGGGCGGCCGCCCGGTCCGCCCCCTCCCTCGGCCGCCAGCGCGGCCAAGGGGGCGGCCGCTCCCTCGGCCACTGGCGCGGACAAGAGGGCGGCCGCCAAGACTGCCCACTCCCTCGGTCGTCGGCGCGGCCGAGGGGGCGGCCGGTCGGGCCGCCCCCTCCCTCGACCGCCGACACGGCTTAGGGAGCGGCCGCCCCTCCCTCGACCGCTGGCGCGACTGAGGGGGCGGCCGCCCCCTCCCTCGACCGCTGGCGCGACTGAGGGGGCGGATGCCCGGGTCACCCCCTCCCTCAGCCGCCGACGCGGCCAGGGGAGCGGCCGCCCGGGCCGCTCCTCCCCGGCCGCTGTCGGCAGTCCTCCCCTCGCCTGCGAACTTGGTGGCTAGTTCGTCGGCCGCCCGTGGAGTTCGCTCTCATCATCCGATCGATAGGGGGCGTTCCCGGCCGTCCGATTCGCATGTAACCACCATGTTAGTGGGGAAATTTAATTAGCAATTTAATTATTAATTTATGGGTGCAAACAGCAGTATTAATGCGCACCCCTAAACTATGAGAAAATATTCATTTTGGGTGATTATGGTGTGCGGATAGCCGCATAACCACTATAACCACCCTCTAGAGCCTATAAAAGGAGCCTTAGGCCTCCTCATTTCTCACATTTTCCCTCCGAGTCTTCTTCTTCCTCAGGTCGAAGCTTTGTCGGATTCCTCCTATGAGCAGCACTCGGGCCGCACCCAAGCTGTACCCGAGCCGCATCTGAGCCACGAGCGAGCTAAGTAAAAGCCACCTGACGAAGCCAAATCTCTCAAGTTCCAAGTGGCCCCCGTAACCGTAAGTCTATGTGCTCCGCTCCACGTTCAAAATCAGCAAGGGGCAAAACGAAGACAACCAACGCAAAGTGCAATTTGTAATAACTCCCGGCGTGACGGTCTGTCGTCCGTCATGCGCCAAGTGTTCTCTCACCCCAAAGCTGTAACGAGAGGTAGTATGCCACCCTCGACTTCACAAAAAAGTTGTATAACCAGGAAATAGTGGATTTTGATCGGCACAGATATTTTACCCAATTAAGGGGTTTTTGCACGTTAAAACTGTGTGTATACAACTGACCTACTTTATTGACTGTGTGTGCGCTCGACCGTCCCGAAAGCTAAGACGGTCCAGGTTATTCTGGTCCGACTGGGACGTCGAGTTATACCGCAATAGTTTGACGCTGTCTAGGGGAAGAGGTCGATTCCTTACATCCTCAGAATACAGTACCCTCAACACAGCGGTACTCGTGACTGGAGACTATGACAGGAGAAGTTACCCGCACTGCAGAAGGCCGGATGACCCTTGGGGGGCACATCGGTCCAGTTTCCCCTCACTTATCTGTCAACATGCTTGAAGCAGAACCCCCCTGTGTGGATATTCAAGGCCGCGAAGCCCGTCCTTCCAGAGAACCTGAAGCTCAAAATCACTGCAACTACCCTGAAGTAGCGGGCCTCGATGAAAGGATCACGCGTGAAGAAATTCTCAGCTTAATCATAGAAGAGTGCGAGCGAGCCAAGCAACGTGCCGCATCAGCCAGCCACCCCTCCACCATTTCTCTTCATTTGCATCTGAGATCCTGACACACCCAATCCTTCACGGTTTCAGGCTCCCAAAGATCGAGACGTATGATAGTACAAGTGACCCGTCAGAGCATCTCAGACACTTCGCAATCATGATGCAACTATGCAATGTCTCATATCAATTGTTGTGCCAAGCTTTTCCGATGACTTTAAAAGGACAAGCTCGCACCTGGTTTCTATCTCTAAAGGAGGGGGAGATGAAGAATTTTGCAGAACTATCACAACAATTCACGAACCAATTCATCGCCAGCTGTCGAATTGTTAAATATTCTCCCCACTTGTCTGAGATCTGCCATAATGAAGGAGAAACTCTCAGAGATTTTTTTCCATCGTTTCACTGCAGAAGCACGACTGATCCGGGGCATCAGCCCCGAGCTCTTACGAGGCTTCCTCTTAGGAGTACTCCGTCCCGACAGCTTCTATTCTACATTAATGAAAGAAACAACATCAAGTTATCATGATCTAATACGACGAGTCGAGGCCCAGATTATAGCCGATGAAGCAATTGAGACACATCAAAAACAATTCGATAGAGGCATAAAAAGGAGAAAGGAGCAAGAAGCTTCATCAGACCTGGGGAAGAACAGTGAATGTCGCGGCAACCCACGACCTCGGCATCACCTGAAACACACGCCCCTCAATACCTCCAGGACAAATGTGTTTTACGCAATCCAAGGCAGTGACGTGCTACGCAAGCCCAGACCCCTCGCTAAAAATGCGGGGGACCAAAAAAAGTACTGTGAGTTCCACCATGGACGAGGACATGACACATAAGATTGCTCAAAGCTTAAGGAGGAGATCGAGTATCTCATCAAACAAGCCCTCCTGGGGAGATTCTTACGGGGCTAAGCACCAAGTCCGTCGACAGGAAAATCGGCCAACTGCTTGCTATAACGAACTGGGGGGCAACCCCTAAGTCTACCAGCCCAAAACAGGGCTTCGTACCTATCAGGGGGGCTCTGCCCATTGTAGTGTTTATCGATTTTACTTTCCTATGAATTTTTCATACAAATTTACACAAGAACAGTCTCACGACTATAACTCTAATAACTTTAAAAGTTTTCTTATTTCAGGCCTATAGAAGGCGAGCATCATCCATGCGATTTGAAATGCTTACTCACTTCGCCCAAGTACAAAGACGTCCATTTACATTTACAGCAACTGCCTCCGGGCAGCGCGCTCCTTACAGCAACTGTCTTCGGGCAGCGCGCTCTACACAGCAACTGCCTTTGGGCAATGCGCTCCTTACAACAACTGCCTCCGCGCAGCGCGCTCCTCACAGCAACTGCCTTCGGGCAGCGCGCTCCTTAAAGCAACTGCCTCCGCGCAACGCGCTCCTCACAGCAACTGCCTTCGGGCAGCGTGCTCCTCACAGTAATTGCCTTTGGGAAGCGCGCTCCTCACAGCAACTGCCTTCGGGCAGCACGCTCCTTACAACAACTGCCTCCGAGCAGCGCACTCCTCACAGCAACTGCCTTCGGGCAACGCACTCCTCACAGCAACTGCCTTCGAGCAGCGCGCTCCTCACAGCAACTGCCTCTAGGCAGAGCGCTCCTCATAGCAACTGCCTCCGAGCAGTGTGCTCCTTACAACAACTGCCTCAGAGCAGCGCGCTTCTCACAACAACTGTCTTCAGGCAGCGCGCTCCTCACATCAACTGCCTCTGAGCAGCGCCCTCCTTACAGCAACTGCCTCCGAGCAGCGCGCTCCTCACAGAAACTATCTTCGGGCAGCGCGCTCCTTACAACAACTGTCTCCGAGCAGCGTGCTCCTCACAGAAACTGCCTTCGGGCAGCACGCACCTTACAACAACTGCCTCCAAGCAACGCGCTCCTTACAACAACTTCCTCCAGACAATGCGCTCCCTGTAATACCAGGATTAGATATTTATATTCTCCAGCAATGCTCTCTTGAGCAGCCATCAGGGCTCAGGCAAAAAGAAGAAAAAGTGAGCACAATCGTGACAATAAAATACAAAATACATGCGCAAATGCGCTAATCAAGAACCGTCGAACAATAAAGACGACATACAAGACACCAGACTAGAAAAATAAAAGATGCAAACACACTAATACAAGGAGACAGCGCTACTACATATCAGCCGCATCAACATCAGAACTCTCGCCGCCAGAGATATCACCAAAGCTAAGGTTGGATACTTCGCATCCCAATCTCCTGCTAACAAGACAAAAAGCCTTTGAGACTCCACGTCTGAGGGCCAGCTCTCACGCGTCTTCTATCTGAGGCTCCACCTCCTTGCTCCAGATCTCGTCACGAACTTCCTCGCTAATCAAGCAATGATCCTGCATATAATTCAGAGACTCCATGTACTTCGTAAGACCATCAACCTTTAACTCTGACACACAACTATCAGAAGATAATGCCTCCACTTAGACCTTTGCCGCACAAAGCTCTGTCTCTAAACGAGAAGTCTCCTCTTGAGCGTGCTTCAGCATCTGAGTAGTTCTTTCCACCAGAGATTTCTCCACCTCCAAAGATGCTCGAGTCTCCTCCAATTTTGCCTTCAGCTCCGATCCAATCCGGCTAAATCGAGAAATGTCCCGGTCATGATCATCCCTCAGAGCGACAAGAGAACCCTCCGCGCTCGAAACTTCTCCTGGAGGGTTAGATACCCGTCCTTCAAACTCACGTAATGATCATTACAAGTAACGACAATTTGAACCCGAGCCTCAATCTGCAAAAGAAAAGATAGAGAGAAGTCAACACAACACAATAATAAAGAAGAGTCAAGAATAATCAAGCTCACTTATCACTTCATTCATCGCCTTCAAAGAAGAAGATAGCCTCAGAGCCGTCGCCTCTGCAGGGGAAGCCCGGGGGGTAGATGATCCAAGCACCTATACCTCGGGAGGAGAACCGTCACAGCCAACAGAAGGAGAGTCACCACCCAGAGAAGACGAACAAGGCGCCACACTATCGCCACCTCGAGAAACTAAAGTGGCCTTCCATTTCCGACCACAATCCAAAGGTGTTTCAGCAGTCCGCTCAGAGTCTGAAGAAATGTCACACCGCAACAAGCGCTTCTCTTCCACAAACGAAGTAATAATGAACAGACGATTTGCCAACTTGCGAGGCTCTGAAAATCCAAGGATTGGAGAAAAATCCCGCTCTCTCCCCTTTTGACGACGACAACGATCAGACAATGCGTTCCACAGCTCCGGCAGACCCCAAGAGTTCCTGGCATAACCAAATAAAATATTTCCATGACAACGGTCCGTCCGAATCTCAAAATCAAGTCAGCTCTTGTCACTATGAATCTCCACACGCTCACCACCATCAGAGCGAACATCACACCAATCTCGGAAGAAGTCCAAAGAGAGTTTCTCGCCATGTTCGCGAAAGAAGACAACCAACCTCATGAGGCATACTACTCCCAAGGGAGTAAACTGGGAAATCGGCACGCCGCAGAATTTCAGAATCTCGATCACTTCCTTGCATGGAGGGAACCAAAATCCTGATCTCAAAGTGGTCTCGCAGATCGTCAACCAGCCACGAGGAAGATTTTGGACCCTATCCTCAACACGCGGTATCTTCGCTACAAGGTCGGAGAACCTTCTCCTCTAAATTTCAACTTGATCGTCGGAATGGGAGGAGCGAAGACGCATCGGCCTAGCAGTACGCTTTGAGCCCCGTCACAAAAAATTATTAATAAATTTAGATGAAAAGTCTGCAAATCAAAAGTCATCCGCTCTCGTTGTGCGCATAAAGGCGCGTCGCCCAATAAAATCAAAAATTTAAGACACGACCGAGCACGCACACGCACCAGACACACAGACACACACACCCACGTAGTAGGCCCCGCGAATGCGCCCGTGCATAACCGCGCGCACGCGCCGTAAGTGCAGTCATACAGGCAAGCCCGCGCGGCAACGCACACGCACTCGTGTGCGCGCGGCCAGACGCATGCCCACGATCAGACCCGCGTGCGTCGGCGCATGCCCATGTGGGTGCGCCGGTGTAACGCCCCAAAAATGTTGTAGGAGCGACGGGGATCGCTTTTGGCCAAAAGAGGTTTTTTTTACTTTTTAGCAGGTGACACGGGTCTTGACACGGCCGTGTCAGAGGCCGTGTCGGCCGTGTCAAGCTGGCCGTGTCGGCCGTGTTAAGGTCGACGATCGTTGAGTATGGAACACGGCCAGGCACACGGCCGTGTCCCAGGCCGTGTAGCCTGGGTCGTTTCGAATTTTTCTGAGGTTTGGCACACGGGGTATGACACGGGTCCGGACACGGCCGTGTCCCAGGTGACACGGGCGTGTCGAAGGCCGTGTCAGAGGCCGTGTACTTCTCTGACTGAAAATGTTGAAAACGGGTGCCGTGACACGGGTCACGACACGGCCGTGTGGAGCGAGACATGGCCGTGTCGAAGGCCGTGTCGAAGGCCGTGTCAGGAGCCGTGTGCTGGTTTTCGAATCGATCGAGACGGCGAATGGCTAACACGGCCATGCACACGGCCGTGTTGCAACCCGTGTTCGACCCAGATTTTCTAATGTGAGTTCCGATCGTGGCCGTTCGTTCTTTTCTTTGGAAGATCCAACGGTGGGGAGCCTCCCTGGGTGGTTTAAGGCCGGGAATAGGGCTCCAAACCCTCATTCCCCACTTCCTTTTATCTCTCTAAGTTCTAGAGAGAAGGGAGAGCAAGGAGGCCAAGTTCCGGCCGCCGGCGAAGCTTCGGAGGTCCGTTTCGCGAGCGGAGTTCAGATCCGCGAAGGTGGGAGCGTTGCGGTGGTGTTCATCCGAGCAAATCTTCTCCATGGCTAGGAAGAGGGGACGGAAGGTAACGACACTTCTCCTCTCGGTTTTTAGGATTTATGATGCATGAATAGCATCCCCTTCCTTTCGTATTTTGAGCACCGGATCTCTCAAATGAGAGGGATCCGTGTAGCCTAGGTTCAAGAGGACCTCCGGGTTGAGTATGCTCATCCCGGCATGCTTTGCATTAGAGATCCGCTCCGTTAGCGGATTAGGCATTGTGGGTGAAGCCGTGGTCGCGACCGATAGTCCGACCCGGTGATGTTGCATAGCGAACTTCGGTAGAAAATCCGTTGCGGCAATACGCCGTTGTGTGTATGCGTTTTCCCCATTGTATTTGAGTGAGTACTCGTAGTCGGAACCGGACGAGGTTAGCTCCGCTTTGTGCGGTAGATGGTTTCCTTGGAGCACGGGAAAGACGCGGTGCGAGTGGCAATTGGGGTGGGGAAACCTTTGTTTGTGCTGTGCTAAGGCGCGGCTATGTCTCCGTGGTCGGCTGGCTATCCCGTGACGCGCAAGTCATGTGGGGAAAGTGTCCCGGCGAGACTAGCCCTTGTGTAAGACTGACGAGAATGCCGAGCAGAGGGCAAGCCCGGGCAATGTGGCCATGAGCGGGTGGGGTCCAGCGAGGCTTCTTAGAATCGGTCAGTGTGAGACGGAACCCTGACGTGCGACGTCAGATTGTGCGGGCAAGCCTGGGGTTTAAGACCCATGTGCGGGTGGGGCCATTGCAAGGTTCCGTGTGACGGCCTGTGTGCCGTTGGGGACATGGTGTCTCCCTTTTGTTTGCGGCTTTAAGCCAATGGGGAAACGGAAGTACCCAATGTTTGATGTTGTGCTAGATGCATACGAGCTAGGGTGTCTTGGGTGAAACCCGGGTTGCATTCATGTTGCATAGTAGGCCCCTTTTACTTTGTTCAAAACATAGAGAACGTGTATGCTGTTTGAGACATCCAAGCCTGTTTTACCGCTTTAATATATATGCTCTTTTGGTACGAAGTGTTAACTTGCAGGTGGAGTGGTACCCCGGGGTCCGTTAGGGACGGCCGGGAGGAGATGTGTTTGTTACACAGTAGAGGTCAGCCTTTGCTGACCCACGTTACTTCAAATCCTTTCAGGACAAGGATCGCATGCAGGAGCTAGCGCGCCGGGCGAAAAGCCCTAAGCCTCATGAAGTGTTGCTGTGCTTGGCTAGTTTCTTTTCCTTGTTTTGTTGATTTTGTTTGATCATGTCCGGCTTGCATGCCGAGGTAGCTTAGGGGTGCTTGGCACTTTTATATGTTTGGACTTATATTGTGTAAGGCCTTAAGGCCATTTTGATACTCTACTGTTAGTGGATAACTTCTGTCTTTTAGTTTTATGTTTCCGCTGTGTATGTCTGGAGTTTTGAGTTTGGGTAGTTTCATATCATCTTTTAATACTAAAGCTGTGGTGTCCGTATGTTGTGGGGCCCCGGCCGGACCCATATTATATGGTCTTTACAGGGGAGGTGTTACAACCGGCGCGCTATTATGCGGGCATCCACGCGCTCGCATGCTCATGCACGGCCAAGCCCGCGCGCGCATCCACACGCACCTTTGCGACCGCGTTTACGTCAACTTCCTTCCCCGGGCACGTTCATTGCCCTTCCTCCACCATAATATATTCTAATATTTTTACACGAGTTTGCAGAGCGCTACTACTCGCCATCTCAAGTCCATCGTCGTTAGCTATCGTCGCCACCGTAAAAGATGAGCAGAGAAAGATCCTTGTTTTTCTTCGTCCGAGCTGGTCTCATGCAACAAGGATCTGAGGGGCAATTGTTGGGGATGAGACCCATTTTATAAGATTAGGTGTGCACATAACCACACACCCATAATCTTCATCTCAAAAGAAGTGGGATCATGGGATTGACTGCACGCGCGATCACCACGCCCGATCTCCCGTGCACTAATCCCATCACGCGTAGTGGGCAAACCGCCGCGAGCCCCACCTTGCCTGAGGCGGGCGGCCGACCTCCTCCCCGGATGCCGCCCGCCCACCCTCTCTGGCAGCGGACGAGGAAGCGGCCTCCTGGGCGGCGCCTCCCTCAGCCGTCAGCCGTGGCCAAGGGGGGCGGCCGCCCGGGCCGCCCCCTCCCTCGGCCGCCGGCGCGACCACCTGGGGCGCTCCTCCCCGGCCGCCGTCGACAGTTCTCCCCTCGACGGTGAACTTGGCGGCGACTTCGCCGACCTCCCGTGGAGTTCCGCTCCCATCGTCCGATTGATATGGGGCGTTCCCGGCCGTCCGATTCACATGTAATCGCTCACTAACCGCCAGGTTAGTGGGGAAATTTAGTTAGCAATTTAATTATTAATTTTGGGGTGCAAACAACGGTATTAATGTGCACCCCTAAACTATGAGAAAATATTCATTTTGGGTGGTTACGGTGTGCGGATAACCCCATAACCACCGTACCCACACCCTGAAGCCTATAAAAGGAGCCTCAAACCTCCTCATTTATCACATTTTCCCTCCGAGTTTTCTTCTTCCTCGGGTCGAAGCTCTGACGGATTCCTCCTACGAGCAGCACCCGAGCCGCACTCAAGCCGCACCCAAGCCGCACCCGAGCCACGAGCGAGCCAAGTAAAAGCCACCTGACGAAGCTAAATCTCTCAAGTTCCAAGTGGCCCCCGCAACCGCAAGTCCAGGTGCTCCGCTCCACGTTCAGAATTAACAAGGCGCTAAGCGAAGACCACAAACGCAAAGTACAATTTTTAACAACTTCCGGCGCGACGGTCTGTCGACCGTCATGTGTCAAGTGTTCTCTCACCCCAAAGTTGTAACGAGAGGTGACTTGTCACCCTCGACTTCACAAACAAGCTGTAACAGCCAAGAAATAGTGGATTTTGACCGGCACAGACCCGGTCATGTGGTTATGTGTACAACTGACCTACTTTATTGACTGTGCGCGCGCTCGACCGTCCTGAGAACTAAGACGATCCAGGTTATTCCGGTCCGACCGGAACGTCGAATTAGACTGCAACAAGTATAATGTATATACTATACAAAAATATACATAATAATTAATTATTACGCATATTAACATATTATACTATATAATTTAATTATTATATATATAATTAATATTTTTATTGTGTGTATAATTTTATATTGTACATATATATATACATTTATAATTATAATTTTAAATTTTTTACTCTATCTTATTTTTTTAAATTATCGTTGTGGATGGACGAAGCCCGCCGGGGGCAGGTGATTGGTCGTTGCACTAAGAACGGGCCTTCGGCCGTGCCGTAATTTTGATGTATATTTTTTACGGTCATTTTGAGTACTCATATGTATATGTTGTAGGTGCAGTAACTGGGAGCGGGCATAGCCCGCTATTGCTGGCCGGGTACTGTCGCGCTTGATCGTAGGGGCGGAGTCCCGTGTCGAGCACTCGTGTGTGTGTGTGTGTATATATATATATATGTGTGTGTGTATACATATATTTACACACACATTTATATATTTGGTTAGTGGGCAAGGGGTGTTTAAAGCAAATATAGTGGAGGTAAAGGCTTAGTAAACCACCTAGAAATCATTGAGTTGATGGTTGGTGAATTTAAAGTTTGTCGATCGCTTAATATGATAATTTTGACACAAAATTTGTGTTGACCAATATTGTATATTTTGAGCTATTGACTAAGTGGTGAGATTAGAGGGTCCATTGTGACTTAGGAATGATCTTTGTCTCAAAATTAAATCAATGAGTCCATAATTTTTGGCATGTATTTGGTCAAAGCAAGGCCTATCTCAACCATTATGGTCTATTTAGGTTCAAATATTTTCAAATGACTTTATCCTCAAAAAAAAAAAAATATTTTCAAATGACTTGATTATGCATAATGGATCAAATGGAACTCAAAAATTCATTATCAGCTCATCAGACCTCGCTAAGCAGACCATTAAAGTTCACTACAATGATTAAGGCTCTATTTGAGGGGACTTATTTTCACCGTTCAAGCGGTTACGACCGCATGTTCATGCGCGACCGCTTGACCGGTGAAAATAAGTCCCCCCAAACGGAGCCTAAGGCTTCGAAACTCATCCCAAGTCATTTTGGATCATATTGGGCTAAACAAGTTCCAAATGAGTCACATGGGTCAACTGAACCATTTGAGTCAAAATCAACTTGTTTAAGATCCTCAAAGTAATTGAGCTCAATGAAACGTTAGAATTCAATAGTATCAACAAAACTATAACAGTTTGTCATTTTCACCCGCAAATCTTAAAATAAAATGAAAAACATATTCAGGAATGAATGAAGTTTGTACGCAGCCCACAAACAGGCGAAACCCGTGCAAAACTGCTCGTATATAGTATAGATACAAGAAATCATAGCCCCACTGCCAACCTAGAAGTCTAGAACTCCCAATCAATCCATCTCCACTGTGCACGCATCAAGATTCGTGCTGCCGCTTTCATAATGAGTCAAAACCGGCGGCTCTTTTAGAGCTTGCCGCAGAGCGGCCCAGCCCAATACATGAACCGGCCAACTTGCTGTTCGCTGTTTTGGCCCTCGAGAAGCCAGATCCCGCGAAGCAAAAATGAGAAATAAGTAAATAATAGGAATAAATAAAATAATTAAAAAAAGATATTTGGCAGGCCAAAAACAATAACCGGGGAAGGGGATTAAGATCACAGCGAAAATATAAATATAAATATATAAATATATAATATAATAATATAATCTCTTCTCTTCTTCTCTTGGGAAGAAGGGGGAAGAAGGGGGCCGGGGAGAGCTGAAGAGGAAGGAAAACTACAATATTGAAGGCGTAAAAATCGGAGGTAATCTAGGGTTCCGGCGGATCGGGTGGCGATCGCGGGATTCTGAGGCGCCAAGGATCGATTAGCAGCGAATTTTGGTTTTCTGGACTGCTAGAGGCGGTGGGGGTGAGGGGAATTTGTAGGTTGCTGCCTCTTCGTTGGGTTTTGATCGAGCAGATGCTCACCGTGGGTAGTAGGGATGATGGGAGGAAGCGATCAGTGTTAGGGTTAGAGGGAAGCAGGGGACCAGGAGGAAGAAACATGGAGGAGAGCGAGATCGAAGAAGGGGAGGCGTTCTCCGGGCAGGACAACCACATCGACCCTGATGCTCTATCTTACATCGTAAGGGGATTAATAGTCTTCGTTGTTTTTGAGAAACTCATTGAGCCTTGTTTATGATCCAGCTTATAATTATCGATTGCACAATCTCTACGTTTTAGTTCATATTAATTTTGAACTTTTTTTAACGAGGATTGAGGGTTGATTATGAGAAAGCTATGGATCAGCGATGATAATCATTTCCACCATTAGTTTTTGTAGTAGATTTGTTTTTTTTTCTTGTTGTCAAGTGCTCTCTGTGGTATTAGAAAGTTGAGGAGCAAATGAGTAGGATTCCTTGATCTCACCCTATTTGATCAATCCTATCAAAGTATGGAAATAAAAAAAAGGAAATGTAAGTTTAGTAGTGCTAAAAGGGTGTTCCTTGTGATGGAAATATGATATTTTTTTACTGTAATTTTACTGCTTTGAGTTTTAGTTATATGCTTCCATAGTGAGCTGTTGTGAAATTTCCTCATTGATCTCCCCTGAGCTTAAATTTGATGTGCATAAGTACACAAGAATTGTAGAAGAATTCATTCATTGCAGTGGTCTTTTTTTGTGCACAAAAGCATAGCTTGTTCCTTATAGCTGGTTTGCAACGCATATAGGATGAAAAACTTCAACATGTATTGGGGCACTTCCAGAAAGAGTTTGAAGCCGGAGTGTCAGCAGAGACCTTGGGTAAGCCAGGAAAATTTGATTCTAGATTAGTCTAGAATAATATTTAAGAATATGATTCCTTATCAGGAGCCAAATATGGGGGATATGGCTCATTTCTGCCTGTGTACCAACGCTCTCCTCCCGTGGCACTGTCACAGCCTAAGAGCCCAGCGAAGGTGCCAGGCCTCAATCTCTCAAGGTCACCACAAAACCTCCAACCCGAGGTATGTTTAATCGGCACATTTTCTTTTGTTTATCTGCAATGGATGTATCTTGATGAAACTGTCTGATTATTACTGTTGATTTGTCATGGATTCACTTCATTTTGATGTCTTTATCTCATATATTGTTATAGGTGGGATGTCAGAATGCTTCTGTTATTGCAAATGCATCTATCCCTAAGGCCAACACTGCATCTGTAGCACAACCGTTTGTGAAATATGGAAAAAGAGAAACCAGCATTAGTTTGTGTAGTACAGAAGGCGCTACTCAACACGAGTCTACTAGAAAGACACTGGATATTAGAGATCCAAAGCCACTGAAGGTGCGCATTAAGGTTGGACCTGGCAATGTCTTGATCAGAAATAAGCCTGAAATTTACAGTGATTTGGGGCTTGATATTTCTCCATCTCCATCCCTCGAGGATAGTCCCGATGGAAGTAGGGAGCTTTCTCCTGAATCTCCCTGTGCCTTTGTTGAATCCCCGTCCACCATTCTTCAGGTCATTTGCATTTTATGAAATAGTTTTACTGAATATATGGTGTTTATGCCCTTTTTACTGATCAGATCACTGCATTGCTTCTTAAATGTATTGGAGCAGGTCATGACTTGCTTTCCTGTTCCGGGAAGTCGTTTTCTTTCACCTCTGTCAGAGACCCTACTTCATTTTCTTGAAAAGGAGGACACTTTAGTAACAAACATCAAGAAAAACACACCACATAATGTCGTGACAGAAAATTTTACTGCTTCAGACACATCTCTACACGCAAAAGATGTTAGAGATTTCACATACAAGGAAAAGAAACCCGCAGAGAAGGGTCGAAAGTCAGTGAAAGCACACGGGATGACTAGCGAGGATGTGATAACTACATGCTTGAAGAATGATAGTGGAAGCAGAAGTCCAGCAGCCCCAAAAGTTGTTTCGAGCACCCAGGATATAGCAGTGCCATCCAGTGCTTGGTGCGTAGATACTAAAGATGAGATGCATTTAGGAGGTAACTCCATAAAAGAATATGGTAAGATGTTTGACGTCCACACTGAGACAAATAAGATACCGGTGATGGAAAAAGTCCAGTCATTTGATTTTAGGAAGGATAATTATATAGAGTTCATTGATAGCGGGAAAGTGGATGGAGCATATAATTCAGATAAGGAATGTGTTCCCTTGAAGGGAAAAAACTACTCAAAACCTCATATTGTAGAGAAGGCATTTGAAGAAACAAATGGTAATTTTGACACTGCTACAAAAAGCAAGAGTAAATCCCAGAAACATCATCATAAGAATAAATCAGATTCTAACAAATATAGGACGGGGAAGGGTCGTTCTGCTGGATTTGAAGAACATGTGAAAGAACAACCTGCGCAGAAAGTTTGTTCAAGTGTAAACAAAATGATACAAGACAAGGATCAATTCATGGAAGATGGAAAAATTATTAGAGGAAGCCAAAATGAAACACTATTCAATGAGCCGAACAAGGAAAAGCAGAATACTCTATTTTCGGGGGTGCAGAAGGGAATAAAGAAGAAGTTGCACGTGAAAGGTTCACAATTAGAAACTAAGTCCAAAATATCCAAGTCACAGAAGGAAGTGAACAAAGGCCGCAATACCGCATCCCAAAGTGAGCTTTTACTGAATGCTCAAGCTCAACAAGCTGAGAATGGGACACATATATTGGGTTCCTCTATATCTACTGAAAAGTCAAATGAAAAAGCAGAAGTTAACAGGGTCGACAATTTTCATATTACTGGATCTGTCACTGATGTGACAGCTCCCCTGATTGATTCAGCCCCAAAAAATGATGTAGTTCCTGCTTTAGTTCTTATAGAAGATAATTGGGTGTGTTGTGACATATGCCAAAGATGGCGCCTTTTACCCTATGGAACCAATCCAGATAGTCTTCCAAAGAAATGGCATTGCAGCATGCAAATTTGGTTGTAAGTCTCTTTCTTTGTAAACCTTTAATATGATTTAGGCTCTGTTTGTCACGCCGGTGGAGCTCCGGTACGGGAGCAACCGCCACTGCACGGCGGAAACACAAATGCGTGGAGGGGGGGGGGACCGGTTGCTCCCGCCCTCCCTCTGCGGAAAGCCGAAAAAGTGGGGTTTCCAGCTGCATCCCTCCGCCTCCGGTCCCGTACGGAGGCGGCATTTGTTGGGTTTCTAGCCGTCGACGGCCTACCAAACATAGATTTAGTTTATTTTGTAATTGAGATTTGCACCTTTTCTAAAAGAATGAAAGTGTACTCCTGAAATAATCCTACATTTTTATTAGCATCTAGGCGCTTATATTTATGAGAATCTCCTTATAATGTATAGCATGAAATTACTTGTTACCTATGCAATTACACTGTGTTTATGCAAAAAATATGTTTTTTGGAAAGTAGGTATATTCTCGTATTGCCCTATGCGACCTGCCCAACAAATATGATAAGTGTCGTCAAATAATGTAATCTCCAAGCGATCTTGTAGCCGGGGATATGTTGGATGGTGATCGTCCTTGTTGACGTGTGAAGGATGTGAATAAATGGGGTGGGTGATGTAGGTTTGTTAATGAGGACTTGTGACGCCAGGTGGGAATGTGTAAGACCCTAGACGATGTAATCCTAGGGTGCAATGTCGAAGAAAATAAATCTACCAAACTAGGACGATGAATGCATGCAAGTTAGATTTGACAATGTTTTGCAAATAATAATAAACTTATAACATTTTTGCAGTTAGCATGAGTGTTTTATAGAAAATTGGATGAGTAAGCAACCATGGTTCTCCTTTCAATTGAAGTACTTTTATTTGATGCACAATTGGAATAAGCCCGGCATGTCGAGATCAATCACATAAAAATGCGCTAAGAAGGGTGCATATCTATAATCACATAAATAGTCTGATCCACACAACAATGAAGAAAATAGAATCCAAATAAAGAACTCACAAGCGTAGGGAGTTGTAGGTGAAGGAGATGGAGACCCGGTGGTAGTGGGAGTTGTGGTGGCTATCCGGAGGGAGTAAAATAGTTGCGAGGGGCTGCCGAAGGAGGGGTTGTGCTGGAAGTGGGCAGGATAAGGCTAGGGAGTGGCCAGGCTTGTTCTGCTAAAAGCACTGGGGGAAGGTTTGGCTGCTGTATGTAGGGGATTAGGAGGGGTCGGCTGCTGGTTTTGGAGGTTAAGAGGCATCATCTGCATGTGAAGAGGGCCGGAAGGGCTGCATCTGAGTAGGGGAAGGCTTGGATGGGTTGAGTTTTGACTGCGAGGTGATGGGGTGGCTGCCGGATTGCCGTAAGGAGGGTCGGTTGCATGTTTTAGAGTGCACAAGAGGTGTGCCACAGACTACTTAAGTTCTTGGGTAGTCTACTCCAAAGCGTCATAACGAGTTTCTACCATGTGAAGATGGAAGGCATAGAATGGCGGAAGGGAAGCGCGACATGTTGACTAATTGATAGACTATTAATGGAGACAAGAAAGTTGGGAAAGAAATACCATAAATCATGGTCTCAGCCTCTTGGTCAAATTCTACTAATATCAAACTTGGATGGTTTCCACTTGCATGTATTTCCTTTAAATATTACTTCCAAACGTTGCATAATTAATATTTGAGCAATTATAACTTAACCCTTCATATTCCTAAGCATTAATACTATTAATTATCCTCACAAGTTAAGCCTCATAGGTCCCTTGCTTTAAATTCCAGTACACATATCTCTCTCCTTCCTTGGAATATACAGTGTTTACACCACCGATGGAAGGGAATGATCTGTTGGTCTGTTATGAAGCCTTTAGAAGGATCTCATCATCAACCAATCGAAGGTAGGGTCGAAGGAGAGAGTAGTGATGTTCTTCTTCTTACCTTTGAAGCCTTTATGATTTCTTATTGTGAATCGTGGAGTTTTATCAGGGTTATCTAGGAGAGGATCTTGATGGCCTTAAGATTGAGGGAAGGAGAGGTGTTAAAATCCTATGAGAGGAGGATAAAATAGTTCTCTAATTCATTTCATCCATTTGCTTGAAAAATAGAGCTTTAAGAAAATGAAATTGCAAAACACACCACAGTGAACACATAATTACAAATAAATAAAAAATACAAGTGTTAAAAGAAATAAAATAAAAAAATCTGGCCTTGCACTAAAGTCTTACTCTGGTCACCCATCTTTCTGCTATATGTCGTTCCCTAGAATGCATCTGCAACACCAACGTTCTCCTCTACAACGAGCTTGCCTCAACCTTGAATGAGGGATATGCTTGTTTAGTTCTTCCACTAATTCCCATACTGCTTTGGTATCAGATAAGCCTTCTTATTTGATGAAGGATTTGATTGGGCTCACGTGTCACCATACTTTCAACTAGTTGTTGTATAGGATGTGTTGTGACTGGTGGATTCCCCATATATGGTTTCAATAAGGAAACACAAAACTATGTGTTTTGGCTTTTAGAGGCAAATCTAGGTAGTAAGGAACTAATCCCAAGTGTTCCACAACCAGAAGAAATTTAGATCATAGTAAAAGTAGTATTGTCACAAAATGGCCTTAGCCACACTCTCCCATATCCTTGAGGATATTCCTCAGGTTGGCTGGTGATTACAGGAAATTTATAAAGAATTATAGGGAGAATGTCGCATTGTTAAATTAACAATCGTTCCATTGCGTTGACACAGTTCTACCAGAAACCCTTGTGCTTCAATTAATTGATTTTTCAAGAGAATTCCATGTGTAATGTGAGGTGTTATGAAAGAGATTTGGGGAGAAATTGAGGTGGAGTTGTATCAAAATACACCCAAATTTCACTAGCTTTCTTTTGGGCACTTTCTTGATGATTAGAGTGCAAGGCATTTAGGGCTGCATGATTTCTTGTTTTTACCACATGATGTTCTCACCTCCGAGGTTGTTTATTTAGCCATCAACCTCTTTGCATCTCCATAATTTTGCTTAGGTGATTGGTTGACTCTCCCATGAATGTAGTAAGTCGTTACGATTTCTCGAGAAGGATCTCATCATTGACCGATCAAATGTATGATCAAATGAGAGAGTGGTCTTCTTCTTCTTAGTTTTGAACCTCTATGATTACCTATGGTTAATGATCGAGCCTTAATAGTGCCCACCACGAGGCTCGGTGGGTCCAGTCAGGTCGGCCTGCCCATGCAACATAAGAAGTTGGTTGAGGGAGTGATGTAGGGCCGAGAGGGCCAAATAAAATTTTATGCGTGAATTTCGCACTCTTGATGTTTGAACTTCAAAAAGGTTGTTAGTTATTATTTGAGAAAGAGTTCTTTAATTGTTTATGAGTTGAACCTTCGCGAAACCGTTCCATCCACAAGCAAAATCACAGATAATAATTTATGGATAAGCCATAATTAAAGTAGTGCAAACGTAGAGGCAAACTTATAAATATTTAGTTAGATCACATAAAAACAAGCTAAGGCAAGGAGCAAGGATACGGTAAGGATACTTCATGGAATAGAGATCCGGTCCAAGTCTAGTATGTGCAAAGGTAGAACGGTAAACAAGCGCCGATTGACGGAAAGATCGTGTTGTCGTCGACGTCTACCGATAATGGAGGAATCGGAAGGGTCATAAGAGTTAACAGGGAGGTCGACAATGACCGAGCAGTTGGAGGCGGGCGTTGGATGATTTCAGAGGTGTCGTATCTGACCCTCGTCTGTGGTTGCGGATGGCGGGGCGACTGGCAGAGTCCCGTCGCGAGGTTTTCGTTAGCCTTTTGAACGACGCAGGAGCGGATGATGGTGGCTGCAAGGCTTCAACATGGGGAGGAAATAAGGAGGAGGTGGATTGAGAGGGTGGTCGACAGTATTACATAGGGACAGATTTTTCGTTCCCTCTGGAGGACGTAACCCACACAGCGTCCTCGCTCTGCAAGCTCCAATCGCCATCCTCGCTACTCCACCGCAACAACAACGGCGGGAAGAAACGCATCCATCTCTGTCGTCAACAAGTCGCACTGAAGCGGTCGTTGTCCAGATCACTATCATCGTTCCCATGTCCGACGTCAACGACCCTGGCCACATTGACGACCTCCGGGAATATGTTTAGGAAGTGATTTTGAGGCCACTGTCGACCCTGAACCCTCCAATCCAGTGGTCGGATAACTTTCTTTGCTTGATCC
Source organism: Platanthera zijinensis (assembly GCA_039513925.1). Lineage (NCBI taxonomy): Eukaryota > Viridiplantae > Streptophyta > Magnoliopsida > Asparagales > Orchidaceae > Platanthera > Platanthera zijinensis. The sequence continues at coordinate 24,358,332 of CM077092.1, forward strand.
CTCCCGCCACCAGCGGTGTCCCTTGCTTGATTGAATCGTCCGTAGCCAATAAATGGTAAAAATCTTAATTTCTGGTGTTTCAATTGAATAGCGTATTTTATTTCGTTCAACTTAAATAATTGTGAACTTGCCCTAATCTTCCTAAGCATTCAAAATTATCATTATTTGTCATAAATTGTTTTATGCAATTTTTGCCTGTGTAAGTACTTATCTGTTTGAGGACTCAACCTGTGAGCGCAATAGAACTTCCCTCTCGAATTTTGATTAATGATTTTTTTTAAAATATGCATCTGCCCTGAGATCGAGTTGAGTTCCTTTTTCATCGTCATCGAGTTTGTAAGATCGTAACAAATCACTGTGGGCCCCTGCCCTCTCCGTGCAGATTTCTACTCTTATGAGCTCGGTGGCCTTGACGTCATACTCGACATCGAACCACTTTGTACCCTCGGTGACGTATATGTCTACTAGGATCACATGATGATTCCTTGTCCTCACTCGGGAGTCCCTTTCCTCTCGGTGGTGGCCCTCCATCCTCCTCAGTAGCCAACGACAATGGAGTTTGTTGCCTCTTTGTGGCACGACATTGGGCCGACCCCCCATTCCCTCCACCATCCTAGTTGCAGTGCGTCCAGGGAGTTTCTTTTCCCTTGAGCACAAGGAGAATTTTCGAGAGGGCGACATTGTTACGAAGATGAAAGTGCGTGATGGATGAGGACACGACGCATATGTTGATGTCGAGTCCAAGACGATGTGGACATAGATCCCAACACGTCGATGAACGGTTGCCAGTAGATCGCATGGGCATAGAGCTCACGTCAGCTTTATATTTTTTTAGCGTACCTGTATTTTGGGCCGTTAGAGGCACAATGGCGATAAGCTCGTTTAAGATGGTTTGGACATGTACAAAGGAGACCATTAGAGGCACTTGTTAGGCGTTGGGAGAGTCTAGTCACTGGGCATGTTAGACGAGGGATGTATAGACCAATAAAGACTTGGAATGAAACTATAAAGAAAGACATGATGTACTTAGGCATTAGTGAGATTATGACAAAAGATAGGGCACAATGGCGACAAAGGATCCATATAGCCGGCCCCACTATAGTGGGATAAAGGCTTGAGTGTTGTACGTGTATTTTGGGCCGCGAGTTATTTACCGTTTTCCCTTGCGTATCTCGGTCTATGCGTGCATCTCATTTGTATTATTTTGGAGTAAGATCACTCTTGGAGGAGCCGTAGGTGCTGATTTCTTCTCTGTTCTTCTTCCTCCTCCTCTTCCCCTCCCCTCTTCTTCAACCCTAGCACCTAACAATAATACCCCTTTTTATGTGTGAATTTGGATGCACATTTATCTCTTATGAAAATTTATGCGTCTAAAATTAAAATCATATTTACAAAATCAAATATGAACTCTGCTTGCACATCTTACGTTCAAATCATTAAAACTAACGGGATCATTAAAACTAACGGGATCATTAAAATTTGTTCTATTCTGAATCTCTGATAACTTGAGTGGTGGCATTGTAAATATGAACATTTTTCTTAGTTTTCTAAATGAGAACTTTTTTAGCGCCCCCCCATAAAAATTGTGAAATATTTTTCTTTTATAGATCATTTCCATCTTGAAATATTTGATTAAATATGTGAAATTCGTACTGAATAACTCAAATATAAACCCAACTTGATGAGATTTTCTCAAAAACTTTATCCCGGCTGATTATTTATTTATTTTTGGCAGTTTTGCATCCTGATTGTTACATGACTTGTTTTACTCTTAAGCAGTTGAATGCTACTGTTTTTGCAATTTTATAAATTGGTCTCTTAAACAGGTCAGGATTGAACAATTGCAACGTTAGTCAAGATGAAACCACAAAAGTTTTCCATGAACTTTATCAGTTTCCTGCTCCTGGGAATGACACCAATGTGACTGCTCATCTTTGTGCAGCTGCATCAAGCATTACTTCGGGTGGCACTCCAAATCCTTCTAGAAGATCGGAAAATGTTATGCATAATGCACCTCCCAACGGAAAGAAAAAGTATGGTTCCATGGATGCAACAGATTTGCCGAAGGATTCCTCTTTGGCAAACTTACCAAATTCTTCAAAAAATTTACCCGCATCTTCTGGAAATAAAGAGTTCAATGATGTAAACTATTGTACGGAGATGGGTTCCTCGATCAAACCCAAGCCAGGATGGACGAGCAGAACTACAAATATTTCAGGAGAAAAACACACGCACAAACAGGACAAGCATACAGCTGCATCATCCTTTAAAGTTGGAGGTTTTTTTTTGCTCTAAAATTCCCCTTAATGTGTTTCTAGGATAGTCTTTTTCCTTTTTTTTAATCTTTCACAGTTAGCTAGCATTTCAAGCTCCTTGATTTGTTTTGGGTCATTTCTTCATTTTCTTCCCTCTTATGTTATTAGCTAGCATTTTTACAGCATGCAAACTTTCAACCATTGTGATATTTCATATTTTGAATCTCAGCGGGTGATTTGAGTGAAAGATCCGGCCAAAATTCAAAATCTATGAGCAAAAGAGGTGCTGATGTTGATGGTCGTAAAATATCCAAGAAACTGAAGAAAGAAGGCTCATACCATTTGCCAAAGGATTTGCATTCTAATTTTGATACATCGGGTAAAATGGCTGCCAATGGGCATAATGAAATGCTTGCAAAAGCTCCTAAGAATATTCTGCAAAATTATTGTGATTATTCTTCTAAGGATTTAAAGTCTAAAAGTGGATCATCTAAAAAATCAAGGGAGGAACATAAAGAAATCTCTAGTGCTTCTGAAGCAGAAAAATCACGCAAATATGATTTTAATGATAAGAAGGGAAAAGTCAAAGAGAGGCAGGAGAGCAAGATATGCAGAGAAATTTCTGTGAGCAGCGGGCAAATTACTGGTAGCAGGCTTAAATTGAAAGAAGCTTTGATCGATGGTGAGATGAGGAGGCAGAATAATGCTAAGGTGGCAAAACCCGATGGGAAAGAGTCCCGCACAGTTATCGGGGTTGGAAATATTGACATTAAAGGTTGCTCAACAAAAAATTCATTATCTAGAAATAGGAAGTTTCTGCCTGATGGAATTGATAATGTGGGTCTACATGCTACCACAGATGAGCAACTGCTAAGGTCTCTTGCAACAACTACTTCAAGTTCTTCCAAGGTATCAGGATCCCAAAAGGGTAAAGTGAATGTACCAGAAATAAGGGGCTCACCAGTAGAGTCTGTTTCTTCTTCTCCGTTTAGAATTTTAAGCACTGAGAACAACTCTGCTAGAAGAAACTCATTAATAAAAGATAATGTCCTGTCTGTAGGTTATTCTGGGATGGGAAGCCCTAAAAGATACTCTGATGGTGAATTTGATGGCTCTAGCGATCAATCAGGCACAAGGGCTAAGGATCAATCTTCAATTGATTGTCATAGAGCTTCGGAAATCTACAGATCTGCAGAGTCTGGAGTTCTTGATTCTTTGAAAGGGTCCCATGATTATGAGGACACCGAAACCCGAAATTTAACCTGTGTTAAAGCCATGGATGGGAGGCATTCAAAAATTGTTAAACATGATGATGTCATTTCGACTGATAGTGGTAAAGTAAATACTGTGTGTGATAGTGGTAATTTACCTCATCATCCTAAAAAATATCATTTAGAACGGTCAGATAAGAACCTCACCTGTGATGAAGATGAACGGTACGGATCCGGTCAAAAGAATTATGGTAAGAGTTCTTTACATTCAAGTGAAAAACTTAGAAGTTTGAATTTCGACACTGATAAGAGCAAGCTTAAGGGCACAGTTACCGAGGAAAAGGATTTGCACTTCACGAGGACTAGCAACAAACGCCATGCTGATACTGAATTTGATAACATAAATTCAAGCAAAAAAATCAATTTGGAAAACCATTCTAAGCAGTATAAAGCTCATGAATTGAGACCTGCTATTTCAGGTGAAAGTAGAAGAAAACCTACATCGCAGCAAAACCCTCAACATGCATCTTCTCATGAGAGACAAAACTCCTCAGGCCTGCTGGCTGCAGAGGCAGTCGATCGGTCAGTAATGGATAAAGAAAAACCTGGCAAGAAGGTTTGGGCCTCCCAAACAGCTCCTGAATTTAAAAAGGGAGGAAATATAGAAAAATGTCCTGTTGATGCACAAAATAGTGAGGCATTGAAGTCTGCAAAACCATCAAAAAAGTTGGATGAACAGAATGGAAACCTTTCAAATCTATTGAGGCAACCCACATCTAGTTTGCCTGTCTCTTTTAGTCCTGTGAAGAAGGATGGTCATAGTGTAAATATCTTCATAAAAGAGGCTAGAGATTTAAAGCACACTGCTAATCGTTTAAAGGTCTACATATTTTTTGACTGTAAACTTAGATATTTTAATTCAATACTACTACGAATCATCTGAATGTGTTTTTCCCTGCAGAGTTTAGGGTTGGAAGATGAAAGCTGTGGCATATTTTTTGAGTCCGCCCTGAAATTCTTACATGCCTCTTATCTTTTGGAGCCTTCCAATACAGAGAGTACCAGACAAGGGGAGCAGGTTCCCTCACCACAAATGCTGCAAATGTATTACGATACTGCCAAGTTTTGCGAGTAAGTTATATCAAAATTGCTGTTTTTCTTTAAAAAAAAATGTTGGATACATTATCCCGTCCTGGGTTGGGTATAGATTTTGTAAGTTTGAAGTGATGGGAGAGTGATGACAAGTGTGAACACAATTATGGAAAATGTGGAGTGTCGGCTATGTGTTGAGGAACATTATTGTTCCAAAATAACGTTTTAGGCCAAAACACCACCACAGTCAAGCATATGTAGTTAAGCTTTAGCGGTCTTGAATGCCCAAATAGCAAAAAGTGAAATTTGGGCTAAAAAAACTGTCATGAAATTTCAAAATGTTGGTAAACCGCACCACGACGTTTACTATCATAGTTTTACACCTTCACTAGTCAAATTTTATAGCTGTCCCAAACGAATCATTAAGGACAGTTGGTTTACAATCACTTTACTTGGAGCTTGGGTATGTTGATATTTAAGTGTTGGCAGTCTTACTCTTTTTAATGCAAGAGATGTATAGTTGAAATGAATTTGTATGCAGCTACCGTTAGCTTTGCTGAATCTTTTTTTGTGATGAATGTAGATAGTTTCTGTTGGTATTGTTGTGGTAATTGCTACTGCTTACAATGGCAAATTATGGTTTTATAAGACGTGGTCTTAATTTTTCCATACCTCATTGCACCTAGCCTAATATTTCAGAATGGGTTACTCATTTTTATATTATCATGGGATATGTGTATACTTATATTGGATTGATTAAGTTATCTAATGTATAATCTTTTGATATAGTATAGTTGTACTTTATGTATTTGGTTTCTGTTAAATAACAACTTGGATTGCAAATGCATGATGATTTTCTAATCATTGCTCCACTTCACTGTGAAGTTGGACTTGAAATTGTGATTGCTAGCAAGCTACTAAGATTAGTTTTGGGTTGTTTGGATAACTATTATCAGGCAATATCTTTTCTAAGTTTGTATGAATTCTTGATGATTTCATTCACCATGGTCATGTGGTTCAGTGAATGAATTTAGTGAGGTTGCTAGTTCTTGTGGCCTTGCTAAGCGCATCAAGTTGTATCAATGTTTGTGAGATAGAAAGTAGAAACTTGATCTAAACTAAATTTCTGTGCCGGACTAGTTATGAATGAATATATATCTTCAAATGTTTAATAAAATTGCAACCTTATTGTTAAGCTTCATCAAATGCTAAGTTTATGTTCACTAGAAACTAGATTTCGAATTATTCTAAAAGATGTTAGGAATTTACTTGATAATCTTCTGAAAATTTACCAATTTTATGGGGATTGGTTTTGACCATCGTCTTTTACAACGAAGATGTCTTTATATTATGGTCAGATACAATTTAGCTGTATCAGCACATCTACTGCATATTTATCTTCAAACTTATGACACTTGTGTGGGTGGTTCCTTTACTTATTGCTTTAAATATTCGCACTTCTACTGTAGTTGAATTTTTCTAAATTTAGAAGGCAATATGTAAACATATTGAAGGAAATCATAGGAAAGGTACTTTTGGGATACGATATAGCCAAGAAAATAGTATCATTCTAGTTTCTACTCTGAATTCCTATCCTATAAGAACACAAAGATGTGATATGACTGATCATATAAGTTATCTTGTAGAGTGTTTATGTTTTGAAAAAATGCTGAAAATTTCAACCTTTTGTGATATCATCTGTTGTGGGCTTATATTTCATTGTTCTAACAGATTTTGCGCCCATGAGTATGAAAGATTGAAAGAAATGGTTGCTGCTGCTTTAGCGTACAAGTGTGCGGAAGTGGCGTATTTGAAGGTTGCGTATTACAAACATCCCGGTGCTAGCAAAGATCGGGTTGACCTGCAAATTGCGCTTGATGCACCAATACCTGGTAATGGGTGCACTGCTATTCAAAATGATATTATTTAGGCTGGTAGCTCATCATTGATGTTTAGCTGCTATAAATTTAATCCTGCATCATTTATATGGTAAATTTCTAATATTTACTTGTAATTATTACAATATGAGCTTGTGGAAGGCAACCGTGGATGTCCATTAACTTTTAACTAAGAAGGGGTTAAGTGTTTTACAAAAGATAGTCATGTTACTATAGTGGATAAGGTTTAGTGTGTGTGTGTAGAATGCAATTTTTTTTGGAGGCAGAACGATTGTGGGCAATACGCGTAAGAAAAATGTTAGTTTCGGAAGATTTATCTTAAGCCTATTCCCGTTGCTTCTCAAATCACTGATCCTCACCAAGGCCTCGCCTCACCCGATTTATCTTCAGTTTGTTTCCAAGCTTGAAGTCTACAATATGTACGCTCTAGCTTGTGGTGAACTATAACGGATACATTTGTGTGTGTGTGTACTATAAATTGCCCAAACTTCCCCTCGGAGTTCTTACATGATTATAGGTTGCACCTTTCTATCTTTTTAAATTACATAAATCTCTCCTCTAAGTTTACATTTCATAACATGCATACACAAAAATACCCCTTAGAGTTCCCCTCCAAGGGGGTGTTTTTATACACGCTTGTTTTGAAGGATATGTTTGACACAACTTATTTGCTCTGGTGAGTTTGGACAAAAACACCACCATCATAAAATGCATGTTTGGCAAGACACTGATTATGATATCCACCAAGAAAAGAAAACTAATTTTTGAACATAAAAGTGGATGAAGTTCCTTAGGTGAGGTCGGGCGTTCACGAACAATGGTTCATAACTGTTACAATATGTATTATGTTTTATTTTTCTTTTTTCCTTGTATTATTGGTGAGTCTGCCTCCATATATAGAGGGGACAAACCTATTTTGTAATTAATTCACTATTCACGGTTTCTCCAACTTGGTATCAGAGCCGGAGAAACTGGTGCCCTAGATCCTTCCCGATCCGTTGTTCTGACGCCTCGCCACCCTCCGCGTCGCGCCAGCCTCTCCTCTCTCTGACGCCTGCTCTTCTTCCCAGGCATTGTCGTCGACCACTCCTGCTAGTCGTGCGTCGATCAACGTCGGGGGCGCTTCCGCGGGTAGTTTGCCCCAGCCAGAGACCGCGCTTCCCGCGTCTCTTCAGCGCTTCTTTCGACACTGGTTCCACCGCATCCTTCTCAGCCGTAGTCGGGCTTCCTAGGGCTTATTGCCCTTCCTCTTCCGACGCTGAATATGTGGTGAGGCCAGCCTTTCTTCCGGCGCCGTCTCCTAGGGATTGTTGCCCTGTTATCGGATGGAGTTAATTTCTATTCCTCCTATCTCCTAATTCGTTTGTTGCTTGGTGGAATTGGTTGCCTCTGTTGCTTTGTGTGGCGTGTGGTCTTCAAATTTCTATTCTGGAGCAGCAATGTCGGTGCTCAATGATTCAACCTCAACACCGGTTCTCTCTCCGATTCCTCCTCCCAGCGCTCTGCGTGGGAGTCATGATCACAATACTCCGCATATTACTACTATCTGATTAGATGATTCAAATTATCTGTCTTGGTCGCGCTCTATCACTCTTGCCCTTAAGAGTCGTCGCCTCTTTGGATATGTCACTGGGCAAACTACGGAATCGGAGAAGACTACCCCTGATTGGCCTCAATGGTATTCCAAAAACTCCTTAGTCATGTCTTGGCTAATGAATTCGATGCAAGAGTTCATCACTTCGCCACTACCTCTTTCTGGATACTGCAGCTGATATTTGGCGACGTGCTGAGACCACGTATTCTCGGAAGGGAAATGCTGCGCGGATCTTCCAGTTGAGACGAAAGATATCCTTACTCCGCCAGGGTGATCGCCCTCCTCCTCCCCCCGCTCTGCGCACTATTTGGAGTTCTTTCAGTTATATCAGGAATATAATCATTTTGATTCCCTCATCTTTGTTAGCCCAGTTGATGAGGCTATGGTCCGTTCCGGGAGGATCGCAACCAGACTTTTGAGTTTCTTCATGGTCTACATCGAGACTTGGATCAGATTAGTGTTCAGATTTTGGGGCGTATGCCGTTACTGCCCCATCCAGAGGTTTATAGCATTGTCCAACGGGAGTTTGATCGTCGTCAGTCTCTTCTTCTCGACCCTGCTCCTGAAAGTTCTGCTCTAGCTGCTGGTCCTCCTTCATTGTTGGGGGCTCATCCTATCCATGATTCTAAGATGAAAGGTACTGATAAAGACCACCTTCTCTGTGATTATTGTGGAAAGCCCCGTCATACCAGAGACACCTGTTTTCGGCTCCATGGTTTTCCTCCACCGTGAGGTGGTGCTCCTTCTCGTGGTGATCGCTGCTTTAGCCGCTCCACTGGTCGCGCACCTCCTCGGTCTGCTCATCTTACAGATGCTGCGGTAGATACCTCTCCTGGTCTGCAAGGTGCTGATACTTCTGTCCTCCCTGGTGCTTTCTCCGCAGATGAAGTCCTTGCTCTTCGCCGCATGCTGCAAGGCCTCTCTATGGAGACTTTTGCATTGTCTTCGTATGCCCACACTGGAACCACAGGTGCTCACTTTGTTGCTTCCACTCATTGGATCATTGACTCCGGAGCCACCGATCATATGACTGGCTCCGCCTCAGGTTTTCTCTCCTATACTCCTCTCTCTGATCATGATAAGGTGAGCATTGCTGATGGTTTCCTTTCTTCTTTTGTTGGGAAGGGTTCCATTTCATGTTCCTCTCTCATCTTATCATCGGGCCTGCATGTTCCAAATTTCACCCGTAATTTACTATCTATTAGCCATTTAACTAATTCCATGAATTGCTCAGTCACTTTTCACCCTTCCTCTTGTGTGTTTCAGGACCTGACGACGGGGACGGTGATTGTCTCTGGTAGTTTGGTCAACGGTCTGTACGTGCTCGACTCCTGCCCGGTAGCACCTCCTTAGGCCCTTCACTCCAGCACATCCGAGCTATATTCCTGGCATTGTCTCTTAGGACACCCATTTATCCATGTTATGAAGCTATTGTTACCCTTTATGCCTGCTGCTGTTTTTACTTTTTTTGTTTGTGATGTATGTACTGCTAACAAACATTGTCGTACTTCATTTAATCATGTTTCGTTGTCAAGTTCTGTTCCTTTTTCTGTGATTCACTCTGTTCTGGGGTCCTGGACCCGTATCTTCTATTTCTGGTTGTACTTAGTTTGTTATTTTTATTGACTATTTTTCTCGCACTACTTGGTTATATTTATTACGGAACAAGAGCGATGTTTTTCCCACCTTTAAAAAGTTTCATAACATGATCTCCACTCAGTTTCATGTTAAAATTCAGATCCTTCAAAGTGACAATGGTCGTGAATATTTGGATTCACGCTTTGCGGAATATCTGGTTGATCATGACATTATACACCAAACCTCTTGTGCTTATTCTCCTGCCCAAAATGTGGTTGCAGAGTGTAAGAATCGTCATCTTCTGGTGGTTGCTCGCTGTCTCTTGTCCACCATGCATCTTCCCAAGTATTACTGGGGTGATGATGTCCTTACGGCAACATATCTTATCAATCGCATGTCATCTCATATTTTTGGAAATAACACCCCCTCGGGACACTTCGGGTCCCGTCCTCTCAGCTCGCTCCTAAGGTGTTTGGTTGTGTTTGCTTTGTCCACATCCATCACCCTCCTCCCACCAAGCTAGATCCTCGAGCTATCAGGTGTGTGTTTATTGGTTGCTCTCATACTCAGAAGGGGTACAAATGTTTTCATCCTCCTACGAAGAGGTTTTTGTTACATTGGATGTTACGTTACGTGAAACTGAGGCATATTATCCTGCCCCGGGTGCTTCTTCCCATGTGTCGTCGTACTCTTTGCCCTCACCGTCTGTATCTTTGCCCGTTACTCCTATGTATCCCTCACTTCAGGGGGACTCTCTATCGTCGGAAGTGAATGATATCCATACTCTTACTATTCCTTCTGCTATTCCTCCTTTGCAGGTGTACACTCGGAGGAGAAAGATGCCCAACAACAACCTTGACCTACTACCAGAACGATCATTGAGCCCAGACTCAGAGCCTTCTGAGCTTCCAATTTCTCTCCGCAATGGTATCCAATCCTGCACTAAACATCCTCTTTCTAATTATGTTTCTTATGACTCATTCTCCACATCCCATAAGGCCTTTGTGTCTTCTCTTGCGTCCATATCCATACCAACATCCTGGCAGAGTGCTCTGGAAGTTCCTGTGTGGAGAGAGGCGATGTTTGAGGAAATAGCTGCGCTTGAAAAGAACAACACATGAGACTTGGTGTCTCTTCCTCCTGGAAAGAAACCGGTTAGATGCAAATGGATGTTCTCTGTCAAACAAAATTCACAGGGTGTGGTTGAAAGGTGTAAAGAGAGATTGGTGGCACGAGGTTACACTCAAACACCTGGGATCGACTATCAGAAAACGTTTGCGCCTGTAGCAAAGATGAACACTATCAGAGTTCTTTTATCATGTGTTGCTTGTAAAGGGTGGGAACTTTGACAACTTGATGTCAAAAACGTCTTCCTCCTTGTGAATCTGAAAGAGGAAGTTTATATGTCTCTTCCACCTGGCCTTACTCCTAGGAGTTCAGTGGGACATGTATGCAAGTTGAAGAAGGCCCTATTTGGACTGAAACAGTCTCCAAGAGCTTGGTTTGGGAGGTTTCATAAAGTCATGTTGTCCTTTGGGTATCACCAGGGAAACTCAGATCATGCTCTGTTTATCAAGCACAGGACTGGTAAACTTACAGCTCTCATTGTTTATGTTGATGATATTGTTATCACAGCCGATGATGCGGAAGAAATCACTCTTCTAAAGAAAAAATTGGTCACTGAATTTGAGGTAAAGGACCTGGGTGCTCTCAAATATTTCTTGGGCATTGAAGTGGCAAGGTCCAAATATGGGATTTTTATCTCTCAGGGGAAGTATACTCTGGACCTTCTTGAGAAGACTGGGATGAGTGGTTGTCGACCAGTTGATACCCCTATTGAAGCGAACCACAGTATGGGTCGTGACAATGGAGCGGAGGTTAAATACATACCTGAGTTTCAGAGGCTTGTAGGAAGACTGATCTACCTGGCTCATACCCGTCTAGATATAGCTTATGTTGTGAGTGTTATCAGCCAGTTTATGCACACTCCAAATACTCGTCATGCTGATGCTGCCAACAGAATTCTTCGGTATCTTGAGTCCTCACTTGGGAGTGGGGTCTTATTTTCCTCAAATTCATCCCTAAACATTGAGGTGTACACCGATGCTGATTGGGTCGGGTCTGTCGACGATCGGCGGTCTACCTCAGGGTATTGTTCACTGGTTGGTGGAAACCTTGTTACTTGGAGAAGTAAAAAACATGTTGTGGCAAGATCAAGCGCTGAAACAGAATTTTGTGCTATGGCCCATGGTGTTTGTGAATGTCTCTGGTTGCGATCGTTGTTGAATGACCTGGGACTCCTTGAAGATGAGCCAATTCAGTTGTATTGTGACAACAAGACTGCTATTAGCATCGCTCACAATCCTGTCCAGCATGATTGTACGAAGCATATTGAAGTGGATCGTCATTTCATCAAGGAAAACATTAAAAAAGGACTTGTGTGTACTCCCTTCGTTCCATCAGATAGACAACTCGCTGATATTCTCACGAAAGGTCTAGGTGGAAGTACCTTTGGAAGGATTGTTGTCAAGTTGGGCATGATCAACATCTCACGCCCAACTTGAGGGAGAGTGTTACAATGTATTATGTATTATTTTTATTTTTCCTTGTATAATTGGTGAGTCCGCCTCCATATATAGAGGGGACAAGCCTATTTTGTAATTAATTCACTATTAACGGTTTCTCCAACAATAACCACTATGTTCACGACCACAACCGCCATGCCAAACGGAGCTGAAATGTAAAAGTTGCATGGGAGGTTTTTGTAATTTCAAAAGATAAAGGGGTGCAACCTGTAATTCTGTATAAACTTAGTCCCACATTGGGTAGGAAGAGTGTGAAACTCATCACCCACTTATAAATATTGTAATGGGACCCATAACATACATATCTAAGGCACTGTTTGGCTCGCCGGTGGAGCTATGGTACGGGTGCAACCACTACCGCACGGCGGAAAAACAAATGACCAAACGCCCTCCCCCTTCGTGTTTGCTTCTGCCCTCCTACTGCGAAACGAAGAAAACGCTCCCTTTCCAGCCGCAGCCCTTCCCCTCCGGTCCCAACCACCGGCGGCATTTGCTCCCTTTCCAGCCGCCGACGCTTTACCAAACAGAGCCTAGGTTTGTGCAATCTCTTAATCCCATTGTTCCCTTATTTATTTGGTCTTTTTCGCATTGTTACATATTTTGATGATGCATTGTCAGAGATTTTTGATGAATGATGGTTATCTATTTAATTTATACTATTATTGTTATTGTGTTTATTCTAATTGTTATCATTTGTGTGATTTTGTAATGATTTTTAGTGCTCTCTAGTCTAAATAAGCTTCTGAAAACTGTATATATTTATGTTAAATAACAATTTATTTTTAATATTGTTGAGGTGTTGCCGTGTGACCTTGAGGTCACGGCTTCGAGTCCTGAAAGCAGCCTCTTGCAAAAACGCATAGTAAGGTTTGCCTACATTTCACCCTTGTGGTGGGACCCTTCCCTGGACCCTCGCTGCGCGGGGATGCCTTTGTGCACCGGACTGCCCTTTTATTGTTGTGGGATAGTTAACCGACCCCACTATAGTAGATAAAGGCTTGAATGTTGTATTGTTGTGGGATAGTAGTTCATTATGTTATGCATTTGGACTGCTTTATAAGATTATTATATTATGAGTCATGTGCCGTACGTAAGAGTCGCGTGCATTATCATTGGGCTGTCTCTTGTAGTCTTGTGTAGCAACATATTACTTAAACATTTTGTATTTTAGATGTTGCAAATCTAATTTTTATTGCTGCATAAAATATTCCACATATGTATAATGGAGTACATTTACCGTGCTTTCTTAAGGTAGCACCTGTAATTGAAGCCTCTTGACGCTTGCCTCGAGCCCTAGCATCGTAATGGTTTATAATTATATGCATTTGAGATGGGTAATTAGTAAATATTGTTTCTGGAAAACCCAGACCTCTGTTGATTTGTTTTTGGACTACCTTTCTGCTCTATTTGGCTGATCGTCAAACCTATAGTTTAACTCCATGCGAGTAGGATTGGAGACCTGGAAGGTAGTTAGAAGATTTAAAATTGTAAAAGTAAGTATTAAACTCGACAATGTTAAAGGCCCCATTGTGTTTCAACCATCTTAAATGGACATATGATGCAATTTGTTAATAGGAGTGGAGCATTATAGTAAAAATTCTCTCACCCTCATTGGTTTTATGTAGTTTGTAAATGTGAAAATTTGAATGAAGGCAGTTATCCAGCTACCTCTATATCTTTATATGAATAATTTCTGTAATGAGCTATCAAATATACTTCATTCTCTTTGGGCTTCACAATCATATCTTGTTCCACTCTATGCTAATTAATATTCTTGCTTAGTTTGACATGTTGCTTGATCCTATCATAGGTGAGTCGCCATCATCATCTGCTTCTGATGTTGATAACTTAAATAATCAAGGTGGAGTTGATAAGATTGCTTCAAGCAAGGCAGTTAGCTCTCCTCAAGTTACTGGAAATCATGCTATAGCTGCCCGGAATCGTCCCCATGTCATCCGTTTGCTTACCTATGTAAGTTGCATGCTTTGGCTCTTATGTGAAGTGAACACATGACTGCATACACCAAGCACGTCTTCATGTTATATGTGGTATGATTGCAACAGTTGGATTCTCCTTTCCTATCTGTGTGACAGTAGTATTTATGAGTAGAATATTTTAATAGACTCAGGGAGTTTGAGTGGTGTTTGATGTTGAGGTCATCTTCCATGCTCTTTAACCGCTTCCTTGGATCTTTGGTATATAATTTGTTCTTGCATATCTTGATCAATCTTCATTTTGTAGTAAGTGATGGGCCATTATTTTTCTTAAGGTAATTCTTGGATTTAGAGAGGATTTTGAATGAACTGGCCCTACCAAGCACTGATAATGATCCAGGTCAAGACGGGAAACACCACTCCAACTTTGTGTGGTTATACAAGATGCGTGAAAGAGACAAAATGAGAAGAGTCACTCTTCTTGTATCTTTAATTTTAGCATTTAAATTTCTGTAGTTTCATTTCCTCCTCATGCATTACTATTGAAACCCGTATGACCTTGGTGTTGGACAGACATATTTCGGTGGATATTTCTCTATTCGTCATCCTCTTCTCGCAGAAAATTCCCCACTCTCCTCCAGTCCTCTTCCCGCTACCTGGCCCCACGACACTTATCTGTTATATGTAATTGAAAAACAGCGATCCTTGATTCCCCAACTTTAGCATTGTCCTGTCGTTGAGTACTCCAGATCCCCTCCCCCACACTGAACTATTCACGTTTTTTCCTTCATTGAACATCTGTTCTTCCACGAGCGACACAACAATTATTCGTGAGCTTCACTCATCAAAGAACTTTTTCTCGCTCCACTCATAACTATGAAACATTTCCCAAATGTGTGTTCCGACACACCGAAGACAACATCTACCAATTTTCATCTTTGGTCTCAACACCATTCCTTCCAGAAATCAGCAATAAGTGTATGCCCAATACCAAAGCAATCTCGATCATATTAGTGGAGCATGCCACATTGAACATCTGTTCTTCTACGTGGAGCGACACAACAATTATTCATGAGCTTCACTCATCAAAGAACTTTTTCTCGCTCCACTCATAACTATGAATACATTTCCCAAATGTGTGTTCTGACACACCGAAGACAACATCTCCCAATTTTCATCTTTGGTCTCAACACCATTCCTTCCAGAAATCAGCAATAAGTGTATGCCCAATACCAAAGCAATCTCGATCATATTGGTGGAGCATGCCACATTGGACCGACTGATGTCTATGTTAATTTGTTCCTTGAGCTTTTCACATGTGTTCTTGATCTTCCACCAGACTACGACATTGCTACATCATGCATGGATTGCAACCTCACATTAAAGCTCACCTCTGAACTCTTCATCCCACCAGCATCATCAAATTCATGGTCATAGCTCTCCTTGTGAAAGATCTGAGTTCATACCCAAATCTCTCGATCCTCATTACCCGTCCATCTCCTCCTTACCCAAAATAAATGCCCTTACCGCAATCCCCTAACTTTCCTCCTCCTTAACCAAGAGTACAATAACCTATGACGTAAGAACTTTTGTTTTTGCTGCAAACAACCTTGCTCTTCCACTCATGTTCTATGAAGGAGTTGTGGCCATTTATTGGTGACGATGATGAGATCAGTACGACAGACTTTGGCTATGAAGATCGATGATGATACACATGACAACACATACCCTTTACCGCATGGTTCTTGTTTCTCAATTTAACATTTCTAGCTCCCGCATGATGAAACTCCATGGTTTGATATCAACCCATCTGATTTGTGTGATGATTAGTGGTGGAGCCGACCATAACTACCTCTTCCACGAGTTATTGACCCGGATGCAGATATAGTCAAACCCAACCATAGTTTTACAATGCTCTTGGGGAATAGGAGACGGACATCGACAAACAACATTTGCCACAATTTTGGGAGTGACATGACTTCAAACCTGTTATGGGTCTTAGGATGTTGTCGGAGGAGAGGCTGGAGGTGGAGATGACGGTGGCAGAGATACTACGGAGCTTTGACCGCGGCTTCCCAGACCTCGAAATGTGATTAAAAGGACACGACACAAATAACGACGTCATAAAAGGACGTGACTCTTATGATATAATAAATGCATATTCGGAAATAAATAATAATAAATAATGTCATAATAAGACCCATAGCATCTCTCACGGCCTTCAAATCGAGCTTGTCCTCAAGCTCGAACGTTGCGTGGATGGATGAGTTTTCTGGCATCTTGATATCTCGCCAGAACAATGCCCGATAGCGCATAGCGGTGGCGAGGATGCCAGCAATTTGCGGCAGCGTCGTCAAAAAAATGGGCGGTGAAAGGAATGTCTTTGGCGGGGATGGTAGAACGTTGTTCAGCAACAATGGCAAGATGTTTGAAGGAGCGACGATGTTGAAAACGAGAGAGACTCACCTTAGGGTTGCTTTCTGTCGTCAAAGCAGCCGAAGAAGAATAACTACTTTATATGATTAGCCACTCCTTAAGATCTGGTCACCACCAGGTGAACCCAAGTTAGCTTGACTCATAACACCCCCCCCCCCCACCAAGCTAACACCGTAAGCATTCAACATCCCGAGCTTGAGCGAGAAAGAATGGAGAGATTTCCCAGAAATAGCTTTGGTAAGAATATCAGCAAGTTGATCCTCAGATGACACAAACACCACAGTGATAGTCTTGTCTTGGATTTTGTCTCGAATGAAGTGGCAATCGACTTCAATGTGTTTGGTTCTCTCATGAAAGACGGGGTTGTTAGCTATATGGATAGCCGCTTGATTATCACAGTAAAGATGCATTGCTTCAGAAACAGAGAAGCCCATCTCCCCCAATATAGACTTAGCCCAGATAAGTTCACAGGTAGTGACAACAATAGCCCGATACTCGGCTTCTGTGGAGGAACGGGCAACAACGTTTTTTTTTTACTTGTCCAGGAAATAAGATTGTCACCAATATCGATAAAATATCCACTTGTAGATCTTCTATCCGAGGAAGAGACTGCCTAATCAGCATCACAGTACCCGTGGACCTTAAGATGACCATGATCTTGATAGAGAATGCCTTTTCCGGGGTCCTTTTTTGAATATTTGAGAATCTACAGGACAACTTGATAGTGATGAACTTTAGGGTTGTGCATGAATTGACTTACTAAGCCCACAACAAATGAGATATCAAGTATGGTAATAGTCAAATAAATTAACTTTCCAACAATACGTTGAAATTCTGACTTTCTCTCAAGATCGGAAGAATTCTCCTTTTGAATGTCATAATTAGGATCCACAGGACTATCCACGGGTTTGACACCCAAATATCCAACATCTTTAAGAAGATCCAAGACATATTTACGCTGAGAAATCATAATCTTCCCGCAGATCGAGCAATCCCAATTCCGAGAAAGTACCTAAGGATTCCCAAATCCTTAATTTCAAAGGCAGGAGCCAATTCCTTTTTTACCAAAGTAATGTGGTGTTCATTAGTTCCGGTGATAATGATGTCATCCACATAGACAACAAGAATAATAGTACATTCCTCATTTCTGTAGACAAAGACGGAGTGATCTGAAGTGCAACGAGTGAAGCGTAGATGGACAAGTTTGTCGCTTAACTTGGCAAACCAGGCCCGAGGCGACTGTTTGAGGCCATACAAGGCTTTCTTAAGGCGACACCCATGTCCTTCAGGAACATCCATACCAGGGGGAGGCGCCATATAAATTTCTTCCAGTAAATCACCATGGAGGAAGACATTTTTAACATCAAGCTGATGTAACGTCCAAGATTTATGAGCAGCAATAGACAATAAGATTCCGACGGAGTTCAGCTTAGCAATAGGGGCAAATGTCTCTTGAAAATCAATTCCATCAACCTGAGTAAAGCCTTTAGCAACCAATCTCGTCTTATATCTGTCAAGAGTTCCATCTTGAAGGAATTTAGTCGTATATATTCATTTGCTTCCGACAGGACGACGCCCATGTGGGATAAGAACAATTTCCCAAGTTTTTTGACGTTGGAGAGCATTCATCTCCTCCTCCATGGGCTTCGTCGAATGAGGACACAAGATAGCCTTTGAAAAACTGTCAGGGATAGAAATAGAAAAAACAGAGGCAAGATATGCTTGCAAAGAGTGAGAGATAGAATTATACCCAACATACTTATCTATGGGATATCTAGTCCGACCGCTATGAACTTGCAGCGTAGAAGTGGTCTCCTGAGTGATGTTATTGCTCGGATCTGGCGGAGTGGTGGTGGGTGGTGGAGCATGAGTGAGGCATTCTTGACCAAGATTTCTATGTTTCCTTCTCTGGTACACTTGAAGATTCTTCCTCCTTCTATACACACGGATCCTTGGTAGGAACTTCCTCTCTAACAGGAATATCCACACATCCCGGAGCAAGCACATCAACCGAAACAGGAAGAGGTGACACTGTATCATTATCATCTTTGCTCTTCTCCTGAAATGTGATAACCTTTCCCTCATCAGAGTAATATGGAGTATTTTCAAAAAATGTGACATCCTTTGAGATAAACCTTCTCCGAAGAATAGGAGAATAACACTTGTACCCCTTTTGGTTGGCAGCATATCCCACGAAGACACATTTTATTGCTTGTGGGCCCAACTTATCCTTATGAAGCCCTACAATATGGACAAAAGCAGTGCATCCAAAAATTTGGGGGGGGGAGAGACAGAATAAAAGCATATTTGGGCAAAGAAGCTTTAGGGGGTACTTTCCCCCCAAAGTACCTGTAGCCATCCGATTAATAAGATATACGAAGGTAAGAACACCTTCATCCCATAGCCCCTTAGGAACATGCATCTCTTGCAACATGCAACAAGTGGTCTCCAAGATATGATGATTCTTCCTTTCGGCTACCCCGTTCTGTTGAGGAGTCCTCGGACATGAAGTTTGGAAAGTAATGTCATGCTCTCCCAGGAACCTCTGAAGGTCACTGCATGTGTATTCGTCTCTGTTATCACTCCTAAGAATCTTAATTTTAGTTCCAAATTGAGTCTGCCCATGATGATAAAATAACTGAAATATTGCTGAAATTTCATTCTTCTTTTTCATAAGGTACACCCAAGTAAAGCGCGAGTGATCATCAATAAAAGAGACAAAATACTGAAAATCATTCACAGAGCAAATAGGAGCAGTCCAGACATCAAAATGTATCAAATCAAAACAATTTAAACTTCGACTACGACTAGGGGCATAATTGGTTCTACATTGCTTAGCCAATTCACAAGACTGACAATCAAAAGTAGTTTTTTCAATATTAAAAAAATGCGGAAAAGTAGCTTTTAAAGTCTTCAAACAAGCATGTCCAAATCTCTTGTGCCACAACATCAACTGATCAGGGTTGGTAGACTTCTGAGCACCAAAAGCTTGACAGTTGTCCAAGACATACACACCACCAGACTCATGTCCACCACCAATCGTCTTCCCACTCGCCAGATTCTGAAAAACACAATGGGAGGAGAAAAAAGTGATAGAACAGTTAAGCTGTTTAGTTAAACTGCTCACAGATAAGAGATTTGTAGGAAATGTGGGAACGATAACAACAGATTTAAGAGACACGGAGAGAGAAAGATGAATAACCCTTTTACCAACCACAAGAGTCGAAGACCCATCAGCAAGTCTCACACTGCCAGAGGCAGGAGAAATAGAAGAGATCCCCATGGAAGACTCAGCCATGTGGTTGGAAGCCCTCGAGTCAATGATCCAAGAAGTAAATGGTCCTTTCGAGGACACAGGAGTAGAATGGGCATGAGCTGCCGTCCCCACAAAATCACCAGAAAGAGATCGCCTGGTAGCATTGGCTTTTAAGGCCTTCAGTTCTCTAGTCAAACTCTCGTTCTTTGCCTGAAGGTACCCAAGTATTCTCCAGATTACCATACATAGTTGTTTGGGATCTCACATATTTCCCATCGGCATCACGAACCCAACCTGGAGGGATCAGGTGAGGATGAAGATCCCAACATTTCTCCTTCCCATGACCTTTCTTCCCACAGTGAGAGCACTTCATCTTGCTTTTGTCCTCTAGTCTCACGTTCCTCGGGTGTCATATCTTCTGCTCTACAGCAAGGGCAGATTTTTCATGACCAATAAGAATGTCTGAACGAAGAGAATTTATACGACTTGCTTCCCCTCAAATATAATGAGTCATTGTCTCTAGATCCGGCACAGAATCTCTACCCAACATATGAACTCTCTGGAATTCAAGTTCAGGAGGAAGACCAGAAAGCATCTTAAAGACCCTCCTTTGCATGAGGTCAGTCTTGTAGTCTTCTATAGTCTGAATAGTGGAATACTGATCTATTTCATCCC
The DNA here is from genome assembly GCA_039513925.1 of Platanthera zijinensis. Classification (NCBI taxonomy): domain Eukaryota; kingdom Viridiplantae; phylum Streptophyta; class Magnoliopsida; order Asparagales; family Orchidaceae; genus Platanthera; species Platanthera zijinensis. The sequence goes on from CM077092.1 coordinate 24,378,846, forward strand.
ACTTATGGGTCAACTTGCTGTAATATTCTTCGAAATCAGCCATCCCTGCCATGCGGACTTGCTCAGTTTGGAGCTGATATATTCTAGCCAAGTCATTTTTTTTGAGTAATTCTGTTCGATCAACTCCCACATCTCTTTCGAAGTTTGACAAAATGACTTGCAATCCTGGGTTCCATAGAATTGACAAGCCAATTTATCACAGTGAGGTTCTCACCTTCCCATTCCTCATATAGGGGGTCAGACATGTCAGGAGCTGGTTTGGATCCGGTGAGAAACTCAAGTCTCCAACGACTCCCAATGAATATTCGCATAGATTGGGCCCATAAAAGATAATTTCTCACATTGAGCTTGATTTGAGTAACACCATGATTGAAGTCCATGTTAGAACTTCCTCCAACATAGTGTTTAGATTGATCAACCACCCCTTCAGAGACACCAATACCCTTCAATTTGTCCTCCATAGGAACAAACACTAAGAACAGAAAGGAGGCAAAAACCAACCGACGACAACATGCACCAAAAAGGACGGCAACAGCCGCACCCCTGCACCAACAGACTGCTAGAAAAATCCGCTTCAGCCGCACCACCAGACGGCAGCCTCTGCACCTCAGGAATGACTGGAAGAAGGTGCGAAGATGACTGCACCAGGAAGCGGCGATGATCGATCGAGGAAGAAGAAGACGATCGGTTGAAACAAACGACAGTAACACCAGGTTGCTGCGAAGACGATCGATCGATCCCAACAGCCACACCAGAAGACGACGATTCGATCGAAACTGACGATCGACGGGCCGACGGATGACGGAGACGAACAGTCGTGACAAACGATCGAAACTGATGATCGAGACGGATGACGGAGACGAACAACCTCAATCGCGACAGCGACATAGCGGCGTGCCTTTAGGCTGATGCGGAAGAAACCGCCTATGATACCATGTTGAGAACGAGAGAGAGAGACTCACCTTAGGGTTCAATGCTTTCTGTCGTCAAAGCAGTCGAAGAAGAATAACTTCTTTATATGATTAGCCACTCCTTAAGACTTGGTTACCACCAGGTGAACCCAAGTTAGCTTGACTCATAACAGACGATCGGTAAAAGGAACAGATCTGGCGGCGTGGTGGCCGAAGGCACTGGCGTAGTAGGGGAAGGCAAAGGAAGCTGTGGAACGGAGGCCGCGGTGACTAGAGAAGACGGCCCAAGGTGGGGCGACACCACCACAGGATGTGATGGCAGAGGGGCAATCATCACGGAGGGCGGTGGTTCGTCGTCGACTGGCGAAGAAGGTGACTGCAAGAAGAGAGGTTGCGGCGGCGACGAAGGAGGAAACTTTGGCGAAAAGGCGGCTATCAAATCATCAAGCTTGTGGAGGAGTACAGACATGTCGTCCTGACGACAAGTGTCGGCGTCCTGACGACGTGCATCAAAGTCCCGAAGGCGGGCGTCCCAAGAGTTCATCATTTCCTCTATGGAACGAAGGACAACTATCTTTGTGACACTAAGCTTGATGTGCTTCATAGTTAATTGTTCATTTAATTAATTCAATTAAGAATTAATTAAAATAATTTGCAGAATAAATCAATTCCTAGATATCCTTGGCCGCTTAATACGGAATTGCATCGGCGTTTAATTAGGAGCGGCGGTAGGGCTTATTCAGGAAAATTGGGCCCCAAACAAAAAGTCTGGGAACGGGTGTGCGCGATAATAGCGCTTATTCAGGAATATAATGATTTTTTCTCTCTCACGCGCGCGCCCTTTCTCTTCCCTCTTCCTCTCTCCGCCTCGGTGATCCACCATATACTGACATTAGCAGTAGATACAAGCAACTATTGCACCAGAAAGAGTAACGAGTAGTGGTCGCCTTCAGCAGAGCACACAGGCAGTCACAAAAGCAAGTGATCATTGGCGCTATGGGCGGTGACTTTATTAACACCAGCTCAGTGAGCAGCAATGTGCATGGAACCAGCATGGTTCAAGCGAGGCATCACCATCAACTCCCAATTCTGAAGCTAGCTTAGGAAGCAAGCGAGGCATCACCATCAACTCCCAATTCTGGAGGTAGCTTAGGAAGCAAGCGAGGCATCACCATCAACTCCCAATTCTGAAGGTACCATAGGAAGCAAGCAGCAGTGCTCGGTATGGCGGTGGTGGTCGGGGAAACTCAGATGAAGATGACTTGTGTTTGGGTTTGATTTGGTCCATTGAATTACATCACTTCCCGTGGATCTGAAGCAATGGTGTTGTAGGATCCTGACAGTCTGTTTCGACATCAGCCCATGTGGTGTAGGGAGATTGACATGATGTAAATTATTGGTTGATTGATGTAGAGAAAAAATAATTCTTTATTTCTTCTAAGATGGATTACAGAAAAAGATATCATGCATTATGTATTTGTAGTTTTGTACATATATATATATAGAGAGAGAGAGAGAGAGTAATTATACAGAGAGAACCAGTTCTCTGAACCTTATATAGAAAACCAGCAAATTGACCCCAAAATGTTTGTTTTTTCAAAAAGTGATCAACATGAACATATGTATATATATATAGTTCGGTTTGACTTTTTGCGGGGCTCAAATCGGGGGTCTAAACAATGTTTTTTCAAAAAGTGATCAACATGAAAGTTGTAGATTTCGATGAGATCTACAACTTTCATGTTGATCACTTTTTGAAAAAACAAACATTTGAGGGTCAATTTGCTGGTTTTCTATATAAGGTTCAGAGAACTGGTTCTCTCTGTATAATTACTCTCTCTATATATATATATAAGGAAGAGGAGTGAAAAGGTAAACTTCATCTATGATGTGAGACTAAACTCCTAAGATAGAAAAAAAATGGGTTAGTGTATGGGCCTTCACTTGGGCTTTATATTTACATATTTCTACATTCCTCCACAAGTTGGAGCATGCAAATTGTAGGAACCAAGCTTGGACATAAACTAGATATATAGTGGTTGAGATAAGGTCTTGGTGAGGATATCAACAATTTGTCCAACAGCGAGAACATGCCTCAGATCCAATTTTGAAGCTGAACCTTTTCCTCTATGAAGTGACAATCGACCTCGTTGTGCTTGGTATGTTCATGTCGGATTCTCGACAATATGAATAGCAACTTGATTGTCACAAAAGTGAGTAGTTGATGATGGGACTTTAACCCCCAGATCTCCCAAGAGACTTTCCAACCATATAAGTTCAGAAATGACAGAGGTCATTGAACGATACTCAACTTCCGCAGAAGAACGCACAATCACAGTTTGCTTCTTACTCCGCAAGGTGATCAAGTGTCCACCAAAGTAAGTGGTGTACCCATTTGTGGAACGACGATCATCTAGAGAGACGACATAGTCAGCGACAGAGTAGATGACAAAAGATAAAGAGGACGGCTTGTAGACAAGCCCTTGTCCCAGAGCAGTCTTAAAGTGCTGAAGGATGCGCTTTATAGCCTGGCAATGAGAGACCTGAGGTGAATGCATAAAACGGCTGACCACCCCAACGACAAAAGATATATTGGGTCTCATAATAGTGAGGTAAATGAGCTTGTGCACAAGATATCGATAGTACTCTGGGTTAGAAAAGAGCATATCAGAGTCGGAAGCATGGACACAGAGCTTGCGGTTGGCATCCATAGAGGTGTCTGTAGGCTTGCATCCAGAATAGTCAATTTCATGAAGAAAATCAAGAAAGTACCTCCTTTGAGACATAATGAGCCCATCAGAACAACGAGCCACCTTTATCCCCAGAAACATCGGAGATTTCCCAAATCTTTAGTCTGGAATTGGGAAGTCAGGTTCTTCTTGATCATAGTGATCCCAGCGAGGTCGTCTCCCGTGATGAGGATATTATCCACATATGCTAGTAATACCACATCGCCCTTTGTGCGAGATGACGAGTTAATAGAGAAAAAATTGTTGATCTCCGAGTGAAGCCAACATCGCGAACCACCTGACTGAATTTATCAAACCAGACCCGAGGTGAGTGTTTGAAATCATATAGAGAATTTTGAGGTGATATACCAGGGACTCCCCTTGTGGTCTCATAACCCATAGGTTGGTGTGTATGTAGACAGTCTCTTGGAGATCGTCATTCAGAAAGGAATTCTTGATGTCGAGTTGGTGTAACGGATATTGACGATGAACAACCAAGAAAATGAGAATCCGGACAGTATTCAACTTAGTCACGTGTGAGAAAGTTCCCTCATAGTCGAGGCCGCGTTGCTGAGTAAAGCCACAAGACGAGCTTTGAGGCATTCCACCATCCCATCAGGACGATGCTTGACAGTGAACACCCACTTACAACCCACATAGGTCTGTCTGGGGAGAGAGGAACAAGAGTCTGGGTCTGATTGACTTAGAGGGCAACCATCCCCTCATCCATGGCTGCCCGCCATCAGGGATGCTGAAGAGTGTCTTGTAGAGAAGTAAGGGTGGAAATCGAAGATAGAGGCGTCCCAAACCTTGTGAGCTCTAGAGATAAACGATGAAAAGAGACGTAACTTTCAATAGGGTGAGCAGTAGAGGCTAGAGCCAGATCATCGGATGGTGGAGCATCAACAGGCGAGGGAGACTCTCATGGCGCGACAGTCCGAGTGGAACATCGGGAATAAAACACGCGGAGGTGGAACCAAGGGTAGTGGCACTGTCGAAGGAGTGGGAAGCAGCGGAGGAGAATCGATTGTGATGGGGATGAGCAAACGTGGAAGACCGGGTGCTGAGAGGATAGGAGGATCAGAGCAATGAAAAGGTTGATTCTCAAGAAATGTAACATCATCGGAGATGACAAGCTTCTTATGAGAGGGAGAGTAACATACGTAGTCCTTTTAGGTACCAAAATAGCCAATAAACATATATTTGGAGGTTCGTGGAGCAAGTTTATCCATGGTCAGACTAAGATTTGTGGACATAATTGACACTGCCAAAAACACGATGTGTCAGGTGTGGCAAAGTTGAGTACCGATGAGGGAAGGCGATTAATCATGTAGCAGACAGTGGAAACATCGAACTACCAATAAACGGTTAGAACCTGCATCTGAAACATAAGAGACCGGACAATCTCGAGAAGATGATTCTTTCGTTTGGCCACACCATTTTTTGTGGGGTATATGGATAAGTGGTTTGGTGAAGAATGCGTAACACATTACAGGTGTCCTGAAAGAGGTGACTAGTATATTCGCTCAGATTATCCATGTGTAAGATTTTAATGGAGTGCGAGAATTGATTTTGCGTCTCAGCGATAAACGAGCGAAAAATCCTTAGTAACTCAAAGTGATCGCGCAGTAGATACAACAATGTCATGTGATAATGATCGTCAATAAAAGTAATAAAATATTGATAGCCAGAGACACCAGACAACTTGTAGGGGGCCCAAATATCTGAATGCACTAAATCAAAAGGAGCCGCGCTCCGAGTACATGGAGAGAAAGTAGAACGATGTGTTTCCTGTAAATAAAGGATTCACAATGAAAATTAGAAAAGGAAAAGTCGGGAAGAGCTCGTTGGAGGATAGACAAAGGAGCATGGTCAAGATGTAGGTGCCAGTCGAGAGTAGTGACGATGGAGAGAGACATGGTGGGAACCAAGTTGGGAAGATCCAGAATGTACAATCCATTAGAGTGTTCAACCCCGACCAATGATAGTTGGAGTCCACCGATCTTGCATCACAAACAAAAAGTAGGAAAACGTGATTAGGCAGTCATGATCTCGAGTAAGATGATTGACAGAGAGAAGATTATACTGAGAGCAAGGAACATGCAGGAAAGAGCGGAGAGAGAGATTGTGTGAGATATATATCGCCAAAACCACAAACTAGGGTGGTATCGTCATTGGACATCGTAATAAACTTAGGAAAAGTACAGCCTGCATACCGTGATGGTTTCAACGGGGTAATATGATTGGTAGCCCCTGAGTCCACTATCTAGAAAAGAATGGGAAAAGCAGGAGATACCTTTGGTGGAAGCAAAAGCAATGGAACCAGAGCCTCGTGTTAATAACCCACGGTGTTGTTGCAAGTCGTCGCGCAAGGCGTCAATATCAGAATGGGAGGTGGAAGGAAAAGCCACGGTAGGAGAAGCAAGTCCCGACGATGGTGGTGGGAACCCATGCTTCTTGAATCAAGTAGTCTCCAGATGATTGGTGTGGCCACAGTAAGTACATAGGCAAGTGCTCATTCGAGAGGAGTGAGGACGCCTATTAGCTCCCCCCACCCACCCACCGTGAGCATCCTGTCGACCACCCTGAGACCCAGGGAGAGGAGGTTGTTGGGCAAGAGAGTGTTGGAGAAGAGCTGGGACAGGATGTAACAGTGTCGGGCGGCGGAGTGACCTTAAAAATCATAAAGCACGCGTCAGAAAGAGACGGAACAATAGAAGAAGAGCGGATGGTCGCCCGGACACTGTGAAGATGAGACGGAAGCCTGGACATCATGAGAGCAATACTCACTGTCTCTTTCTGTGCACGCTGCACCGCGAAATGCAGTGAAGGAGGTGGTGCTAGATCCAGGCTTCAACAAGAGTCTTGGATATGACAACAAATGAGGTCAGGTCACCAGTCACCTCAGGGTCAATGGCCTGGAGATCAGTGAAGTTATTAAAAAATTTTGGAGACTGTCCCGGCCGAAGTAAAGTGGTTGAAGCTCATCTCATGGCTTTGGCAGTGTCGTGGTACATAACCATGCGGTATGACTCGCTCTACATAGAATTGAGGATCCAGGACTGAACGCGCCCATCATCTCGGAGCCACTGCTCTGTACGCTCAATAGGAGGAGCATTGGTAAAATGATGAAGAAGTTCTTTTGTTTGGATGACACTGCGCACCGAGTGCACCCAATGGCCCAATCAACAAAGTTTTTTTTCCCAATGAGGGGGATTGTAGTAATCTGTAGTTCATACCGAACTTCAGGGAGAGGAGCCCAACCCGGGCCGGAAGGGACGTGGCACCATGCACGTCCATAGCCGCGGGTATGGGAGACTGGTGGAGA